>OW026358.1:147480257-148730257 GCA_932273835.1 Sarcophaga variegata | reverse complement strand
TCTGTGTGTGTGTGTTTGCATTCATAATTGCCATTGGACTCCATCCAGGGAATGAGAACCACAATGTGGTTCTTTTATTTCAAATACCTTTACCATGGGCGCCCAGAAAGTAAAACGAAAAATAATTTCAAATTCATTTTTCCACTTTTACGTTTTGGCCACAATTATTGTGTACGTGGCTAAGCTTTCTCTTTATTTTTTATTTTATTGCTGTTGTTAACAAGTGTTCCAAGTAATCAAGTGTCTGGATTCGTTTTGGTTGGGCTTTTTATCAGAAATACCATCAGAATGATGTTGTAAATGAAGAGCGAAATCCAATCCTGTTGGATTGGTCAGTGTGTGTTGTTGAGAGGGAAGGGGTTGGTGTCTGTGGTTAGTACGATGAGCATGTGTATTAAAAATTAATGCTTCGTTTCATTTATTTAATTAGCAAAAAAAGAATTACTTTTTTATGTTTTTATTTTATTTTATTTTTTATTATTTCAGGTGATTTTTATTTTATAAGTACCTTTATGAACATGATTACAATGATTACAGAATTTTTAAATTACAAGAAGATTTAACTAATGGGCGGTTTTTTAATTTTTCAAAAAAAAAACATAAAATTCAAATAAATTTATGAAATCTTTGTTTGAATCGATAGTACGGTCCATATAATTTAATGTTTGAAGATTATTTCATGCAAATGTTGACAGCGACTGCGCCTCAAATGGTCCATCCGCGTAGTCCAATTTTGGCATACTCTTTCCAACATTTCGGCCGGTATCTCACGAATAAATGCTTCAATGTTGTCTTCCAATGCGTCAATTGAAGCGGGCTTGTCTGTATAGACATGAGCTTTAACATAGCCCCACAAAAAATAGTCTAAAGGCGCTAAATCGCACGATCTAGGCGGCCAATTGACCGCTCCCGAACGTGAAATAAAATGTTCACCGAACTCGCCTCTCAATAAGTCCATTGTTACGCGTGCTGTGTGGCATGTGGCACCGTCTTGTTGAAACCACATGTCATGCAAGTCAAGCTCTTGCATTTTGGGCAAAAAAAGTTGGATATCATCTCACGGTAGCGCTCAACATTCACAGTTACGTTACGATTCGCAGCATCTTTGAAGAAGTACGGTCCAATGATGCCACCAGCCCATAAACCGCATCAAACTGTGTCTTTTTCTGGATGCATTGGTAGCTTTTGCAATGCTTCTGGCTGATCTTCACTCCAAAATCGACAATTCTGCTTATTTACGTATCCATTGATCCAAAAATGAGCTTCGCCGCTGAACACAATTTTTCGATAAAGAAGTGGATCTTCGGCCAACTTCCCAAGAACCCATTCACCAAAAATTCTGCGTTGCGGTAGGTCGATCGGCTTCAATTCTTGCACCAGCTGTATTTTGAAAGGCTTCACACCTAAATCCTTCCGTAAAATTTTCCACGTTGTTGAGTAACAGAGGCCCAATTGCTGCGAACGGCGACGAATCGATAATTGATGGTCATCATTAACACTGGCCGATACAGCTGCGATATTTTCTTCAGTTCGCACTCTACGTAAGCGTGTTGGTGGTTTAATGTCCAACAATGTAAATTTGGTGCGAAATTTAGTCACAATAGCCCGAATAGCCGCTTCAGTGGGTCGATTAAACTGACCATAAAATGAAAGAAGCGCGCGATGAACTTTCTTAACAGAGAACGCATTTTGATAATAAAATTCAATGATTTGCAAGCGTTGTTCGGTTTGTAAGACGATTCATGGTTAAATTACAGACCAAACTGAAGATGTTTGACAGTGAAACGAAACACGAAATGTGCGTGAGCTCTTTAAGCCAGTATTGCCAAAAAGATAATAAGCTAAAAAATCACCCGTTATAAGCAGGTGCAACATGATGATACAACATAAGTTTTGTTTTGCAAATAGAAAAACTTCAAATACATTTAGTTAGCTGAGGTTTATTCAGACTTAGTACCACAAAAGCAGTCACAATCAGAGATCAGCAATGAATCGCTTTATCGCAACTCATAAGTACTCATGAAATTTTGGGTATGAGTGAGTGAACAGTATTGAAATCCAACTACTCTGATTCATTCGTACTCAGTACAACATCACATTATAATTACAAGTTGCAATGATTATGAGTACAACGTTGACATCAAACTCATAACATTCGTACTATGTTTGATTCATATGCCTACTCATTCAGATTCATAAATTTAGAAAAATAATTCTAATACTCATAAATGATTCGAGTGATTCGAATCATTCGTCAAAATTTACAGTCTTAGTTGTTGTTGCATTTACAAAGAAAGAAGGAAGACACATAAACAAAAAAGACAAAGACAGCAAGCAGCGCAAACACACAACCTTCTTGTGAGTATTGTAGTGTTCGTACGCGAATCATACTTATTTTGTGATTCATGTATACGATGAGTCATGGAGAGTCGAAATCAATAACATCGTGCGTATTATTAAGTATGAGTACCATGAGTATTTCAAAGTTTGAATATGAGTAGTATGAGTATGACATTAAAATAAGTATGAATGCGTATAAGTATCAGAAATTATGCTTATGATTCGATTCAACTCATCTTTTTAAATACTCATTGCTGACCTCTGGTCACAATCATATTAATTACTAGTGAAACAGATGCCTAATCGTAGTTCTAAGGCCATGAATTATTTTCCCCCAAATCTGCCTCTTTTTTTTGTACTTTATACCGCTATAGAGGCTCAATTTGTAAGTAACTCACCCCACAGAACATACGATTTATAATTTAAATTACTGACACCCTGGTCTACGATACAACAATTAAGGTAGCCATTTAGCGAAAGATTAGAATTTCGATGACCTTGATTAGTTTTGAACTCTGTTTCTCAAAAATCTCGTAGAAAGAGTCGGAGTCGACTTTAAACTACAGGTAGTGAAATTAACACACGCAGCATAAGTGCTGTGAGAAGGTAGGTCGTAATCCTTACTAAAGGGTTGTATGTTGATTAATTATGTATGTATGTATGTAAATATGTGTTCAGGCTGTTAAATCAAGCTGCCTTCAGTTTGGAAATGTTAAACACACACACACTTTTAGATCATTATCATTGACTTCACTCTACATTTCTTAAGCGATCGTTATTTTACGATCCGCTCTGGAAATTTGGTTTTGGTGTCGTCCTGACCTTTTTGCAGAAATATTTGCCATTTACTGCAAAAACTGAACTCTTTTTTTGAGCACCACCAAACGCACCCTTGTAATGTGAAGTCCACCAGACGCTATTAACCCTGGTGTTGGGTTAAAAAAAAACTTTCGAATTTTAGGTTAATGACCATTTTGGTCCACTTTATATTTATTATAAATAGATGTATAAGAAGAAGAAATACATTGCGGAGAACAAAATGCAATGGAGAGCATATCCTTCACCACATCACATTGGAGGTTCAGCGGCGAATATTATATCATTACCACCATGTCCAACACGTTTTATTTACTCTAGTAAAATTGTGTTTGCAAAAGCAAAATTGTGTTTGCAAAAGCAAAATTGTGTTTGCAAAAGCAAAAATCTGTTTGCAAAAGCAAAATTGTGTTTGCAAAAGCAATATTGTGTTTGCAAAAGCAAAATTGTGTTTGCAAAAGCAAAATTGTGTTTGCAAAAGCAATGCAAAAGCAAAATTGTCTTTGCAAAAGCAAAATTGTCTTTGCAAAAGCAATGCAAAAGCAAAATTGTCTTTGCAAAAGCAAAATTGTCTTTGCAAAAGCAAAATTGTCTTTGCAAAAGCAAAATTGTGTTTGCAAAAGCAAAATTGTTTTTGCAAAAGCAAAATTGTGTGTGCAAAAGCAAAAATGTGTTGGCAAAAGCAAAATTGTGTTTGCAAAAGCAAAATTGTCTTTGCAAAGGCAAAATTGTGTTTGCAAAAGCAATGCAAAAGCAAAACTGTGTGTGCAAAGGCAAAATTGTTTTTGCAAAATCAAAATTGTGTTTGCAAAAGCAAAATTGTTTTTGCAAAAGCAAAATTGTGTTTGCGAAAGCAAAATTGTGTTTGCAAAAGCAAAATTTTTTTGCAAAAGCAAAATTGTGTTTGCAAAAGCAAAATTGTGTTTGCGAAAGCAAAATTGTGTTTGCAAAAGCAAAATTGTGTTTGCAAAAGCAAAATTGTGTTTGCAAAAGCAAAATTGTGTTTGCAAAAGCAAAATTGTTTTTGCAAAAGCCAAATTGTGTTTGCAAAAGCAAAATTGTGTTGGCAAAAGCAAAATTGTTTTTGCAAAAGCAAAATTGTTTCTGCAAAAGCAAAATTGTGTTGGCAAAAGCAAAATTGTTTTTGCAAAAGCAAAATTGTTTTTGCAAAAGCAAAATTGTTTTTGCAAAAGCAAAATTTGTTTTGCAAAAGAAAATTGTTTTTGCAAAAGCAAAATTGTTTTTGCAAAAGCAAAATTGTGTTTGCAAAAGCAAAATTGTGTTTGTAAAAGCAAAATTGTGTTTGCAAAAGCAAAATTGTGTTTGCAAAAGCAAAATTGTGTTTGCAAAAGCAAAATTGTTTTTGCAAAAGCAAAATTGTTTTTGCAAAAGCAAAATTGTGTTTGCAAAAGCAAAATTGTGTTTGCAAAAGCAAAATTGTTTTTGCAAAAGCAAAATTGTGTTTGCAAAAGCAAAATTGTTTTTGCAAAAGCAAAATTGTTTTTGCAAAAGCAAAATTGTTTTTGCAAAAGTAAAATTGTTTTTGCAAAAGTAAAATTGTGTTTGCAAAAGCAAAATTGTGTTTGCAAAAGCAAAATTGTGTTTGCAAAAGCAAAATTGTGTTTGCAAAAGTAAAATTGTGTTTGCAAAAGCAAAATTGTGTATGCAAAAGCAAAATTGTGTTTGTAAAAGCAAAATTGTGTTTGCAAAAGCAAAATTGTGTTTGCAAAAGCAAAATTGTGTTTGCAAAAGCAAAATTGTGTTTGCAAAAGCAAAATTGTGTATGCAAAAGCAAAATTGTGTTTGCAAAAGCAAAATTGTGTTTGCAAAAGCAAAATTGTGTTTGCAAAAGCAAAATTGTGTTTGCAAAAGCAAAATTGTGTATGCAAAAGCAAAATTGTGTTTGCAAAAGCAAAATTGTGTTTGCAAAAGCAAAATTGTGTTTGCAAAAGCAAAATTGTGTTTGCAAAAGCAAAATTGTGTATGCAAAAGCAAAATTGTGTATGCAAAAGCAAAATTGTGTTTGCAAAAGCAAAATTGTGTATGCAAAAACAAAATTGTGTTTGCAAAAGCAAAATTGTGTTTGCAAAAGCAAAATTGTGTATGCAAAAGCAAAATTGTGTTTGCAAAAGCAAAATTGTGTTTGCAAAAGCAAAATTGTGTATGCAAAAGCAAAATTGTGTTTGCAAAAGCAAAATTGTATTTGCAAAAGCAAAATTGTGTTTGCAAAAGCAAAATTGTGTTTGCAAAAGTAAAATTGTGTTTGCAAAAGCAAAATTGTGTTTGCAAAAGCAAAATTGTGTTTGCAAAAGCAAAATTGTGTTTGCAAAAGCAAAATTGTATTTGCAAAAGCAAAATTGTGTTTGCAAAAGCAAAATTGTGTTTGCAAAAGCAAAATTGTTTTTGCAAAAGTAAAATTGTGTTTGCAAAAGCAAAATTGTTTTTGCAAAAGCAAAATTGTGTTTGCAAGAGCAAAATTGTTTTTGCAAAAGCAAAATTGTTTTTGCAAAATAAAATTGTGTTTGCAAAAGCAAAATTGTGTTTGCAAAAGCAAAATTGTGTTTGCAAAAGCAAAATTGTGTATGCAAAAGCAAAATTGTGTTTGCAAAAGCAAAATTGTGTTTGCAAAAGCAAAATTGTGTATGCAAAAACAAAATTGTGTTTGCAAAAGCAAAATTGTGTTTGCAAAAGCAAAATTGTGTATGCAAAAGCAAAATTGTGTTTGCAAAAGCAAAATTGTGTTTGCAAAAGCAAAATTGTGTATGCAAAAGCAAAATTGTGTTTGCAAAAGCAAAATTGTATTTGCAAAAGCAAAATTGTGTTTGCAAAAGCAAAATTGTGTTTGCAAAAGTAAAATTGTGTTTGCAAAAGCAAAATTGTGTTTGCAAAAGCAAAATTGTGTTTGCAAAAGCAAAATTGTGTTTGCAAAAGCGAAATTGTGTATGCAAAAACAAAATTGTGTTTGCAAAAGCAAAATTGTGTTTGCAAAAGCAAAATTGTGTATGCAAAAGCAAAATTGTGTTTGCAAAAGCAAAATTGTGTTTGCAAAAGCAAAATTGTGTATGCAAAAGCAAAATTGTGTTTGCAAAAGCAAAATTGTATTTGCAAAAGCAAAATTGTGTTTGCAAAAGCAAAATTGTGTTTGCAAAAGTAAAATTGTGTTTGCAAAAGCAAAATTGTGTTTGCAAAAGCAAAATTGTGTTTGCAAAAGCAAAATTGTGTTTGCAAAAGCAAAATTGTATTTGCAAAAGCAAAATTGTGTTTGCAAAAGCAAAATTGTGTTTGCAAAAGCAAAATTGTTTTTGCAAAAGTAAAATTGTGTTTGCAAAAGCAAAATTGTTTTTGCAAAAGCAAAATTGTGTTTGCAAGAGCAAAATTGTGTTTGCAAAAGCAAAATTGTGTTTGCAAAAGCAAAATTGTGTTTGCAAAAGCAAAATTGTGTTTGCAAAAGCAAAATTGTGTATGCAAAAACAAAATTGTGTTTGCAAAAGCAAAATTGTGTTTGCAAAAGCAAAATTGTGTATGCAAAAGCAAAATTGTGTTTGCAAAAGCAAAATTGTGTTTGCAAAAGCAAAATTGTGTATGCAAAAGCAAAATTGTGTTTGCAAAAGCAAAATTGTATTTGCAAAAGCAAAATTGTGTTTGCAAAAGCAAAATTGTGTTTGCAAAAGTAAAATTGTGTTTGCAAAAGCAAAATTGTGTTTGCAAAAGCAAAATTGTGTTTGCAAAAGCAAAATTGTGTTTGCAAAAGCAAAATTGTATTTGCAAAAGCAAAATTGTGTTTGCAAAAGCAAAATTGTGTTTGCAAAAGCAAAATTGTTTTTGCAAAAGTAAAATTGTGTTTGCAAAAGCAAAATTGTTTTTGCAAAAGCAAAATTGTGTTTGCAAGAGCAAAATTGTTTTTGCAAAAGCAAAATTGTTTTTGCAAAATAAAATTGTGTTTGCAAAAGCAAAATTGTGTTTGCAAAAGCAAAATTGTGTTTGCAAAAGCAGAATTGTTTTTGCAAAAGCAAAATTGTTTTTGCAAAAGCAAAATTGTGTTTGCAAAAGCAAAATTGTTTTTGCAAAAGCAAAATTGTTTTTGCAAAAGCAAAATTGTGTTTGCAAAAGCAAAATTGTGTTTGCAAAAGCAAAATTGTGTTTGCAAAAGCAAAATTGTTTTTGCAAAAGCAAAATTGTGTTTGCAAAAGCAAAATTGTTTTGGCAAAAGCAAAATTGTGTTTGCAAAAGCAAAATTGTGTTTGCAAAAGCAAAATTGTGTATGCAAAAGCAAAATTGTGTTTGCAAAAGCAAAATTGTGTTTGCAAGAGCAAAATTGTGTTTGCAAAAGCAAAATTGTGTTTGCAGAAGCAAAATTGTGTTTGCAAAAGCAAAATTGTGTTTGCAAAAGCAAAATTGTGTTTGCAAAAGCAAAATTGTGTTTGCAAAAGCAAAATTGTGTTTGCAAAAGCAAAATTGTGTATGCAAAAGCAAAATTGTGTTTGCAAAAGCAAAATTGTGTTTGCAAAAGCAAAATTGTATTTGCAAAAGCAAAATTGTGTTTGCAAAAGCAAAATTGTGTTTGCAAAAGTAAAATTGTGTTTGCAAAAGTAAAATTGTGTTTGCAAAAGCAAAATTGTGTTTGCAAAAGCAAAATTGTGTTTGCAAAAGCAAAATTGTTTTCGCAAAAGCAAAATTGTTTTTGCAAAAGCAAAATTGTGTTTGCAAAAGCAAAATTGAGTTTGCAAAAGGAAAATTGTGTTTGTAAAAGCAAAATTGTGTTTGTAAAAGCAAAATTGTGTTTGTAAAAGCAAAATTGTGTTTGCAAAAGCAAAATTGTGTTTGTAAAAGCAAAATTGTGTTTGCAAGAGCAAAATTGTGTTTGCAAAAGCAAAATTGTGTTTGCAAAAGCAAAATTGTGTTTGCAAAAGCAAAATTGTGTTTGCAAAAGCAAAATTGTGTTTGCAAAAGCAAAATTGTGTTTGCAAAAGCAAAATTGTGTTTGCAAAAGCAAAATTGTGTTTGCAAAAGCAAAATTGTTTTTGCAAAAGCAAAATTGTTTTTGCAAAAGCAAAATTGTGTTTGCAAAAGCAAAATTGTGTTTGCAAAAGCAAAATTGTGTTTGCAAAAGCAAAATTGTGTTTGCAAAAGCAAAATTGATTTTGCAAAAGGAAAATTGTGTTTGTAAAAGCAAAATTGTGTTTGTAAAAGCAAAATTGTGTTTGTAAAAGCAAAATTGGGTTTGCAAAAGCAAAATTGGGTTTGCAAAAGCAAAATTGTGTTTGCAAAAGCAAAATTGTATTTGCAAAAGCAAAATTGTGTTTGCGAAAGCAAAATTGTGTTTGCAAAAGCAAAATTGTGTTTGCAAAAGCAAAATTGTGTTTGCAAAAGCAAAATTGTGTTTGCAAAAGCAAAATTGTTTTTGCAAAAGCCAAATTGTGTTTGCAAAAGCAAAATTGTGTTGGCAAAAGCAAAATTGTTTTTGCAAAAGCAAAATTGTTTCTGCAAAAGCAAAATTGTGTTGGCAAAAGCAAAATTGTTTTTGCAAAAGCAAAATTGTTTTTGCAAAAGCAAAATTTGTTTTGCAAAAGAAAATTGTTTTTGCAAAAGCAAAATTGTTTTTGCAAAAGCAAAATTGTGTTTGCAAAAGCAAAATTGTGTTTGTAAAAGCAAAATTGTGTTTGCAAAAGCAAAATTGTGTTTGCAAAAGCAAAATTGTGTTTGCAAAAGCAAAATTGTTTTTGCAAAAGCAAAATTGTTTTTGCAAAAGCAAAATTGTGTTTGCAAAAGCAAAATTGTGTTTGCAAAAGCAAAATTGTTTTTGCAAAAGCAAAATTGTGTTTGCAAAAGCAAAATTGTGTTTGCAAAAGCAAAATTGTTTTTGCAAAAGCAAAATTGTTTTTGCAAAAGTAAAATTGTTTTTGCAAAAGTAAAATTGTGTTTGCAAAAGCAAAATTGTGTTTGCAAAAGCAAAATTGTGTTTGCAAAAGCAAAATTGTGTTTGCAAAAGTAAAATTGTGTTTGCAAAAGCAAAATTGTGTATGCAAAAGCAAAATTGTGTTTGTAAAAGCAAAATTGTGTTTGCAAAAGCAAAATTGTGTTTGCAAAAGCAAAATTGTGTTTGCAAAAGCAAAATTGTGTTTGCAAAAGCAAAATTGTGTATGCAAAAGCAAAATTGTGTTTGCAAAAGCAAAATTGTGTTTGCAAAAGCAAAATTGTGTTTGCAAAAGCAAAATTGTGTATGCAAAAGCAAAATTGTGTTTGCAAAAGCAAAATTGTGTTTGCAAAAGCAAAATTGTGTTTGCAAAAGCAAAATTGTGTTTGCAAAAGCAAAATTGTGTATGCAAAAGCATAATTGTGTATGCAAAAGCAAAATTGTGTTTGCAAAAGCAAAATTGTGTATGCAAAAACAAAATTGTGTTTGCAAAAGCAAAATTGTGTTTGCAAAAGCAAAATTGTGTATGCAAAAGCAAAATTGTGTTTGCAAAAGCAAAATTGTGTTTGCAAAAGCAAAATTGTGTTTGCAAAAGCAAAATTGTGTTTGCAAAAGCAAAATTGTGTTTGCAAAAGCAAAATTGTGTATGCAAAAGCAAAATTGTGTTTGCAAAAGCAAAATTGTATTTGCAAAAGCAAAATTGTGTTTGCAAAAGCAAAATTGTGTTTGCAAAAGTAAAATTGTGTTTGCAAAAGCAAAATTGTGTTTGCAAAAGCAAAATTGTGTTTGCAAAAGCAAAATTGTGTTTGCAAAAGCAAAATTGTATTTGCAAAAGCAAAATTGTGTTTGCAAAAGCAAAATTGTGTTTGCAAAAGCAAAATTGTTTTTGCAAAAGTAAAATTGTGTTTGCAAAAGCAAAATTGTTTTTGCAAAACCAAAATTGTGTTTGCAAGAGCAAAATTGTTTTTGCAAAAGCAAAATTGTTTTTGCAAAATAAAATTGTGTTTGCAAAAGCAAAATTGTGTTTGCAAAAGCAAAATTGTGTTTGCAAAAGCAAAATTGTGTTTGCAAAAGCAGAATTGTTTTTGCAAAAGCAAAATTGTTTTTGCAAAAGCAAAATTGTGTTTGCAAAAGCAAAATTGTTTTTGCAAAAGCAAAATTGTTTTTGCAAAAGCAAAATTGTGTTTGCAAAAGCAAAATTGTGTTTGCAAAAGCAAAATTGTGTTTGCAAAAGCAAAATTGTGTTTGCAAAAGCAAAATTGTTTTGGCAAAAGCAAAATTGTGTTTGCAAAAGCAAAATTGTGTTTGCAAAAGCAAAATTGTGTATGCAAAAGCAAAATTGTGTTTGCAAAAGCAAAATTGTGTTTGCAAGAGCAAAATTGTGTTTGCAAAAGCAAAATTGTGTTTGCAGAAGCAAAATTATGTTTGCAAAAGCAAAATTGTGTTTGCAAAAGCAAAATTGTGTTTGCAAAAGCAAAATTGTGTTTGCAAAAGCAAAATTGTGTTTGCAAAAGCAAAATTGTGTATGCAAAAGCAAAATTGTGTTTGCAAAAGCAAAATTGTGTTTGCAAAAGCAAAATTGTATTTGCAAAAGCAAAATTGTGTTTGCAAAAGCAAAATTGTGTTTGCAAAAGTAAAATTGTGTTTGCAAAAGTAAAATTGTGTTTGCAAAAGCAAAATTGTGTTTGCAAAAGCAAAATTGTGTTTGCAAAAGCAAAATTGTTTTCGCAAAAGCAAAATTGTTTTTGCAAAAGCAAAATTGTGTTTGCAAAAGCAAAATTGTGTTTGCAAAAGGAAAATTGTGTTTGTAAAAGCAAAATTGTGTTTGTAAAAGCAAAATTGTGTTTGTAAAAGCAAAATTGTGTTTGCAAAAGCAAAATTGTGTTTGTAAAAGCAAAATTGTGTTTGCAAGAGCAAAATTGTGTTTGCAAAAGCAAAATTGTGTTTGCAAAAGCAAAATTGTGTTTGCAAAAGCAAAATTGTGTTTGCAAAAGCAAAATTGTGTTTGCAAAAGCAAAATTGTGTTTGCAAAAGCAAAATTGTGTTTGCAAAAGCAAAATTGTGTTTGCAAAAGCAAAATTGTTTTTGCAAAAGCAAAATTGTTTTTGCAAAAGCAAAATTGTGTTTGCAAAAGCAAAATTGTGTTTGCAAAAGCAAAATTGTGTTTGCAAAAGCAAAATTGATTTTGCAAAAGGAAAATTGTGTTTGTAAAAGCAAAATTGTGTTTGTAAAAGCAAAATTGTGTTTGTAAAAGCAAAATTGGGTTTGCAAAAGCAAAATTGGGTTTGCAAAAGCAAAATTGTGTTTGCAAAAGCAAAATTGTATTTGCAAAAGCAAAATTGTGTTTGCAAAAGCAAAATTGTGTTTGCAAAAGCAAAATTGTGTTTGCAAAAGCAAAATTGTATTTGCAAAAGCAAAATTGTGTATGCAAAAGCAAAATTGTGTTTGCAAAAGCAAAATTGTGTTTGCAAAAGCAAAATTGTGTTTGCAAAAGCAAAATTGTATTTGCAAAAGCAAAATTGTGTTTGCAAAAGCAAAATTGTATTTGCAAAAGCAAAATTGTATTTGCAAAAGCAAAATTGTTTTTGCGAAAGCAAAATTGTTTTTGCGAAAGCAAAATTGTCTTTGCAAAAGCAAAATTGTCTTTGCAAAAGCAAAATTGTGTTTGCAAAAGCAAAATTGTGTTTGCAAAAGCAAAATTGTGTTTGCAAAAGCAAAATTGTGTTTGCAAAAGCAAAATTGTATTTGCAAAAGCAAAATTGTGTTTGCAAAAGCAAAATTGTATTTGCAAAAGCAAAATTGTGTTTGCAAAAGCAAAATTGTGTTTGCAAAAGCAAAATTGTTTTTGCAAAAGCAAAATAGTATTTGCAAAAGCAAAATAGTATTTGCAAAAGCAAAATTGTGTTTGCAAAAGCAAAATTGTGTTTGCAAAAGCAAAATTGTGTTTGCAAAAGCAAAATTGTATTTGCAAAAGCAAAATTGTGTTTGCAAAAGCAAAATTGTATTTGCAAAAGCAAAATTGTATTTGCAAAAGCAAAATTGTGTTTGCAAAAGCAAAATTGTGTTTACAAAAGCAAAATTGTGTTTGCAAAAGCAAAATTGTGTTTGCAAAAGCAAAATTGTGTTTGCAAAAGCAAAATTGTGTTTGCAAAAGCAAAATTGTGTTTGCAAAAGCAAAATTGTGTTTGCAAAAGCAAAATTGTGTTTGCAAAAGCAAAATTGTTTTTGCAAAAGCAAAATTGTTTTTGCAAAAGCAAAATTGTGTTTGTAAATCAAAATTGTGTTTGCAAAAGCAAAATTGTGTTTGCAAAAGCAAAATTGTGTTTGCAAAAGCAAAATTGTGTTTGCAAAAGCAAAATTGTGTTTGCAAAAGCAAAATTGTGTTTGCAAAAGCAAAATTGTGTTTGCAAAAGCAAAATTGTGTTTGCAAAAGCAAAATTGTTTTTGCAAAAGCAAAATTGTGTTTACAAAAGCAAATTGTGTTTGCAAAAGCAAAATTGTGTTTGCAAAAGCAAAATTGTGTTTGCAAAAGCAAAATTGTGTTTGCAAAAGCAAAATTGTGTTTGCAAAAGCAAAATTGTGTATGCAAAAGCAAAATTGTTTTTGCAAAAGCAAAATTGTGTTTGCAAAAGCAAAATTGTATTTGCAAAAGCAAAATTGTATTTCCAAAAGCAAAATTGTATTTGCAAAAGCAAAATTGTGTTTGCAAAAGCAAAATTGTATTTGCAAAAGCAAAATTGTATTTGCAAAAGCAAAATTGTATTTGCAAAAGCAAAATTGTTTTTGCAAAAGCAAAATTGTTTTTGCGAAAGCAAAATTGTTTTTGCAAAAGCAAAATTGTTTTTGCAAAAGCAAAATTGTGTTTGCAAAAGCAAAATTGTGTTTGCAAAAGCAAAATTGTGTTTGCAAAAGCAAAATTGTGTTTGCAAAAGCAAAATTGTGTTTGTAAAAGCAAAATTGTGTTTGCAAAAGCAAAATTGTGTTTGCAAAAGCAAAATTGTGTTTGCAAAAGCAAAATTGTGTTTGCAAAAGCAAAATTGTGTTTGTAAAAGCAAAATTGTTTTTGCAAAAGCAAAATTGTTTTTGCAAAAGCAAAATTGATTTTGCAAAAGCAAAATTGTTTTTGCAAAAAGAAAATTTTGTTTGCAAAAGCAAAATTGTGTTTGTAAAAGCAAAATTGTGTTTGCAAAAGCAAAATTGTGTTTGCAAAAGTAAAATTGTTTTTGCGAAAGCAAAATTGTGTTTGCAAAAGCAAAATTGTGTTTGCAAAAGCAAAATTGTGTTTGCAAAAGCAAAATTGTTTTTGCAAAAGCAAAATTGTGTTTGCAAAAGCAAAATTGTTTTTGCAAAAGCAAAATTGTGTTTGCAAAAGGAAAATTTTTTTTGCAAAAGCAAAATTGTGTTTGCAAAAGCAAAATTGTGTTTGCAAAAGCAAAATTGTGTTTGCAAAAGCAAAATTGTGTTTGCAAAAGCAAAATTGTTTTTGCAAAAGCAAAATTGTGTTTGCAAAAGCAAAATTGTGTTTGCAAAAGCAAAATTGTTTTTCAAAAGCAAAATTGTTTTTGCAAAAGCAAAATTGTGTTTGCAAAAGCAAAATTGTGTTTGCAAAAGCAAAATTGTGTTTGCAAAAGCAAAATTGTGTTTGCAAAAGCAAAATTGTGTATGCAAAAGCAAAATTGTGTATGCAAAAGCAAAATTGTGTTTGCAAAAGCAAAATTGTGTTTGCAAAAGCAAAATTGTGTTTGCAAAAGCAAAATTGTTTTTGCAAAAGCAAAATTGTGTTTGCAAAAGCAAAATTGTGTTTGCCAAAGCAAAATTGTTTTTGCAAAAGCAAAATTGTGTTTGCAAAAGCAAAATTGTATTTGCAAAAGCAAAATTGTGTTTGCAAAAGCAAAATTGTGTTTGCAAAAGCAAAATTGTGTTTGCAAAAGCAAAATTGTGTTTGCAAAAGCAAAATTGTATTTGCAAAAGCAAAATTGTTTTTGCAAAAGCAAAATTGTTTTTGCAAAAGCAAAATTGTGTTTGCAAAAGCAAAATTGTGTTTGCAAAAGCAAAATTGTGTTTGCAAAAGCAAAATTGTGTTTGCAAAAGCAAAATTGTATTTGCAAAAGCAAAATTGTATTTGCAAAAGCAAAATTGTGTTTGCAAAAGCAAAATTGTTTTTGCGAAAGCAAAATTGTTTTTGCAAAAGCAAAATTGTTTTTGCAAAAGCAAAATTGTTTTTGCAAAAGCAAAATTGTTTTTGCAAAAGCAAAATTGTGTTTGCAAAAGCAAAATTTTTTTTGCAAAAGCAAAATTGTGTTTGCAAAAGCAAAATTGTGTTTGCAAAAGCAAAATTGAGTTTGCAAAAGGAAAATTGTGTTTGTAAAAGCAAAATTGTGTTTGTAAAAGCAAAATTGTGTTTGTAAAAGCAAAATTGTGTTTGCAAAAGCAAAATTGTGTTTGTAAAAGCAAAATTGTGTTTGCAAAAGCAAAATTGTGTTTGCAAAAGCAAAATTGTATTTGCAAAAGCAAAATTGTGTTTGCAAAACCAAAATTGTGTTTGCAAAAGCAAAATTGTGTTTGCAAAAGCAAAATTGTTTTTGCAAAAGCAAAATTGTGTTTGCAAAAGCAAAATTGTATTTGCAAAAGCAAAATTGTGTTTGCAAAAGCAAAATTGTTTTTGCAAAAGCAAAATTGTTTTTGCGAAAGCAAAATTGTTTTTGCGAAAGCAAAATTGTTTTTGCAAAAGCAAAATTGTTTTTGCAAAAGCAAAATTGTTTTTGCAAAAGCAAAATTGTTTTTGCAAAAGCAAAATTGTGTTTGCAAAAGCAAAATTGTGTTTGCAAATGCAAAATTGTGTTTGCAAAAGCAAAATTGTGTTTGCAAAAACAATTTTGATTTTGCAAAAGGAAAATTGTGTTTGTAAAAGCAAAATTGTGTTTGTAAAAGCAAAATTGGGTTTGCAAAAGCAAAATTGTGTTTGCAAAAGCAAAATTGTGTTTGCAAAAGCAAAATTGTGTTTGCAAAAGCAAAATTGTGTTTGCAAAAGCAAAATTGTGTTTGCAAAAGCAAAATTGTGTTTGCAAAAGCAAAATTGTGTTTGCAAAAGCAAAATTGTATTTGCAAAAGCAAAATTGTGTTTGCAAAAGCAAAATTGTGTTTGCAAAAGCAAAATTGTGTTTGCAAAAGCAAAATTGTGTTTGCAAAAGCAAAATTGTATTTGCAAAAGCAAAATTGTATTTTCAAAAGCAAAATTGTGTTTGCAAAAGCAAAATTGTATTTGCAAAAGCAAAATTGTGTTTGCAAAAGCAAAATTGTTTTTGCGAAAGCAAAATTGTTTTTGCGAAAGCAAAATTGTTTTTGTAAAAGCAAAATTGTGTTTGCAAAAGCAAAATTGTGTTTGCAAAAGCAAAATTGTGTTTGCAAAAGCAAAATTGTGTTTGCAAAAGGAAAATTGTGTTTGTAAAAGCAAAATTGTGTTTGTAAAAGCAAAATTGTGTTTGTAAAAGCAAAATTGTGTTTGTAAAAGCAAAATTGTGTTTGCAAAAGCAAAATTGTGTTTGCAAAAGCAAAATTGTGTTTGCAAAAGCAAAATTGTGTTTGCAAAAGCAAAATTGTGTTTGCAAAAGCAAAATTGTGTTTGCAAAAGCAAAATTGTGTTTGCAAAAGCAAAATTGTGTGTGCAAAAGCAAAATTGTTTTTGCAAAAACAAAATTGTGTTTGCAAAAGCAAAATTGTGTTTGCAAAAGCAAAATTGTGTTTGCAAAAGCAAAATTGTGTTTGCAAAAGCAAAATTGTGTTTGCAAAAGCAAAATTGTGTTTGCAAAAGCAAAATTGTGTTTGCAAAAGCAAAATTGTGTTTGCAAAAGCAAAATTGTGTTTGCAAAAGCAAAATTGTATTTGCAAAAGCAAAATTGTATTTGCAAAAGCAAAATTGTATTTGCAAAAGCAAAATTGTATTTGCAAAAGCAAAATTGTTTTTGCGAAAGCAAAATTGTGTTTACAAAAGCAAAATTGTGTTTGCAAAAGCAAAATTGTGGTTGCAAAAGCAAAATTGTGTTTGTAAAAGCAAAATTGTGTTTGCAAAAGCAAAATTGTGTTTGCAAAAGCAAAATTGTGTTTGCCAAAGCAAAATTGTGTTTGCAAAAGCAAAATTGTGTTTGTAAAAGCAAAATTGTGTTTGTAAAAGCAAAATTGTGTTTGTAAAAGCAAAATTGTGTTTGTAAAAGCAAAATTGTTTTTGCAAAAGCAAAATTGTGTTTACAAAAGCAAAATTGTATTTACAAAAGCAAAATTGTATTTGCAAAACAAAATTGTGTTTGCAAAAGCAAAATTGTGTTTGCAAAAGCAAAATTGTGTTTGCAAAAGCAAAATTGTGTTTGCAAAAGCAAAATTGTGTGTGCAAAAGCAAAATTGTTTTTGCAAAAACAAAATTGTGTTTGCAAAAGCAAAATTGTGTTTGCAAAAGCAAAATTGTGTTTGCAAAAGCAAAATTGTGTTTGCAAAAGCAAAATTGTGTTTGCAAAAGCAAAATTGTGTTTGTAAAAGCAAAATTGTGTTTGTAAAAGCAAAATTGTGTTTGCAAAAGCAAAATTGTGTTTGCAAAAGCAAAATTGTATTTGCAAAAGCAAAATTGTATTTGCAAAAGCAAAATTGTATTTGCAAAAGCAAAATTGTATTTGCAAAAGCAAAATTGTTTTTGCGAAAGCAAAATTGTGTTTACAAAAGCAAAATTGTGTTTGCAAAAGCAAAATTGTGGTTGCAAAAGCAAAATTGTGTTTGTAAAAGCAAAATTGTGTTTGCAAAAGCAAAATTGTGTTTGCAAAAGCAAAATTGTGTTTGCCAAAGCAAAATTGTGTTTGCAAAAGCAAAATTGTGTTTGTAAAAGCAAAATTGTGTTTGTAAAAGCAAAATTGTGTTTGTAAAAGCAAAATTGTGTTTGTAAAAGCAAAATTGTTTTTGCAAAAGCAAAATTGTGTTTACAAAAGCAAAATTGTATTTACAAAAGCAAAATTGTATTTGCAAAACAAAATTGTGTTTGCAAAAGCAAAATTGTGTTTGCAAAAGCAAAATTGTGTTTGCAAAAGCAAAATTGTTTTTGCAAAAGCAAAATTGTGTTTGCAAAAGCAAAATTGTGTTTGCAAAAGCAAAATTGTGTTTGTAAAAGCAAAATTGTGTTTGCAAAAGCAAAATTGTGTTTGCAAAAGCAAAATTGTGTTTGCCAAAGCAAAATTGTGTTTGCAAAAGCAAAATTGTGTTTGTAAAAGCAAAATTGTGTTTGTAAAAGCAAAATTGTGTTTGTAAAAGCAAAATTGTTTTTGCAAAAGCAAAATTGTTTTTGCAAAAGCAAAATTGTGTTTACAAAAGCAAAATTGTATTTACAAAAGCAAAATTGTATTTGCAAAAGCAAAATTGTGTTTGCAAAAGCAAAATTGTGTTTGCAAAAGCAAAATTGTGTTTGCAAAAGCAAAATTGTGTTTGCAAAAGCAAAATTGTATTTGCAAAAGCAAAATTGTATTTGCAAAAGCAAAATTGTGTTTGCAAAAGCAAAATTGTGTTTGTAAAAGCAAAATTGTGTTTGTAAAAGCAAAATTGTTTTTGCAAAAGCAAAATTGTTTTTGCAAAAGCAAAATTGTGTTTACAAAAGCAAAATTGTATTTACAAAAGCAAAATTGTATTTGCAAAAGCAAAATTGTGTTTGTAAAAGCAAAATTGTTTTTGCAAAAGCAAAATTGTTTTTGCAAAAGCAAAATTGTGTTTGCAAAAGCAAAATTGTATTTGCAAAAGCAAAATTGTATTTGCAAAAGCAAAATTGTGTTTGTAAAAGCAAAATTGTGTTTGTAAAAGCAAAATTGTGTTTGTAAAAGCAAAATTGTTTTTGCAAAAGCAAAATTGTTTTTGCAAAAGCAAAATTGTGTTTACAAAAGCAAAATTGTATTTACAAAAGCAAAATTGTATTTGCAAAAGCAAAATTGTGTTTGCAAAAGCAAAATTGTGTTTGCAAAAGCAAAATTGTGTTTGCAAAAGCAAAATTGTGTTTGCAAAAGCAAAATTGTATTTGCAAAAGCAAAATTGTATTTGCAAAAGCAAAATTGTGTTTGCAAAAGCAAAATTGTGTTTGCAAAAGCAAAATTGTATTTGCAAAAGCAAAATTGTGTTTGCAAAAGCAAAATTGTGTTTGCAAAAGCAAAATTGTGTATGCAAAAGCAAAATTGTGTTTACAAAAGCAAAATTGTGTTTACAAAAGCAAAATTGTATTTGCAAAAGCAAAATTGTGTTTGCAAAAGCAAAATTGTGTTTACAAAAGCAAAATTGTGTTTGCAAAAGCAAAATTGTGTTTGCAAAAGCAAAATTGTGTTTGCAAAAGAAAAATTGTGTTTGCAAAAGCAAAATTGTGTTTGCAAAAGCAAAATTGTATTTGCAAAAGCAAAATTGTGTTTGCAAAAGCAAAATTGTGTTTGCAAAAGCAAAATTGTGTTTGCAAAAGCAAAATTGTGTTTGCAAAAGCAAAATTGTTTTTGCGAAAGCAAAATTGTTTTTGCGAAAGCAAAATTGTGTTTGCAAAAGCAAAATTGTGTTTGCAAAAGCAAAATTGTGTATGCAAAAGCAAAATTGTGTTTGCAAAAGCAAAATTGTGTTTGCAAAAGCAAAATTGTGTTTGCAAAAGCAAAATTGTGTTTGCAAAAGCAAAATTGTATTTGCAAAAGCAAAATTGTGTTTGCAAAAGCAAAATTGTGTTTGCAAAAGCAAAATTGTTTTTGCAAAAGCAAAATTGTTTTTGCAAATGCAAAATTGATTTGCAAAAGCAAAATTGTTTTTGCAAAAGCAAAATTGTGTTTGCAAAAGCAAAATTGTGTTTGCAAAAGCAAAATTGTGTTTGCAAAAGCAAAATTGTTTTTGCAAAAGCAAAATTGTTTTTGCAAAATCAAATTTGTATTTGCAAAAGCAAAATTGTGTTTGCAAAAGCAAAATTGTGTTTGCAAAAGCAAAATTGTGTTTGCAAAAGCAAAATTGTGTTTGCAAAAGCAAAATTGTGTTTGCAAAAGCAAAATTGTGTTTGCAAAAGCAAAATTGTGTTTGCAAAAGCAAAATTGTGTTTGCAAAAGCAAAATTGTGTTTGCAAAAGCAAAATTGTGTTTGCAAAAGCAAAATTGTATTTGCAAAAGCAAAATTGTGTTTGCAAAAGCAAAATTGTGTTTGCAAAAGCAAAATTGTGTTTGCAAAAGCAAAATTGTGTTTGCAAAAGCAAAATTGTATTTGCAAAAGCAAAATTGTATTTGCAAAAGCAAAATTGTGTTTGCAAAAGCAAAATTGTGTTTGCAAAAGCAAAATTGTATTTGCAAAAGCAAAATTGTGTTTGCAAAAGCAAAATTGTGTTTGCAAAAGCAAAATTGTGTATGCAAAAGCAAAATTGTGTTTACAAAAGCAAAATTGTGTTTACAAAAGCAAAATTGTATTTGCAAAAGCAAAATTGTGTTTGCAAAAGCAAAATTGTGTTTACAAAAGCAAAATTGTGTTTGCAAAAGCAAAATTGTGTTTGCAAAAGCAAAATTGTGTTTGCAAAAGAAAAATTGTGTTTGCAAAAGCAAAATTGTGTTTGCAAAAGCAAAATTGTATTTGCAAAAGCAAAATTGTGTTTGCAAAAGCAAAATTGTGTTTGCAAAAGCAAAATTGTGTTTGCAAAAGCAAAATTGTGTTTGCAAAAGCAAAATTGTTTTTGCGAAAGCAAAATTGTTTTTGCGAAAGCAAAATTGTGTTTGCAAAAGCAAAATTGTGTTTGCAAAAGCAAAATTGTGTATGCAAAAGCAAAATTGTGTTTGCAAAAGCAAAATTGTGTTTGCAAAAGCAAAATTGTGTTTGCAAAAGCAAAATTGTGTTTGCAAAAGCAAAATTGTATTTGCAAAAGCAAAATTGTGTTTGCAAAAGCAAAATTGTGTTTGCAAAAGCAAAATTGTTTTTGCAAAAGCAAAATTGTTTTTGCAAATGCAAAATTGATTTGCAAAAGCAAAATTGTTTTTGCAAAAGCAAAATTGTGTTTGCAAAAGCAAAATTGTGTTTGCAAAAGCAAAATTGTGTTTGCAAAAGCAAAATTGTTTTTGCAAAAGCAAAATTGTTTTTGCAAAATCAAATTTGTATTTGCAAAAGCAAAATTGTGTTTGCAAAAGCAAAATTGTGTTTGCAAAAGCAAAATTGTGTTTGCAAAAGCAAAATTGTGTTTGCAAAAGCAAAATTGTGTTTGCAAAAGCAAAATTGTGTTTGCAAAAGCAAAATTGTGTTTGCAAAAGCAAAATTGTGTTTGCAAAAGCAAAATTGTGTTTGCAAAAGCAAAATTGTGTTTGCAAAAGCAAAATTGTGTTTGCAAAAGCAAAATTGTGTTTGCAAAAGCAAAATTGTGTTTGCAAAAGCAAAACTGTTTTTGCAAAAGCAAAATTGTTTTTGTAAAAGCAAAATTGTGTTTGCAAAAGCAAAATTGTGTTTGCAAAAGCAAAATTGTGTTTGCAAAATCAAAATTGTGTTTGCAAAAGCAATGCAAAAGCAAAATTGTGTTTGCAAAAGCAATACAAAAGCAAAATTGTGTTTGCAAAATCAAAATTGTGTTTGCAAAAACAATGCAAAAGAAAAATTGTGTTAGAAAAAGCAAAATTGTTTTTACAAATTCAATCCTATCTACGGCAACCCGTATAATGCGATCTTTGAGAAAGCTCGATGTAAACCGAGAGAAGTGACTGCCAACACCGAAGGCAATAATTTTCGATAGAACTGCACTCTACTACTGCACTACACAACTTCGTCAAAAGCCTTGGAGATATCTAGAGCCACAACCTTAGATACATTCATACATACATACATAATTCGTCATTACAACCCTTCAGTTAAGAATATCGAACTAGTTGTCCACACCACTTAAGTTGTGTGTATTAATTTAATACACCAGTGGTGGGACCTACAGTTCAAAGTCGTCTCCGAGCGACAGATTTTTTGAAAAACTTTTCATAGCAATTGTATTTGCTCTCAGAGTTTTTGCTAGAAATCTGCCGAGAGGAGGTGCTTAATCTGGTGTGTGAGTCAACACACTATCTGTTAGACTTGGGCGACTATAGAGCCACAACCTTGCTCTCACCCAATTGTCGGATAGAGTGGTTCCACTTTTACGAGAACAACGCCAACCCGTCACAAGTAGAACGGACCCTATGGAAACGGTACTGTCTGTCGCTAATTAGGTTGTTGGACTCTACAAATTTACTCTACTTAACACTAGTCTTCCTTGTCGAGCACATTCGTTTGTGAACGATTGGCCAGTAGATTTCACACTGCATTACTGATCATTGTTGAGCCGGACTATTCGTATGCGAAACTCCCATCCTGCAAAGCTCTTTCCCGTCACTTATGATATAAAGAGCATCAAATCGAGTGCCCACAAACACTACTCCCTCTTTCCTCGGTCCCGTAACATGTTTTCCTAGTACCAACACTATGCACTGCCTGAATAGGGACCATCCCCTAAATGATGGTCGTACAAAAAAAATGGGATTAATTGTCTGACCCACTAGACCCATCTGTGCATCATTACAAGCCATAGCCGAAAAGGAAATGATGAGAGAAATAGAATCGTGGTATTTAATCTACTAAATTTAATGCCTATATTCACCTACAGTTTCGCGGATAAAACAAATCGATTCCCTTTTAAATTGATTTCATTTCAATTACAGTATGTGAGGAAATTTTCATTCAAAATTTTTCTACTCACTCACAGCCTCTTTAAAGCTTCACGGTATAGAGACACTGAAGATTATTTCCCTTTTTTTTTTGAGGATTTCTTTACAAGTCCTTATAAATAATTCATGCATTTCGGGGATAATGATTTTATTAAACAGAAAAAAACTTCACATGTTCACACACTACGGCACTCACTCCGTTACTCACTTTACAACACACTCTCACGTATGCGTTTACAATCGTTTTTTATTAATAATTCATACGAATTTTATTACGTTTTCACCACCTTTTTCTTAAAATCTTCGTAAACTCCTCTTACCAAAGGCAGTCGCATTGTACAGCAGGACTTGCACGTTACAGGAAGAAATATCCTGTAAAAAAAACACACAAAGAAAATGACAAATGATCGCGTAATTCTTTTGCAAATCCATGATTTTTTTAAACAGGGCGGTTTATGTTAAACTGTGCCATTAATGTTGTTGTTTCTGCTGTTGCAGGCATCAAATGTTGTGTGGCAACATTAGGAGGTCGTTAGAGAGTCATCGTTTAAGTGTTTTGTATCGTAAATCGTTAGCGTCTGTTGTGACTTTTGCGTTCAAACGTTAATGTGACGACAATATAAACGCGATAAAATGTGGTGTCACTGTAAGGAATACAGGGAATACAAGGAATACTTGTGCGGCAATATATTCTCCGCAATGAATAAAATTTAAATTTAAAGTAAAATGATGTGCCAAAAAACATGAAACAATAGAAGGAAAATTTTAGGAAAAAATTAAAAAAAATTTTTTAAGAACGTTAGTTGCCAAGAATTTTTTATTACAGAATGGCTAAATACCTCGTAAACTACTGTAATGTGTAGGAATCCTTAGGGATCGATGAAAATTTAACATACTTCGTTCAAGACTCGCTTTGAAACTCTTAAGATTTACTTTAAGATTAACTAGTAGCTTGTGAAAATCATACATACATACATAATTGGTCATTACAACCCTTCAGTCAGGATTACGACCTAGTTTCTCACACCACTCATGTTGTGTGTGTTAATTTTATGCATGAGTGGCGGGACCTGCAGTCTAAAGTCGACTCCGAACAACAGAATTATATTTACTCTGACAGTTATTACCAGAAATCTGCTGAGAGGAAGTCGCCTAAGAAATATTTTTTTATTTCGTTTTGTTCGAGATGTCTGAGCTGGGGTTTGAACCTTTGCTTCACGTCTAATAATCCAACAGTTTACCTACTAGACTATGGCGACCTTAGTTTGTAGAATTATTATAAAAATAATTCCACACTTATCCCAGAATAATTTTTCCTTTGACTTTAGTATCAGCACCTTTCACGTGTGAGTGTTCCTGTCTCATTCATCATATTTTGCTCAAACGCTATCTCATCACCAAATTTTTGGTCAGTTTACGTTATACTGCATTTTTTGAAATACCTAAGCACCTTCAGTCGCCAATCATCCGCCATGTGAGTTATTGACTTGTTGCTCTCAATGAGTTGACCAACTTGGAGGATCGTAATGCCTCGCTTAAAGTACGTCATTCAGTGTTATCCAGAGCTTAATGAAGAACAGACTCTCCCAGAGTAGAATCTATTGGTTTGGCTGAAGTCTGGCTGTATTGAAAGTATTGAATTAACACGTTCATCGCCGCGACAATATCAGAAAAATTTTTACGTGGGCCACGGTAACTTTATTAGATAATTTAGTTAAAAATGTATCAAGGAAACTTAATGTATCATAGAAAAAATTTTGTTTGCCAAAATTCCCGGAAAAACACTATTTTTTATGTCAGACATATATGACTGACATGGCCCTATATTAAAACTTTTTTTTTGATAAGCCGTGTCAGTCTTATATATCTGACGTATCCAAACAAGATACAACAAGTATTAACCTGTTGTTTTGAACACAGCGTCGTTTGCGTCGGACATTTGCGATTTACCAAATCACGTACGTCAGACACATATGACTGACATGGCTCATGTAGAACTTCTTAGCGTCAGACACATATGACTGACATTGCGATGAACGTGTTAAAAAACGGTAAACAATTTACTAGTCGACGTGGCCTAATGTGTTGAATCATTAGACGTGAGGCTACACTGTTTGAACACCAGGTTTGATGGCTCCAAACGAAAAAGCATGGAAAGATGAAAGAATGAGTAACCAAAAAGATAAGTAGAATCGAATCATACTCATAATTTCTGATACTTATACGCATTCATACTTATTTTAATATCATGGAATCCCTACTCATATTCAAAGTTTGAAGTAATCATCATATTCATACTTAACAACACGTATAATGTTGTAGGTTTCGACTCTCCATAACTCAACATTTATACACGAATCACAAAATAACTATGAATCGCGTACGAATCACAGGTCAGCAATGAGTATTCAAAAAGGTGAGTAGATTCGAATCATTCATACTTATTTTCATGTCATACTCATACTACTCATATTCAAAGTTTGAAATACTCATGGTACTCGTACTTACTGATGATGTTATTGATTTCGACTCTCCATGACTCACCGTATACACGAATCACAAAATAAGTATGATTCTCGTACGAATACTACAATACTCACAAGAAGTATGTGTGAAGTGTGTGTATGCTCTGTTTGCCGTCTTTGTCTTATTTGTTTATGTGTCTTTCTTCTCTCTTTGTAAATGCAACAACAACTAAGACTGTAAATTTTGACGAATAATTCGAATCACTCGTATCATTTATGAGTACAATTATAAGTATTTTTCTAAATTTATGAATCTGAATGAGTAGGCTTATGAATCAAACATATTTCGAATGTTATGAGTATGATGTCAAGGTTGTACTCATACTCATTGCAACCTGCACTTATAAATCAATGTTGTACTGAGTACGAATGAATTAGAATAGTTGGATTTCATTACTGTTGACTCACTCATACTCAAATTTTCATGAGTACTTATGAGTAGCGAAAAAGCGATTCATTGCTGACCTCTGGTACGAACACTAAAATACTCACTATAAGGTTGTGTGCTTGCTCTGCTTGTTGCTCTTTCTTTTTTGCTTATGTGTCGTTTTTCTTTTTTTGTAAACAAAAAAACTCGAATCATTTCTAAGTATTATAAGTATTTTTCTAAAGTTATGAATCTAAAGTAGGCTTATGAATGAAACATATTTCGAATGGTATGAGTTTGATGCCAATATTGTATGCATACTCATTGCAACCTGTACTTATAAATCAACGTTGTAGTGATGAGTATGAATGAATCAGAGTTTATAGTCGAATTTTAATATTGTTGACTCACATATATTCAAAATTTCATGAGTGCTTATGAGTAGCGAAAAAAGGATTAATTGCTAACCTCTGGTATTAATTAAGACCTGCGTCGTAAGGCCAAACGAAAAAAGATTTGGCAAAGCAGTGCTGCTAGTGTATTACGTCAGAAAGGATTACTTCGAAGATAAACTGCGTTACTTTTTCCCAAGGTCCCAGCTCCTTATTTCGAAATTTTTAAATTATAGCACCATTCCCTTTAGCTTCCAGAAAAAAAAGAAAATTACCTTCAATGTGCCTCCAATCTAAATTAACTTAATTTATTAATAAAAAATAGAAGAAAAACATATGAAATTATTATAATCAGATCCAGATAATCATAATAATTTGGCAGAAAACTTTCTTCATTGCATATAATCAGTATAAGCCCATCATGGTACACACTTTCAGTACAAAGATAATGAATGTCATTTACGAAGGCAGTGTTTCAATTTGTTTTGTCTCTCCTTTGTCTCTTTTGTTTTATTAATTTAATGAATTTCTTTTTCTTCAGCTTCTTGTTGTTGTTTTTGTAATTTTTTCCATTTTTTTTTTTTTCTCAACAAAACTAATGAGTTGATACTAATGCGCACAATAATAATTTTCTTTTTTCTCAATTCATTCATTCATTCATTCATTCATTCATTCATTTTTTTTCTTTGTTTTTCTTACATTACATTACATAGGCGACGTGTCGCACAAATATGTTTTACGAGTTTTGTCTTACAAACTAATATTTAATATTTGAACAGCAGCAGCAGCAACAGCAACGGCAACAACAACATTATTAAAAGCACAACAGCAGTTGGGGTCACAAACAGTTGTTGTTCTAAAAGTGTGACAATAAATGTACGACACTCGTATAAATATTGTAAATAAATACTGAAATAAACAATGCCATAGTGGTAGTGTTGTTGGTGTCGCAAGCCTTTTTTGGTGACACTAACACGCCCCCCATATTTTAGCAGCCAAATATTTGAGCCGATTATAGTTTGGGCCTTCAATTATTTGTTTCTGGGCGAATGTGTGCCTCATTAAGCTTCCATCAATGTTGTTGGCTGTTTTGTAAGGCAAGTTGAATTCAATGTGTTTATATATGAAAAATATAAGCAGAAGTTTAAAGGAATTCATTCTTGGTATGAAAAACTACACATTTTTTACACTTAAATGTAAGTTTTCTACGCTGATTAAAGACATTAATTGACAGAAATATTAAAGCTACTGCGGGAAGTTCCAGATTTAACATTCACTGAACAATACATGCTGGTTGGTGAATTACAATGTCAAAAACAATGTAGAAATTTTCTGTATAGACAGACAACTTATGTATCTCAGTTAAGTTGTACGTTCATCTCGTTTTTCTTAAGCTTGAACGTTTTTTCTGCCATTTTCCAATACTGCTGTATGGACAGGCAATCTATCTGTATTGAGTTATACGCTCGTCTCGTTTTTCGTATGCTTGAACGTCTTCTCTGCCGCTCTTCAATGTTTTCAAATCCTGCTTCAACCTACGATCACAGTTTGTAATAAAACTTCGTAGATTCTTGCCAACAATCTGCCCAACTGGCCGCAGTTACATTATTATGCTCCCGATTACTGCTGTCAATGTTTTACTTCTAAAAATTGTGTTCCTGTAGTAGCATTATTCCTGCAATCGCTTTATACGTTCCACTAGATTAGGTTAGGTTAGGTTAGAGGACGTGTACTTGTCAATTAAAACAAGTACAGTACCCGGAGGTCGAATTGACCCATTGTACAACGTCTTAGTTTCTCACACCACTTATGTTGTGTGTGTTAATTTTACACATGAGTGGTGGGACGAACAGTTTAAAGTCGACTCCGAACGACAGATCTTTTGAGAAACTTTTCATGGCAATTTTATTTACTCTCAGGTTTTTTGCCAGAAATCTGCTGAGATGAAGTCGCCGAAGAAATACTTTTTGTATTTTGTCTTGATGTCTGGCCTGGGGCTCGAACCCTGGCTTTACGTCTAATAAGCCGACACACTACCTACTAGGCTACTACTACTACTATTCTTGTTCTTTAGACAATCTGCCCAACTGGCCGTATAGTAGCCACTGTATACGTTCCACTAACATATCTGAGAGTCAAGCCACCAGCCGAGCACTTATCTCCGATAAGGTTGACTAACGATTAGCATGGAATTAAGAATCTGGGCTAGGGAATCTTTTATTGAATTCCATGCCATGTGAGCATTTGAAGCTATTAGGAGCCAGATAAGTTTGTCAGGAGCTGAGTTTCCACTTCGCAGCTGGGGCTAGTAGTACCTTCCTGGGAAAGGGAAGATATATGCAGAGTAGTGGAGTCCTTTATCAAGTTAGGTAGCTTTAAGACAATATAAACCTATCCTAGCCGTTTATAGTGAACAGAGATTTGAGATTTAAACGAAAATAGTAACCGGTTTTCGGATGGGGCATTGGAGACTCAAAGAACAATTGTTCAGTAAAGGAATCGCTCCAAACTCAATATGATGAACAAAACGAATGACCAAAACTCGTAATTAGAGCAAAGTTAGCGGATTTCTCGAAGCCACATCAGGGTATTTGAAGAACTAACCAGGGAGTAACATTTGAAGAACGTACAATGGGTCAATTCGACCTCCGGGTACTGTACTTGTCTTAATTGACAAGTACACGTCCTCTAACCTAACCTAGCATTTGAAGAAACCGAGCAGCATTCTGTGCTACGCCAGAATAACGCAGTTAAGATATACATTATAGAGAAACCCTATATAGGTCGAGGGAAGTACAAGGAGACCATGTGGTCATTACACTCTTGGCTCTGCAAAACAAAACAATAAGAAGACAATAAAGGAATTCAATTGTAGAGGAATTTCCAGTAAAGCTTTCCTTTTAAACGATTGTATTACCCTTTTTTTAATCAACAAAATCCTCTGAAGAATTTTTTTGAGATTTTACAAGCCGTTAAGTACGCCTGTGTATCGCCTATTTTACCCATATAGCCAGTAGATGTACCAGATCATCATATCAGAGTGTGCCAATACTTCAATTAAAAACAGTCGTACTCAAATCTCAATGAGTTGCAACATGAAGGTTTTGCCGTTTATTTCACGGAACAACAAGCTATTCGTCTGTCTAAGAGTCATATACGTTTAAGGGTCTTACAATGGCTTCTGCAGAAGCTGAAATGAATAGGAAGAAAATCAGATCACAAGTTCATTGACAGACAGTTGAGAATCAGAAAGGAAGTCTATACGCAGAAATTATTGCCAGTACTTGCCCAGTCGTAGGTGATTTGGATAAAATCCGTATCTTTATAAGAGCAACAAGATGACTGAAATCTTCTCAACAGACACGCCAAAAAGTATTATTACGGGATATAGTATATATACTAAAATCAGTCGTAGTATAGTAGGTAGTGTGTTGACTTATTAGACATAAGGACTCGGTTCAAACCTCAGGTCAGACATCTCCAACAAAACGAAAATTTCTGACAAAAACTCTGAGAGTAAAAAAAAAATTGCCATGAAAAAATTTCCCAAAAATCTCGAATCGACTTTAAAACTGTAGGTCCCGCCACTCATGTATAAAATTAACACACACCACGTAACTGGCTTTAGAAGCTTGGTTGTAAACCTGAGTCAAGGCTTGTAATGACCAAGTATGTATGTATTAAGTCAGCAGCAATGCAGCCCTTGCGTTGACCAACTTCTTCTTCTTCCATGATTTGGAGGTACAGAAACTGCGTTCACCTGCGGCGCCACTAAGGGACGCTATGCGTGCTCAAGTGAGTTTTTGGTATCAAAACTATCAGCTGTGATTAAGAAGCCTCACTCTAAGCTATTTAAATAATTAATACCTTTAAAGTTATGATCTCTTAGTGCTTCAGCAATATTTACGAGTGCGTCTTAAGGTCTTCTTCGTGTGACTTCTTTGTCAACGGGAGAAGACATATATTTTTTTTCTCTTCCCTTTTTGTTTCTTTAATAATTCTTAATTTTTCTTTTTGCTTTTTCAAACTGATTTAGAAATGGCATGGCGCTCATTAAGATAATTGTTGGCAATTAACTAAATTGACACAACATTTGTTAAATTGCAAAATGGAAAAAATATACCAAAAACAATGCCAGCATAAGAAGAAGAATCCCCATATATGTATGTATAAGCAGTAGTAGACAGACACATCCCCATATATTTATGGTGAAGCAAATAATATTTATAGTTTCAGCAAAGCGTTATGATTTCTTAGCAGGTTTAACGAAAATGTTTTTGTTGGTTGTTTCTACATGTTGTAAGGAACTATAAATTTCGAATGAAATGTCGCCTACATTGTCAAGACAACACAACAGAACAACAACAATTGCAGTCAATAAGCAAAATTTACAGAGGAATTGCAAAAAGCAGACATAATTTTACTTATTAATCACACTCATACAACACATACATACATGCATGCTCATATGTATTCACGGATGCACAGTTATTTTCATTTACATGTTCATGTACTCGTCCTTCGTAATTACATGTATACATACACATACATACACACCCAATTTCTAATTACAATTAGCCTGTGAAACGTCTTTTGTGTCTGTATGGTACGGTATGGTATGGTATGTCTGTCTATGTGCTCCTGTCTTTGAATGTCTAGCGGAAAAATCATAAATTACGCGCTTCAAAAGACGCCTGCTTGCAACAATTACACAAACATTACGTTACTCTCTCTGTGCTTTACCTGTGCTAAATGTTAACGTAACATAACATTAACGAAACCTAACGTAACGTAACGTGTAACTCGGTAAAGGATTTTATCTAGAAAAACTTGAAATGCAATGCACAATACTTGTAAATATTCAAAAAGACACACACACAGAGAGACACAAAGCGGGAGAGAGAGTGACATTTTCTTGGCAGTTGTGATATTCAAAACTACAAACGGAAATAAGTATGCTTGCTGCGTTAGTATGGCATTTTCGTCGCTGGCATATCCGAAGAAATATTCACGGATGTGGGCTGTAATTAATCAAAAGTAATTATACTTGCAGTACAACAACAATAAACGTTGGCAGTTAAGGAAAATACCAACGATTACAAATACTAAATACGGCAAATGCTTATACCCGTTTGCAATATATGTATGTAATGTTAACAACAAATGCTTTTAATGTTCTGGGAAGCATTAAGGAAGTTCTAAGAGGAGCTATTAGCGGGCGTAGGTTAGCTTAAGTAGCTGTGAGAGTAATTAAACAAAATTTTCTTAGATTTTAAATATCTTTCTGGATACGAATTTTTTATAGAATCTTTATATTAAATTGTCAAAGAAAATATTGAACTTTAAGCACTAAAACCAAGTTACAGAAAACAGACTCAAATGTCGCATATGCAGGAAAAACTACTCAGACAATTTGGTCAGACAAGTAGGAGATCTAGAGCTTCCCAAATCTGGTAAGAGTATACTAAGCAGGATTCTCATTGGCAAGCTTACGACAGGCCGACGCGATGGCTGTATGTCCTCCTAATTGATAGCCTCCTATTAATAGCCTTTCAAATCTTAAAGCTCTGACCTTCTTCAAGACAAGACCTATTGATGCCATAATGTGTGGAATATAACCGCGTTTTAATGTCCAACATGGCGTTTTTGGCTGGCTCGTTTCGAAACTTCCAATTTTCCATGGTTCTGGTGCATAAATTAGGCTGAATTTTACTGATAACATTGGTTGGCCTAGACGATCACTGTGGTGTGTGATTCTTTCGCATATACCCGGGACTTAAAAGAACCCCCTCAAGAAAAAATCTAACAGGGTTAAATATCTCGTACTCTAGTGGCTAGTTCACATTACCTTTATAAGAGATGACCATGTGCTCAAATAACTCATGTATATTACAGTAATCCCTCGATTTACTTCGCAATTGGTTCTACAAAAAGGCGACGTAAATCGAAACGACGCAAATCGAATTTCATATTGCTCATACAACAAAATAGTATATTTTTAACAAGGAACTTAAAAAAGTTACAGTAATCTCTCGATTTACGTCACAGTTGGTTCCAAAAAAAGCGAATGACGACGCAAATTGAAGTTAGAGAGAACAAAAAATTTGACGACGCAAATCGAAATAACGTTAATAGAGGCGACGTAAATCGAAGGATTACTGTATTCAATGCGCCATTGGCTGTCGATGATGTCCAAATCATCCGATTTAGGCCATAAGAAGTTAATACCTATCCATCTACTGTGCTCGCTATTGACAGTGATAGAAAGTATGAACCAATGACTCAAAATCCACACCAAACAGTAACTTTTTCAAGTTGCATTGAACGTTTTTTTGAATCCTTTATGAATTGGAATCGTTCTAAACTCGACAATTTTGTTTACTCAAGTGTCTATTCATTCTGAAATATGCCTCATCGCTAAAGATGCTCTGAATCCCATTCATTTCAATTATTTGCGTATGTTGTTGCAGTCGCCGTACTCTCTAGTAGGTAGTGTGTTGTTATTAGACGTAAAGCCAGGATTCAAACTAAGCCAGACATCAAAACAAAATACAAAAAGTATTTCTTTGGCAACTTCCTCTCAACAGATTTCTGGCAAAAACTCTGAGAGTAAATAAAATTGCCATGAAAAGTTTCTCAAAAATCTGTCGTTCGGAGTCGACTTTAAATTGTAGGTCCAGTCATGTATAAAATTAACACACACAACATAAGTGGTGTGAGAAACTAGGCCGTAATCCTGACTGAAGGGTTGTAATGACCAATTATGTATGTTGTTGATTTGCAAAACTGACTATATAAATGACAAATAAGTTGACAGACGTAACTTCAATAAGATGACTATTATCAACTGCAAAGTTCAGACATCTCTACTGAAAGATTCATTACATGTTGAGTTCGAAATAATCTCCATTCTAAGCAAATTTTAAATTTACAGTGGCTTGGCAAGAGACCCGTTAGTAAACTCTGGTTATTTCTACATACATACATGACTCAAAACTGTGCTTAAATTTTTTAATTATATTTTCGATATCCTTGTATATGACCTTACACAGCCGTGTGGACATACATAACATAATTGATCATTACAACCCTTCAATTAGGATTACAACCTAGTTTCCATGTTGTGTGTGTTAATTTTATCTGTGAATGGCGGAAAGTCGATGCTGAACGACAGATTTTTGGGAAAACATTCATGAAAATTTTATTAACTCGAGAGAATATTTGCCGAGAGAAATATTTATTTTTCATATTTCGTTATGTTCGGGATATCTGAGACAGGGATTGAACCAAGAACTCTCGTCTAATGAGCCAATTTAGTACCTATAAGATTTCCTCAGACCCATTTAATCATAGAGCTGAGCTTGTCCTTGTTTATATTTTTCTAAACATCTGTTCCCACTCTACAAAAAGGTTCTTCCTCAACGGCGATGCAATCTGATTCAGTTGTCTCAGACATTCGTCAAATATTTTCAAATTAGCCCCAGTTGGCAGCTTGACTGTCAGATAGTATTGTTATCTTACATTCTTTGTACCAAGTTGAATTACTTCATTTATATACCAAAGCATAGTTCCTCTAGCGAGAGTATGTAGCCTTCATATTACTTCATTCGCTTTTGTTACATACTCCCGTTGCTAATCATTCCCAAAATCCGGGGGTTGTTAAGGAGGAAGCTTTCAGCCATTCGATTTATTAGTTCACGAAATACCCGAATGAATTTCATTTACGAGCTCGTTTCTTAGTCTCAAAAGTTGTGATCTTCATTACCAGTTCCGCCGTATGATAGGATCTAATTGGTTGACTTATTGCATTATATGCTAATCTGTACATCTTATTCAACTCTGTATCGCTAATATCATACTACCGTAAAAACGAATTGTTGTTACTTCTTAGTAAGATAAGCATTGGGTGTGTTAATCGATTAGACGCTCTTTTTTAAAGTGAGCCATTTGCCTAACTGCATGTCAGGATGAGTAGGAAAATATATTATACCTAAAGCTTAACCAGATAAACTCCTCTTAAAATATTCCTTTTTTAACTTATGGAAAAAATTTAATTGTTTAATAAGGTCATTGGTCTGGGACACCTCGCAAATGATTTCTGCAGAAGCTGCAGAGACGAGGAGGAGAAAGAGACAGTTCATTTTTCCACTGGGAACATGCCCGGCAATATGTCAAAGTAGAAAGAGACATCTTATTGCCTACTACATCGATGATCTGGGCGATTTGTCGAACATTGACGTCAGCAGTTTGAATTTATTTATTGGAAGCTCTAAGTGGTTCCAGGACTAGGGGATAATTGACATGAACTGTGGCATCACAATGGACCCCATGGAGCCCAAGTGCGTCCATCCGATTCCCTGGTGGTCGGCCACTTATACCTTTGGACTCAGCTGGCAATCAGCCTTGTTACCCACCACCGACCATAAACCTTTAAAGCACAATGTAACGTTTTGTAATTAAAGAACTTGAAACTAACGACTGCTTTAAGCCAAATACAAGGTAGAAAAGCAAATGAAATATATTTCAACTTTAATTAACCAAGTCTTCAAAAATTATCACATTCCATCAACACTGATGGTCACGAATCATTATGAGAATCACCCTCCATCATCTGCCATCATCTGTGTGTGAGCAAATGCTCACACAAAAGTACTGAAGAAGGCCATTAACAGTCCATTTTTAGTAAATTGATCGCATTTTATACGCGTACACCTTGATTGAGATTTTTATGTGGAATTAAAACAAATATTTCTGTGTGCCTAGGATGGTTGGATGGAGGCAGGAATAAAAAGGGATGTGTAGGTTTAATTCCTATCTGCGAGGAGTATCAAGAAAAACTCCTTGTATTTATGTTCATTTATTTGTTTTTAAATGAATAAAAACGTAGTGAAAGAAATGCCAAAGCCAAAGCAAACGAAATGAAACCAAAAATAAGTAAGAGTGGCAATAGAAATTAGTAATCAGGATGAATATACCAGCCAGATGGCTTAAACCAACTGTAAACGTGACCACACGGAGGATATTCTGACGGTTTTTTTTTGTTTGTACTTGTTTTAGCCGTAAAAGAAAACGTTTTGCTAAGTAAGACATGATGGTTTAAATGCAAACATGTTTGCCATCATCAACAGCAACAGCAACAGCAACAGCATGCTGTGGTTTGGATAATGAAATCACATTTACGCCACCACAAACACAGCAAAGGCTACTCGCCAGGAATATAAGAGTACCTGGTAAAACTTTCACTCATTCTCGGTTGTGTACTTGAGAAATGTATGAAGAAAACATTTCATTTCTTTAAGCATGAAATCAAGAAAGCTTTTTAAAGATGCTCTTGGAATAATAAATAACTCCCTCCAGAGGCTTTTAATGTCTATGGGGGTCTTAAAATGTTAGTTGCAGGGAGATGGAAGGAGTAAAAAGTAAAGGATATGCATTTAAATTAAAGAAACAAAAGGAAAGGATATTTGATATTGAAAGTGTTAAGTGTTGGTAATTTGAATAAAACGTTCGCAGATTATTGTTATCGATCTCCTAACACAAAAACAGACAGATAGGCTTCAATTTCCATTTGAAACACAAACAAGGTTTGAAATTTAAATACAGAGCACGAAAATGTCTTACGTTTAAGCAGACTCTGCCTATTTTTTTATTTCAAATTTAAAATAACAAACAAGGAAATCAAAAACTTTGGCTTTCAGTTTAAACAATCATTTGGAACCCCTTTTAGCTTTCCCTTTAGCCATGACGGTGACGACGTCTACGATTTCGGCGATTACGACGACCTTTGCGATGCCTGCGATTCTTCCTCGAGCGACGATTCTTACGATTCTTGCGTCCACGACGACGACGACGGCGATTTCTACGGCGACGATTTTTGCGTTTCTTGTTGCGGCGATTTCTGCGCCGCCTACGATTACCGCGACGCCTAGCACGTCCCTCAGCTGCTAACAAATCATTGTAATCGTTGTCATCATAATTTTGCGCTTCCATTAAATCATTGTCGGCATCACGATCTTCCAAGGCATAGTCGTCTTCATCATCTTTGTCATCTATTGCTTGTAGTTCAGCCAAGGGAAATTCTTCAATCAAATAATATTCATTTTCATCTTCTATGTCAGGGTCTAGTTCGCCTTCATCTATTTCTTCAATAACTTCAAATATTTCATTATTTGGTTCGATTGCTGGTTTGACTGCTGGTTGGATTGATGGTTTGACTGCTGGTTGGATTGCTGGTTTGACTGCTGGTTGGACTGCTGGTTTGACTGCTGGTTTGTGTTCTGGTTCTACTACACTTTCAACTTTGAGTTTCTCTTCGTTTTTTATTTCCTTTTGCAGTGGATTTGCCGCATTATCCTGAGGTTTTAATTCGGTCTTCTCGTTGGCTACCTTTGAAATTTGTTCCAGAGGTATGGGAGCAACTGCAGCCGTTATATACTGTACAGCACAAAGCAATGCCAGTACGGCAAACGGTAAGGAAAAAGAAATTTTCATTGCCTTTCTTAAATGCCTCTCTAACTCAAGACAAAGTTCAAATTAAAAGCCCGATGCTAATCAGTGTTAAACAGTCACTGAAGACTGATAGTTTGAAGTAGAAATGCTTGCCGTATTTATATTCAAAACAAAAATTTCTGTTTTTTCTGGCCTTGGGTTTTGACCTCGAACTACCAAATGGTAGTTAGTAAAAACTTTAAAGAGTTTTAGAAATTCTAACAACTGTTACTACATGACCCATTTTCATAAAGCATGGCTGCCTTCCAAAATGTTAGTTGCTTTGTGTTTGAACAAAGTATCGTATTTCATAAATTTCATGTACAAAATATATTCAATGTATTCTATTTCAAAACGTCGTCAATGTACTTTTAACGCAGTCAAAAAGCAATCCGGCATCGGATTTATAGTTGATGCATTGTTTGGTTACTTTGCATATCGACATAGTTTATATACAGTAGTAGAACTGCATACAAACTTTATATTGATACATTTTGGAAGACAGCCCATATGTGCTTGCAAGTTGCATCACAGAATTTCGAAAGTCTGCTTTAGAACATCTGTTTAAAGATTTGAGTTTTAAATTCAAGTTTTTGGCTGGTTAATGAGCTTTTTCTTCATTCTAAAATCAATATTGACTCAAGTGCATTTGTTGGGCTTTAAATTTTCATTCAAATTTTCCTATAAATACTCAAAAATTTCAAAGCAAAACATCACTAATCAAACGAGGTCTCAATATTCAATATCATCTGCTTCAGTTTAAGTTTATTTGCTCCCTCCAAAGATCTTGTTTAAAATGAAAATTATCCTCGGCTTTATTTTTGCTTTTTTGGCCTTAATCTGTAGCATACACTACAGCTTAGCTGCCTCAGCATCCGTCAAAAAAGAACTCGGCTTAGAACAGCCTTTGGCCAAAGAAGCCTTACGTGAAGAACTAGAAAATGTTGGTGAGGAAGATATTGAACCTGAAAATAAATTATTACAACCCATTAACGAAGAAGACGCAGCAGAACTGGAAAATGAAAATGATTTCAATAACGACGATGACGTTGATGACGTTAATGACGACTTGGTTTTAAATGATGATGAGGAGAATGCTTTACAAGAAGCTGAAGACAAAAATGTTTTGAATGACATGAATGACCTGGATGAGATGGATGATGCCGATGCTAACATTAACGAATTGGCAGAAGTCGCAGAAGGTCGTGCCAGACGTCGTCGTGGTCGTCGTAATAGGAATCGTCGTCGTCGCCGACGAGGCCGTAAAAATCGTAGGAATCGCCGTTCACGCAGAAATCGTAAGCATCGCAAAGGACGTCGTAATCGCAGAAATCGCAGACGCCGTAATCGTTCTGGTTGAAAATGGTAACTCATTAGATAGAAATTCTTTTCGTAACGAATTCCAAAAATCAATAAAAATTATTTATAAATAAAAAGAATGTCAAGTATTTTTTTTTTTGTTTTTATTTGATTAAAATTTTTACGTTGTGGGTTCCAAGTTCTACGCACAACACAAATTTAACGTCCCGGGGATTGGACTTCGCTGCATGCATTAGTTAACATCTAGCAGGTGCTAGTATGCTATACAGGAGGGGCCACGAGAAGGCTGCGTGTCAACTTGGATACAGCAAGACAAGGATCGTCCTGGAGGTCGCCACGTTGACCACAGTCAGAAACTTTACCTTGTTTGCATGCATCACATCCCATCCCTATGAAGCACTCGAGTGTTCGAGAGAAAATTCTTACGTAAGATCTTCGGTCCAGTGCGAGTTGGTGATGTTTTCCGCATCCGATCCAACAGTGAGCTGTATGAGCTTCTCAACGACATGGACGTTGTGCAGCGTATTAACATCCAGTGGCTGCGCTGACTCACGAAATCCGTTAATCAGGTTGTTAATGGCCAATTGAGTAGGTTAGGTTAGGTCGGAGTGGTAGCTCTGATACCACAAAGCTCACTTGAGCACTCATAGCGGCCCTTTGTGATGCCACGGGTGAACGCAGTCCCTGTACTAACCAAGTTCCACCAAAATCAGGGAAAAGGAAGAAGTTAGTCAGCGCAAGGGCTGCAGGCCAATTGAGTAAGTAAGAAGTATTTTTTCTTATACGGCATATTAAAGGGGCAAAAGAAAACCTTTTTAGATTTTTATTAAAGTAATGCTTTCTCTTCTTCAGACGATCTTTGGCTTTGATTAGTCCTTCTAAACTCCATGCTTTTTCGTTCTTGAGAATTGTAAGAAAGTTGAGGAGTTTAATCGCCTTGAATGTTGACATTTAGACAGAATTCTCACTCAGTGGAAGAGCTGAATAGCGCTGAATTAATCCTTGAATTCTGGATGAATGAGTTTTAAGAACGTCTTCAGAAAATCGAGTCAAGAACTCCACGACCAAATTTTTCTATACAAAGGGAATAGAATATGTCGCGGCTTATTCCAACATAGGAAATACTAAGGAAACCAAATACATGCACAGGAGTTTCGAGAATATGATGGAGATAAAGAGACATAAAGAGTTTCAATATTTAATTCACATAGACGACAACAGACCCTTAAGCCAGATAAATTGCTGAACAACGCTTTTGAAGTACAGTAATCCCCAGTTGGTTCCAAAAAAAGGCGACGTAGATCGAAACGACGTAAATCGAATTTTATATAGCTCACACTACAAAGTACATAAAAAAGTTACAGTAATCCCTCGATTTTCGTAACAGTTGGTTCCAAGAAAAGGCGACGTACAGCGAATGACGACGTAGATTGAAGTTAGAGGGAACAAAAAATTTGACGACGTAAATCGAAACAACGTTAATCGAGGCGACGTAAATCGAAGGATTACTCTATAATCTAACAGTCTAGACGTGAACTCGAAATGCAACCCTTAGCTCAGACATCTCGAATAAAAATACTTCTTTCGGATAAATCCTCTCAGCAGTCTTCTGACAAGAGCTCTGAAATTAAATAAAAAATTATCAAAAATTTGTCGTTCGAAATCGACTATAAACTGTAGGTCCCGCCACCCATTTTTAAAATGAACATACAGTATGAGTGGTAGTGTAGGAAGCTTGGTCGTAATCCTGACTGAAGGGTTTTAATGTAAGCAATTAAGCTTTTTAAAAAAAAATCGACGTAGTCTAGGTAGTGTATTGGGCTATGAGACGTAAGGCCACGGTTCAAACTCCAGGTCAGACATCAAAACGAAATATTAAAAAATATTTCGTAGGCAACTTCCTCTCAGCAGATTTCTGGCAAAAACTCTGAGAGCAAATAAAATTGCCATGGAAAGTTTCTTAAAATAATCTGACGTTCGGAGTCGACTTTAAACTGTAGGTCCTGCTACTCATGTATGAAATTAACACACAACATAAGTGGTGTGAGAAGCTAGGTCGTAAACCTGACTGAAGAGTTTTAATGACCAATTGTGTATGCATGTATGTATGTATGTATGAGTACGGCCGAAGTCGGATATGTTCGTGCGCACATATGCGGAGGGTGAAAGTAGCAGCAATTAGTGATATTTCTTGAGCCTGGAATCCTATCTCATCAGCTCTCATTATACAGATCACTAAGTATGTTCGACACAGTTTCGGTGAAAGGCAATATTGATTTTCTAGAGCAAGATCTGTGGGCGACTTTATTAGAACAATGGCAATGATAACCCAGCGAAGATTATACGAGGATGAAATTCTCTGCAGTAATTACACTGAATGGAAGCATTTATTTCCTTGCAGTGGAATTAAGTCCTGAAGTCTCTAGAAGATTTTAGCATACCTAAGTACTTCTACGGATAATAAGTAGTTACCGTATATTGAGTATCGAAAAATAAATGGTCACAGGCGACGTCTCATTGTAGAATCCGATATGCAATGGCATATTAAGGTTTATGCTCACCACGGTGCGCCGATTGTAGACTATACTAACGACATCGCGCATTGGTGATAATAGACAAACGGTTTGATATTCTGGAAGCACAATGAAACGATGCTGAAGTCACTACAGTTAAGGTCCAAAATTTTTGTCTACTATTTTCAGCCTGTAGGAATGAAGGCTTAGAAGTCAGTGACCCGTTGTGTTCGTTATTAAATCCTTAAAAAAATTTACGTAGATGCAAGAATGGATACATTTTCTACACAATTTATTTATCGCACTACTTTGTTTGTTGGTTACACAACTAGATTTACAAATTAAAATTTATAGCAGGATTCGAACCTGCAACCTCTATACTAATAAACAAGCAAACTATACTTTAATTTAATAAAATTAAATTTTTATGACTTATCCTCGGCTTTTCTTTACTTTTTTGCCAAAATTTTATTAATATTTTGCAATTCCCGAGTGCTCCAAGGCTCTAAGGGATCGGGTGGTGACATACGTTCTTCGTCTCTTTTCTTCTTCATAGGTGCCGATCTACCGCGTTGATTATATTCGGTATCCTCATCCTGATACTCAGGAGAAACCCTAAAACAATTGAAATTTATTAAATCGGAAGGCCACAAGGATTTAAATAAAGTCTACTTATTTTTACGCCTGATCCTAGCACTCTTAGCCCTGCGAGCAGCATCATCTTGCTGGTACTGACGTTTACGCAAGTGAAACTGCTTCATTGTGGCATGAACCTCTTCTACTGTGGGTATATCGTCATCATACGTCTCTGGCGTGTCATCATCATTACCAGTTTCGGTTTCAACTTCCGGTTCCTGTTCTACGGTTAGGATATGTTCGGCTAAAGCTTCTTGGAAATCGAAATTCTGAAAAATTTAAAAAAAAATTACGATTTAAAAATCCCTTCAAATTATTTCGAACATTACCGGTATACTGTCCTCATCTTCTACCGGCACTTGGTCCCATACTGAAGCTATCAATTTATCTCCACTATCCCCCTTGGCAATGGGAGCCTTGAAGAGAGCAGTCCTTGTCCGGCGTGCCAAAGACAATTTACCCAATATAGGGCCACCGCCATCACTTTCTTCCGTGTCTACTTCGGCTACCAGTTTTAAAAATTGTTCCAATTTCTTAGGGTCCACCATGTCTTTGGGGTCTTGAAACAAAGTTGTTAAATTGCCAGCCAAAGGCATTGCCGTTGGATCAATGGCAGCATCCTTCGGCTTTTCCATTTCCTGTTGTTTCGTTAATTTTATATCCTTTAAACTGGTGGCTTCCACAGTCGTTTCTGTAGTTGTAATGGTGCTTTTGACAAAATCGAAAGCCTTATTGGCCAAATCCTTTAAAGCATTATAGAAATTGGGGTCATGTATCTCGGGCGGATCATCTGCCTTTAAAACTAATTCCCTTAAATGATCTGCTACTGGCTGTGACAGTTCCGAAGTTGCTTTCAAATGTTGTTTAGCACTGCTGGCCGGTTCATTGGCAAAGTTTAGCATATCCATGGCATTGGTTATATTAGCCGTTTGACTTTGAGGCGTAACTGGATTTAAATTGTACGGGTCTTTAAGCTTTTGCTTGGCAATTTTCACTGGACTTGAAATGGAGGCACGGCCCCACATTAAACGTCTCATTTCTTCTCCTGTCATATTGCGTTTCTTCAATGCATTTAAGGTTACGCGACCCACTCTCTTCCAATTCGATACGGCACCTTTACGTTGCTTTGCTCGAGTTTTGCTTTTGCATTTAATCACCATTACTCCTCTCACTTCGAAACCAGAGTCATCTGAAGGCCCCAAAGGTATGGAATAGGCTTCCAAATAACTCTTGGCATCTGCCTGAGGCACAGCTCTCTCTAGTGTAACTACAATTTTGGCCCACTGTTTCATCCATTCTTTCTCGGATTGCTCAATAACATGAGCATAAGTATTGCCCATCATGGCAATTAACATGTTAAGCAGCAGTATGGGCACAAATATCATGAACATAACGAATACGGTCTTAGAAAGGTTAGGATAGGTGGTTTGATTTAAATCGGGGTACTGGAAAAAGGGATATTTAGGAAATTTGATTCTAAGTTTTATATTTCAAATTTTACATTGTAATCCCCCAGAGTCGTTTGAAATAATGCCATCCAGGTACTGGGATACGTATTAAACATTGTGGACTGCAGCTGCGGGTGACCCTTGTAGAGGAAGTAGAAGGCCTGAGAAAATCCACATAAAACAATGGAGTATATGATACCAAAGGTAAACATATCACCAGTTATCATGGAGTATATCATGGTTACAAAAGGTCCCGTTAAACGTATAGCTCTGCAATGGAAGGAAAATGGAGATGATATTGTGGTATTTGAACAACTATAGTCGACGTAAAGTTAGGCTTCATATACAGAAATGTTGAGAAAAAAAAACACGTACTCCAGGAAATAATTTGGATCTTCATTTGGATCAAGATGTTGAATTCTTAGTGCCTCACTACCAGAGCATAAACATATCATTTCATATCAATACTGGAGAAAAAAGGGACGTCCTCAATTATCATGTTGATAGATAAAGTCTAGGGGATTTGCCTACTCCCTTAAGAAAGATTCCCATCAAGAACGCAAAACTCGAATGTTGAATTTGAAATATTTAAGAGTATAATTACACCGAATGGATGCATTTCGGTGAAGTGGAATTAACTCCTGACGTCTCTAGAAGATGTTAGCATACTTGAGTACTTCTACGGCTAATAAGTAGTTCTTTCAGTCACCGTATATGACAGTATGGAATACATTCCAGTGTCGGAAAATAAACGGTCTAAGGCGGCATCCTCCTATAGAATCCGATGTACGATGGCATATTGAGGCTTATACTCTCTATGGAGCGTCGATTGTGGACTACGCTGACGACATCGCGCATTGGTGATTATAGACAAACGGTTTAATATTCTGGAAGCAAAGTTTAATGATGCTGATGATGGATCCACAATTTTTGTAGAGTATTCTCAGTCTATAAAATAGGAGTCTTAGAATTCAGTGACCCGTTGTGTTCTTTATTAGATTCTTAAAATGAACTTAAAATGAACTTTAGGTTGATTTAATTTAAGAATTGAGACATTTTCCACACAATTTATTTATCGCATTACTTTGCCTTTTGTTTACACAACTAAATTCACAACTTAAAATTTATTGCAGGATTCGAACCTGTAACCTCAATACTAATATACAAGCAAACTATACTTTAATTTAATATTGCTAAGAAAAGTAAAAAAGTCGCCGTAGTTTAGTAGTTAGTGTGTTGGCTTATTAGACGAAAAGCCAGGGTTCGAGCCCCAGGCCAGACATCAAAACAAAAATACAAGAAGTATTTTTTCGGCGACTTTCTCTCAGCAGATTTCTGGCAAAAACTCTGAGAGTAAATAAAATTGACATGAAAAAGTTTCTCAAAAATCTGTCGTTCGGAGTCGACGTTAAACTGTAGGTTCCGCCATTCACGTATAAAATTAACGCGCACAACATGAGTGGTGTGAGAAACTAGGTTGTAATCCTGACTGAAGGGTTGTAATGGCCAATTATGTATGTTGTATGTATGTAAGAAAAGTAAAAATCAAATTCAATGGTTGCACAGAGGACTTTCGGAGACTTTCGCAGACTTTCAGATGATTGCAATCAGTATGGATATGCTCTCTAATACCCAGACGAATAATGTACAGCGTATGTGTAAAATCGGCTCTGCTAAACGGAACATGTCTGTCCTCGCTAACAAGTGCCTCAGAACCATATTAATATATACTGGCCCTACATCGTCAGCATGACGGATCTTCAGAACCAACGAGACCTATAAAAACTAGATTTGAAGCAACCATACTATCAGGAGAAACCCCGATTATATTATAGGGATGACACAAGAAGTCGAAGTAGAGCAAAGAACCCTTGGAGACGAACGATGCTCCAAGAACTAAGATAGCGCTACCCTACATGAGAAGGTGCAAAAATAACGACAGCAGACACAGTAAAATGGACACGCTTTGTGGTAGCCATGGAATAGAAATAAAGACAGTTCACGACTCTCGTTTTTCATAACAGCAAAGGCCGTTCACTTTCGCAAAGGGCGTTATAAGACCTCTTAGTAGAGAAACGCTGCAAGTTCCAGAGAATATTGCTAGTTTGCCATAACAGAAGGGGTAAAATCTAGCCCACTAGACTAGATATCGGACTCTGACAATACTTTCCCAGTTTCCACGAATAACTTGAAAGCGTATAGGGAAGGACAATTTCTAAATCTTCAAGCTATCCAACCGTTGTGCTATAAAAGGCACGAATCGGACGTTCGATCATACTTTGAATGCTCTGAGAATAAGCCTATTTGTGGACAGTCACTTGTAGGTTGTAGCATTGAACACTTTTGTCAAACTGACTATCTGAGCATAAAATAAATACATACATATACATATGTACGTATTTGGTCGACCCAGTTCCTAACTGGTCATGGGTGCTTCAGGAAATACTTGCACAGATTTGGACATGATACTTCCCCTTTGCGCCCAAACTGTGTAGATGAGTAGGAAGACGCGGAGCATATTCTAACTAGCTGCCCCAGATTTAGATGGCCCGGGGAAACGAGTTTCGGACCAACTCGGCTTATGGAGGAGGGTTGAATTCAGCCAGAAAATGGCTGAAGTTATGATAGAACTCCGAAGGCTGGAGGAACGGAGGCGAAATTTACTTAGTGTGATCAAGCTTTTAAGCTAACCAGCCCTCCGCGAAATAATACCTTGCGGCAGTTCCGCGGAGGGAGAGTGGTTGAAGTGTGTAGGGTGTGGGCTTAGTACGTAGGCACCAGTGATGGTGAATCGTGCACTCTTTTGTTGGAACAAAAGTGTCTTTTGAAGATTCCCACCTCCGGCCTAAGACAAAAAGAAACATAATTGGTCGATACAACCCTTCAGTAAGGATTACAAACTAGGTTCTCACGCCACTTATGTTGTGGGTGTTAATTTTTATACATGAGTAGCGGGACTTACAGTTTAAACTCGACTCCGAACGACAGATTTTTGAGAAACTTTTCATTTTTTTCACTTTTTTGTAAGAAATCTGATGAGAGGAAGTCGCCGAAGAAATATTTTTTTCATATTTCGTTTTGCTGGAGATGGCCGGCCTGGGGTTTGAACCGTGGCTTCATATAAGCCAACAAACTGCCTAGTAGACAACGACGACTTTATGTTCCGCTACAATTTTATTTATTAAAACTAAATGGCCGAGAGCAGTATTTGGGTACCAATGAAGCAAATTTCAAATCGGATTGATGAATGGACTCAAAGGGAACGAGAACAGAGGTATTGGCTATCACCAAATCCTTGTCGACTAGACAGGATCAGACAAGGCCAAGGATTGCTCAACTTAAGCAAAGAAGTTAAAAATCCAGAAAGCCTACAAATTAAAAAGCAGGAAAGAATGGAGCAAAAAGCCAGTAAGTTTCCTTTACGCATAAAAGTAAACTGCAAATAAGGAGTTCTCAACTAATGCAGAGTCTTAAAGGAACCGAACATGTTTGTGCTTGGTAATGTTCGCAATGTCCTCTGCTTTCTTAACTTAAACATGTTTATCTTCAGATTGGAATATGTTCGTTCCTAATCCAATATACTTCACATTGTAGTAGTTTGGTAGTCAATATACCTCAACATCTTACCCTATAGCGCCACTATATTTTAATGGCATCCAATTTATTCCACTCACTTACCCTGCAAAAAACATTAAAAGAAACCAACTGCCCGGTACAGCAAATATTAAAATTGCCTCTTCCGTATCAGTATCGCCCATTAGGCGACATGGTATACAAGCCAAAATCAATAGATTTGATATGAGAAATATAGCCTTGGCTGGAGCATGCGACTGAAATGCAAAATAAAAAATTAATGCGCAGCTTATACAAGCCAAGCTCTTTAAAATACCAATTGTTTGAGAAATGCCGATAGACCTTGATTTTTAATTTCATCGCCCTGTTGGAATATCAGAAAACTCAATACGCCACTAATGGTGCATAACTCGGCTAAATAGCGGGCTATGGTGCGTACATTATATTCATCATCTTCATTGCTGGCATTATTATTAGTGTCTTTGCCAGCATCATCATCATCACCGTCGTCATCGTCACCATCGTGGGCAGGCCTTAGATAAACGGAAGTCGATAGGCACAGTAGATGCACGAGTAGAATTAATAAACGCTTGAGAAATTGATTTTGAGCAAATGTCTTCCATTTCTCTTCCAGGAGACGTTGTATAATGCCACCATCCAGCATGTCTAAATGCTCTTCCTTGGTGCCATTTAATATGATAAATAAGGCGGAGTTCCAATCTAAGGAAGGAGGAGGGGGTTAATGTTACTAAACAAGCCTGATAGAACTTTTATAAATACTTACTGGTTCTGCCATCTGGCAGTAGGGTATCCAAGGCATTTAAAGGATAACCCGAACACGTAATGTTACTATAACGCCAGAATTCTCTGGCGGATAATTCCAACATTTCACGGAAAACTTCTGCTCTGCCGAGTTTACAAGCCAAGGTCAAAGGTGTTAAGCCGCCATCATTAACAATGCCATTTTTGGCAGGAGTTTTAGGATGCCTTAAAGCATAGCCGAACATGTCCTTTAATAGAAAATAAAAAGCTCGAGAGCTCATATGCTACCTCTTTCAGAAAATATGTTTGACTTACCAACTTATCACACACCACCACCATGTGTAAGATCATATTACCAAATGAATCCTGGGCATCTGGATCAGCTCCATGATCTATCAGCAGATTATAAACACTCTCATTGGCACAACAGGCAGCCCAGGATAAAGGATACTCGCCCATATATGCCAAACCCTCATAATCGGTATTCTTAGCAGGATTGGCTCTCTGCTGGTCTTTAGGCAAGAAAAAACTGCCTATAGCCCGTTGGTTTATGTCTGCCCCGGCCTCTATTAAATCGGCCACCAATTCATTATTACTGTAGGCTATTGCCAGATGCAAAGCACTGGCACCCAAATACTCTTCACCCTCCATGACATCCAAAGCCAAACGGGGAAATACTCGAAGTAAAATTCTCGCCAATTTCGTGTGTATTTTCGAATCGCATATTATCAGGACATGCATTAGACTCTCCCCCAAGGCACCACGATATTGCATCTGCCAACAGGCATTATGATCCTTCCACTTGCCCAAGGGATCATGTATGGACAGAGAGGCTTCTATGGGTATGGTGACCTCAGTATGGTCACGATATTTCCAGCGCAAAAATTCGGCACGATTAATAACTTGGCCTTTACCATCATTATACATGAACACGCCGAATTGCTCACGTATCAATTGTTCCACTGCCACCAGGCCACCGGTATTGATGGCATCGATAAGGTCTCCTCCTGTAAGGAAATGGATTTCTTTAGGAATTTAATTTGAAATGAAAACTTTAGCAATGTAAACCTCTTTTATAATCGGCCAATTTGTATAGCAGACACTTATTAGCCGTGGCCGATGATTGCGATATGACAGCATCCAATATGGCTCCCGGTTTCATTTCCTGCGGCTTTTTCCTCAAACATTTTTTCAAAAATAATTTCATTTCGTTCTTATTTAAGTTTCAGGTCTTAACAGTATCCAAATGATTACTCTACAACGCTTATATAAAAATGTTTAATCAATAACTCTGAGAGGGACCTTTCAGTGTTGCTAAGGTTGCGTTTTATGTGAATGTAACCCTGGGTTACGTTGAAAACACACAGTGGGTTGCCAAATTTTTTAAATGGAATTCAAAAGAATTTTTAAAAAATTAGAATTTTATAACGTTTACGAGTTGCCACAGCATCAAATTGGACTGTTGCACAGTGGGTCAGTTCCCATAAAGGGACAAAATTAAATTCAAAATTTCATAGAATTTTTTTATGAGATTTTATTTTAAAATTCTAAAACATTTTTGAAATAAAATTTATTTCTTGTGCTGTTTTTTTATAAATAAATATTTAATTTAATCTGAAATAGAAATAAATAAACAAAATGGTGTTTTAACTTTCGTATGCGTAAATTGTATCAAAAATGTATGAAATTTATTCAGAAGTTTTTCTTCTTTTTCCTTTATCCGAAATAAAATTCCATTTATTTGTGGAATTTTTTTAAATGTATGTATGTATACATACATATGTAAGTATACATTCATACATACATACATTCATTCATACATTCATACATAAAATAAAATGTGGATATGCATTTTAAAATAACAAAAAAAAGCACAGTGATGAGCAAAACTGTAAGCATTAATTCTACTTTCTTTTCCAAAGATGACTCTGGTTTTTAGGCATTTTTGTATTGCGAGTCGGTCATCATAATCCAGTAGATAGTGCGTTGGCTTATTAGACACGAGACCACGGTCAGACAAACCCCGGGTCAGACATCTCCAACAAAACGAAGTATTGAAAAAATATTTCGTCGGCGACTTCCTCTCAGCAGGTTTCTGCCAAAAACTCTGAAAAAAACTAAACATACATAATTCATCATTACAACCCTTCAGTCAGGTTGACGACGTAGTTTCTCACACCATTTATGTTGTGTGTGTTAATTTTATACATGAGTGGCGGGACCTACAGTTTAAAGTCGACTCCGAACGACAGATTTTTGAGAAACTTTTTCGTGGCCATTTTATTTACTCTCGGAGTTTTTGCCAGAAATTGCTGAAAGGAAGTCGCCGACGAAATACTTTGTTTTGTATTTTGTTTTGATGTCTGGTCTGGGGCTCGAACCCTGGCTGTACGTCTAATAAGCCAACACACTACCTACTAGACTACGGCGACTTCAGAAAGTAAACTAAAACTGCCATGAAAAAATTTCGCATAAATCTGTCCTTCAAAGTTGATTTTAAACTGTAAGTCCCACCACTCATGTATAAAACATAGGTCGCACAACATATGTAAGAGGTGTAAGAGATAGGTTGCATTCCTGACTAAAGGGTTGTAATAACCAATTATGTATGTATGTATGTATTACGAGAGCTCTTAGTAGTTGTACCATTATGGTTTCAATTTTCATTTAAAGAACAGAACAGAAGCTTAAGGAGTCCGCACGAAAAAATTTGGGTATGCTTGAATTGTCTCGTTTACCTTGATTGAGAGAAATATTTAATGTCACTTTACTTGAGGAAAACTGAGTCGGTAATATCCATCTTATTGTCGCCTAAAAGCACAATTTAATAGCCAGACAAGTCATCGTGTAATCGTGTCTCAGCGCGGTAGTAATGCATAGCTGATAAGACTGTTCAGAATTAAGTAAGCCCTACAGCTCGGTCAAGGAAGGACCTCTCCAAACCTCATGATACATAACATACATAAAATAATTGCTCATTACAACCCTTCAATCATGATTACGATATAGCTTCTCACACCACTTATGTTGTGTGTGTTAATTTTATAAATGAAGAGTGGGAACTACATTTTAAAGTCGACTCAGAAGGACAGAATTTTGAGAAACTTTTCGTGGCAATTTCTTACTTTCCGCTCAAAGTTTTTGACAGACATAAATTCAGGAAGAGCTTTAATCGATTGATGTGACCAACAGCCGTATTCACACTACTCTGCTCTACTTTGTATTCTACAACTAATGTGGAGATACGATAATGTCACCAAGGTGGTGAATAGACAGACGTAGAGTAACCAATTTTTTTCAAGTGTCTCTTCAGGCTAAAATAGCTCGTTAACGATCACTTTAAAAGAAAATAACTTATCTTAGATTACTCCGTTTAGGTTTAGAAGTTGACACAATTATGCCAATGAATTACATTTTGCCTTTGTTTCTAAATATTTTGGCAAATTTTAAACTCCTTTCACCATAAAGTCTTTGATTTCCTTACATTCAGACCGAGCAAAACCCTGCCAAATGCAATAGTAACTATTAGACTTCTGTAACGAGTCGAAAAAATGTAGGCACTCATATATCGTTCCCGTGGTACTCGCCGATCAACTATCATTCTTCTACGGAAACATTTCTCTACTCGTTTGCCTGAAAAATTGTCGAATAGAAATTGAATACAAATCAGAGATCAGCAATGAATAGTTTTTTCGGTACTCATAAGTACTCATGAAATTTTGAGTATTAGTGAGTCAACAATATTGAAATTTTACTACAAACTCTGATACATTCGTACTTACTACAACGTTGATTTATAAGTACAGGTTGCAATGAGTATGCGTACAACGTTGACATCATACTCATACCATTCGAAATATGTTTGATTCATAAGCCTACTCATTCAGATTTATAACTTTAGAAAAATACTTATAAATGATTCGCGGGATAAGCAAAGAAGAGAGAACAGCAAGCAGAGCAAACACACAACCTTTTAGTGAGTATTTTAGTGATTCATACTTATTTTGTGATTCGTGTATATATGTTGAGTTATGGAGACTCGAAATCAACAACATCATACGTGTTGTTAAGTATGAGTACGATGAGTACTTCAAACTTTGAATATGAGTAGAGATTCCATGATATTAAAATAAGTATGAATGCGTATAAGTATCAGAAATTATGAGTATGATTCGATTCTACTCAACTTTTTGAATGCTCATTGCTGATCTCTGATACGAATACACTTTCTGGATATGAGATTATTGATACCCAGGTGAATCCCTTGGTATATCATTTCTAAGGGCCTGTGTCGAGAGTTGTTTTTCAGTCTTCACGATCACGATCTTCAGAGGTTTCTGAAGAGAAGTAATCTGACTTCATGCCGTTACTATGGAGACTTGCAATGCATCAAAAAATTTCCACAAGACCTTCAATATTTCCACCTTTCACAGACCAGTAGAATGAGCTTCAAACTCGTGTTTTGCATTAGTCATTGTGCCAATACGGATGTCTCGAATGAGTATGAAAAGTATTAAATATCCCTGTAAAAAGCATTTCAAGCTTCAAGACAATCGTTCCCATATTTATTATGTTTTCTTTGTAGGTCTACTTTCTTTCTTTCTATCTTTCTTAGTCTGTTGTGAAGCATAATCTGGTATGTAATGTCATGAATCATTTGAATTCCACTGATCTCCTGTTATGCATTGAAATATTAAGACAATTATTAGGGACAAATATGCCACTATGGGGATTAATTAAGTTTATGAAATACAAGTTCAAAATAATTTGAAAATGAAATTGATTTCTTTGACCTCTGAGCCTACGGGTTTTAAGTGTCACTGTTCGAAATACACACTTGAATGCCACACGTTTACTCATACATAAATTTAATTCAAATGCTTACTTATACACACACATAGGCATGCATACACTTATACATACAACATTAACTTACACTTGAATATTTTTCAGTTTTCCCTACATTTGATCCCTCTTACGGGTCTGTTTTTTTTTTGGCAACAAAAAATTTATTTTTCATTCTTTCTTTCTTTCAATTCAATTCGCCCCTCTCTTTAGAAAATGTATATGTATGTACACATGTAAGTAAGCATGTATTTTTATATTTTGTCTTCATGATATTCGTCTTTTATTATTCAAAAAAAAAAAACAAAGTAAGGAAAACGGAAAAATAATACAAAAAAGAAAAGACAAGAAAAAAATTGAAATTGTATCCTGCTCCTCTTCGCCATCGTGTAGTTCTCTGCATTATAAGTATCAGCTTCAGCATCAGCAAGAGTATGGTGTTGCTGGCTGCTGGCTGATGATGATGATGTTGTTTGTCACTCACTACTCTTTCTCTCTCTCATATACAAATATCGTGCCATACTCATCTATCTATGTGTGAGTGTATGTGTGTGTTTATTTTTTTCAATTCTGATTGGACGCGTTTTGTATGGTCGTTTTTACATCGTGTTTCTTATCAATGTACGAGTATGTGTGTGTATGTGCATAAGAATATCGTGCATTTGTATGTGAGTATTCCTGGGCTCGCTCGCTATACTATACATAATAACATTTGGGAATATATTCTCCTCATACATGCATACCCATACATGCAGGGAAATATTTTTTCGTATGTACTCGTATGGTTCATTTGTACTCATATACAATACATATATAGTAGAGCCAAGTTTATTGCTTTTGGCCATTGGAAAACTCCACCCATATACTAGAGACACGCATGCATCCTCTGTTATTAGTACGATGTACAACGAGAGCACATTAGTATTGTAGGAGTATATTTGTTAGATTGCTGTTACTGTTGTTGTTTTTGTTGTTATTATTGTTGTTATTAACAAATCGATATTTATTTAGTTGTAGTTATCGTTGTTGTCGTTGTAGTTGTTTATGTTTTCTCAACCACTTGCCATTTCATTGAGGTTATGCTGATGGTTATGGTTGTAGTCTGCTTTCATACGATGTATAAATTCTCATATTTTTTTCCTGTTTTTTTTCTTTTCTCTCTGCCATAAACTACAACAAAAATTTATTAGAAAACAAAGAGAAAACTTTACCGTCGGTCACTGACTGTCATCGTGAATGAAATTAAAATTTAATTTAATTAATTTCCACATGGCAAATAAACAAAGAATTAAAAATCCATAAAAATTTCGAAAAAAATTTATAATAATTTCGTAACTCCCCTACGCTAGTTTGTTTTGTGGTTCTAATGTTATTGTAGACAGTTCATATCAACTTATTAATACATCTGCCTAAACTAGGAAAATCTTCGATAACTATGGCTTCGATAACTTGCATTTTATGCATGCATGGTCAACATTCTGTGCTCAAAACTTTCTTATTGTTTGGATAGGAGGGAATACACTTGAGGACACACTCTTATAGTGTTATTATTTGAAAAGCAAATAAACAAGTTCTTATTAACCTATATCGACAATCAGCATTAGAGCTTCACGTTAAAGCACGACTGCCTTGAAATCAAGTTGAAAATCACTTTGCAAATCGAATAAATCTAGTGTGATCGATCTGATATGAAACATTGTTCCATTATACTGTCGGAAAAGGTTGAGATAAGTAAGGTGAGTTAAAGTAGGAAGTCAGAAACGTCAAGCCAAAGACATACTAGCAAATAGAGTGAAGATTTTCAATCCATCTACAAGCCCCAGGTCAGATATCAAAACGAAATATGAAAAAATATTTCTTCGGCGACTTCCTCTCAGCAGATTTCTGGCACAAACTCTGAGAGTAAATAAAACTGCCATGAAAAGTTTCTTAAAAATCTGTCGTTTGGAGACGACTTTAAACTGTAGGTCCCGTCACTCATGTATAAAACTAACACACAACATGAGAGGTGTGAGAAGCTAAGCCGTAATCCTGACTGAAGGGTTGTAATGGCCAATTATATATGTTATGTATGAGTCCTGCAATGAAACAAGCTGCTTCCTCAGCAAATGTAATGATAGCCTAACGAAGTTAAGATAAATTTTCAAATGGTGTTCACATATGGACGGAGTGGGCTTGCATTAGAAAGTTCAGCTTCACAAATACTTGACTTAGTATTGTGAAAAATGTATAAATGTCGAGAGAAGATAAGTTTATGGCCATATCAACGGCATACATCTGCTTCCAGCAAAGGGTAACATTATTTTCCCTAACTAGCTGATTCAGCTTCCCCAGAAAGTCCCATACTTTCTTTGATTTAACCTCATAAAAGCCTATGCAGTTTACGATTCTTATTTCCCAGCGATACTATGTGTTCAATACTTTGTTTATACTTTCTTTCTAACCAAATGTGACCTTTGGCTGTTTTTTAATTTTTGAAGGTGTTCAATACAATGCCTTCGCAAAAAACGAACGCTTTTATCTTTTCTGTGAAATAAATTGTTTTGAAGATGTGAAGCGGCGGGTCCATGACTGCAAATCGACACAAAATCTAAACGTTATTCCGGTAAAACATAATCCAAAACTCTACTGAAACATTTTCATGACAATGATTTCATTCTAAAGTGAGCAAATACGATACCTATCTCTGGCATAGCTAGCTTGTCTCGAAGTTGTGGGTCAATATGCGATGTATCGTACTCCTTTAAATGCCTCTATGTGCATGCAGTACATGCATTTTCAGCGGACGATTATTTAATAGCTTTTTAATAGATTTTCTTAATCATTCTTGACACAATTTTTGTGTTTAATTGCCGTGTTCTTATGAGTATCTCCTCATAAACAGAAGAATAAACTGTCGTCATATAAAATTTGATTGTATTTTAGGTGGAATGAGGCATTTGAATTGAATTTATTGAAGTAATTACAAGTTTACTAGTTCACAGATATCGTTTATATCAAGAAAAATATGTTTTAAAAGGCTACAACACCTCCAAAAAAATTTTTAAAATACAGCCGCCATCATACATGGATTACGACCAAGCTCCTCACATCCCTTATGTTGTTTGTTTAAGTTTTATACATGAGTGACGGGACCTCCAGTTTAATGTCGACTCCGAACGAGAAACTTTTGAGAAACTTTTCATGGGAATTTTATTTACTCTTAGGGCCATTATTAAAACTTGCCGTTAACTAATGGGAAGAATTTAACCGGCAGATAAATTGTTTTTCATTATTATAAGTGGGCAATAAGGTAGAAGTAAGCGTTAAGCTAAGAGAGAGGATCAGCCTACCTCTAACTTTTAAAGTTAAGTTTAAGTTTGAATTTGCCATACATATGTATATATTATTTTTAACATGTCAACTTCAAATATAAACAAAAATTATCAAATTCAACAAAAATAACTTGTTTAATTGAGCAGTGTTATCAATATTGCTCCGGCATTGCCATATTTTTAAAAAAGCTAACTTTATTTTATCATTAGGTTGTAATAACGAAAAGCAGTTAAGGGTGACTTTAAAGTCCACTTTAACTAAAGTTACCTTTAACTAAACCCAACTTTAACGGCAAGTTATAATAATGGTCCTTAGAGTTTTTGCCAGAAATCTGCTGAGAGGAAGTCGCCGAAGAATATTTTTAATATTTCGCTTTGGAGATGTCTGATCTGGGGTTTGATTTCACGTCTAATAAGCCAACACATTACCTACTTCTTCTCCTTCTTCTTCGGCCGCCATTATGTTCGTTTATTTTTCAACTGCCGTAGTGTGCTGTCTGTAAAGTATAGTAGGATTACAAGAGTTTTATGTAATCTTTCTCATCACTTTTGGAAACATCAATCTAAAACCAGTTTTCCTAGTCAAGTTTTTAAAATGTTCCAACTTCTAAGCAATTTAGAGGTCCTATGACAATATCGAACACAATATTTAATAACAGTGATGACGCCAGGTAATCTTGTCTTATATCTGTAACAGATGTATGTACATTAAGTATCATAAAATTTAATTAAAAGATTACTTTACTACACTGAAAAACTTTCCAATCCGAATCTATTTTGCCAATTATTTTTATGAAAACCTTGTTAAAACAGAGTATACAATTTAGGAAAATTAATCTTTAAAAATAATACGAGTATTTTATCAATCATAACAGGCGATTTTAATCCTTTAGCATACGCAGTAAAACACGCACGCACACATAAGAAATTCTAATTTTTTGGTGTTTAAAAATAAACGAAAAATATAGTGTGTGTGTGTTGCATTACCAAGAGAGTTGGGTTAGTTGGATACAAATGAATGATTTCTAAGCAGCAGCAATGGAGAGACAAAGCATAGAGCAGGAATTAAAACCACAGAACCCTTGGTTTTTTTTTTTTTGGAAAATTTAATAGCAAAACTTAAAAACAACAACAACAGCAACTAAAACTAATCCATGCAACCGTATAGTAAGGCAGTAACAGCCATCACTTGGCCATACTCTACTCCCCAAGTGTCCATATTGCTGCTAGGTTTGAGATTTAAGATGCTTTTTACCTTTGCGTTGAGCTTGTTAAGGTGAGTATACCCAAAACATGACCTCACGTTTTGGGTACGAGTATCTGTCATTGGATTTATGCATTGCGGTAAACCATGACAATTAGAAATGGTTGCATAACTTTTCCTCATTTTTTTTTTTCCTTTTATTTTGCAGCAGAGTTTCCCTTTTTTTTGCAACGATGAAATAAATTTTTAATCTTTTTAGTTGTTGTTGCCATTATTTTTCCATTTTTTTTAAGTTAAGCATTCTGAGTTTAAAAATTAAACTTTAAAGTTTGAATTTAAATTTGAAAAAAATTTAATTTCTCTACCAATTTTTATTGCGTAGAGAGAGCCCAAAAGAGTAAGAAAATATTGATTTTTGTTTTTCCCTCAATTTAGGCCAAAAAAATTAAATTAAAAAAATTATTAAAAAAAAAACCAGTCTACCGACCATGTTGAACACCAAATAACAATAACACTCGCACCCACTTTACAACTTTGAAAATAAAAATAAAAAAAAAAATTAAAAAAAAGCCGGCAGACAAAATGAAACTTCAAAATATTCAGTTTTTCCCATTGTAACCCATAAAGTTTATTCGTTTTTTTTTCTTCCTCTCTCATTTAAAACAAAAGTTTATTTTCAAAGTCATTCTTAAAGAACTTTTTTTTTATTTTTGCAGCCGCTCTCTTCCACTTCGGCAACAAAGTTCTTAGGCAACTTAAGCGCCATAAGTTTGTCTGTCTGTCCGTTCATACGCCTGTCTACCATATTTACCGCAAAATAAACGCAACAGATGAGTCGTCTTATCAAAAAATGGCGGAAATACCGAAAAGAGAGAGAGAGAGAGAGAGAGAAAAATAATCGCGAAACGCGTCGGCAAAAATTTTTGTTTAATTACTAGTTATTTGGTTTTTTTTAAACTTCGAATTCTAACAAAGCAAATCAAAAGTTTTACGTAGGCTTTAGGAAAAGTTTATGGGCTTTGAAGCGTAAAATATATATAAAGGGTCCGCCAAATAACTTTTTTTTAAAATGCTTTAAAAAAAACTACTGAATATTTTCTCAAATTTCTTTTTTTATTTGAAAGTACAATCCTTCCGGTTAATAATGGAAAATAATTTAATTCAAATGGCTGCGTCGGCTGGCCATGCAGTAGCCTACACCAGAAGATGCCGATTTTGGCAAAAAAAATCATCTTTTCAGATGAAGCTCATTTTGATCTTGGCGGGTATGTAAACAAGCAAAATTGTCGCATTTGGGGCACAGAAAACCCGCACGCATACTTTGAAAAGACGACGCACCCAAAACGAGTCACTGTTTGGTGCGGCTTTTGGTCCAGATGCATAATTGGGCTGTGTGCTGACATAAAGGCATTTTTGGAGGGTAGAAAATATGTTAGAAGACCGATAAAGATTCGAATATTAGTTCGAATTAATCTTGAAAAGGCATTCCTTATGTGTTTAAGACTCAGAAACGTGCTGAAGTGCCAATTTCGATATCCTCGAATATGAGAGCACACAGCCTTATGTAAATACATAACATAATTTGTTATTACAACCCTTCAGTCAGGATTACAACGTAGCTTCTCACACCACTTATGTTGTGTGTGTTGATTTTTTACATGAGTGGCGAGACATACAGTTTTAAAGTCGATGCCGAACGACAGATTTTTGAGAAACTTTTCGCGGCAATTTTATTTACTCTCAGAGTTTTTGCCAGGGATCTGCTGAGAGGAAGTCGCCGAAGAAATACTTTTTGTATTTTGTTTTGATGTCTGGCCTGGGGCTCGAACCCTGGCTTTACGTCTAATAAGCCAACACACTACCTACTAGACTACGACGAATTCATACGTAACATAATTGATCATAGCAATCATTTAGTCAGGTTTACAACCTAGCTTCTGACACCACTTACGTTGTGTGTGTTAATTTTATATATGATTGCGGGACCTACAGTTTAACGTCGACTCCGAACGACAGATTTTATGAGAAACTTTTCATGGCAATTTTTTAATTTACTCTCAACATTTTTGCCAGAAATCTGCTGAGAGGAGGTCGCTGAAGAAATATTTTTTCGTATTTCGTTATGTTCGAGACAGGAGTTGAACCACAGACTCTGGTGTAATAAGCCAGGAATATCTTTTATTACCATTAATTGTTCCCGTCATTACAAGGCAGACAAAAGACAATAATTCACGAATCCATACTGACCTCATTAGCTACACTCAGCCACAAAAGTATACATACGGTTAACAAATTTCAGAAATTTTTTAACCAATCCGTTTTCGTTGAAAATCTTTATAATTGTCTGACATCTTTCTTCGATTTTAAGACGGTCTTTTGCATTGGTTCAGAAATTTGTGAAATTTGTAAATCGGATGCATACCTTTGTGGGCCTGTGCAGGGCTACAATTCAGTTCAATTTCTGAAATTTGTATACTTTAGTAACTGTGAAGAAGGAAGTCGCCAAAGAAATATTTTTTTATATTTCGTTTTGTTGGAGATGTCTGACCTGGAGTTTGAACCGTGGCCTCAGGTCTAATAAGCCAACACACTACGTACTAGACTACAGCGACTTCTTATTTACGAAATTCAATATTCTTAAACGACCTTCTATGGATTACATGCAGTAGTTGGAGGTACTTTCTACCACTATTTTGCATATTGTAGGCGATATCTTGGTGGCCATGCGGTCATGTTTCGTGGTTTGTTATACAGTCTGGCACTTTAGAAAAAAAGTTCGAATAAATTTTGATTCGAATATCATTCGTATTTAATAAAAATGCTGAGTTTTACACAAACTCTAGTGCTAATCCAGGGGTAAAACAGAATATTGTATTCTAACTCCCGTTTACATTACTTTACATGTATGGAAGTACAAATTTGTTAAAGGTATTGCCAATTACACAAAAATATTTAAAACGCTTATTATCGCTGCCAATAATTTAAAGTCATTTGTATTGATTTGTCTATTCAGCAATGAAGAATTATTAAATAAAAGAAAATTTAATTTTATTTGCCTTATTATTTATTGTTCTTTGGCATTAAAAAAAACAAAAATACTTGAATTGTTACCCTCCTGCGGCGTATTTTTTTTTTTTTTGTCATTGTCTACACCAAAACGAAACGAAATCCTTTGTTTACCCCTGAGGTGTCATTAAATAATGTCAACGATGATGATTTCTTTTCATGCCTTTTTATCCTATGTAAAGCATTTGTTATCATTGCTTTTGTTATCGTTGTTCCGTTTATTTTATTTGTTGATTGTTGTTTTTTTTCTTATTCAATCGTTTCATTTTGTATTGATTGAGTCAATTTGTCAAATATCGAGAAATCTTTTGGCAAACAAAAGCCGCCAGCAGATTTCCCGTGTCATTATGGAAATCTGACTGAAACTGAAATATGAAGAGAGTGGGAGAGAGTGAGTGAGTGATTCAATATTTGTTTTCTTGTCATTGTTCAATACGGTTGTACAATTGTGTATTTTGTTGTATTTGAGACAGGCAAACGACATTTGTGGTTTTTTTTTGACAATTGCTGGCATCTGTTTGTTTTAGAGGGGGGTACTGCATATGAGAGTTCAAATAATAATTTTTTGTTTCATAAAAATCTTCGGTAATTATTTGTCGTGCATTTTAAATTTGTTTTTAGTTCCTTAGTTCTGGGACCACCACCTGTTAAAGTTGATTGTTGGATTTGAACGTTGATATCTTCAAATATAAAAATCGTTTATGAAATTAGCTCTGCCTGTAGGAGTTTTGTAGTTGCACTACGATGAAGGTAATGTAGATCTTGTTTTACACTGCAGAATACTTTCTACCTTACGATTACGATCAACGCAGAATTAATCGTCGATATAACATGGGTCCTTTAGACAAATGCCGACGATATGGATAAATTCTCCGTCCTGACAAATAGATATGATAACACGCGAAGAAAGAAGTCAGACTTACATCTTCGCTAATAAAATATAACAAAAGAATTATATGCACTCTGTTGTACAGATGTGAGTCACGGAATAAAATCGTCAAAGATGTAAAAGTAGTTCAGACAATCACACGCCGATGCTTTTGACGTATTTTTTAACAGTCCGCCATCGCTAAATATACTGTCTGTTCATCCAAATCCCGTAAAAACCAAAATTCTCAAACAGAAATGGACATGCAATGAGCTTGTCCTTTGGACAGCCAGCTTGAGCACTTTGGATAAGCAGACAAAACCATCTGATAGTCAGGCTGCCATTCGAGCACTCAGCTGTTAAGAGGTTAAATCAAAGGTAGTATGGGACTGTCTAGAGAAGTTGAGTTGCTGGATCCCATGTCATGTAAGAATTCGCGGCATTGAGCCAGAATGCGAGCTTAGAAGGAGGAGACTTTCACGCCGCTAGGAATACCTTCTGTGGACTGGAAACTAATGTTTGAAATGGTATGCTCATGAAAAGACTCCTTTTAAACCAAGTGGGTTTAAAGCAATCGAAACTTTTGTTCCGAAATTACAATAAGAGAAGGTCCGAATTACGCATCAGACTATTCAGGTATAAATTGACATTGCAATCTACAGGGCACTGTAGGCTCGGAATACACTTATGCAGAATGTATCCAGACAAACATGTACGCCATTTCATTCTGTGACAATTAGAACGAATCATCGGAACACATTCTTTAGAGCATCAACCTATTCCGAGATAGAGATGCCAGGGAGCTTATCAAGTACTAGGCATGGAATTTCGATTGTTGCATCTTGAAAATTGTCAGGACAATAGGCTTAGAGGAGACGTTGTAGTGATACCCCATACGAGTGGAAGGGGGGAGTGAATAGATCGTAAGGTCGCATTACTAAGACACCTCTTCACGACAATAATAAAACGCTTTGGTGACATAAATAAAACGGCTTTAAAATAGAAACTGCAGCCTACACTTAGACACGACAGGTAGAGATGTAGATTATCACAGACAAGAGCTATCGCAGACAAGACATTAGCATTGGAAAGATCCCAATGGAAATAACACGTAGTGGTATAATGATGCTGACAAATATTCTGTAAGTTCTATCCCATGCTTGTGGCATCTGCCTAAAAACAAAACTACAAGGCTTTACACGACAAACGTGAGAAAGCTTTTTCCAGAAGACTTCTGAAAAGTGACCGCCGAAAGAAATATTTTGAAGATTTCTTTTATTTTCCGAGGATTCACAGCTAAAGTTTGAACTACAAGCTGTCGTTTAGTAAGCCAACACAAAACAAAATGAAAATATTGCTGTGAATATGTTGCCTCATCCTCTTATTTATACTTTTATTCAGTCTATGTTAGTTTAACACTGAAATTAATTTTAGTTTGAGGCTTATGATGAGTCTGGAGACGTTAATCTTGTTATTGTAGAAGACTATTGCTGAAAATAATCTCGATATTGAAGCTTTCTATATTCCAATAAATCTTTGTATACGGCATACTACTCTTGGAATGCCTATTTTATAGAAATTAAGGATGCCAATAAAACTAACGAACTTATCCTTCCATACTCAACAAAATAAAATTCCATTTACAAGTGATTTCAAGCATTTAAACATTTGATAACGCTGACACTCGCAAATACCAAAAAGAAGAAAACCCTGCATACGCTATTGCCTGTGTATGTGTCATTTTGTGAAACTTCTAATACAACGGTAGAAAGGATATGTTAATCTACACCTGACAGGACATGTGAAAGAACGTGAATTCCATTTCATTTCTTTCCAAACTACAGCAATACACATTACATGCATGTAAAACGGTTCCTGTATAAGAGTAAATCCTATACTGCCACCTCTTATGGTGATTTATAGCATTTTGATGAGGTGTTAGAGATAATTTCCTCTTCTCTTTTTTAAGAGTATAAACAGTAAAAAACGTCTTAAAAAAGGCATCCATTGACTTCCTGTTCCTTGTTAAGTTTCAAGGCTTTAAAAAAAAGTCAAAAATAAATTACACAAGAAATGATTAAGATGTGCACGATTATTATCTAAAGACACTCTTAAAATGCCCTCAAAAAATATTTGCTAAGCACAGCAGAGCAAAGAAGAGCAATGCAGAGCCGAGTGGCACTTGTTTATGGCCTAAATTGGTAACTTAACGGAGAAATAAAATGATAACGAAGGAAACAAAAACAAAACAAAACAAAGCAAGATGAAGAAATTTCTTAATTTTCACAAAAAGACCCCAGATGAAGCTTAAAATGCAAATAAAACGAACAGCAAACATTTTGGGAGACAGGGACAAAGGGAGTTGGGAGTTGGGGTGTTTGGTCATACACACAATACCCTGCTCAAAAGCTTCCATTGACTCCACTGGCAAGGGAAATAGGAAAATTATAAGCCAGACAGTGGCAGTAAATGCACGACAAAAACAGCCAAGCAGTAGCTGATAAGACTAACAACTCATAAGAGAGTGAAAGCAAATAAGGACATCATACATATATACACACATACACCCACATCACATGTATATATGTATATGTGTTTATGTGAACACGGAATGCTAGCAAGCAAGCACGCTAGAAATGTCTTGTGACTTTGACTTTAATTACTGGATTTATAGGTCCTTTGAGATAATCTGCTTTGTCGTGTGTATTTATTTGTTCGTCTTTTTTTTTTCTTTTTTTGCTCTTCTTCTTCTACAATATTTTCTAAATATGCTTTGTATGTATTTATGTTTGTGAATGTTCTTTGTTGCTCTTTTAGTAAAAGAGACATGAATATAAAACCCAGAAGAAATTGCTTCTGATAATAATAAACCGAATGTAAAAAGTTGTAAAGATTGGATGTTACACGGGGTAATTAACATCATGACAACCAACACACTACGTATGAGACAAAACTGACTAACGTAATGACAGACAAAAGATGCTTTAACATCATCACATTCAAACTATTCACACTTTTACACGGTGTAAATGTAATGTAAATTACGAGGGGCGTTTATTATAATACAATACATCGAACCCTACAGCATTCGTCCCATGTAATCCACCAACCAATTGGAACTATGGTTTCCTTAACACACGAGACCCACAGCTCTCAAATGAATAGGAATCGTCCAGCTTAAGGCAGTTTAAGAATTCCATCAGATATTGACGTGAGTTCAAAACTAACACTCAACAAGACACTCATCCTACCCGTACTTTTTATGGCGCAGAGGCATGGACCCTATTAAGTACTGATGCAGCGGCCTTGAGAGTGTTCAAGAGAAAAGTCCTACGTAAGATCTTCAGTCCTGTTCGAGTTGGCGATGATTTCCGTATCCGAGCCAACAGTGAGCTGTATGACCTCCTCAGCGACATAGACGTTGTAAAGCGTATTAATATCCAGCGGCTGAGCTGGCTCGGCCATGTAGTTCGAATGGAGGAGGATGCTCCAGCGAGACGGGTATTTGATGCGGGAATCTGCGGAAGTCGGCAAAGAGGACGACCTTGTATCCGTTGGAAGGACCAAATCAAGGAAGCCCTGTCATCGATTGGTGTCACCATGTGGCGTAGGCGCGCAAGAAGCAAAGGCGCATGGAAGGATGTATTGTGGCAGGCCGAAATCCGTTAAACGGGTTGTTATGGCCAATTAAGTAAGTAAGTAAGTAATTGTCGTGAGTTTCTTGACATTCGAAACATACATAAATCGGTCTAGCACTGCGACCATATGAGTTATTTTACTGCCATCAATCTAGTATACAGGATATCTTCACAATGTCCCTTCTGATCGTATTGCCCTGACAAACTTTTCGGATGACTATCGGCATTAACTTCGAGAAGTTCCTACTCACCGCCTGATATACATCATTCTGGGGTACGTTAGCAGCACAATGTCCCTTCTAATCGCATTGCCCTAACAAACTGCTGGATGTCTCTCTGCCTCAATTACTACAACTAACCATTCATTCATACATACGACCTAGCCTAGGTACCTACAGTTTAAAGTCGACTCCAAACGACTGATTTTTTTTTAGAAACTTTTCATGGCAGTTTAATTGCTCGCAAAGTTTTTGCCAGAAGTCTGTTAAGGGGAAGTCATCGAAGAATATTTTCATATTTTCGTTTTGATGTCTGACCTGGGTTTTGAACCCGGGCCTTAAGTCTAATAAGCCAACACACTACCTTCTGGACTACGGCGACATCCCATTCACCACCAGTAAATCTTCTCATCCTTACAGGGTCTACATATGAGAAAGTTGACGATCTTCATTCTGAACAAATGATCTCTGAGCCTACAGTGCCTGGTCAAAGGGTTGATTGCTAAACTGAGGCTATGTACTTCTGGGCAGTCTGAGTTTAGATTGCCACAAACCTATTTGGTATGAAAAGAGTGTTCTTGTTCGCTGAGTTTACCTTTACAAACATCTCTTCCTTTTCTACAGAAAAGTTTTAGGTCCCATGAGCGGCGTGGAAGCTCATCCCCTCGCAAATTTATATTTCTATACATTACCTTGGAATGATCTGGGACGCGACAGAGGATCACCCTGTAAGTCGACATAGAAATCTGATCTCAAGCCGAAAATCAATAGAAAAGACCGGAATTCAAATTAAAGCCGACCTGGAGTCCGCTATTTACGGCTCTAGTGGTCTTCTCCGAGTCCTCTAAAGTGTGAGAACCCAATGTAATCCTTCCCAAACGACAGGAAACATTAAAACTCTTTAACAAATAGCCAAGTTCAGCACAGATCGTTGAACAGGTCCCTGTGAGCCTTACTGTAAAGTTTCAAGATGAAGCAAGTGCAACATGTTTGCCGCACATCAAGTGAGAGTGATGTATGAAAGAGTTTTGATTTTCACTGTCTGTGTTGCACTAAAACAAAACGTTGTCAGGACATACATACAACTTAATAAAGGCTTTTGAAGTGTAAAGCAATGCCTTTACTTGAAATGTAAATTCAATGCAACAACCAGTCCATGCATTGCAAAGTCAAGAAACAACCTTTCTTTAGTCCCCTTGCCAAAACTTTATTCTGGAACTCGTAGTGTTTAGGAACACCAACTGACTTAATCAAATTCAACACCATAATTCTCTGTCACTCCTCGCATAATGCCACTCATTTATAAGTTCATTTATATATGAGAGCATCTAACGAACTCGAACTCAAACCTTTAACTGTAAATTGCCAGTACAATATAACACCGCCATACAATCGCACAACAAAGTACAACAAACCCGACAACCGAAATAACGTCGTCGAAATTATCAAAATGATGTTGACAGTTTCTTTGCGTTTGAATAGCGAAAATGTATAATAAATGACGACAGACACGTACCGCTTTCCAACTACCGTTAGACAAAGTCATATGAAAGAAGAAAAAAAAGGAAGTCTTGGAAATAATTTATGATATAAAGTCATGTGTTACAGGAGAGTAAACTCGTTTCCAATTCTTGCGTTTATTCTGTAGATTCCTGTTGAGTTAATGGCAATTGTGGAATTTTCTTTTTACCATCAACTGCAATTAAAATCTGTTCTGATATTTCAGTGGAAATGTCCTTTTCATCAGCATTCATAAAAAGGCTTAAAATTTTCTTAAAATAAGAGAGATATTGTCTATGAATTGTAATGATGAAAGTATGAATTTTATTGCAAAATAAAATGTTTGCTTTAATAGTCAAAGGATAGCCCAGTAGGCAGTATTACATGAAATCATTGAAGTAATAAAACTTCTCGACACTATTCATTAAACCTTGAAAAAAGGTGGTATACCATAAGATCTGAAGTCGTCGTAGTCTAATAGGTAGTGTGTTGTCTTATTGGACATGAGACCATGGCTCACACCCCATTCCAGACATCTCGAACAAAACGAAATATAAAAAGAAATATTTCTTTGTCGACTTCCTCTCAGCAGCTTTCTGGCAAAACTCTAAGGGCCAATATTACAACTTACCGTTAAAGTATGGTTTAGTTAAAGGTAACTTTAGTTAAAGTAAACTTTAAAGTCACCTTTAACTTATTTTCGTTATTACAACGTACAGGTAAAATAAAGTTAACTTTTTCAAAAATATGGCAGTGCCGGAGCAATGTCGATAACACTGCTCAATTAAAAAAGTTTTTTTTAACGCAGTGGCAATGAGGTGTAAAGCAATGCCTCTGCCTGAAGTGTAAATTCAAGCGATCCTATTGTATCTGCTCATTCTTGTATTTGCTCATTCTGTTTATATTTGAAGTTGCCATATTGAAAATAATATATATGTATTGCAAATTCAAACCTAAACTGAACTTTAAATATTAAAGGTAGGAACATCCTCCCTTTAGCTTAACGCTCCCTTCTACCTTATTGTTGACTTATAATAATGAAAAACAATATCCTCCCTTTAGTTTAACGGCAAGTTGTAATAATGACCCTAAGAATAAATAAATTGCCTTGAAAACTTTCTCAAAAATCTGTCGTTCACACATAAGTGGTGTGAGAAGCTAGGTCGTAATCCTGACTGAAGGTTTGTAATGACCAATTAAATAAGTATAGGGTCTTTCACCAGGTATTTTCGAATTTTGACAGTATAACGAGCATTTTATTGAAGTTACATCTGTCAAATTAGTTAACATTTATTCAATCTGCTTTCCCAAATCACTATGGATGACCACAGAAAACAACGTATACTCGCTGAATAAGCTCTGGAGCAGTTGAAAACTATTTTTTCATTAACAAATTATCTTCAGCGAAGAGGTCCATTTCTGGATTAATGACTAAATGAACAAACAAAAATTGTCGTATTTGGGACGATACCAATCCATATGAAATACATGAGCGTCCAAAGGATCTCAAAAAAGTCACTGCTTGGTGTGGATTTAGGGCTTTATATTGCCTTGAGAAGGATGTGAAATGCAAACTGGAATTTCGAAAGGCAAAAGGATAGATCGAAAGAAGTTGACACTCTTCTTAGGTTAAATAGCTTTGACACAATGGAAGATTTTGCTATGCAGATTTGAGTCATGTATCAGACTATGGGTACAATGGGTCAAATCGACCTCCGTGTTTTAATTGACAAGTACACGTCCTCTAACCTAATCAGACTATCCATAAACAGTTAGAGGACATCAGAGGAGGAAGGTCAGCGACCTTCTGATTCTATAGATTCAAAGAATACTTGTTCAAAGTAGGGATCGTTTCAAGCCCAATATGTAGATGCCGTGGTGAGGTAAATGAATCAACAGAATTCATATTTGGAACCTTTTTTACATACTCAACTGGTCATTACAACCATTAAGTCAGGATTACAACCTAAATTCTCACATGTTGCGAGTGTTAATTTAATCTATGAGTGGCGCAACCTCCAGTTTAAAGTCGACTTCGAAGGACAGATTCTTAGGAAACCTTTTCTTAACAATTTTATTTTAGTCTCAGAGTAAAAAAAATTTTCTGCTCAGAGGAATTCGCTGAAGAAATATTTGGGGTTTGAGCACATGTAATAAGCCAACACACTACCTAAAATACGACGGCGATTTGAGATCTATCCGACGTTAAAGCACCGCATAGCGAAAAACCTGAAAGATGGTCCAATAATAGGTGGGGATTACAGTTATTGACGCGGGATACCGCGGACTATCTTGAAGTTCGTCAGGATATTCATGTAGAGAATTCGCTTGAAATTTTCCTCGGGTCTAATAAAATCAAAACCAAAAAAGACACATACATACATACATACATAATTGGTCATTACAACCCTTCAGTCAGGATTACGACCTAGCTTCTAACACTAGTTATGTTGCGTGTGTTTATTTTATACATGAGTCGAGGGACCTACAGTTTAAAGTCGACTCCAAACGACAGACTTTTTTTGAGAAACTTTTCATGGCAATTTTTTATTTACTCTTTGAGTTTATGCCAGAAATAATCTGCTAATATGTCTAACCTGGAATTTGATCCGTGGCCTAGCGTCTAATAAGCCAACACACTACCTAGAAGAATAAACAAGAGTATATACCTTTTTTGGCCACTTGGGTTGCACTGTAATTCATAAATTCGCAACTCTTTTGCTTAAATTTAATGAAAATGAAAATATTTGACACTTGATTTCTGTTGAAAGCAAGCAAGTGGTGTGTGTTTGATTTTAAAATTTGAGGGTTGCATACAACACCAACACTTTTACACAGTCAAACGTCATTGTCTCCGCAAAAGAGTATTGGAAAGGGGAGTTTTACACTTTTTTGCAATGAATGAAAATCAAACAGTGTGAAATAAAAACAACAACAACAACAGAAAAACCGTTACAAATATGGTATGTGAGCTGTATAGAGTCATGAATGTTTAAATAAATGAAAAGTACCAAGCAACGCAAAGACCGTGTCATACTTTTTTTATAAAAAAGATGAAAAAAAAAGAGAAAAAAGTACACAGAAAATGACGTTTAAAAAATTATAAAAAAACTGACACAAATTCACACATTCGCACAGAAGATAAAAAATACATTCAAATACAGAGACTCAGTCATAGACTGAGAGTGTTGATGTTCATTTTATACAGTTTTTTTTACACTTGCCATCACACTTGAAGTGTAAGGACAAAATGTACTGAAGGACTGACTTATTTAATCTGCATAATTTCCTTGTGTTACGTACCCGTCCCTTGTCATTGTAGCCACATTTTGTATTGCAAAGTGTGAATAGAGCCGGTATTTCTGACTTGTGAATATGGATGGGAGAGTGATGGTTGCCTTATTTATTGTTTGTGTGTATGTGTGTCGCATTTAGCATAGGCCGTTTAACAGAAAAAAAGTGTCAAGTGTCTGTTAAGAGGCACTTATGTTTGGCGTTAAAATTCCGTTTCTATTTGAGTTGTCAACCATTCTGGCCAAGTGTGTTGATTTAACATCGTAATTCAAAGCTTTACAGCTTTTGTTTCTTTTTTTTCATTTCTCCTCATATTTTCTGTTCATTCTACTATTATATGGCGTTGAAGTGTCATGTTTTCCTGCTATCAAGTGTCATTTTTATAGTCGTGCTATGCAAATAAATACGAGTGGAAAAAAATTATCGATAAACAGTGACTTATGACGTAACATGCTGCATATAATATAGGAAATATGCCGTCAAGTTATGTGGAATTAAAATCTGGCTTGTAATGCGAGACAATTACAGAGTCATACGTTGGATATTCTGGCCAAATGTTTATCAGGAATTTTCCATATTTGCCGATAATCGATTACACCAGCTGCTTGCATCACTGACAATGTCCCATCTCCGCTATTCAAACCATACATATGTATGTGTGGTTTCGTACTCATAATTATTCCTTATAAATACGTACATTAAACGGAAATGCCTCTACTAATTAATCGACATTCATAATACGAGTTTAAATACTTCCTTATGCGTACGTACGTACGTACGTATTTACTCCATATATTGTGTGTACGAGTATGTAACATCTGTAATCGTCATTAATGTGACAGCAAGAGAGTGTAACAGTCGAACAGTCACATCATGTCACATCATTCCCGTACAACAATTATAATTTTTATGCGTCTCAACAATATTTTATATTTTAATCTGGGGAAACATCATGTGGAAGTAAAATTATGGAATAAATGACAATAATATGACAACAATAACAACAACAACAACAACACAACAATATGTTGCAATATTGTCAATGGTCTACGCATTCATTAAAAAAAAAAAAATTTTCTGTCATTTCAATAATTCCCACGTAAATTTAATGCGTTGCCTGATGTATCCTGTAGTATTAACAGGATTGACAAATGAACCATGTGTTGTTAAAGGTGTATGTTAATGTAATTGTCGTTCTTGTTGCTGTTGTTGTTGCATATGTTTATAACATTTACACGGTAAACGCAAAACATGGCTGGCAATTTAACAGTGATGGTAGTGGTGGTGGTGGTTGTAGTTAAAGTGATTTTTTACTTGATAAGTTGTTCGATGTTGAGCATCGAAATCTCTTATTTGTTTCAAAGACCTATTGATGGCATTGATGCGTGGAATATAACATCATTTAAATGTATGGCATGGGTTTAGGACATAAGCATACGTACGTAATTAGTCATTACAACCCTTAAGTCAGGAGTATGACGTAGCTTCACACACAACATAAGATAATCTTATACATTAGTGGCATGATCTACAATTTAAAGTCGAGTCCGAATAAAAGATTTTGAGAAGATTTTCATGGTAATTTTTATTTACTCTCAGAGTTTTTGCCAGAAATCTTCTAAGAAGAAATTTTGGCGAGGAAATATGTTTTCGTATCTTGTTTTGTTCAAGATTTCTGACATGGGCTTTGGACAGTAGCCTCACGTGTAATAAGTCAACACACTACCTACTAGACTACGGCGACTTCATGTCATGTTATAAGGAATATAAGATAGTTTAAATGTACGCCTTGGCTTCTATGGGTGGAGTACACAAAGGGTCCGTCAAATAACTTTTTTTTTGAAAATCCTTTAAAAAAAACTACTGAATATTTTCTCAAATTTCTTTTTTTATTTGAAAGTACAATCCTTCCGGTTAATAATGGAAAATAATTTCATTCAAATGGCTGCCTCGGCTGGCCATGCAGTAGCCTACACCAGAAGATGCGGATTTTGGCAAAAAAAATCATCTTTTCAGATGAAGCTCATTTTGATCTTGGCGGGTATGTAAACAAGCAAAATTGTCGCATTTGGGGCACAGAAAACCCGCACGCATACATTGAAAAGCTGACGAACCCAAAACGAATCACTGTTTGGTGCGGATTTTGGTCCAGAGGCATAATTGGGCCATTTTTCTTCGAAAATGAGCAAGGAGTGGCCGTTACAGTCAATGGCGATCGTTATCGGGCCATGTTGAACGAATTTTTGTTCACAAAAATTGAAGAGGCGCTACGTGCCACACAACCGAAGCTACACTCGATGTTTTGCGCCATGTTTTTGAAGATCGTATTATCAGCCGCAGAGCTCATGTCGTTTGGCCACCTCGGAACTGCGATTTGACACCGTTGGACTATTATTTGTGGGGTGCCGTCAAAGATAAGTGTTACGCCGACAAGCAGGAGACAATTGACGCTTTAAAGGACAATATTCGTGAAGCCATTGGTGAAATATAGCTGCACACTATCGATAATGTGCTTAAAAATTGGACCGATCGTGTAGGCTACTGCATGACCACCCGAGGCAGCCATTTGAATGAAATTATTTTCCATTATTAACCGGAAGGATTGTACATTCAAATAAAAAAAGAAATTTGAGAAAATATTCAGTAGTTTTTTTTAAGCATTTTAAAAAAAAGTTATTTGGCGGACCCTTTACCTTATGTTCAATTTTCCATGGCTCTGGCATACAAATCAAACAGAATTTGACAGATGGCTTATACTGACTTTCCGAACGGCTGTGTTTTATTTGCATACACCTGAGACTTTAGAAAACACTACAAGAAATGGTCTTACATGGTCAAACCGCATGATCTCGGCGGCCAGTTCACAATACCTCCTCGTGAGATGACAATGCATTCAAATTGCTTGTGCAGAATATCCAATGAGGCATGAACTGTATGGCATGTAACACTGTACTGTTGAAACCACTTGTCGTTATTGTCCAGGTTATCTAATTCAGGTCAAAAGAACTTCAAATTAACGATCTATAGTTGACACTGATGGGATTGCCAATGTCGTCCTCAAAGAAGTATTGACCGAAGATGATGTGAGTCAAACGTTGTTAGTGTCCAAATCAAGTCAAAAGAACTTCTGATCAACGATCTATAGTTGACACTGATGGGTTTCCAATGTCGTCCTCAAAGAATTATTGACCGATGACGAAGCCAGCCTAAAATCCACAACACACACTGACTTTTTCGCACGCATTTGACGCTCTAGGATATTATGTGGGTTGGGTGGATACCAACCTCAAAGAAATGTGAATAATTACTGAAGATGGCTTTCGATGAAAATTAGGTCCGTTGTCGACTCCAAGACGCCGTACTCGGGTAGGTAGTATGCCGAAATTTCAGTATTCCTTCGGTGACTTCGTCTCAGCAGATTTCTGGCAAAAACTCTGAGAGTAAGTAAAAATTGCCATGAAAAAGTTTCTCAAAAATCTGTCGTTCGGAGTCGACTTTAAACTGTAGGTCCAGCCACTCATGTATAAAATTAACGGACACAATGTAAGTGGTGTGAGAAACTAGGTCGTAACCCTGACTGAAGGGTTGTTATGACCAATTATGTATGTATGTATAGTTGACAGTGATGAGTTGGCCTACATATTAACCGATGACGCAGTCAGCATAAGCTTCACATCACACAGTACTTTTTCGGAATGCTTTTCATACTCTTGGGTGTCATATGGGTTAGCATCGTCCCATATTCAACAATTTTGTTTGTTCACGTACCCATTCATCCAGAAATATACTTGATCAATGAAGATGACTTTTCGATGAAAATAAGTTTCAGTTACCAACTTCTCCAGAGCCCATTAAGCGAACAGACGTTGTTGTCTATGGTCGTCTGTGGCGATTTCATAAAACGGACTGAATAAATGACAACTAAAGTCCTCAAGTACTTGTTTGACCATTGATGTACGATTTTCACTGAAAGTTGCTGTACATCTAATTTCTTTAAAATCAAACTGTTTTGAAAGCAAATTTAAACAGGAGAGTTTAAATTCTATTCTTATTTACAAAAAGTGTTTCCCTTTATTTTAGTTTCAATTTATTGTTTTCAAAAAATCATATCAATGTTATTAAAATTAAGCTCAATCTCCTTTTCCTTCCTCTTACCATCCACAGGCTGTTTGCTGCTATGAATCTTATGAGGCTAAAAATGTCCTTTAAAATCAGCTTTTTGTCATTAAAAGTGTCAAACATTTGTTATTTAAGAACACATTTAGCTCAGTCCCTTAGGATTTTCTCTCCCCATTCATTCCCCTCCATAATATTATTTAAGAACACAATAAAATTATAGAAGAGAGAGAGTCCACCTTATCTTTTGTTATTTACCGTGCAATATGATAATATTTCTTCTTTTATTTACAAGAAAACGAAAAAAAAAACAATAAAAAAAAACCGAAAAAATAATGAAAAAATAAATTTAAAAAAATATGTTAATACCACAGTCCATATTACAGCTGGAGTGGCCAGCCTCCTTACTGCCACCCTTAAGAGGATATTTAAAAAATATATTGTGAAGCTTTAAAGGTAAACGTAAACGTACTGCATTTGAGGTGAGGCATTGGTAACCAAGTGGCGGTGTTACTAACGTTGTTTAAATGATTATAACGAGATACGTTTTTTTGTTACCCGCCTTATTTGAATTGTTATTGTTATTGTTGTTTTAGCCAATTATGAATATAAAAATTGGAAAAAATTTACAAACGAATACAAAGAAAATAAAAATTAAATGAAAATGAAAATGAAAATGAAAATTTCAACATATTGAAAGAGTCTACCAGTCTCCGTCTACGTTTTCTGCTGTATGTCCATGTGATGACAAAATCCCATTATAATCTTAAACAGTTTGTATGTTTATCTGTCTGTTGTAAGTATGTATGTCAATGTAACGCTAAAATCTCATTATATTTTCATTTTTGCTAAAAAAAAAATAGATGAAAAAATGGAAAAAATAAACAAAAATTCATTCTAAAAATATTTACTTTGTTAGGGGAATCACAAATTTGGTTGCCATCAGCTTTACAAATTACCTCATCTGACTGCTTAAAAGTGAATCTGAATTATTTAAATACAAAATGTTGTAATACAGTAAGTTTCAATGAAAATCGTGCAGTAAATATCAAGCAAATGTATTATTTATTAAGTTTAACATGCAGTTATTAGCGGGTAAGAAATATTCACGTTTTTTTGACAAACTTTGACAACACTGAAAGAAGCTCCCTCTAATCCCACTGCGATTTGTTCATTTATATCTGCATTCCTCGTAAATTTTTTTAATTTTCAATTCGCATGTCAACAAAGCATGATGAGAAAGAGAGATTTCCGATTAAATTCTGCACTCTTTAGACTCTCATATCCACGGGATACCAGTTAATCAGAATATTGTCACGAAAATGAAAGTGTTTTCCTTTTACATCGCTTAACATTGAGATTAAAAACAAAAGCTACAAAAACAAAACAATGCAGTAAACAAACCTGTGTACTAATTATCGTACTGCTTAATATAACAACAAACACCAGCAAAAAAATGTAAACAAGTAAACCAAAATACAACAACAAACACCAGCATAAAAAAGAATGGTAAACAAGTAAACAAAAATCCACAAACAACACTACAAGAATAAATGTAAACAAAATACCCAAAAAACAATAATGAATGAAAACAATGATGTTTACATTTATAGAGATTTCGAGAGGCGAAGCCACGAACATTCGCCTTCAAGAACATTTATCAGACTGTTTACCCTGCCATATAAAAGCCAGGGCAAAGCAGACGAGTGACTGAGTAAAGTTCAGTCAGTCTTGTGTGAAATCGCGGTGTGTTTGAAGAGAGTAATCGTGGTTTGAAGATCTCCGTTACAAAGATCTGTCGAATAATTGTCTAGCGATTGTTATTGTTTATGCAAATAAGAAAGAAAAGTAATTGTTGTTGTTTACATCAGGTTGTGAACAGTGGCACACAGAATTGTGCGAATAATAAAGAATTTTAATTAAAATTAAACACAAATTTATTTCTATTTTATTTGCAATCTACGAACTCATATTTTAAATGTTTTTAAAGTCAAAAACGTTACAATATCCGTAGCAGAATCAATCCATGCTCTTTCCAATGCCAAAATTACTGTCTAGTTCCAAATTGCCTGGCTACTACACTTACTGCAAGTTTGAGTTTACATTAGAGCATGGAAGCACCCATACCTTCGAAGGTAGTTAGTTGACACTAGCAGCGACAAGCTCATCTGCCATACGTTCCCTTGTATGTCACTGTGCCATGAGCTTCATATGACAAGAGTATTTAACAGCATTTATTATCCTCAGGAACAAGTATTTCAGGATTTCAATGGTGCAAAGGCTATACGTGCCTATTTAATTGTGCCTTATTTAATGTGTAAAACCAGCAGTTTTCCGCTGCCAGTCTGCTGTCACCTTGACAGCAAGGATTTATGGCTGCTGCAATGATTTAAAAATCGTCTTGATATACTCAGAGCAAACGTCCTGAAGAATATGCTACACCCTTCGTAACTAACACTTCTTGTTGGGTAGGCCATAAACTAAGATGTTTGCAAATATTGAATGACAATGACTGTGCTTGTGATGCTTTTACAGAAAAGATAGGTGGCTTAACTATAAACCTTAACAACTCTAAATTAAAAAGTCAAGAGGCTAGAGTTTTCCTTCTAACAACTCATCTAGGAAGCTGTCAGATAATTCAAAGACAGCGCTATCAACAAAGAAACATCATAGAAAGATCAAGATCAAACAGCTTAATCTCTTGGGAGAATTCAATAAGTAGGATTCAATAAATAAAGGTCTTTACCATTACAGTCAATACAACTACCCAAGACTTATGCACTGAGACATTGTATCCGGACAACGACGTATGCAATTGCATTGCATTGTCCTATCCTGTTAAAGGCGATCAATTATCTGCTTCGCTGGAAACAAAGGAAAGATAAATGCTAAGAAGAAGCTACAAATAGCGATATATGGAGAAGAGTTGAAGAAAGCTGAAGCCCACATTAAACTGCTTAGTTGAATAATGATGCCGTCGTTATGGAAAGTCCAATATGCCACTCTCAGTGACGATTTACTATGAAATGCGGTTTTACTGTCCGTTGGTGAGATTAGGTTAGGCAGATTAGGAAGAGCTCTGATCATTAGTCTAGACGTCGTCGTATTCTAACGGTAGTCTGTTGGCTTATTAGACGTAAAGCCTCGGTTAAAACCCCAGGTCAGGCATCTCCAACTAAACGAAATATGAAAAAATATTTCTTCGGTGAATTCCTCTCAGCAGATTTCTGGCAAAAACTCTGAAAGTAAAATAAGATTGCCATGAAAAGTTTCTCAAAAATCAGTCGTTCGGAGTCGACTTCAAACTGTAGGTCCCGCCACTCATGTATAAAATTAACACACGCAACACAAGTGGTGTGAGAAACTAGGTCGTAATCCTGACTGAAGATTTACAATGACCAATTATGTATGTATGATCATTATTCTAAACTCTGACAGTTCCCTCAGGGTGTTCAAGAATGGTCTCTTTCGAATTGCAACTTCTGTAAAAGGCACGTGATGGACGGCCATGGCTCCCCTATTAAGCAATGTGCCATGAGGGCAGGCACCACATAATAATTGTAAATTCAGAAGCTGTTGCGTACTGTCCGGGTTAAGGTCCGACCAGTTGGGATACGATTAGGTGCTTTATTCTATCTAAGAAGATTTAGCACAAGAGTGGAATACTTTTCTTAATTTTTAGCCCAATTGTGGCTAAAGGGACTCGCAATTCACATACGGGTTTATCAAAGGTGATACCCATTCGGACCAGTTTGCAAAACAATTTTCTGGTGTGACCCTATACCTAGGAACCCAGATAAAGGGGACCTTAGAAAAATATATCATTTCGTGGTGTAATAGGTAACACTAATGAACTAGCTTGCACGTAAACATCACGTTCGAAACGAGCTTTAGGGCAACCTAACTGTTCGAGTATAGCTCTGTAACCTCAAAGAATAGTTTACTGCAGAGCAGCCATATAATTACCATTAAGAAAGCCTTGATTTGCCCCTTCAAGATATTGTAGTCGTTATTGAAAACATTCATTTAATCGGTTCCACGTTCTTTAATACATATTCATCAATTGCAATTTGGAAAATATCCAAAAGAAAACATGAATTTTAGGCTTTCGATTCCAAGCTCAGAATTTGACAATAAAATCATTGACTTGCTTCCTTTTTTTTGGCTTTTCCTTCCTGTATTTATCGTTAAAATGATTAACAACATCAACAACAACAACTAGAACACAGGATAAGTTTTGATTTTTCACACTCTGACAACATAATCTTCCTGTTTGCCATTAAAATATGAAATTCAATAAGGCATCACCACCAGGCGTACACTATCCGAAAAAGAAGAGAAAACTTCAACTGTATTGACTATGAGAGACAGACAGACTATATGGCCAGCATTGTATGCCAGTTAGCATGCTGTTAACGAAAAATTGTTATTCAAAAAATGTATTATAATTGCCTTAAACCCCGAAATCGAACCAGAACCAAAAATACGAAACAGAAATCAAAACGGAAACATTGATTTCCGTTAGAAAAGGAAACGAAACACTGTTACGAACGGAGATTATTACCGCTTCATTGGTGATGGCGGCGGCGTTGGCGTTGGCGATGATATGATTAACTATGGAATGTTTTGAATTTGACAAGAGTGTTAAAGGAGGATAAAGGGATGTTTATGTTCCTGCTCCACAAAAAAAAAGTCACTATCACTGTGATATATTTAATATTGATGACTTTTTCTCCGGCCTTGGAAATTATTCTGTGGAACTCATAAAATTATGAAATAATTCCTTCAATAATAATCTGTTTCTTTATTAGTTTTGTTAATAACAATAACAATAACAATAACATGTTAAAAGGAGATCAACAGAAGTTAACGTGGCTAAAACATGTCTTGCATATTAAACATGCCTCTGTCTATCCATTACAGATATGATGAGAGGATGTCTACTAAGGATTAACTAACATCAGCATTATTTTCATAGCATTCGTCTCATTCATCTCATTCGTCTCTAATTCGTTTAATTCGTTTTGTCTTTGCCAATGTTGAAAAGTATTTTGTTTATATGTATGTCTGTGTGTAGGATGTAAAATTAGATTAATTTTCGTTAAATGTTTTCAAGTTAAAATTTAATTATGAAAACTTTCGTTGTAGGTTGTTAAATTCGTAGGTTTTTGAGAAGCAATACACAGGTGTCATGACATGTATGACAGCGATATGCTGACAACATTTATACACATTTGACGATTTCACGATTTGACATATGGGTGACTGGCTGAGGAATATGGAAAGCAATTGATTCCCGTAAACACAAATTCACATCTCCTTTAAGAGTACCCTTAACCGACATTGTGGCTGCCTTCCAAAATGTCTCAATACAAAGTATGTATGCAGTTCTACTACTGTATATAAACTATGTAGACATGCAAAGGTAACCAAACAATGCATCAACTATAAATCCGATGCCTAATTAATTTTGACTGCGTTAAAAAGTACACATTGACGGCGTTTTGAAATAGAATACATTGTATATATTTTGTACAGCGGCATTATGAAACACGATACTTTGTTCAAACACAAAGCAACTAACATTTTGGAAGGCAGCCTGTAGTACAGACACGACCATTATTTATGTATGAATTTTGTTATATATCCAGAACATCGTCATTATCTTCTATAAACATTTTTCCCACTAAAATTATATGCTACGTTGGCAGTCATGCTGAAACACGCCTCTACGGCCGCCTCTACTGCCTCATCAATGGATGAGTCAAGGGGAAGAGCAGAGGTGTTGGGGGAATGTATCGGGATATTATGTTTCTAGGTGTCTATGGGCTGTTATAGATAGTACTAGAACAGGTTGGCAGCTGAGCTTAGATTACCTAATAACCTATTATTACCTAACCTAACCTAACCTAGTTCTCCGCTTCCTTTATTCTCTTCTTCCTACTTCCTCTCCTTTTCCCTATCTCCTTTACTATCCCTTCTCCTTTAGGATGTAGTATAATGGGTCAACTTGATCTCCGGGTACTTGCCCCAATTGTAAGTACTCGCCCTCTAACCTATCCTAACCGAACAGAATCAAGGAATCTTTCAATTAAGATTCTGACGATTCAGGCGACTCACTATTGATGTTTGTAATCCGGCTGTCAATGCTAGTCGCTTTTTAACAACTTCTTCCTTCAAACAACCTCATTGTTAAGCTTAAAAGTAGGAGAGTATCTCACAATAGTAACTTCCTAGCCATCAATATGGTATTGGCCACTGCTTGCATTGTCCCACCTCCGCTAGACGTAGTGTCAAACGAATCACTTCTCATCACTTACCCCTTCTGAAAGTCGACCCTGTTACAATTTAGTAACAATACACGGATGGAAAGCTTTTCATGAGTTTTTGGAAGAACTCCATTCAAAAAACTTCTTTTTGTATTTGGCCTTAAATAAGTGATACCAGGAAACTTTTAATGCCCCCTTTATTATCTGGGTAACATGAGAAACGTTTAAATAGTGCGTTATTTCATCAATATTTTTGGCCTCCTGACAGCACTGAAGCAATATTTGACATCAAAATTACCGAAATGGTTTGACTAAACCGTTAACACTGTTCACACATTTTGCTGCCTGTTTTGTAATTTTGACTTCATCGATGAAAAGCTGACTAAAATCTTTACCCTTAACCTAAAATAATTCCAACAGGTTGCAACGTATCTTAGACAAGGAATTTTATGTCCCCCTAACAATCTGTTCGTGGCTGTTGTTTCGATAATGATTTTGCAATTTTACAGAGTGGCAGCTTTATATAGTGGCCCTGGTTATGATTACTCCGATGGATTTCTACTTACTTACTTAAATGGTCATTACAACTCTTTTAGTGACGTTTACGACCTAGCTTCTCACACAACCAATGTTGTGAGTGTTAGTTTTATCACCGAGTGGTCCCCTATAATTTAAAGACAGATTTGGGAGGGTTTACGTGTCAAATTTTATTTGTTCTCAGAGTTTCATCCAGAAGACTGGTGAGAGGAAGATGCCGCAGGAAATATTTTTTAATTTTTTTTCGGAATATTTCAACTGGGTTTTGAACCACAGCTTATATGCCATTGCATTGTCTACTAGGGTATCACAACGATGGCATTTCTAGTGATATCATTTGACAGTTCGTGTAGAATATGACTGATCCAGATACACTTTCGTACGTTTACATAAGAAGTCATTGTATAATGGATGCCGATGATTAATAGTCGATGTCAGTGCTACCAGCAGTTACACATATACACGCATAGTTGGTCATTACAACCCTTCAGTAAGGATTACAACCTAGCTTCTGTCACCACCTATGTTGTGTGTGTTTATTTTATACATGAGCGGCCGAACATAAAGTTTAAAGTCGACTTTGAATGACGGATTTTTTGAGAAACTTTTTCATGACAATTTTCATTTACATTCAGAGTTTTTGAAACAAATCTGCTGAGAGGAAGTAGCCGAAAAAAGTATTTTTCGCATTTCGTTTTGTTGGAGATGTCTGAGCTGGGATTTGAGCGACGGCCTAAAGCCAACACAATGGCATTTCTGGTGACGTCGTTTGCTAGTTTTTGCAGACAATGTCTTCCACTTCCAGTTCAACTTTCGCTTGTTTACATAAACGCAAATAGTCCACCTAGATTCTCACAAAACCCATATTGTGTGTGTTAATTCTATTCAAGAGTGGCGGGACCTAAAGTTTCAAGTCGACTCCAAACGACAGATTTTTGAGAAAATTTTCATGGCAGTTTTATTTACTCTCAGAGTTTTTGTCAGAAATCTGCTGAGAGAAAGGCGCCGAAAGAAATATTTTTTTTTTTCATATTTCGTTTTGTTCAAGATGTCTGAGCTGGGGTTTGAGCTACACTACCTATCAGACCAGGGCAACGTTGACATACTTTTGTTAAATCAAAAAAAAAAAATGCGAATACTTTCAAATTTTAATTTTCAGGAATAAGGCTGCACTACCAACCTCGTGCCTCTTATTTCGATATTGACATCACGTCTTGAGTATTCCACAATTGCATGTCTATTTACCAACACTCTCCACTCTGTGACAAGTTCAATGAAAATATGTTTTTTCAATTTTTTTTCAGTACCCTTCTTGGGAGCATATGCCTTCCACCAAGCATTCCTGTCTTGTTTTCGTTAGGTAGGTAAAAGTGGCTGTCCCCTCGAAGGAGGCATGAGCGGACAGACTTAGGCCCCGCACAGAGCCCATTGTGATACCACAATTTCACATTCTCCCCTAGTCCAGGAACCACACGGAGCTTTCAATGAAGCGGCTCAGACTGTCAATATCCATGTATTACAGTTCATCCAGATCCTCCATGTAGTAGGCAGCCAGGTGCCTCTTTCTCCACCGACCAAGGTCTCATCCTCCACCTCATCTCCTCATTTTCTGTAGATGTCCAATACCAATACGCCTCGCATGCTTTCCTATAATACAATGCCCCACAATAGCCCCGATAACAGTGCTGAAGTTACTTCTTTGGAGTCTAAGCACAGCCACGGTGGGCCTCTTATCCAGATTATCCTTGGCCAGATTTTCTGCGCCGTTCTGCCCGTGTACGAAGCTGCCTTGTTTGCATTGCCAATTATAAGCTTGCAGGTACACAAAGTGATCCCTAATGTAGAGAATTCATCTGAGAATTCGATGGTCGTGCCCCTTCTGGCCAGTTCATCCACTCTGCAGTTACCGGGAATATCCCTATATCCCTTGTTTTCATTTCTTTAATCTAATTTGTTTCACCTAAGTAGGTGATTGGTCTGCTGTAGTATTAATGGGACTGCTATCTATCGTTGTCTAGAAACAAAGCCCCCGTTTTTTTTATTACAGCAATTGTGACTTTCAAAATTTTTAAAAAAATTAGGATGAAGTCTTCTCTGTATTCCTTTAAACGACTACCGCCTCCGTATATATTTTAATTTGTATGGAAAGGTAAATACATGTACGACTTCAGAACACAGGTTTCAAATACATGCCTTAAATATTGTTGTGTTGTGTTGTTTTGTATTAATTAAACATATTACGAGAGCATATGCCAATACGTATGTACATATATGTATATGCCAATATAGACAATTAAAAAGGGAAATTATATTATGATATGACTACAACAACTACTTTGTATGGTAAACTTAACTTAACGAACTAAGAAATTAACCTTTTATATGCTCTATTAGATAATGTCAATGCTATTAGAGAAACTTTTAAATGGTGTACGCCGTCTACACATATATTAGTGATGGAAGAAGAGTTTCCATTGTAGTAAATATGGTTTGCGCAAGGAGTACATAGTTTTTATTTTGAATTGTTTTAAATTTGAATTCAAAATGCGGGTATTCATTCTGTTTATAATTTTAAACTCATTTGTTACTTTAATTTCCTTTCATTTCAAAGCAAATTCAAATTTTGTTACTGTGTACATATTTCACTTGCTCTTAAAGCATTTCATCAAATGTTTTATTGCGTAAATCATTTAAACGAAACAAAGCTTTCAATTTTTATATTTCAAAACAAAAAAAAAAATTTCTATATGCTTTGAATTCCAATTTTTTTTCAACGATTTTTTCACTCAAGTACTCTTGATCTCAAGTATCACTTGAAAAACAAATGAAAAAAAAAAGACTCTTGACTAAAATGCAAAAACAAAATCAAAAAAATAAGTGGAATCGCGAAATTCTAAATGAAAAAAATTTTAAAAAAATTGCTCAAGTAAATCAGTCATAATTTCTACTTCGCAGCACAACCATCAAATGCACAACTGGTTCAAGTGGGCGTGACCAACAAACCATAAGCAATTAATGACTTAAGAATGAACAATTGACTACAACCTTCTTTCAGGAATTATTAATTCGAATGGAATAGGAATGGGAATACAGGAAAGAAAAAGGGAAATTATGTGTATTGGCAATAAGGCAAGTTATCGATAACATTCATCAAAAATTCTATAAGATAGGGACTTAAAAAGACAAAGTGAATTAAAATGTTATCGGATATCAACAAAATCGTTCCATATTTAGATCAGGATATATCACATTTTGATAGGGATCGTGTTTAACAACAAACAAAAAGCGTTGTGGTGGAATCAAGACAAGCATGCACAATACGGTGGTCCAACCACTATGGTTTTCCTATGTTTGTCGAAAATGGCAATCAATAATCAACTGAAAGCAGCTCAACACACTAGTGCCCACTTCTTTAATAGCGCAACAAATAGGCTGTGACTTGAAACTCCGCCAAATTAATTAAGAACTCCTTATGTAAACGTTTCATATACATACCAAGTGAAGGTCCTGTATATGCGCACCAATAAAAACGTTTGAAAATTCTTTTTCCAAACTACGATAGTTTTCCTATGTATGAGGGAAATGCCAGGCAATAATCAACAAAAAGCAGTTCGACACACTTATGTCAATCTCTGTAATAGAACGACGCATAGACTTTTCCTCAATATTGAGACTCCCTTGAAACTCAGCCAAATTACTTAGGAACTCCTTATGTAAACATTTCATATACCAAGTGATACTCACTTTGCTCTGTATCAGCACATCAATCAAGAACTTGTGAAAATTATTTTTCTAGGACAGATTCAGAAAATATCCAAGGGAGATATTTTTAGGAACTTATTATGGCTATTGCAGCTAGTAAATCTTTCAAATGCGAGATAGGCTGCCTATGAATTAATTTTTGCAAAGGGAAGATATGATAATATAGATAAGCCCGCCTTCTATTTATTTGGGTTCAATCTGCTTAGAGTTCATTTTATGAACTTCATTGCTATCATAATGCACAGCTGGCGCCTAGACATATGTATATGCACAATGACTGGGAATATCGTACAAAAACTTCCTCAGAAACTGTAGTGACAAGACATGATGACTTAGTACAAGATATTCTAAGGCAAATTAGAAAAATCGATAGAATTTGCTTAGCCAGACATGACTTGAGATAAAATCCGTAATTTAATAAAATTGACAGAATAACTGAAGAATGATGACGGCCAACATAATGCTACAATAGGACAAATTGTATTGCAACTGTGCTTTTATAAATCTCAAGTGAATGTTGTTGCTGTATAGAGGTGCCACAAGAACGACGACGAAAAGATCTATGCCTGAAATCTATAAAGGGTTAGGTTAGAGGACGTGTACTTGTCAATTAAGACAAGTACAGTACCCGGAGGTCGAATTGACCCATAGTACAATGTCCTAGTTTCTCGCATTACTTATGTTGTGTGTGTTAATTTTATACATGAGTGGTTGGACCTACAGTTTAAAGTCGACAACGAACGACAGATATAGGTTTGCTCTACAATGTTTCCACTAACCCGATGAACATCAGGATTCTGTTCAGTGGAAGGAAGGTCAAATTCGCCCTTCATGAAACTCTATAAGGATGTTGGTGTTTTCTTCTTTAATAAGTGTTTTTCAGTTTTTGCCCCCTCTCTACTCGTTGCAAGGCAAGACTGTGCATGAAGGGGGACATTCGAGGCATATTAGCTGCATAAAAAGTTTCTGCAACTCTATAGCGCACATCGATAACAGAAGTCGTATGACTCACGAAGCTTTTCAAAAATAAGACACGATAAAGGGGGGCATTCGAGGCACATGAGTTTTATAAAAAGTTTCTGCAATTCAATGTACTCTATAGCGCACATCGATAACAGAATTCGTATGGCCCGCAACGTTTTTGAAAAATAAGGCACGATGACGAACACAGCGCAATCATCGTCAGACTACACAAACATTCTGAACAATGTGTTAAATTCGAAGTTTTTACGTATACATGTGGATGGTAATGGGCCTTGTCATAATAATTTTGAATGAAAAGTTTTGTTCATCGTGATCAAGATGCAGGATGGGTCGAGCTTAAGTTACCCGCGCTTGGATATTATTTGCTAACTGATGATGAACTGTTTGCAGTTTATAGAGGCATATACTCACCAAAAATCTTTGTAAAGAGTACAAATTGATGCCCAATTGTGTGGGAATAGTGGGTACTTCGTGATTCTTTTCTCAATCGAAATAATATTTATCTTAGTAACATACTGTTCTAGCCGATAATCTAATCGGATTAAAGTAATCTTCGTTAAAATTAATGCTTCACGAAAACCACCTACATATTACTTCCTTATCTCATCATTACAATCCTTTAGTCAGGATTACAACCTAGCTTCTGACATCACCCACGTTATGTGTGTTAATTTTATTCAGTAGTGGCAGGCACTTAAAGTTTAACGTCGTCTACGAACGACATATTTTGAGAAGTTTTGAATGTCAATTTTGATTTTACAATGACATTTCTGTAGATGTCATTTGATAGTCTGTGTAAAATATAACTGATCCTGATCCACGTTCAATTGTTTACATAAAAATTTTTTGTTTAATGAATGCTGATACATACCTACATACATAATTGTAGGTACCAACCATGTATGAATGACAGACTTTTGAGGAACTCTTCATGGCAATTTTATCGACTCTCAGAGTTTTTGCCAGAAATCTGCTGAAAGGAAGTCCCCAAAGAAATATTTTTTCACATTTTGTTTTGCTGGAAATGTCTGAGCTGGGGTTTGAACCGTGGCCTCACATCTAATAAGCCAATACAACTACTCCAAGTTCTTGAGAAATAAAGCCATTCATGTCTGCTCTATTTAGATATTGTAACTCTTGACTTTACAAACTTCAAAGCAAAACTGGAAATTACTGGCATTTGCGCCTCCTGGTACCTTTTATGATGGTGGCTAGGCTGCTTTCTCTAATGAAAAATATTTCCGTTCCTCTGATTTATGGCATAAAAATTCAATAAAAGATTGTGAAAACTTTAAACACCATGTGACGTATTATTTTTTTATGGCTGCTGTCATCTGACAAAGTCCTATGGAAATTGAAACCACGTACTTAAGCTAACCTTTAAATGCCTGGGATCATGGTTTTCCCTTTCACTTATTATTAGGCTGGTTTTTTATTGTTATTATTGTTGTTTATAAATATTTCTTTATACTACGCTTACCACTCACCTGATCCTAAATAAACAGCACAATAAGAAGAAAAAAATTTACAAAAACCTTCCCAACTCAATGAGTAAGGGGAAGCAGCAGGAAAAAAAAGGAACCAAAGGATATTTATTTAGACCGCGTCATATACCGCGAATTTGTATAACTTCAGTGAAAAAAAAACAAAATTTTTTTTACTTCCACCACTTTTTTTATGTTATTGTTAGTGTTGTTGTTATTGTCTTTCATTTTTTTATTTTTAATTAAATGAAACCGGAGGAATTGACCCAAAGGAAACGTATGAAGCATAATTTCTCATACACTCTTTACAATGCCAGAGGATTGGCTTTAAGAAGGCATTTCTAAGCGGCAGGAAAGGCTGTTTAAAAAATGTTTCAAATTTTTCTATTCGGGATAAATAAATGCTTCAAAACGGAGAAATTGTGTTCAACAATGTTACGTTAAAAAGATATTTTAACGATGTTTTGTTGGTTGTTTTCCTTTATTTCTTTATTGTTTTTGTTTTTGAAAGAATGGAAAAACAATTTTCATATTTTTAACGCTAAAAACAATAAATATTTTAACATCAATAAATCATGTTTCTTAACAACATCTAAAACAAAAAACAATACGAACAACAATAACAGAAAAAATTATTACCAAAAAAAAGGGTTAAAAATACACAAATTTGCTGTTACCCTTGTATTCTAAACTTTAAAGCCAAAGTAAAAATACGTCAAAATTACTGGCATTTAATGAATTTTTTTTACAACAAAAATTTTCTCAAATTTAAGTAAAAAAACATTTAAAGTTCCCTGTCTTTCGTCTTCCACGCCACATCTTCATTTCATTGCTTTCAATAAAGTTTTTGAAACTAAAATTTATTTCATAGCCAATCGTTTTTTTTTAATCTTTTAACGCTGACCATTCAAAAAATAAATAAATTTTTCGTAATTTCTCTTCATACTTCAATTCATACATATATTTGGCACAACATCCCACCCCAAACTAAAACTGAGTTTTCAACAGAAAAAACCCGAAAAAAACCCCCGAAAATACCTCAACATGATATCAAGTCATGTAATTTATCTGCAATACACTTAAAGAATAAATTGTATACTTTCATTGAAATTCGAAATAGTTTTGGAAAAAAAATAATTCGAAACAATTAGCATCATTAAGTCGCTTTTGAGCTTTATTACAAGCTGTAGTAAAAAATTTTTTCCAACAGGTTCCTCTGTAAACCGAAAATTCCGCCCCCACCTTATTATTTCTTTCATTTCTCTCAGTTTCATTAATCAAGCTGTTCCAGTTAAACAAAGAATTGTTCTAGATCTACAAATTCTAGGATGATAGAGTTGCCATCTGTCACTGCTTAAAATAGTATTCTTTACGAAAATCTATTAGATAAAGTTTTGAGAAAGTTTTCTTGTGGAATCCTAAATCTTACTCAAGAAGTGGCCCCTGATCTGCCTATGATGTTTGTGGTTTAATACCATATTTTAGGGGGTCAGAGGTCTTTCTAGGTGGATTACTTGGCAGGGTATTAAAGCTCTTTCAGTTATTAAAATCTTTAATGAATATTTTTTGTGTTGCCTCAGATTCGAACCTATGTAGAGTAATAATTACCTCCAGTAATGCATTAATGATTACATATTTAATTGTATTATTTGGCCCCTGCATCTAGAGCTCAGAATACATTATTTGGATATGAAATTTTTACTTATTATCAATTAGACATACTAGTCATTAGGCTAAGGCTAGGAAAAAGGCAGCAATCATGTCTTTACATTCATTTGTTCCATTTCTCCTAAACATAACATTGTGCAAAAACTGGATTTGATCGAGAAAATAAGCGCACAATATCTTCAATAGGCGACTACTAGGTGTTGCAAAAGCTCATTTTACAAGTGAGCATACCACCTTTATAGAGGAATGATCTTGCATTAATCACTCTACATATAGTAATGCGTATGTCCTTCAAGAAATACACTCCACTCTATTAATGTTTTATACAAATGGAGAAAATATGCGACACAATTGGTTACGGTATAGTTTTAAAATCGTTAGAACGCAAGACAATACTAATGCTTGATTGTAACTCGATATGAGTCATCCGCAACGTACTCAGCAGTTGCGTTCAAAAAAAAGTAGAGAAAGGTCAAAACCAGCCACCTCGACTATGCTGATCATTTTTGTCCTCTCGCTCAGTAGCACAAAGCTGTAGAGTGTTTGCTAAGTCGGCCAATACCCGCTCCCTCTTGAATTGAGTATGATATTAAATACAATGTAAGCTAAACAGATATGTTTAAACATTTGTAACATCGAAGCTAATGAAGTAGATGCCACCCAATCAATAGTGTGGTGTCATTATGCAGTCTAGGTAGCACAGTAACTATCATCTACTACATCTAACATCAAATTTCACATCAATAAAGTGCCGAGCCGCGAGAACTTCCCTATAAAGATATGACGATCAAAATAAATATTTCGAAACTCAGGCGTTCGAATCGTCAAAACCAGTAAAAAGTCGGTTGTACTTTATGGTTGTGAGAAATGGAATAATTTCAATAAAAAAAACTGTCGGCTCTTCAAGCATTTATCATTCGAAGCTTGAAATATAGAGAGTATGCCTCTTTTAATCAAATACAAGTACCACCGACCGAATCTTGTTGGGTGGACACAAAACAATTAGTTATTGTGACAGAAATTCGACATCGACATGCAGCCATAGCCTACAAAAGTCGCACAGCATAGGGTTAAAACTCTCAAGAAAATTGGAGAAGATAAAAACCAAAAAATATGTGAAGACGACATGTTGAATTAATTTCAAAAGCCTACTACTTCCGTCTGTCTTTAACGGCTCACTATGACCCTTAATATTTTGATTGTAATCGAGTTTGAAAATTTTCTCTGGATGTCGTAAATTTTCAGTCTTAAGTTTGACGCAGATAACGACGAGTTAAGAAAGCAAAAGTTGCTCTGACTTGATCCAAAAACTCTCACCTGTTAAGAAACCGGTGTTGTCTTATTACTTACTTAATTGGGCGTTACAACACTTTAGTTAATATTACGCACTAGTTTCTCAGACCACTTATGTTAGGTGTGAGTGTCAGGGCCTACAGTTAAAAGTCGACTCTAAACTATAGATTTTAGTAATTTTTCATGACAATTCTATTTACTCTCAGAATGTTTGACAGAAGACTGCTGAGAGGAAGTCGCTGAAAGAAATATTTTTTCATATTTTGTTTTATTAGAGATGTCAGAGCTAAGGTCTCGACTCATGAACTATGGCGAACTCTGTTGTCTACCAAAGGGTGTGATAATCTAAAAGTAGTGGAATTATACCTGCTCATATTTTCTCAGGCTTTTCTTTAAAAAAATCGCTCATAACTCATCTCAGTATATAGACACGAAAAATTTTTATCGTTTCCTGGAATTACATAAAGCTTTAGAATTATAAATATTTTACGATTTTGAAAACTATTTAACCTAAGTTCTCAGCAGATTTCTAGCAAAAAAAAAACTAAAAGTAAAACAAAATTACTCTGAAAAGTTTCTGAAAAAATCTGTGGTTCGGAGTCGACTTTAAACTGTATGTCCTCGCCACTTATAGATAAGTGTTGTGAGAAGCTAGGTCGTAATCCTGACTGAAGGGTTGTAATGACCAATTATGTATGTGTATTACGTATTTATACTAAATTATCTCTCTGAGTGTATCTGGCATGTATAAAAAATTGCCACTCAAGCAGATTAAAAACTTTCTATGAACGAATATGTGCGAGTAAATGAGTAGAGTGGATATGAAATGCATGTGTCCATCGTTATTTTTGAGGAACTTTTAACCATAATTTATATTAAAAAGGCCAACTTAGTAAATTCATTATATTCATTGAATCTCAATCATAATTTTTCAAAAAAACTATCACAACAAATTAGTTGATCCAATAGATTTGTTCAATTTCAATTTATTACACAGTCTGGATAGCGCCTAATAACTTTGATTAATTGAAACTTAAGTTTAGAAGGCAAGAGATGTAGACAAATGAATGCAAATAAAAAAAACTTCATTAAATGGAATTCAAATTAAACAAATAAATCATAAACAAATTAAAGATTAACGATAACAAAAATGCAAAACAAGCTTAGCTAACAACAATATTAAATTACTGTCAGTCTGAATGGCGTTTAACTGGCTGCAGAAACTATCAAAACTTCATGTGATAGTTGACTTTAACACTCAAACCTTCTAATCAAAATATTTTTTGGTTGTTAAATCAAAGAAAAAAAAACGTTTTAATGGTGATGTTGCAATTAAAACATTTTTTTGAAACCTGTAAACATGTTTTTTAACGAATATTTTGTTTATATTATGGCCACGCTTTATCACTATCAGTAGTGCATACTGTTGTGCTGTTGTTACCAAAAAATAAGATTTAAAACCAAATCAAAAAATTACAAAAAAGAAACGAGATTTTTGTTAAAAAAAAAACAACAAAAACCATCTTATAATTTACAGAAAGAAAAAAACAAGATTTTTGTCTTAAAACATTATAATTGAGTACCAACCATATCAACCAAGCAACCACATCTCTTATAAGCCATCATAAATGTTGTAGAAAAACGTTAACGTTTACAGTGCCCGTCTTGTAAAGCTCCACTACAACTGATTCATTTTCTGTGATTACCCTGACAAATATGAATAGATTGTCTTTGTTATTGTTGCTGTTGTTTGTTGTCTTAATTCTTGTAATTTTTCTAAAATTGGCCTTCAACAAAACGAATTGTATGTGGTTGTTGCACAGCCATCATTAGTTGTAATAGTGGATGGAAGTCAATTTCAGAAATATTAACAGTAAAAAGGCATTTCAAATCGTTTACAGATTCAAGAAACAAGTGCAAATATGCTGCGCAATTTGTTAAAATTCGATGGTCACTTCCACATTTACATGCCAACACACATTAGTTGCAGTTGTTTGAGTACTCGTTACATACATATTTACATAGAAATGTAGAAATAATTAATTTGTAAATGCATTTATGATTGTATTTACTCTAGTCATTTACATACATATGAGCTTATTTACTATACAGTGGTGAACGAAACTGAAGTGTAAGTAAAAACATTTTAAATCTGAGCCAAAAAAATATAGATTAACCGCTTAGTATGCCTATCGCAGTAACGTAAGTTCTGAAGTAGTCCTGTTGTATGCTCACCATCAAGGAATAGCAACCACAAGTTTTGTAGAAAGCCTCTTGTCTACACAAACTTTCGTAACTTTTTCGAGTCCACTCCTATGAGACGAGTTATGTCTAGCTTACTAAAGAGTCCGCCAAATAACTTTTTCGAAAATGCTTTAAAAAAAAAACTACTGAATATTTTCTCAAATTTCTTTTTTTACTTGAAAGTACAATCCTTCCGGTTAATAATGGAAAATAATTTCATTCAAATGGCTGTCTCGGCTGGCCATGAAGTAGCTTACACGATCGGTCCAATTTTTAAGCACATTATCGATTGTGTGCAGCTGTATTTCACCAATGGCTTCACGAATATTGACCTTTAAAGTGTCAATTGTCTCTGGCTTGTCGGCGTAACACTTATCTTTGACGGCACTCCACAAATAATAGTCCAACGGTGTCAAATCACAGCTCCCAGGTGGCCAAACGACATCAGCTCTGCGGCTTATAATGCGATCTTCAAAAACAGGGCGCAAAACATCGAGTGTAGCTTCGGCTGTGTGGCACGTAGCGCCGTCCTATTGAAACCAAATGTTGCCAATAATCTCCTCTTCAATTTTTGTGAACAAAAATTCGTTCAACATGGCCCGATAACGATCGCCATTGACTGTAACGGCCACTCCTTGCTCATTTTCGAAGAAAAATGGCCCAATTATGCCTCTGGACCAAAATCCGCACCAAACAGTGACTCGTTTTGGGTGCGTCGGCTTTTCAATGTATGCGTGCGGATTTTCTGTGCCCCAAATGCGACAATACCCGCCAAGATCAAAATGAGCTTCATCTGAAAAGATGATTTTTTTGCCAAAATCGGCATCTTCTGGTGTAGGCTACTGCATGGCCAGCCGAGGCAGCCATTTGAATGAAATTATTTTCCATTATTAACCGGAAGGATTGTGCTTTCAAATAAAAAAAGAAATTTGAGAAAATATTCAGCAGTTTTTTTTAAAGCATTTTAAAAAAAAAAAAGTTATTTGGCGGACTCTTTATAATCCTCAAAAGCTTTAGATCTTGAGCTTACAAATTCTAATGCCAATGACCAAAAGCATTCCATGGTTCCAATGTTTTCAGCACATGCCCTGCATTCAACATTTTCCATCACGCCAATACAGTTCAGGTTTACCTGTAAGACACAGTGTCCCATGAGTACACTAGTACCTAAGTCTACTATAGTCTAGTAAGTAGTATATTGACTTATTAGACTCAAGCCTGTGCTTCAACCACTGACTCAGACTCATCTCCAGCAAAACGATAATTGAAAATATATTTTTTTGGCGACTTCCTCTTGCAACACCTCTAAGAGAAAATAAAATTGCCTTGAAAAGTTTCTCAAAAATCTGTCGTTCGCATGCGGCTTTAAACTGTAGGTCCCGCCACTCGTATACAAAATTAACACATACAACATGAGTGGTATGAGAAGCTAGGTTGTAATCCTGACTAAAGGGTTTTAATGACCATGGAGGTAAATATCATCCTCAAAATATAGCAATCTTGATCTTTCGAATGCCGGCCAATGACAAAAAGCGTTCCATCGTTTCAATTTTAGCACATGTTCTGCATTTTATCATTTTCTCTCACGCCAACACAGTTGAGGTATATGTACATGTAAGACGGAGCGTCTTATTGTTGCGCAATCCGGACGCGGATATGGATATAAAGGGGCCAAATGGCCAGACGGACTCCACTTCGAAGTAATACCATAGTAGTTCCGGAGTGGGCACAAAGAGTCCAAAAGAGGAGGGGAAAATTTAATGGGTGAGAGCCCCACACACGGTGGATAGTGATGACTTCTCCTATGGTGCGGTTAGGTGCATTTACTCCTCCTCAGCGTAAAAAAAAGACGGAGCGTCCCATGAGTACGCTCATTAGTTTACCCAATTCGACCGTAGTCTAGTAGGTAGTATGTCGCCTTATTAGACGTTAGCGCGTAGTTCAACCCCTGTCTGAGTAAATAAAAGTAAAAAAAATTACTATGAAAAGTTTCTTAAAAATCTGTTGTTCGAAGTCGCCTTTAAACTGCAGTTTCTAACACTCATGGATAAAATTAACACACGCAATATGAGTGGCGTGTGAAGCTATGTAGTAAAACTCACTAAAGTTTTAAGTAAGTAAATATAATCTTCAAAATATAGGGCTCTTAAGCTTTCGAATGCCAATACGATTCAGATGTTCATACAAGCGGAGTGCGCTGTGTGTACGCTCTTTGGAGTACTAAAGTCGCCTTTATTCAGTCTAAACCTATTCATGGTTTTTTCCTCATCAACTTGGGTTATAAAAGCTTACGGTATGTAAGACTCTTTTAGTCCGAACATCTACTCCCCCACATTTCCGATCACTTTCTGACGGCTAAGGGCCCATGTAAAGCGTACCATTCCATACCTGGAGTAATTGTTAATCATCGTCCAACACTTCAGGACAGTCCTTTATTCTGTATCCCTGGATGCTACCTTCATTTGATTTTTTGTAAAGATATTTACATCCCTATCCGTCAAGTTTGCCAAATAATCAGATCTTACATGTCGAGAGCGCGTATATTTTATTCGAAAAACCGTATTAAGTCCCAACATATTTTGGTTACTGGTCCTACTCTACAAAGGCCCAGTCCTCTCCTATTTCCCTAGTTAGAGCATATAGTGTCTGTGCTTTCCACAAAGAAACTCGATCTGGAAATAGAGTGATGCAACAGGTTGCGGTTCATGTGTTAGACATCTTATTGGATAACTCCACATCAAGCGATTATCCGCCCAGTGTTTCAATTATACTCTAGTGATACGAATGTAGACCGTCAGTATGGCCTCATATCAAACTGGTATTTCTATCGGTTGGTTAAAGTGCATTGATACAATACACTTATAAGTGATGTTCACAACGCTCCACTTATTTCTAAATAACATATCCTTTGAAACTTCTGAATTATTTTAATGTAGCATTTCCTATCCTTCAATGTCCTTCGATCTAGCATATATCGGTATGGGTTTAATTACGTTTTAGTACAGCCATTGTGTAATTCTTAGTGTGAGATCTTATTTAGAATCCCTGTGTCTGCTATATAGTATCTGTCGGTTTTTACTGCCCTATCTTCCAAATGCTCTCTCCATTTGAATTTTTTATCCAAGACAACAACCAACTATTTTATCTGATTTGACTCGACTATTTAAAAAAAATTTTTGGTTTAAAATCGAAATTTCTCTTCAATACTGTAGTAATATGAGTATAATTAGTTTCAAATACGATTGAAATCGAATTGTGTTAATAAATTAAGACGAGACAAGTTACATTAACTGAAACCCCATTTTGAATGTGCTTAACGCAATAGTTGCACTGATCTTGATTATAGAAAATTACAATTTTAATCCTCCATCTCTACAGTTACGTACATACATACATTTTACGATATTAATTAATTAATAATTTAATGAAATGTTGTTTGTTTGTGTGTAGAATTGTAAATGCAAATCATTTGCTCATTAATTTTTAAAAATATTAACAAATATGTGATTACAGCAAAAAAAATTAATACACGTTCTAAAATCTTATATGAAATAAAAATCAGGCGTAATAATGTGAAATTACCAGGTGATATTTTTTAAAATTTTAATGCAAATTTAAATTTTCTTACTTCCGTTTTATTTGCGAAATATTTAAACGAATTTTGAACTTTCATTTTTAAATATTGGGAATGCATTTATTTAAATAATTAACAAGTTTTATTTGAAAACAAGAAAGAAATAAAATAAAGTACATAAGGAACTGTCTCGTAATAAATTTTAATAAAAGATTTGTTCAATATATACATTAAAAAATTTAAAATTTAATAAATAAGAAAAAAACAGAAAACAGTATGCAATACATGATGTCAGTCAGTCTCTGTGAACCTTCCCAAATCTTTAACACTTTAATGGATTATCTTGACATATGAAGCTTAAAAAATTTTGTCAAGTAATCTTTCAAAAAAAAAAAGTCATAAAAAACAATTACTTTGTACGTTACGATTACATAATCAGAAATTAAACAAAACCAGTTGGCACATCCACACTTATAAGAATTCTACAATAACAGGCAACAGGGACTATCGTAGTTCATTACCATAATATTATGCGAGTGTAGGAAAAGAAAAATGCATCTCTATAAAGACGTACCCACTAAAAACCCCGTTTGCTGCTATTCAGACATTTTATCCACACCGAGATTGTTTTCTTATTACATCAGTTTGGTTTTCTACTGGCTATGTACCAGAGGTCCGCAATGAGTATTCAAAACAATGAGTAGATTCGAATCATACTTATAATTTCTGATACGCATTCTTACTTATTTTAATGTCATACTCATACTACTTATATTCTAAGTTTGAAATACTCATGGTACTCATACTTAACAATACGCATGATGTTATTGATTTCGACTCTCCATGACTCATCGTATACACGAATCACAAAATAATAATAATAATACTCTCAAGAAGGTTGTGTGTTTGCTCTGCTTGCTGTCTTTTTCTTTTTTGTTTATGTGTCTTTCTTCTTTCTTTGTAAATGCAACAACAACTAAGCCTGTAAATTTTGACGAATAATTCGAATCACTCGAATCATTTATAAGTATAATGATAAATATTTTTCTAAATTTATGAATCTAAAATTTAGATATTGATATATCATATATATATATAAAGTTTAAATTTTCATTGAAAACTTCTGCAGTTCTTTTAAAAGTATTTAAATTTTTGTTTTTTAAATTAGTTATTAACATTTCCAGTTTATTTGTAAATAGTTTAACTGCGCAAACAAGTTCAAAAATGTTTTTATTTTTGCCTTGTAACTGAAGATTTAAGTGATTCACAATATCACAAATTCTGTAATATCAGTTAGAAATCCTAAATCTAAAAAAAATTAGGGTCTTTTAAAGACGTCAGTAAGTCGTTAATTTCCATTACAGAATTATTTTCAAAATAAAGAGTGACCTCTTCGCGAAGACTGAAGAGTCTCTGAAGGCAACGCCCTTTGCTTAACCATCTAATCTCGGTATACAACAATAAATCACCATATTCAGCATTAATTTCATCGAGAAAGGCTTTAAACTTTCGATGGTTTAGGGCGTTATGCCCGCCACGTATTTTGTTTACAATTTTTGTTGCCGTTTTCATGGTATTTATTAAATTTAAATTGTTTGCAAATAATGCCTGCTGGTGAATTATACAGTGAAATGCGTATATATTAAAATTATGTTTCAGTAAATGTCCAATAAAACCGTATTTTTTCCTATCATCACCTTAGCACCATCCGTGCATACAGTATACAATTTTTCCCTATCAGCAAATAAAAAAATTGTTTCTTGGATTATATCAAAAATAGTTTTTCCCTTAACATTTCCATGAATGGCAACCAATGACAACATTTTTTCATGGATTTCAAGATTTTCATCTACTGTTCTTACGCATATTATTAACTGGGCTGTATCACTTATGTCCGTGCATTCATCCAAGCAAACAGAAAAATATTTGCAATTCAATATTTTATTTTTAATATTGGAATATATAAATGAGCTGATATCTTGTGTTCTTCTAGCCACAGTACGTGAGGATAACGGAATATCTGTTATTATTTTACGAATTTCATCAGCTTTTGCTCCAAAACATTCTAAAACGTCATTGCTCAGCTCCTTGAAAAACTCTCCGTCCTCGAACGGACGGCATCGTTTAGCAAGCGCTGAAGCAACGACTTACGAAGCTTTCCTTTTTAACGAAAGATCATCTTTATTTTGAGATTCGTAATCTAAAACAAATTTTTTTTTAAATCTAATAAAAAACATGTAAGATAATGTCTTTCTACATAAAATTTGTTAATTCGTGCCATCGTCCGTTTACTCGGGTTTACCAAAAAAATTTCGGCAAACAAGAAATTGTTTTCCCATTCTACATTAAACATTTTTTATGTGTGTCTCTAGCATCAAGTGTAAAGCAAACCTCACTGCATGAAAGCTCGAGCGAGACTGATCGATTTTGTTTGTTTTCATTCATTTTGTGAGTACAGTATAAATTTCCCAGAAAGTTTTCTATTAAATATGTATATTTCTAAAAATAAAAACAAATTTTAATCTAAAATGCTTTCTGAAATAGATATAATCAAAGAAGTCTAAACGAATTTTACAAATTTAAAAATTTACATTTTCCATGCCTGTATTGTAGTGAATGTGAGAGTATAAATTTTTCTCTTTTCTTATTTTTCGCTCTCGCAACAACTGACCAATAGCAAGTGTTGCCTGGCTCTGATCTAAATGAATATGCGTATGAATCAAACATAGTTCGAATGTTGTGAGTTTGATGTCAACGTTGTACTCATATCTGACATATAATATATCTGGTTCGTGTCTAGGCATTGACGAAAGCGCCACCGATTACAATATTCTCTGTGCTCTAGATTTCTCGTTGGTATTCAGGCCGGAGGAAACATTTAAAGAAACTATACTCAGATCTGAAGTGGCTGTAATCGAATAAGTAGTGTGTTGGCTTATTAGACGTAAAGCCCGGGTTCGTATCCCAGGTCAGGCATCAAAACGAAATATGAAAAAAAAATATTTCTTCGGCGATTTCCTCTCAGCAGATTTCTGGCAAAAACTCTGAAAGTAAATAAACCTGTCATGAAAAAGTTTCTCAAAAATCTTTCGTGCGGAGTCGACTTTAAACTGTAGGTCCCACCACCCAAGTACAAAATTAGCTCACACAACATAAGCAGTGTGAGAAACTAGGCCATAATCCTGACTGAAGAATTGTAATGGTCAATTATATATATACTATGTATGTATGTATACTCAGATCTGCATTAGATTATAGTGTACTCCTCCGATTCTGCAGTTAATTCAGATTTTGTGTGAATAATCTCTTGTCTTATTTCTGCAATTTCTGCTGTAACGAAAGCCCCATTGCTGACACAAAATAATCCATTGTTGCCCCATGTAAACGATTGTCTTGGTTAATCGGTCTCGATAATCCCCATCGAACATTAGACAACAATAATCTCTTCCTCTCTAGCCGATCTACAACCTCTACACAAGTCCTTTGAAGGTCAGCGGAGTCTTTCCACATACCTACCTGTTACGCAAGGGACCGTGAGATCTGCTTAGGATACAGTTTGAAAAGTTGATTGGCAGTGAAGCACGATTCTGAGCATAGGCCAGTAAATACTTTTCTTTAATAGGCGCACAACAGAAGTATGAGGTGAACCTATATCAGTATGTGGATTACTATTCAATGTGTTCCTACTCCAGAAATTTTGTCTACTACACTATCCCTTGTGTAGGGGCCCATATATTAATTTTCACACAAGACTGCAACGATAGTTGCTGAATGCTATTGTATTTGCTAAAGCGTTTAGGCCTGAAGGTTGCCTTAGAGAAAGATCTGACTGCCGGCTGGCTCTTAAAGAGGAAAAGAATGCTAGAAGTTAGAAATCTCACGATGCTATGGCAGATGAAGCGAGGTCCTAAGATTAAACCATTCTGCTAAACGGTTCTCAAATATATAACTATCCGAGTAGATTACCATCGAATCGCTAGAACAGACCATTTGAGAGGACCAATCTCTCTGCTTGTAATTTTAGTGTGAAACCCGTTAGCAAAATTACATCCAGGTTCACACCCATAAGTTCTTCAACTTTTGTTCAAACCTCTCTTTTTAAATTTGCCATTACGTTCACAAGCAACCGTCAGTTTTCAACTTCGTGTAGAATATTATGAATAAGAAAGGAAAAGAACAAACTTGACGGAATTTCTATCAGGGGCTGTGAATGCCTAGGTATTTCAATGCAGGATAGTAATATGCCAGCATGACAGAGTGTAGTGCAGCAAGAGCGGGATGTTGTCTATATCAACGCCTCTAAGTGCACTTAGAACGTTATAGAATGGAGGCGTCGCTATTGTCTAGATGGAAAACTGTTAAGCTTGCGCAAAGCACCAGTAATATGTATCGCAACAGATCTCCTCACTTTATCAAGGAGTTTCATAGTGTTTTTTTCTATTGAGAACAGTTCAGACCCCGGGACAAAATGCCAATAGCTTTACTGCAACAGCATGTGGCACAATCTGGTATATGAGTTCGCTTAGCTAAGTTATCAACCAACTCAGCGAAGGTAATCTGTATCGCATCAGATCTTTTTACTTTATCGAGGAGCTTCAAAATGTTTTTTTCTATTGAGAACAGTCCAGACCTCGGGACAAAGTCCCAATCGCTTTACTGCAGCAGCATGTGGCGCAATCTTGTTTATGAGATCGCTTAGCTAAGTTATCAACCAACTCAGCGAAGGTCAACAATCAGACCTAGATATTTGGAGCTTTGGAACTAAATCTGATCCTATTTATCCCAAGTAATGTAAATTAAGATACTTTGTGCCTCCTAGTAGAAATCATTGTATCAGTTATGCAAGGACTGACATTAAGCCTTATCTTGCAAAAAAAAAGGTGAGAGAACCCTATCCTGTGGACCTCTAAGGAATGCGGTAAGCAGACGATTTAATTAATGAAGCTAAACGCAGAAAAATCGAAATGTTTTCTCTGGGAGTGTATATAAAACTGATAGTTTATCTTCAGTAAAATCTACGATAAATATAAAATGCCTACCTATCGCGTACAGCAATTGTCCAATTACGAAATATTTTCTTTAACTTGCATAAGAAATTTCTATTTCCAATCCTGCATTGAAATACTTATTACCTCCGACATGTTTATGAGTAAGAAAGAATGCAATATTGTTGCACACATTCAAATACTTTGAAAATAAAATTCTATTTAAAACGCATACACGAGTGTAATTATTTTTAAAATACAAGCAATTTGTTTGTAAAATGCAATTCTATTGAAATGTCACTTGTGAATAGAAAAATACCCATCCCTTCTTAATAAAATTATTTTTTTATTGCCAACCAATTGAGTACTACTGTTGACAACAGTGCCTGCAATTATCAACAGAATTGTTGAAATAGATTTTTGCGGTTAAAATTGTAAAAAAAAACAACGTTTTAGGCATGAACAACAACAGATATTGCATAAGTTCGGTGCTTATTTGTTATATTCTGGTATTTAATTTTGCATTAAATTGTTTACCAATTTGTTACATTTTAAATGCATATTTAATTAATTGTTATTGGCAATAGCGGGATAATTATTATCAAATTAGGCATAGCCTTGTATCAGTTAAAGGGGAACTAGTAACAAGCCATGTCTCACCCACACAAAGTGAATATTAATTGTTGTATACCTTGGAAAAAAACCCAAAAATATTATTATAACTGTTTAATAAGATCGAGTCAATAATATACACATTATGGTTGATCATATCTGATCCCCCATATCTACCGTTCATCGATTTCTCAAAAGGCTTCGATATAATCAGACGGACTGCCATATAGAAACCATTGAGAAGAAGAAGGAATACCTGAGAAAGTAATTCGTTTGAACTGTAAGTTCATCACAATCGAAGAATCAGTGAACCATACAGGAATAAACCACTTCTTGGATGATATCATTAGCGAACACTGTTCACACCAGCACATGAATAAGGAATATGTGGATGATATTTCTCTACCGTCCCTTCAGATCTTCAACGTACATGCAAGCAAAATTAAAAAAGTCTTAAAGATATAAAGTCTAATTTCAGACTTGAGATAAATACCGAGAAAGCCAAAGCCTGATAATTAAAGATATTGTCACAGAGGAAGTCGCCGTAGTCTAGTAGGTAGTGTGTTGGCTTATTAGACGTAAAGCCAGGGTTCAAGTCCCAGGCCAAACATCAAAACAAAGTACAAAAAATATTTATTTGGGGACTTCTACTTTCAGCAGATTTCTGGCAAAAACTCTGAGAGTAAATAAAATTGCCATGAAAAGTTTCTCAAAAATCTGTCGTTCGGAATCGACTTTAAACTGTAAGTCCAGCCGCTCATGTATAAAATTAAAACACACAACATGGGTGGTGGGAGAAACTAAGTCGTAATTCTGACTGAAAGGTTGTAATGACTAATTATGTACAAATGTAGAGGGTGTTTTTTATAGAGGTATAGAACTTTAAGTTGCAATAAAACAACGATGGATTATTCGATTGACATGAATTTTATTTATCCGAAAGATAATCTTGTGGCATTACATTTTAAATATGATTTCTGGCATATGACCGCCATGGCTGGCGCGGATGTAGTCCAATCTGGACGTCCAATTTTCGATGACTTTTTCCAACATTTGTGACCGTATATCGGCAATAATACGGCGAATGTTGTCTTCCAAATGGTCAAGCGTTTGTGGCTTTACCGCATAGACCAATGACTTTATATAGCCCCACAGAAAGTAGTCTAGCGGTGTTAAATCACAGGATCTTGGAGGCCAATTCACAGGTCCAAAACGTGAAATTAGGCGGTCACCAAACGTGTCTTTCAATAAATCTATTGTGGCACGAGCTGTGTGACATGTTGCGCCGTCTTGTTGAAACCACATCTCCTGGACATCATGGTTATTCAATTCAGGAATGAAAAAGTTAGTAATCATGGCTCTATACCGATCACCATTGACTGTAACGTTCTGGACACCATCGTTTTTGAAAAAGTACGGACCAATGATTCCACCAGCCCATAAAGCGCACCAAACAGTCAGTTTTTCTGGATGTAACGGTGTTTCCACATATACTTGAGGATTACCTTCACTCCAAATGCGGCAGTTTTGTTTGTTGACGTACCAGAAGTGCGCTTCATCGCGAAACAAAATTCGCTTATGAAAATCGGGAACAACGGTAATCTCGTTTTGGGCCCATTCGACGAATCTACGCCTTACTTGATGATCGTTTGGCTTCAATTCTTGCACGAGTTGGATTTTGTAAGCACGCAAACCAAGAATCTTCCATAAAGTGGATGGACACAGATCCAATTCCTGTGCTCGATGGCGGATGGACTCATTCGGGTCTTCCTCAATGCTACGCTCTACAGCAGCAATAGCTTCTTCTGTACGCACCGTACAGCGTCTCTGGGGATGCGAGTTATCAATAAGAGTAAACGTGGTGCGAAAACGTTCCATGGCTAATCGAATTAACTGCTCTGATGGACGATTTTGTCGACGATAAAATGGACGTAGTGCGCGATACGTTTTCCGCACAGAACCATTATTTTCGAAATAAAATTGCACTATTTGCAAGCGTTGTTCAGGCGTGAGTCTATTCATCACCGTATATACGGTGCTATTCATGATGAATTGCCAAACCAAACTGAGAATAAATCACTTGACAGCTGTTAAATCGGTCGCCATCTTGAAAAGTAATGCCAACTTAAAGTTCTATACCTCTATAAAAAACACCATTTATAACACAGAGGACATCGTGATACAGCGTCATGGTACATAACGCATGATGGCAATACAGGAAGTGTAGAAACAACCTTTTTGATGAAAGGGCCGGAACAAACAGTAGATCTCTACAATCAATATGGAAAAGCTCACAAATACCCAAACGAAACAAGCTAACAGCATTCAACGCATGCTTAGAATAAACTCTGTTGCACGAAAGTGAAGCTTCAGCTGGCTCGAATAATATCACGCAAAAACCCAAGCATGCCACCAACAAATGACTAAGAATTAGATACAGGATGTTCTTTCCCATTACTAATCATCGAATCGATTTATTTCTTAAGTGAATTGTGCTCCTGAAAGGAATTTTTTTCTGTGGAACGTTTAATGGAATTCGCTGTAACAGACTCCTATTTTTAATTCATTCTGAAAAAATATGTAAACGTCTCAAAAAAAAACCAGCGCTTAAATCAGCAGCTTTAGTCTACAGGAAAGGAATTGGTCTACATTACTACAACATAACGGCCCAAATTTCGGTAATAGCTCATCTAAAGCTTCAGGAGCTGAATGAAAAACTTCCCTCAATAAAATATTGTATAAATTGTAGTCGACCTAGTCTAGTAGGTAGTTTCTTGGCTTATTAGATGTAAAACCTCGGTTCAAACCCCAGGTCAGACCTCAAAACGAAAATATGAAAAATATTTCTTCGCCGACTTCCTCTCAGCAGATTTCTGGCAAAAACCCTGGGAGCAAATAAAATTGCAATGAAAGTCTTTTAAAAAAATTTGTCATTCGGAGTCGACTTTAAACTGTAGGTCCCACTACTCATGTATAAAATTAACACACACAACATAAGTGGTGTAAGATACTAGGTCGTAAATTGACTGAAGGGTTGTCATGGCCGATTATGTATGTATGTACATACAGTTACTAAAGTACACATACGGTTAACAAATTTCAGAAATTTTTTAACCTATCCGTCTTTGTTGCACAGGCCCACAAAAGTTAAGAAATTTCAAAAAAATTTTAGCCAAGACCGTCTTAAAATCGAGGAAAGTTGTCAGACAATTATAAAGATTTTCAACGAAAACGGATTGGTTAAAAAATTTCTGAAATTTATTAACCGTATGTATACTTTTGTGGCTGAGTGTATGCGTATAATATCTTGTTTACTGTTTCAATCTAGCTAATGAAGGCATTATGGATTCGTGAATTATTGTCATTTGCTTGCCTAGAAACTGCATTTATAATAATGAGACTTTTTAGACCAGAGTCCGTGGAACATAACGAAATATATTTATTTATTTGTTTATTAATTACAATACAATTACAAATTATATTCCAATTATATACGAACTGAGTAACTTTGACCATATGCTCGGTGTAGTGTCACAGACCATTGTCTCTGGTGTGAATCGAACCCACGACCCTCACGCTAATAGTCGAGCACACTACCCACTAGATTACCAGGGCACCCAACGAAATATAAAAATATATTTCTTTCGCAACTTTCTCTTCCTCAGAAGTCTTTTAGCAAAAACTATGAGGGTAAATAAAATTGCCACGAAATTCTTTTTAAAAAACCTGTGGGAGACGACTTTAGCCTGCAGGTCCCACCCGTCATGGATAAATTAACACACACAACATGGGTGGTAGGAGAAGCTAGGTTGTAACCGTGACTAAAGGGTGTAATGACCAATTAAGGAAGTAAATGTTATGAAACTTAAAACTTTAGATCTAAAATGGAGTCTATAATTCCAATTTAAATGTGGATTCGGCTGTATAGCTAATGCGTTATGCAGATTCCTTCAACTCACTCTTTAAAAACTTAGGAAATTCTATCCCAGCTCTGCGAAAATAAGGACCAGCGTTTTCTATTGTGGCTGTGCTAAATACGGCCCTCAATTTGTTGCTAAAAATTAAAAATTTATTGTCATTATACTGAGCTGTAGTCGCTGTAGTTTAGCAGACAGTGTGTTGGCTAATTAGACGTAAAGCCACGGTCCAAACCCTTGTCAAATAACTCGAACAAAACGAAATATGAAAAAGTATTGCTTTGGCGACTGCTCTCAGCAAATTTCTGGCAAAAACTGTGAGAGTAAATAAAAATTGCCATGAAAAAGTTTCTCAAAAATCTGTCATTTGCGTGCCAAGAAACTGCATTTATAATAATGAGACTTATAAGACCAGAGTCCGTAGTTCAAGCCCAGGCTTAGACATCTCCAACATAACGAAATATAAAAAATATATCTCTTAAGCGACTTTTTCTTCCTCAGCTGACTTTTGGCAAAAAGTTTGAGGATAAATAAAATTGCCACGAAAAGTTTTTTAAAAAATCTGTGGGAGTCGATTTTAACCGCAGGTCCCACCCGTCATATATAACATCAACACTCACTATATAAGTGGTAGGAGAAAGTAGGTTGTAATCTTGACTAAAAGGTTGTAATGACCAATTATGCATGTATACTGAGAGTAAGCAGAGGAGCAATGATACGTACTTAATGAAACTCAAAGCGTAGCTTCTCAACTGCATTTCACTGTAACTGTAAAAGTAATCGTAAAGGTTTGATCGTAATTAAAAATTAAAATTTCATTAACACGGCTAATCACATCATTAATAATACTTACATACATACATATGTATACTTGATGTTTCTAACGGATTATTTTTATGAATTTTCATCAATAATAACTGCTTAATTAGATAAACAAAAACAACAAAAACTAATGCAAAGCATTTTAAACTAGTTTCAAAACATTTTTAAAAAAATTTTGAATAATTTTGGATTTTCAAAAGAAAAAAAACTCAAGTGTTTAAAGTCACATAAATTTGTTAAAATTATTAATTTTGTATTAAAAAACAAAACAAAAAAAACAGAAACTAAATAAACTTCTCAAAATTTAAAAAACAAAATGAAAAAAAAACTCAAATACTTACTCATACAAATGCAAAGAGAATAACTTCGGTTTCAGTGTAAAAACCAGCATCTCGTTTACAAGCCATTGTCATGCATACAGACGTACACTCGCTCGCATGGTATAGCCGCTTTAGTCAAGATTTCTCGAAAAAGTTCAATACTGGCGTTATAAACAACGCCAACAGCCAACTATAATCTTCAGTCTGAGTTCTAAATGCGTTCACACAAGATGTCAATGACGCTTACCACGCGACAATATACGCGCTCGCGATATTTTTCTAATATTTTCGGTTATGCTGTTATTATTGTAACGCTCGGTTTAATTTTGCAAACGGATTATTTGAAATGTGATGCTCGCACATCGGCAAATTTAAAAGTGAAATTACCACATGGCGGTGTTTTGGTGGGTCGTCATTCATTGACCCATTTAGGGCGTCATATGAGAGCATTTATGGGTATACCCTATGCCCATCCGCCATTGGGAGATTTACGTTTTAAGGTGCGTGTGTGTGTGTGTGTGTGTGAAACTATTTTAATGAATGCAAATTTGGTATATGAAATCTATAACAGGGTTAATCAAAATGATTGCCTAACTTTTACATTTTTTTTTTCAAATTTTTTTAATTTGCTGTTAAAAATTATAAAAAAAAATTAAGATTAAAAGCCATTTGACATACACTCATGTGTTAATTTATTTGTAAAATTTTAATTGTATTTTAATTACAAAGAATATCTTAATGAACGTAAACACATTACAATGATGTGAGATTTTCAAATGCGTGTTTTACAAATAAAAATAAATTATTTAAGAATTTATAAACAACAACAATTAATTTATTATGGTCTTAAGTTTGAATGAACTCTTGCAAATTAAATAAATTTATTTATAAAGAAAAAAATGTAAATTTTTCACAAAAAAATCTTAAATTGAAGTGAAATTCAAGGTATCAAGTATGGGAAAAGATAAATTAACCCTTAAAGGGCAAAAAAAAAATGTTCTCATGATCGAAAATAATTAATCCGTACAGTAATTAATATTTAGTTCGTGAAAAATAATTTATTGTAAATAAAACATTAAGGTGGCCACAGTACGGTATATTAAAATTAACCCTCAAAGGCTAAAGTAATTATTCGAAATGAAAATTATTCGAAATGTTTTTCATTATATTTAGAAGTTTATGTATGAAAAATAAATAGAAAAAATATACGAGGGTAGTCACAAAATAACAAACATAACTTAAGTGATACAGTAAGACCCCGCTTAACGCAGGGGATACGTTCCAATAAGTTCCAGTGCTAAACGAAACAGCGTTAAACGAGGCAAATTAACACGTAGATATGATAACAACTAGCAAATCAACTGTGACGCAGAAAAGGTGCGTTCGTACAATGATTGCGACTTCGAAAAATATAGTTGGAATCTTTATTCTAGATACACTAACAAATGAGCGTTGAAAAAGATACATACTATAGTATACACCGTCACTATAGAGTATACCGCATTTGGTTGGTGCATGGCCGTATCATTTGCACGCATATCGACGCCTCCATTCTACAACGTTCTAAGTACACTTAGAACGTTTTTAATGTTCTTGCATTTTTAAATTCTGCGTTCTCGAACTTAAATACTGTCAAAATTTGGTTAATATGCGCCGATCCGTTCCGAAGTTATAGGGAAAAATCTACTTAGAAAACACATATAGTCGTATGTCGTGTGAAAGCTTTGAGAGCTCATAACACAAAACACACTTTTTCGACTTAGAATGCTATAGAACGGAGGCGTCGATATACAACAAGTATCAATACAGGGGAATCCCAATACTACAGTGTATTATTGAAACATCGTTAAGCGGGGTCTTACTGTATTTAGTTATGTATATCAAGTTTGAAGACGCTACGCCTAATTATACTTACTTCCTATTTAATTGGTTATTACAACACTTTAGTCAGGATTACGATCTAGCTTCTCTCACCACCCATGTGAGTGGGACCATTTTATTCATTAAAGTTTTTGCCAGCAGACTGCTGAGAGGAGAGCTAGGGTTTCGACTCATAAGTTCTCGTCTAATAAATAAACACAGTACGTAGTAGACTACGGCGACTTCACTCCGAACTATATCTCTCTCTTTAACGGTGTCAGTACTTTTAGCCTCAACCCATTCAATTTTAAGTTCAAGCCGGATAGGGACGTCAGTTCCTTCGTTTATGATTGAATGGCAGAATTTAATAGGGGCCGTACGAACGTACGAATTCCCAAGACAGACCTTGAAGTCGCCGTGGTCTAGTAGGTAGTGTGTTGGCTTATTAGACGAAAAACCAGGGTTCGAGCCCCAGGCCAGATATCAAAATAAGATATAAAAAGTATTTCTTCGGCGACTTCCTCTCAGCAGATTTCTGGCAAAAACTCTGAGATTAAATAAAATTGCCACGAAAAGTTTCTCAAAAATCTGTCGTTCAGAGTCGACTTTAAAGTGTAGGTCGTACCACTCATGTATAAAATTAACACACACAACATAAGTGATGTGAGAAGCTAGGCCGTAATCCTGACTGAAGGGTTGTAATGACCAATTATGTATGTTACGTATGTGACACCTTAGTAGTCGAGTAAATAAGATGTTCACTCCAGAGACGCTTAACCTGAAATGATATCAACCGAACTGCGACTATAAATAGGTGAGTTAGCTATAGTTGTGTGAGTTATCATAGGCATTTCAGAAAGTGCTATACATTGCATAGCAAATTGACAAATTAGAATACTGATTGGTGTCCACAATAGAACAAAAAACAACATCATCAGTAAATAAAGATTTGGCGATTTTTCTTCAGATTAATTTTTCCTTTCAAACTGTTACAAAACCGTAACCAGCTGTTTAACTATCGGCGTTGTATTGGATACAGTGGCCAGGAACTATGCTCACTGAGTTTTAGCAATATTCTCGAAAAGTGGCGCTGATGATTATTGTTGTTTACATTTTTTCTAGGAGGCTAGAGGTCACGGCGCTTGTTCTATTAGTTAATTTGAAGGGGATAGAACCCACTTATTTTTTAAAATTTTAAAATCATGAGGAAAACTACAAAAATTAATAACTACAAAATCTCGTTTATACAATAGACCCTCGTTAATGCATTAAATCTTGACCTTGAGTAAGCCAGGGAACAGTTAAAGCAGTGAACTGGATTGGAGATATTGTGTCTAGAAAAGGCGAAGATAGTTCTATGCGCGCTTGTAATTGTTCTTCTTGATTGTTTTTAACCCTGGACGGTTACTCTTCATTTTTGTACATTAAGGTTACTCTTCGTCGAATTGACGAACACTTTAACCCTAATTGGTTACTGTTCGTCGAATCGACGAAGCTCACTTACTCTTCATCATATAATTCTTTTATGTTTGACAAAATTTTGCTCTTTTTATCAACAATGTTGGTTGATAACGAAAGCTTGTAGTGAATAAACGTACCCTGGCCACACATTTGTCTAATCCTGGATGGTCATTTTTGTACAGTAAGGTTACTCTTCGTTGAATCGACGAACAAAAAAAATTTTTCGTCTACTGACTGCAAGCTTTCATTATCAACTAACGTTGTTGAAAAAAAGAGCGAAATTTTGTCAAACATAAAAGAGTTATATGATAAAGAGTAAATGAGCTTCGTAGGTTCGACGAACAGTAAGCGTCCAGGGTTAAAGGATTATTTTATTGCTGACTTATTGCAGCGTTTTAGCGATGAAATTAAACTTGAAAGCCTTAGTATGGCGTTTGCATTTGACAAAAATGAAGTTGGCGTTGTATAGTAGGTAGTGTATTGGCTTACTAGACATAAGGCCACGGTTCAAACCCCAGGTCAGACATCAAAACGAAATATGAAAAAATATTTCTTCGGTGACTTCCTCTCGGCAGATTTCAGGCAAAAACTCTGAGAGTAAATGAAAAATTGCCATGAAAAGTTTCTCAAAAATCTGTCGATCGAAGTCGATTTTAAACTGTAGATGCCGCCACTCATGTATAAAATTAACACACACAACATGAGTGATGTAAGAAGCTAGGGCGTAATCCTGACTGAAGGGTTGTAATGGCCAATTGTGTATATATGTATGAAATCGCTGTTTCATTAAGGTTACGTTTCATTAATGAATTACTTTTACATCGAATTATGTACTTAATGATACAACTTATTCCATTGATTGTAATGTATTTTGTATTTCAGTCACGAAATAAAATTTTTGGCAACAATAAAGACGTAGAGTTTTTGATTGATGGTGCTTTTAAGAAACTTGACAGTTTTTTTTTATGAACAGTGTATCGGAGCTATTGAATGTTTTGCTTGATATTTTTTGCCGATTAGTTTTGCTACGGCCCTTGTAAATTAACACTTGAAAGGCTCACTAGTTTGTCAAATAAAAGTTAATCTTACTTGTGCTATAAAGCACAATGCGATCCAATAATTAATGTCAAGTACATGAAAAAATTTTAAAAATTTGAACACGTCTCGTACGAGATCAAATACATATATTAACACCGAAAGGGCTTTACATCTTCACAATATAAAGTAATGATCGATCATTTAATGAATTAATATTTAGTTCGTTACAACTAATGAAATAACAACAACAATTAAAATTAGTTGAAAAAACAAACAACCTCATCAGGTTTTTCTCTTTAAAAACAATATTTTCGTTAGTAAATCAACAATTGGTTTCCCCTGATATTGAAATTGAGACAAAACGTATTCTAAGGAAAGTTTTTTTTATTTTTAATTCATAAAATGCATTAAAATACGTCTATTGTTGTTGATTTAGATTTACTAATTAATTCTGTGGTCAAAATTAATGCAAACAGAGAATGATAAACAACAAATAGAAGCGTAAAGCCAGTATTGTATTCCTATATAGGCTACCCTAAAGCAAAACACAAAAAAACAATATTGGCAGTAAATTAATAATCAAATTATTAAATATAAACAATCGATACATTGTCTGTTAGTATATTAATTGTAAATACAAGCTAAACTAAATTGTCATAAACTGCTGCATTAAACAACAGTGCAATTAGCAAATTTAATGAACTCATTTGAAGGCCCATATTGAAAACCTTAACAAAATGTCTATAAGCAAACCCCTCTTGAGATGAGCATGGTACACGCCTAGAGCGAATTAGCCAGTCTTCCTTAGCAACCACACTATATTATCTAAGATCGCAGCCTTATAATAAAATCATTACAACCCTTCCATCAGGATTACGACCTAGCTTCTCCTTTTTAAGGGCTTGCTATCTTTAAATTAAAATAAAAGAAAGTGTGTCTAAGATATTATCGAAATTTTTTATTCGTTTCAAAGACTAGCCGGTATGTGTTGATCTCTTGGGATAAAGCACAACCGAAATGTCTAATTTTCCATGACTCTGGCGTATATATAACCTGAATTTGATCGATGGCGGCGGTTATGTTTGCTTTGAGAACCGCTATAGCTTGTGGCTTCTTCGCATACAACTGCGAGCTAAGAAAAGCCCACAAGAAAAAGTCTAAAGGAATCACATTATCTCCAGAGATAAGATGAGGTTACTATGACCTCAATTCACTTGAACAGAATAAGCTAAGTGACATGAGCTATGTAGCACGTAGCGCTGTTCTCTTGAAACCAAATGTTGTTGGTGCCCATATCATCAAATTCAGGCCAAAATAAGTTGGTAAACATCGGCCTGCAGTGCACGCCATTGAGTGTGATGGCTAGGTCAACATTGTTCTCGAAGATATACCACAATTTCGTCTGTTCACGTACCCATTCATCCAAAAATGAACCTCATCGTTGAAAATGATTTTTGAATTAAAATTATGGTCAGTTGACAACTGTTGCAAAGTCATTTCAGTCCCTGGGTCGATTGCATTTTATACTGTAGAAGACATGACATAAAATTCACCGAGTTGTTGTCTGCAAAAGGACGACTTCTTGTGGGTGACGTGAAATCTACTGCCTCAGATTCTTGTACACATTCTGACGGATAGCGGCGATGTTTGTCGATCGTTTACCAGTGAACCAGTGAATTCGAATTTATCCAACACACAGGGAATAGTCCTCTAGGTAGGATGATTATGACGATCGTAAAATGGACGAAGCGGAACATTACCCGAACAGAACGCCCGTTTTGAAAAAGCAATTTTATTACAGGCACGTGTTGTTGAATTCTAACTCCTAGGAGAGCTAGTGAGCCTGCCAGAGAGTTTCTGGTCCGTTAATTTAGGTCGAATAGATGGTGAATGAAAAAAATTATTTCAGGTTTCTAATCCGAATTATCACTTGATAAAATTCGATACATTGACATCCATTATGGACTTCTGTTCCCAAAGTCTTAGCAGCAATGGGAATTAGACAGCAAACCACTAAAATTATAAGCTCTTTTGATAAATATTTAATTTTTTTAATTATTTATAGGCCCCTGTTCCCTATGGCCCATGGGAAGGTGAAAAACAAGCCGTTGAAGATTCACCCAAATGTAGACAACGTGATCCATTCAGACGTGATATGGAAATTGAAGGCAGTGAGGATTGTTTGTACTTGAATGTCTATACACCAGAGGTATTAGAAAACTTTTAAATTAAATCTCAACAAGCCAATCTATAGCTTTATAACTGTATTTTACAGGTACCCAATACCTCAGAACCTTTGCCCGTAATGGTATGGTTTCATGGCGGCGGCTGGGAATGCGGTTCGGGCATTAGCAGTTTCTATGGACCAGATTTTCTACTCAATCATGATATTGTTTTGGTTTCAGCCAATTTCCGTTTGGGTCCTTTGGGTTTCTTAAGTACAGAAACTACCGATTGTGCGGGTAATTTCGGCTTAAAAGATCAACTGGAGGTATTGAAGTGGATACAAGAAAATATTGCCACGTTTGGAGGCAATCCAAAGAGTGTAACCATATTTGGTGAAAGTGCTGGGGGCGCTAGTGTTACTTATCATATGTTGTCGCCAAAATCGAAAGGTTTATTCCATAAAGGCATTGCTCAATCGGGCACTTATTTCAATCCTTGGGCTCAGCCCGCTCATAAGGGAGTACCAGCTCAAAGAGCTAAGAAAATGGCTGAAATTGTGGGCTGCCCTAGCGATGGTGATTGGCCGAAAATATTGGAATGCCTAAGACAAAAGCCAGTAGATGATATTGTGGCCACTGTTTACGATTTATTTGTAAGTATTTTGATAGGAAAACATAATAAATAAACAGGAGAACGATAACCATTCCCTTTTTTGTGTTTTCTAGGAATGGGATTTCGATCCTATGATACCCTTCCCTCCCGTAGTAGAGCCAGAACATCCAGAGGCATTCCTAACAGTTTATCCTAGAAAAGCTAAAACACCACATGGCTTCTCGTTGCCTTTAATGATTGGTGCCACTTCCGAGGAAGGTTTACTGAAAACGGCCGCTTTACTGAATTTACCAGGTTTGCTGGAGGAATTTAAAGAGAAATTCTATCAAGTTTTGCCCATTGTTCTCAACTACGATCATTTATCCAATGCGGAGCAGATCAAAGTAACCCAGGACTTGGAAAATTTCTATTTCAACAAGGAACACAATTACCACAGAGACAATCATCAAAACATAACCGATGTAAGTTGTTATGAAAGAAAGAAAGAGAAATCTTTTTACAACACCTTATAAATTATAAGATGTCATATCTTAATTGCTGTCTTTTAATTTTCCAGTTAATGTCTGATGGCTGGTTCATAGCTGGCATTGACGAGTATATGCGTCTACGTTTAAAAAGCTATAAAGCTGATCCTAAAAGTGTAGCACCAACCTATGTCTACCTATTCGAGCATAAGGGAGCCGCTAGTTTTTCAGAACTTTTTAAGGGAGGCCGTGAAAAATTTTATGGTAATTCAGGATTTCTTATTTCTCTAAAATAAAATTTAAAAAACGAATCCATTTCTAGGCGCCTGCCATGCCGAGGAACTGCAATATTTATTCCCCATAGCAAAGGAGCTATTCGTTAGCGCTTCGCCTACTCAAAACGATTTGAAAGTACGCGAAATAATGCTTGCATTATGGGTTAATTTTGCCAAGAACAGGTAAGTCCTCTAATACCTCTCGTTCGTTCGTTTAAGTATTAATTCTTCATCCTCTGAATTTCTTCCAAAACTCATAGCAATCCCACACCACCTGATAGTGATTTGCCTACTTGGCTGCCTAGCAAAGACTATCCAGTATTATACGCCAAAATAGGCAATAAAAATGAAGAAGACTCCAGGCTATTTCAATTTGATGAGAAACTCTATCAAGAGAGAGTCGATTTCTGGCGTTATTTAAATCCTCATGTCACGGCCAAGGATTATCAATTAAAAAATGAACTTTAAAACATTAATTGGCAGCCATTTTGTTCATTTAAATTAAATTTTATCATTCAGAACATTATTTTTATAATTAATAAAGACTTTTTTCATATTATTTTTTACACATACAAGGCAATAATCTTTTATAATATGACCAACACTTACATGGGAAATCATTTTTTGTTATTTTCTGTTCACGCGTTGTCCTAACACCTAAGAAAACATTTCTTGAGATTTGACTTGATAGCATATAGAGTGGCTACAATAGGTTTTGAAGACTGGGTTTTAAAGTTTTAAATTTTATTTTCAGAAAATATATTTCGAACTGGCCTATATCTGCTGAACTATCCAGAATTTAAAGCGCTGTAAACATCCTTCTATATTACCGATTATACGTATATTCGGATCCTTACAGGCAATCAGTAAGGTCTTAAGGAGGGAAGGATTCTAAGCGGTACTTTTAATCATCAAAAATCAAGTATTCGTCGATCATTTTGTGCCGACATTGACTCGTTACTAGGACATAGGGGCATTGAAAGTATCTAGTCTCCAGCGAAATATCCAAAATACCTTTCCCTTACATACATACATAATTGGTCATCAAAACCCTTCAGTCAGGATTATGGACCTAGTTTCTCACACCACTTATGTTGTGTGGGTTAATTTTTATACATGAGTGGCGGGACCTACAGTTTAAAGTCGACACCGAACGACAGATTTTTGAGAAACTTTTCATTGCAATTTTATTTACTTCAGAGTTTTTTCAAGAAATCTGCCGAGAGGAAGTCACCGAAGAAATATTTTTTTCATATTTTCGTTTTGATGTCTGACCTGCGGTTTGAACTGTGGTCTTAAGTCTAAGCCAACACACTACCTACTAGACTAGTACCTTACCTTGCTTAAAGCAACAATTCAATAGGATTGCATTGTGGTTCAAAGCATTAAAATTGATGATAAAATCTTTTCTCCGACTAATGTAGAAAGGATGCACTTGTCCCTTGTAGGGTAATATGCATTATGTTCGGGATAATAATTGGTTCTTGCTTCTGCAAGAAGTCGACGTCTTCCGCATATTTTTGGTCAAATTTGCGTTGGCATAGATAGGAGGCTTTTAGCTTATTTCCACTTTTAGCTTACTCTATCTGTGTTAGATGTTGGTGGGAAGAACGTTTATTGACGAACTGGAAGGAAGGCTTTAAGAATGTTTTAGAATATCTCATTGCTCTCAATGTTTTGATCACATCAGCAATTTTGCAGCAATTAACGAACCATCGATTGAATGGCATTCTCCTCTATATATTTACAGTTACTTAACTTCCAACTGCATCTGACACAGTAAAGCCCAATGCAGTCTGTCTTTTGCAAAAGATTTCCCAAAGAGATAAATTAATCTCATAAAGGTGCCACACAATGATGCGTACTCCTTTAATTCTCAAGCAAACTCTTTAAAGTTGGCCTAGGAGTCCAGAAAGGCTGCATCTTGTCAATTGGTCGGAAATACCAATTCCAATACCGATTTAGTATCGGTATTTTACTTCTATTCCACCGATTCTTTACTTTGGAATACAAGGCCCAAGCTAAAGCTGGCTAACAAAGCGAAATCACTCAATTACGCAATGAACCCTTACACCTTTGAGGTGGAAGTTTATTTTTAGGGTCTTAATGCTACGACATGGCATCACTCTCCCACCCACTCTTTCTGAACAGTTTAATCTCTAAGTCGCGCTTATCTGGGGAATATTATAACAGCGAACTAGACATTCACGTTATATTTTTAATAAACTGAAGAGATCTCTCAAATTGTGAAGATCTCACGCATGAAATGCGTGCTTTTAACATATAAGATTTTAATCGTTTGGTTTTTGAAAATTGAAAACTAAGGAAGTGAATTAAATACTTATTTGGGAGCAATAAATGTATGATTCTTACGTTACGTGATTCTTATTGCTCGCAACTATGCTGTACGTGGTCTTTCCGTGAGCTATTTACTATTTCGGCCGATATCTCATCAATGGCTTTTTAAGTTAACTTTATTCCATGCTGTGTAACGTGTGGCACCGTCTTGTACGAAGAAGTACGTGTTGAATACGCTCCAATGCTGCCGCCATACACAGCAAAAAGATCACCCATTAAATGCCTTTGAAACGGGGAATATATCAAATATCTTACAATTAGGCTTAGGCGTGCTCTTGGAATATTCTGGCAAGTCACGTTAGTAGAATAAAATGTATGGAGTGACGTTGCAATGTAGGTGGGTAGGTAGGTAGAGGTGCACGTTCTCCCAATATATTCACATACCCCCACTTAGGCCACATGGAGCCCACTGTGAAACCACAGTTTTCATCATTTACCCCTAGTCCTGCCATCACTTAGAGCTTCCAATGAAGCACTTCAAATTGCCGATGTCAATGTTCGACAGTTCAGTAGGCACCAGAGATCAGCAATGAGTATTCAAAAAGATGAGTATGATCGAATCATACTCATAATTTCTGATACTTATAAGCATTCATACTTATTTTAATATCATACTCATACTACTCATATTCAAAGTTTGAATTTGTTGAAGTTTGTTGATTTCGAATCTCCATAACTCAACATTTACAAGAGTCACGAAATAAGTATGAATCGCGTACGAACACTAAAATACTTACTAGAAGGTTGTGTGTTGCTCTGCTTGCTGTCGTTTTTCTTTTCTTGTAAAAGAAACCCTCGAATAATTTTTAAGTATCGGGTCCGCCATCTAACGTATTTTTTTCAACTAGTGCTTATTTCGTGAATGGTAACACTTAGCTCATGTCTGATTTGACAGATAATTAGTTTTATCCTTCCGCTGAACGAATCTTGACCATCCAAAGCGTTTTCGCTTCGCTAAATGGGCCTGCGATCGACTTACAGAAGATGCACTTTTCAGATGAAGCTCATTTTGATCTTGGCGGGTATGTAAACAAGCAAAATTGTCGCATTTGGGGCACAGAAAACCCGCACGCATACATTGAAAAGACGACGCACCCAAAACGAGTCACTGTTTGGTGCAGATTTTGGTCCAGAGGCATAATTGAGCCATTTTTCTTCGAAAATGAGCAAGGAGTGGCCGTTACAGTCAATGGCGATCGTTATCGGGCCATGTTAAACGAATTTTTGTTCACAAAAATTGAAGGTGAGGCTATTGGCAACATTTGGTTTCAACAGGACGGCGCTACGTACCACACAGCCGAAGCTACACTCGATGTTTTGCGCCCTCTTTTTGAAGATCGCATTATCAGCCGCAGAGCTGATGTCTTTTGGCCACCTCGGAGCTGCGATTTGACACCGTTGGGCTATTATTTGTGGGATGCCGTCAAAGATAACTGTTACGCCGACAAGGCAGCTGCACACAATCGAAAATGTGCTTAAAAATTGGACCGATCGTATAGGCTACTGCGTGGCCAGCCGAGGCAGCCATTTGAATGAAATTATTTTCCATTATTAACCGGAAGGATTGTACTTTCAAATAAAAAAAGAAATTTGAGAAAATATTCAGTAGTTTTTTTTTAAACATTTTCAAAAAAAAAGTTATTTGGCGGACCCTTTATTATGAGTATTTTTCTAAAGTTATGAATCTAAATGAGTAGGAGGCTTATGAATCAAACATATTTCGAATGGTATGAGTTTGATGTCAACGTTGTACGCATACTCATTGCAACCTGTACTTATAAATCAACGTTGTAGTGAGTATGAATGAATCAGAGTTTGTAGTCGAATTTCAATATTGTTGACTCACTTATATACAAAATTTCATGAGTGCTTATGAGTAGTGAAAAAACAATTTATTGCTAATCTCTAGTAGGTACCAAGATGCCTCTTTTTCCTTAAACATAATGCCGGACATATCCCAGTAGACGAAGAATAGTTTCATCCTCATTGTCACAACATTGCAATGTAATTATCTTGGATGTAATGGAATGCAGATATTCAGGCCCCAAGAAGGTAGGTTAAAGATTCCCTCTCTAATTTCTTATGTGTGTGTATATAAAAAACTCTTTAAATTCTCAGATTTTCTTTGGTTTTTATTAATTTAATTATTCTTTTCGTTTTTCATTTATTATTTAATTTATAATGAAATAAATTGTTTATTATAATTAATATTATTGTTTTGTTTGTTTTTTTTTTTTGTTTCTTGTTTCTTTTTAATTAATTTACTTTGTATTATTTTTATTTATAAGTCAATTATTTTGTTTTTTTTTTGTTTTTTAATTTAATTTTATTAGCAATTTTAGACTATGAACTAAAAAAAAAATTTTTTTTGTTTTTTATTTATAATTAATTTCCTTTGTTGTTTTTGTTTTAAATAGACTTATTTATACACTGAAATTACTAAATGTAGAGAAAATAAAACTGAGTTTTTATTTTAAATCTTGATTTTAGTTTTTGTTTTTGTTTCTTTTAAATACATATAATTTGTAATGTTTTAATGTGTTTATGTTTTTAATTTCTTTTACTTAATAGTATTATTTTATTAAACAGTTTCAAGTGTAATCGTTTTTGTTTTTTATATTTTAATTTATTAAATTTTTTTAATGTTTAAATAAAAAAACAATTAATGTCAACAAGATTGGTTTGTTTTTTTTTTGTTTACTTTTTTATATATATTTAAAATATTAATTAAAAATAAAACTAGTTAAATAACAGTTAAAGGTTTCTTTCATAATTTATTTACTTTAAAGAGAAACTATAGAAATTACTCTCTAATTTCGAGAATTGCCTAAAAGTTATATTTTAAAAAATTAAAAAACAACAGAAATTAGTTAAAATAATTTCAAAAATAAATTTAACTAAAGCAGCATAAATAAAAACAAGCATAAGCATATATATAACATGATAATAAATAAAATTTCTTTTTCTTTTAAATTAAAATAATAATAAATAAATTAAGTAAAAATAAAGCATCTTTTATTTTGTGTATTGCGTTTTTGTTATTGTTATTGTTTTGTAACAAAAATAAAATTAAAATATTTATTTAAGAGTTTGAATTCAAATGTGATGTTTTTTTTTGTTTCAAGTTAACGTTTTTAAATTACAATTATTTTACAGACTATATGAGAAATTGGTTAAAATAATAAATAATGTATTCAACATTGATTGTAAATTTATTTTATTTAAGGCCTTATAAATCAGAATTTCATATTTTTCCATGCTAAGCAGCATTACATATCAGAAAATATTTTTTCAAATCTCTTCTAGAATTTATTACAAATTCAAAAAACTTTTGTATTCGAATTTATTGCAATTTCGAAGTAATTTTTTTATGAGAAATAAAATCGAATTCATAAAGCTAACAAAATGGTTTTTTTTCTATTTTACAATATTTTTATTTTATTTAATTTAATATGGTGTTACTAGAAGCAAAAGTATTTACGAAACCTTGAATTTTTCAAAACATAATGAAGATTTCGTAAAATTTTTTTCAAATTTTAATATTTTTCGTGATTGAAGAAAATTTATCACGTAATTGAAAACCAAACTTAAAATTCTTCTATAACTTAATATTTTTCTATAATTTAAGTAATTTTTTAAATTTATTGCTAATTTTCTGTTCTTGCAGATATGTACCTAAGCCAGGCTTTTAGAGTTTGTTTAATAACAAGTACATTTCTGTTCTCGAAGTTACTTACATAAAGCACAGCTGTTTGAGTTTATTTTGATTACAAAATAGAAAATAAAGCTTTTTACAGTGAAGTCGCAATTAAAATAAATGTATAGTGAAGCCAGGAAAGAGTTTTAAGTAATAATTCGATAAATAAAAAATTACTTTTTTAAACTTATTACAGGATCTTACTTACTTGGTCATTACAACCAAGCTTCTCACACCACTTATGTTGTGTGTGTTAATATTTATCCATGAATGGAAGGACCTACAGCTTAAAGTCGACTCCGAACAATAGATTTTTGAGCAACTTTTCACTGAAATGGGATCTGTATATGCGAATCGTGTTAATTTTATTTACTGCTCATATTTTGCGGAGAGAAAGTCGCCGAAAGAAATATGTTTTTTAATATTTCGTTTTGTTCGAAATGTCAATGCTGAGATTTAAACTAGCTCTTGTCTAAGAAGTCAACACAATAGTTACTAGACTACAGTGACTTTAATACAGAATAATTTAAAGTTAAAGGAAATTTTTTTATGCAAGTCTGTCCTTATTTTAATTTAATTTAATTATTGAATTTCATTACATACATGTCTTAACCATATTAGAATAGTTTTGAAAGCTTTAAAGACATCCGGGTCTTAGTTATTTTAGAGAATTTATGCTCTAACTTTAAAATAAACTAATTTTTATAGGACAAACCCAATGGGTTATAGCTCTAACTCCAAAGTTATCTAATAACTTTTCAACTTTGAGGATAGAAAATGAATAAAAAATATTTCGAAAATATTTTGTTTCGAAAATAGAAACTATTTTCAATTTTTAAATTTATAGAGAATGTAAAACTGTTTGTAACGCAACTCCAATGAATTAGAGCTCTAATTCTAAAGTTAGCTTTGACTCCGAGAACAGAAAAATGAACAAAAAAATGTTTCGAAAATATAGTTTTTTTTCGAAAATGCAAGCAATTTCAAATTTTAAATTTTTAAAGAATCTAAATATTTTGTAACGCAACTCCAATGAATTAGAGCTCTAACTCCAAAGTTATTTTTGACTCCGAGAACAAAAAAAATGAATAAAAAAATATTTCGAAAATATAGTTTTTTTTTCGAAAATAGAAACTACAATTTTCAATTTTTAAATTTTTAGAGAATGTAAATATTTTGTAACGCAACTCCAATGAATTAGAGCTCTAACTCCAAAGTTATTTTTGACTCCGAGAACAAAAAAATTAACAAAAAAATTTTTCGAAAATAAAGTTTTTTTTTCGAAAATTCAAACAATTTCAAATTTTAAAATTTATAGAGAATGTAACTGTTTGTAACGTAACTCCAAAGTTAGCTTTGACACCGAGAACAGGAAAATGACACAAAATTTTTTAAATTTTAGTTTTTTTTCGAAAATTAAATGATTTTCAAAATTTAAAATTTTTTGAGAATATAAAACTGCTAGTAAAGGTTTCAAAATAAGCCATTTTTCAAGAAATTGTAAAATTTCAGAAATTTAAAATTTTTATAAATTTTAAAAACTTTTTAAATTTTTTAAAATTTTAAAATTGTTTTAAAATTTTTAGAATTTTTTAAAATTTTTTAAAATTTTTAAAATTTAAGATATTGCGAAAATAAAACATGAAGTTTTGAAATTTTTCCGTAATTAAAAATTATACAAAGCTTCTAAATATTTAAAAATATTTCAAAATTTTTACAAAGTCACCGGAAAACAAAAATAATTCCATGTTGAAATTATTATTTATTATAATTTCCAATAAAAGAGAAAAAAAAACAAAAACAAAGTAAAAACTTAAGTTTAATTATTGTTATTTAGAAAACAGAATATGCAAAATTATTTACTTATTTCTTAATTTTAATTTTAGATTTACTGCGCGGTTGTAAAGAGGAAGAGTGAGTAGTTTTTTTGGTTATGATTTTAATGGTGTATAGATGATTGTTGTAAGTCAACTCTGTATAAATTACTCTCAAAAATATATGAAATCGCTTGTTATTATTATTATTATTTATATATAGTATATGGGTATAATATTTATAAACATTTTCTTTTACATTTTCATATTAAATATTTTCTTTTTCTCTTTGCTTTGCAATAATTACTAATTTAGCAATAATAATAATAAATTGTTTTTGTTTTTTTTTCTTATTTTTGTTGTTTTTAAGAAAATAAAAAATAATATAAAATGAACTAAAGAACAGAAACAAAAAAATGTTTTTAAATAAATTAAAACAAAATTAAAAAACAAATACATACATACAGTTTAAAATATTATTTTGTAAAAATTTTTTCTAATTTTTTTTTTTTGCAGAAAAAGGAGAGAAAACGTGATAAAATAAAATAAAATAAAGTATTATATACTTTTGTTTTAAGCTTTTAAAAAGGCTTTACTTTTTGGAAACAAATACATATATTTTTTGGCCTTAATTATTGCATGTATTTATGTAAACTTGTATGCAAAATAAATAAATAAATTTATATTGTTTTAGAGGCTATATTATCAATCAGTCACTGTTGTGTGAGTGGTATTTATTTTTTTTATACACATTAATTTTTATACTTTCTTTTTTTGTTTTCTTTTTAAATGTCATTCATTTGTTTAATTATTTAAATTAAAATGAAGTAATTTGTGTACCCGTATCAATATAATGTCTAGCTAATCATTTTTGTTTTTTTTTTCTTTATTTTCTCGTTTTTCGAACTGCGAATTAAAATCAAAGTAAATAAGTTAAGGAATTCAATGTTGAAAGTAATACAATATTATAAACATTTTATGTGTTTAATTTGAAAGCGAATGGTTACTTTAATTACTTTGATTTTAATTCGAAAATATCTCTCCTTTTTTTAATCACTTTGGACCGTATTTTAATAAATATTTTCTTATTTTTTTTTTGTTTTGTTTGCAATTTGTATATAAAGCCAGTTAAATTTGTTTTTATTTTTTTTTTCTTCCATATTGTTTGTATATACAAAATAAAAGTAAAATTTAATAATAATATTGTTATTTACTTTCATAATATCAATTCAATTTATTACAATTGTTGTTAAGTATGTAGTAATGAATGATTTTTTTTTTTGTATTTCATCTCTCATATCTCTGACTTGTGACTATTAAAAAATTTGTTCTTATGAATTTGCAAACGACTAGTATTTATCCGTATATTAATTATAATAAATATAATTTCATTAATTTTTATTTTCTATATCGTCCTTGTAAAAATCTTTTCAATTTGTTTTATCATTTAATAAACTATTAGGATTTCATCTTTCAACTCTGCTGCTGCTTGTGTAGTGCATCACAAAAAAAAACATAAAAAATTGACAATAAGGCCGTATACGAGTATATATTATGAAAACCAATTAAACTTATACAAAAAATAAAAATTACATATAAAAACATACACATTATTTTTCAATGATAGGAAAGGAGGAAAGGAGTTAAAACAAAAAGTCTAGTCACAAAAAATATAATATATGCATATACTATATGTATGTACATAGATAGTTAAAACAATAATAATAAAGATAAGAAATTTTGTTATTTAAGTTTAAAAATTTTCTTTTCTAAATAGTTTTCAATAGTATTTTATCAGCATACCACTTGACAGTATGAATGGCCGGTTTAAATTGTTCACATTGTAGTTGTAGTTGTAGTTGTATTGTTTAGTTGTATAAATGATCCAAAAAAAAGAAAAAAATTTAAAACGATTTTTATTTTTTATTTTGTTTTAGCACTGGCTTTAGTTTTCATTTCCTTCTTAGTTTAATTGTTATAAGAAAGCACTTTTTCTTAAAACAAAACATTACTGTTGTTGTTGTTGTTATTATATTTTTTTGTTTTCATTTTTGTCCTTATTGAGGTGTTATTTGTTTATTTTTTATTTTTTTAATTGAGCTCCTTTGAAACTCAATTGCTTCTTGTGTTTAGTAATTTCTATCTGTAGTATTATTTTTATTTTTTTTATTTGTTTTTGTTAATTTTAATAAACATTGTTGCTGAGTAAAGTTGGAAGTTTCCTTGTTTAATATTTTCTATTTTTTATTCGTTACTTTTTTGTCGGTTTTTTTTATTTTGTTTTGTTTCACGAGGAAGTTCTAGCACATCATAATCACTTACGCACGTTCATAAAACAATATATAGGCACTGGACGAGACAAGATGATGTTCAGACAATGAATCACTTACACTGTAAGAAAAAATACAAAAAAAATGTTAATGTTTAATAAGAACTGTAGCCTATCTAACAAGAAATACTACTTACAGGTTATCGTTAAATTCATGCCATTTCTTTGAGGCTGGATGCTTACAAATGGCCACATAATGACCACCAGCAGTTGAGCCTGAAATGAAATGTAAAAAAAGGAATTGAAATTTTCCATTTCATCTGGACATGCACTTTGTTTCAAAATGTCTACAACTTAAATTTCAAAATTAGATTCAGGTGCTGTTCTCAACATCGCCTCAGATCTTCGGAATATTAACTCTGACGACATATTTAGAAAAGAAATTGTATAAGATACGTCATTTGTAGATCTCCCAAATGATACCGCAGCCCTAATCAACGCGAAAAGTATTGATCAAGAACTGAGGAAATTGAGGCAATCCATGATAAGAAGAAAAAATATGGACTTATGCAAATAACATCGGGAAATTCAACACCATATTGCCTGTATCACGGCTCGTTCGGGAGTGCAAGGAGTCGTTGAGGACTTTTGGACTAGACCGTATCCGTCGGTGCTGGGTTCCGGGTCATAGCGGAATACTTGGCAATGAGACGGCGGATGTTCTCGCTAGGTTAGGTTCTCTTTCTGGGGGCGATTTGATAGTTAGTCCTGACCCCCCGGCCTGTCGCCTCTACGGCCTCATCAATGGATGGGTCAGAAAGGAAGAGCAGATGCGTTGGGGGAACGGATCGGGTTGTTTTGTCTCTAGATGTCTATGGCCTGCGGTGGACAATAGGAGAACAGGTTGGCTGCTGGGCTTGGATAAGGCCAGCTTAAGGTTGGTTGTCGGTTTTATCACGGGGCACTTCGAGATTAGGTCGCTGACGGGAATCTGGAACAGATCCCAGCCGGACTATTGCAGGCATGTTACGATGAGGAGGAGTTGGAGACTATCGAACACCTCCTCTGTAACTGCCCAGCCCTTGGTAGATTGATGTTGAGCACCCTTGGCAGGGCCTTCTGTGTCGAGAGCCAACATCAAGGCTCTCCATAGATTCATTAGTGGCTTAGGCTGGTTGAGAGGCGCTAGGGCTGCATCAGTGTAATCGCGCCCTCCCCTTTTTGTTGTGTCTTATCTGTGTAATTCCTCCACTTCCCATTCTCCCCTTTCCTACATCCTCTCCTTTTTATCCCTCTATTATCCTTCCCTCTGTAATTGCGTTGTACAATGGGTCAATTCGACCTCCGGGTACTGTACTTGTCTTTATTGTCCTCTAACCTAACCTAACCTATTGCCTGGAAGAAGGAAAGTATATTGTAGACGATATTCAGCACCATCTATTTAAATGTTCCCGCTTGTTTGAATACAAGAAACAAGAGTATCTGACGTCATATTTCACAATAATGTGAATGGATCCTACGAATAAAGAAATTCTATGCGGTATTAGCAGATCCAGTGTAGTTATGCATGACAGCAGCTTATGCACGATCCGCTGACCGGTTTGAAAATAAAAAGCAGACATAGGGTCTTCTAACAGGGTTTTCCGAACATTAACAGTCATCTTGTCAAATTGGTTGCCATACATTCAGTCTGTTTTACCAAATATCACAATGGCAGACCATAGCCAACAACGCGCTGAATGGACTCTGGAACAGTTAGCAACTGACCCTAATATTCATCGAAAAATCATCTTCAGAGCATAAGCAAATTTCTGGATTTCTGATTTACGATCGAAAAGCATTGAAAGTATCCCAAAACAGCCATTGTTTGCTGCGGATTTTGGGCGTCTGTTCATATTTCTTTGAGAAGGACAATGGTCAGGTGATCACTCTCAACGGCGAGCACTATAGGTCACTTAAAACCAACTTCATTTGGTCCTAATTGGATGGTATGAATACCTATATGAATATGGTTTAAACGGGACAGCGCTAGATACCACATTGGATATTCCACACAAGCGATTTGAGGGCATGAGGTGATGTGTACTTGTGGGATTTTCTTAAGTTGCAGGCGTATGCAGATAAGCTACATACCACAGCGGTCCTTAAAGCTAATATAGACCATGCCATCGATCAAACTCAGCAGGATTTATGAGCCACAAAAAAGATTCTGAGTTAATAGTGAACATCATTATCTCTTATAGAACTTCTAACAAATTTTAAAACCAATTTTTATTAAAAAAAGCACAATTTCTTTTACTCACCCATATGATTTGAAATAGCATATAAAGAATAGTAAATATTTGAATTGGTATTTGCGCCATACGGGCCCATATTCAATTCACGTTCACCCGTGGGAAACTCAACAATATTTGATAATTTACTCCAGCGAGTTTCAGAAAAACGTTTTAAATCTAAAAACAAATAAAATTTATGACACATTAAACAAATATGATTACGATTTTCAATGCAAAACACTTACGTATAACAAGATATTTGGGAAATCGTTGAATAGTAAAGCTTTTCGTACATTTCCGCCGTGTTTGACATTTCGAACATGTGGGCATTTCATCGCCATCTAATACTTCCTCACGTATGAACAGATCAAGACAGGCATCTAGTTTACAGCGTGATGAGGAAGGCAGGGGAACACTTAAATCCCAAAAGGGATCAAAAGTAACACTGGCATTGCCGCAGGTGGTACATCTTAAGGTACTCTTAAGTTGACCAACAAATAGATCACGTATTAAAGAATTCTCATGACGCGTATACCAATCCCAAGTTAATTCGGCCTTTTTATTGTCACTACAAATATGTACATGAGATGAGAAACGTTTTTAAGTTAAAAAAAAAAAGATCAAAAAGGAAATTTCAATTTAAATTTCAAGATTACCTTAAATTATCGTCTATTTTTAAATGATCACCTTTAGTACCAGAATTAAGGGCACCATGCAATGAATCCAAAAAGAACCTTAAGAACTCTTGAGCGTCTTGTTGATTGTAATCACTGTACATGCGATGTTTAGCGGAAAACGAACGTTTTAATTCCAATGGTGTAACACTGTGTACACTATTTGTCCACATTTCTTTAATTAATTTGGAAAATTCTAATAACACAAAGAAAAAAAAAACAAAACATTAATTTAGAAGGCATGTATGCATACATATATTATCCAGTTGCATAAGTTATTTACCATATAAAATTTGTTGATCCTTGGACGTTGGAGATTTAGTTGCAGTATAATTTCGTAGGAATTTTGTCAATTCATTTGTGTGGCTAAGACACTGTATAACGGAATTCATAAAACATGTATTTCCAATATTTCTTAGACCACAAAGTCCTAAAATTGTAAAAGGAATTTTATTATTGTATTTAGCAGATATATACATCAGGTGATTGTGAACAACACCATTTTTTTCTCCATAAATCATTCAGTTTTTTACGAATATTTCCAAAAACAAAAAAAAATAGCAATTAAAAATATAATAAAAAAAATCAATTGACAATTTACATTTGTCTGTCTGGCACAGAAATGTATTGAAAAAGTATTTGTTTTCATGGATTCATAATATGTGTGTAGCAACACTACTATTTCAAAAAATGTGTTGATACCTCCCCTGTTCTAAAATAAATTTTGGAAAATAAATTTTTTAACCTTCCTTAATTAAATTAAAAATGGTTGATTGCATGCATTCTGGCTAAACACAAACGGTTTTCGAAATTTTCAATAAAAATAAATAATTTCGAAATAATTTGAATTTTTCTATAATCAACAATGCTACCTACAGTCGTTTAATCGCCACTTATTGCATGAGTATCCATAACTCCATGAAGTCGCTCGAAAATTTTCGGTTCATAGGATCCTCGGATACGGGATTAACCACGTTACTGAGAGAGACAAATTCCGAAACTTGACAAGACTGATTACTATCATACATACATACATAATTGGTCATTATAACCCTTCAGTCAGGATTATGACCTAGTTTCCCACACCACTTATGTTGTGTGTGTTAGTTTTATACATGAGTGGCGGGACCTACAGTTTAAAGTCGACTTCGAACGACAAATTTTTGAGAAACTTTTCATGTCAATTTTATTTACTCTCAGAGTTTTTGCCAGAAATCTGCTGAAAGGAAGTCGCCAAAGAAATACTTTTTTTATTTTGTTTTGATGTCTGGCCTGGGGTCGAACCCTGGCTTTACGTCTAATACCTACTAGACTACGGCGACGGCTAAACACAGACGGATTTCGAAATTTTCAATAAAAATAAACAATTTCGAAATAATTTGAATTTTTCTTAATCGCCACTCACTCCAAGAAGTCACACGAAAATTCTTGGTTCATACGATTCTCGATTACCGGATTAACCACGTTACTGAGAGTGACAAATCCTGAAAATCTTGCTACAATAATCTGCTAATGGACCTAGATTATGATTGAAGCATACTTGTCAAGCAATTGGACATTAAATATAAGTGGTTGGGAGCTGTAATGACGATATTATACAGTTATTTTGAGCATAATTGATTCGGTGCACTTTCAACTGCAGTCAGTGACTGTAAGGCAACTTGTTCTGTTATTATAGATAGTCACAGTAACCCCAGACGCAAACCATTCTCGCAAACCAGTTCCGTAGCCTGGATGTTTGTAAAAACCTCAGGCTGAAATGCTTGTAAAATAGCTTAACACGTTGCCTGCCGCGGCAATTTTCAGAAAACTTGTAAAAAACCGACAATTTGATTTGTTCACATTAGTGAGTACGAGATAACTCGTAGTTTGGCGCCCTAGAAGGGAACGCAATCTACGAGTTATCTCGTAGTCGGCAGTCAACGTGTTAATGCGATCCAAAGTTTACGCTGCCGCCTCAGTGTTAACCTGCATTTACGAGCCATTGCATAATCGCCAAGTAGACCACCTACAGTAAGCCACTGCTCCCTGTATGTGAAAAACCATTGCAGGCAACTTGTCGATAGTAATGTCCATGTACACAACCCTCAAAATCCTGTCATGTCTATTAAAATCTGATTCTGGGAGCAAAATTTATATGGAATGTAACCTTTCAAGCAAGTCTAAAGCTTCCAATGCTATCTATGACCTCGGCAGAGTGAAGAGTATCCCATAAAAAGAGGCGGATTAGTAGTGACTTAAAAAAAAATTCTCAAAGCTGAAGTATATTCTATTGACACGGCCATAAGATGGTCAAGGTCTTAACACGTTTACTGTCGCGGCAATTTTCGGAAAACTGGCCGAGCAAGCCAACATTGACTTTTTGTTCTTTTCCCAGAAGCCAATTATCGATACTAGCACTGATATAATACGATTTTATTCGTAGCTACACAAAAATGGCAGGTTTAGTGAGTACGTGATAACTCGTAGTTGGCACCCTAAAAGGGAACACAATCTACGAGTTATCTCGTAGAAGGCAGTCAACGTGTTAAAGAGTAATCATTAGGAACATTTGGGATAAATAAACATATACGTTTATGTATGAAAGAATACTGAAAATCTACTTTGACTCTAGACTGGATAAATGGGCTGGCAGCCATTAAAGCTCTGCTAGACGTTGATAAGACGGCAAAGACGGACTCCATTAGTCGAAGACAGTTCATTTAAGACGGTCCCCACAGAAATTTTAATACGGCTCTATAAAAATAAGAGATCCTCTACCCTAACAACAATTTAAAGAGATGACACAAGCGCATAGTAATCACAGTAATTAATGATCATTGCCTAATATAGATTTAAGTACATACATACATACATAAATAATTGGTCGTTACAACCCTTCAGTCAGGATTAGGACCTAGTATCTCACACCACCTATGTTGTGTGTGTTAATTTTATACATGAGTGGTAGGACCTACAGATTAATGTCGACTCCGAACGACAGATTTTTGAGAAACTTTTCATGGCTATTTTTATTTACTCTCAGAGTTTTTGCCAGAAATCTGCTGAGAGAAAGTCGCCGAAGAAATACTTTTTGTATTTCGTTTTGATGTCTGACCTGGGATACAAACCCGGGCTTTACGTCTAATAAGCCAACACACTACCTACTAAACTACGGCGACTTCTTCTAGAGTCAAGTGGTCTAGTTAAATCCCCTGTTTCTGTAAGACAAACGATTTCAGATGAAATAAAATTGAGTGTTTATACAGAAACAAGAGATAAGTCCGCCTTAAATTTTTGTTATCCACAACTAAATAGAGATTGTTTGTCAAAACCTCTTTTATTCATATGGCGTCTCATAATTAATTCGATTATGAATGTGCCTTGCTGTCGTCAGGTTGGTTCTTAAGAACTTAATATGGTACAGGTACAATTATTTTTTATTATTCAACGGCATTATAACCAAATGTAGGATTACACGGACAAATACAAACTAAATGAAAATAAGAAAGACAAGACAAATAAACAACAACAAAATACGCACATTTACGGTATCCAGACTTACACAAACAACTACATGATGTGGAGTATAAGAATATACACGAAAGGAGAATAAAACAGATTGAAAATCCAATAACATTTTAATCGAAAGATCGTGAAGTTGCCAGGCATGAAATAAAGGAGTAATAAATACTCAGATAGTGATGAGATGTGAGGAGTCTGTGATTAATCACAGAGAAATGTATTAAACAGTTAAGCGTTAAGCACACTTCAATTGAATTGAAAAAAAAACTTACCTTCACTATCTTCATCACTTGCAGTTGACTTTTTATTATCATCTGTACTGTTATGTGATGTTGAGGAAGATATTAACGCAGATCTTGAGCTGTCTCGATCATAATAACGAGATGATGTTGGTGAGGCCGGCGGTAAAACACTGCGCAAAGCTGCTGAGCTTCGTACCTAATTGAAATAATAAAAGATTTATTAAATTTAAATATTACATCAAGGTTAACAATGATTTTTTTTTCGTTTGTTTGCAAAAAAGAAAGCCAATTAAATAAAAAATCTTTGCTTGATAAAAGTTAATAATAAAAAATAATATAAAAAACAAAAACAAAATAAAAAAGGCAACAATTATAAGCTACAAAAGCATAAACAAATGATTAAAAAAATATTTGGCACAATTACTACCGCATAGCGCGTTTAGAAAGTGTTTAAGGTAGGAAATCAATGAAAATGTAAGAGGCATATAGGAAGGGCAAACAAGTGTACAAGTGTTTTTAACAAACAAATAAAGCAACAAAAAAAACTTTATAGTATATGTGAGAGAGATATTACAAAAAAAAGCAAAAATCAAATTAAAGATTATGAACACAATATTCAAAAAGCATGCAGGGGTAGAAGGTATACAAAAATAAAAGACAACCGAAACAAAAAAAGATTAAAAGAAATACGCGGCTAGTGACAAACCTTGCAGGCGACGAACGCCCACAATTTATACTAATTATTTTCACGGTTAACAAAAAAAAATTAAATTATCAAAAAAATTAAACCTAAAGAGAGCAAAAAAAGGAATAAACTTAGAAGAGTATAAAAAAAGATTCCTTGATAAATAGTGCATAAGATATTCTATATAACGAAAGAAAAATTAATACGATATTTATTAAATACTTTCATATTTATTTTATAATTAAATACTAGAAAAAACAAATACAGTGAAATTTTTTTGTTGGTGAATGACTGGTAAAATGAAAACGTATGAAACAAAGGTGAAAAACTTAAATGAGAGATTACAGAATAGTATGTAGATAGTTAAGAGTTTTAATAAAGAAAAATATGTGTTGCATAATTTTTTTTTTTTAATCTTAAGAATTTCTTTTTTAAAACATCATTTATTGAACTTAATTTGAAAAAGAATTGTCACAGCATATTTGTTAAACTAAAGATGAACTATAGAATTATAAACTACATTAATTAAATAGTAGTAAATGAAAATATAATAAAAGAAATACTACATAAATGTACAATTAAAATAAAAACACAATTACAATTAATTCTAAATAAATTTATGCACTTTGCAACAAAATAAAAAAATTAATTGAGAGAGAATAAGTTGTAGTAAAAAGATCCAATATTTTTAAGTGAAATTTATGGCCTTATTTGGTATTGTTAGAATGTTGCATTTAAGTTAAAAGTCTACCGTTTTGTTTGATAGCTTATTACGATTTAGACTCTTTAAGCCTCAGTCATAGAAACCCTCATGCCTATTAGCAAAGCACTTGACGCCTTCAACAGGAACATATGGTAATCATTTCACAACAATCTAGAAAACAACAAAATTAAGCAAGTTCAGGTGAATTACTATTGATGAGTGTAAGCGATATACTACTGTCGTCGTAGACTAAGAGGTAGTGTGTTGGTTTATAAGATATTAGGACACAGTTCAAACCGTACGTCGAAGTATAAAAAATATTTCCTCGGCGACTTTCTCCCAGCAAACTCTGTGACAAAATAAAATTGCCATGAAAAGCTTCTCAAAAATCTGTCATTCGGAGTTGACTTTAAGCTGTATGTCCCTTCACTCATGTATAAAATTAACGCACATAACATAAGTAGCGTGAGAGGCGTGAGAGGATAGCTCGTAACCTTGACTGAAGGGTTGTAATGATCAATTATGTATGCATGTGTATATACTACTATTTGGAACTTTTTGCCCATCTAAAGGCCAGCAAGTTACCTGCATATGGCGTTGCTATGGCCTTCATACACGTTGTAGATATTGTAGTAAACTTTACTATACCTTTAAGAGTAACAAATCGACATTCCCAGATGCTTTGTTTAGGATTTTATTCGACTGTTGTCAGATAACGATGTCTTAGAGGATTTTCAATATTGATTCTCGGTAAATGAAAACCTACTGAATGTGCTAATAGTAAAATACTGCGATTGTATGCTATTCAAAAAACGAAATTCATTCTAATACATTATTTGAGACACGCATCGAACATATTTTTGTCTTTAGACTTATTAAAGTGAATCCACAGGGTTTTATTCGACTGTTTCCAGAAAACAGTGTCTTAAAGAAATTTCAAGTTTGGTTCTCAGTAAATGAAGACCTACTGAATGTGCTAATATTGAATTACTGCGATTGTATGCTATTCAAAGAACGAAATTCATTCTATTACATTATTTGAGACACGCATTGAACTTCTTTTCGCCTCCAGACTTATTAAAGTGAATTCAGTGGGTTTTATTTGACTGTTTCCAGAAAATAATGTCTTAGAGAAATTTCAATATTGATTCTCGGTAAATGAAAACCTACTGAATGTGCTAATAGTAAATTACTGCGATTGTATGCTATTCATTCTATGGCATTATTTGAGACACGCATTGAACATATTTTTGTCTTTAGACTTATTAAAGTGAATCCACTGGCAATTCTGAACCATATTTATCTTCTGAACAATTGAATACAGAGATTAAATGATGGTCAAACTCTATATTTGTCTTAATTTTTCATTTAGGACAAATGACGTCATGTATCCTTATGCAAAAAAAAATGAACGCGGAAAATATATTACTTTTTCAAACTCTTGGCTTACGTTTTCGCCTTTACCTAAGGAAAACTTTAAGACTTTTTTGATGTTGTCCATTTTAAAAAATACTGAGTCAAGCAATCGGAAAAACTACTTGAAAATGAAGCGATTACTATGCTTAATCATTTAAAATATTGCCTACCGATGACTACAAAATTGTTTCTTCTTTCAAATACTGTTGCGGTATAAATTTTCTTATTTTGAGGTTAAACTCGAATCAAGCCATTTTTTTCGATGTTTTCATACGAGAACATGTGCTATCGAAGGAAACAAGTAATAATCTGATGGAGCAACATTTGGAAACTATGGTTATGGGGAACCTTAGGGATCTCAAACAGAAGAATTACTTTTTCATACATCTACTCCAACATATACCATCGCTTGGAATGGTTTGGGGGTGTAACTTCTTATAATATTACTACCATTTATAAATGTTTACAATCTATTGAGAAATAATGGATTTCTTTTTACTACACTCTATATCGCATTATACTTTTTAAATAAAAAATAATTTCAATAAATTTTAAAAATCACTTTTCTGTCTAATTTAAAGCATAACTTTTACATTTTGTTGCATAGTGTTTCATGACAATTCTTTAACAAAACTTATAAAATGTATGTATGTATTGATATTATGGAAAAATTTCATTTAACACATCTCTTACTAAAAAGTTATTGTGCTACATTTCTTTCGTGTTTTGTTTTTTTTTGGGTTTTTTTTAGCTGAAGGTGAACACTTACACTGTTGTCATCTGTGTTATCACAAAGACCACCGGATATTGCGGTTAATTTCTTTTTGCTAACATCTCCATCTACAGAACTAGACAGAGCTGTAAGTGATGAATCTTCTGCTTGGACATAATGTTTACTCGATTTAAGCGGTAGACTACCTGTGCTACTCGGACTACTGCTTAAGGCATGATGATGATGGTGGTGATGACGGGCCGACACAGATGAAACGGCCGCTGAGGCATTTGGATAAATACTCGTAATAACTTTGCCCGCCGTAGAGCCACCTGAACTCCGGTAGGATGTGCGGGTTAAAGAACCACCACCACCACTTTGTAGCCGTAGATTACTATTATCCAAGTCGCTGCTGTGACGGTGATGTTGTAAATTACTAGTACTGCCGCTGCCACTGTGCGAACGTAACGTCACCGAACTAAGGGGTAAACGTTTCTGTTCACTAAAACTATTGAATTTCTCAATAGAGGCGCGTATGCTATTTGAGTCAATCGATGTCTCAATACGCCGCTCGTTCCCCGACATAGGTAAACTACCATTGCCATATTTGTAGTTGTTGACCTTTTCGAAAACCGATGAATTCGACGAGGACGTAGATGTGGCAGACGATGACGTTGTGGAACATATAATTGTTGACTTTGGTCTGACGCGGGCTTTTGCTATGGCAGAACTGTGGGAATGATTTAAATAGCAACGCGGTTGTTCACATTTACGTTCTGTTACCATTGGCCCTGTTGCCGGCTGGTCATCACTATCGATAAATTTGATATCGTCCTGGTCCAATGATGTCTGCATATTGTTATTGCCAGAATTTGTTAAACTATTTAAACTACTATTACTACCGTTATTGTTGTTATTATTATTTTGGTTTGAAGATGTCGATGATGGCAATACCGTCGTACTTGAATTTAATACAGAAGCTGTTGAGGCGCCAGCAGCAGCAGCAGCTGCAGTTCGATGAACCAAAGGTTTTACTGCGTTACGTGATAGTTTTGTTGACGTAGTATATGAGGAGGAATTGTTTGTATTATAAACTGATGTTGATTTTTTATTTGCACTTGCTGCTGTCGCTGAGGAAGAGCCTGACGTTGACGATGATGCATGCGTAACTGAGGCCGATGATAATCCTTTAAACTGTGAATAGCTAATGTCCACCTTATTGATAGACGCCGCAACCGCTGTGGTTGTACCCAAATGTGTGCCATTACCAGTTCGTCGCATCCCATTTATTGTGGCAGCTTTAGCTGCTGACGTTTTTGGCTATAAATTGTTGACTTATTACTTACAAAACTTTTTCTATTTACAATGTAAAAACAACAAACAAACAAAAATAAACCTTTGTTGCTGGTTACTAATCTAACGATGTGTTCATTTCTTTAGAAAATTTTAATAAATAAATAGAATCGCTCTCTTGATATATAATTTTGTTAAGAATAAGGACCGTGACTCATAGATTTAAGTTTAGATTGTTTGAAAGTATTTTAAACTTAATTCATATGCTTAACATTGTATATATCGGTGTTAAGATAATAAATTCGAGCAAGCAAGTATTGTATAGGATGGGCCATCTATCGCTTTAAATTTAAATCATCGAGTATTTCGAATCTGACAATACTTATGTCATTCTATTTTGTCACAAAATTCAGCATTATCTCCACTGAACGTAATGAATCGATTTAATCGATGCGTAAGCAACGTTGGAATTTATTGGAAATTTTGGCTAACGAGAACCTACACAATGATGTCGATTTTGCCAAAAAGATGATCTTTTTTGAAGTCGCCGTAGTCTAGTAGGTAGTGTGTTGGCTTATTAGACGTAAAGCCAGGATTCGAGCCCCAGGCCAGACATCAAAACAAAATACAAAAAATATTTCTTCGGCGATTTCCTCTCAGCAGATTTCTGGTAAAAACTCTGAGAGTAAATAAAAAATTGTCATGAAAAGTTTCTCAAAAATCTGTCGCTCGGAGTCGACTTTAAACTGTAGGTCCCGCCACTCATGTATAAAATTAACACACACAACATAAGTGGTGTGAGAAACTAGGTCGTAATCCTGACTGAAGGGTTGTAATGACCAATTATGTGTGTGTGATGATCTTTTCGGATGAAGCTCACTTCCATCTTGTTGGGTACGTTAATAAACAAAATTGCTGTATTTGGGGCTCAGAAAACCCACACGTGGTCTTACAGAAGCCAATGCATCCATTACAAGTGACTGTTTGGTGTGGCTAGTGGAGTAGAGGCATCATTGGCCTATATTCCTTTGAAAATGGGGATGGCGCAACCATTACGGTCAATGGAAACACATATCGCACCATGATAACCGAATTTTTTGTACCCGCTTTTTATGGTATTGATGTGAGAGATGTTTGGTTTCATCCGAATGATGCAACTTTCCACACATCTCATGCCACAATCGATTTATTGCGTCAAACGTTTGATGGCCGTTTAATTAAGACGAAATGGTGATGTCAATTGGCCGCCAAGACTTTCTTTCTGTGGGACGCTGTTAAAGAAAAGTGTTATACCGACAAACCAGAGGCAATTGAGCTTTTGAAGGGGCCAACAGGCGTAATGCCATTCTAAAGAATCTTATTTTGAAAAGTATTTTTCAAATAAAAACTGAAATTATTCTCGACACTTTTTTAAATCCAAGTCGCTGTAGTCTAGTACGTAGTGTGTAGGCTTATTCGACGTGAGGCGGTGGTTCAAACACTAGCTCAGACATCATGTAGGAAATTAAATATGAAAAGAAATTACTTCGGCGGTTTCCCCTCAGCAAACTTTTGGCAAAACTCTTACAGTAAAATAAAAAAATAGCCACGAAAAGTTTCTCAAAATAATCTGTCGTTCGAAATCAACTGTATGTGCCGCTACTTACAGTGATGTGAAAAATAATAAGGACAGTGCCCATGCCACCCTGTTTTACCGTTTTTAAATTATATTTTGGATTGAATTCTAGATGGATAGGTCTTTTTACATGGTAAGATGTCCAAAATATAATTTAAAGACGGTAAAACAAGGTGGTGGTAGCATCATAATATGGGTGTCATTCTCTTATTATGGTGCGGGTCCCCTATATCCTATCCAGAATGTAATGAAATCAGCTGATTATACCGAAATTATGAAAAATACAATGCTGCCGTATGCCTAAGAAAAAATGCCACTCAAATAGGTCTTCCAGCAGGATAATGACGCAAAGCATACGGCAAAGTACACAAAGAAATGGTTCAAGGATAAAAAAAATTAATGTTTTAGAATGGCCAGGACAGTCGCCTGATTTGAACCCAATAGAAAATTTTTGGAACGAAGTTAAAAGGGCAATCCGGAGAAAGTGTCCAACAAATAGCAACGAGCTTTGGAATGTTATACAGGATGATTGGAACTCAATACCGCTGCATGTTTGTCAAAATTTGGTCAACTCAATGCCTAGAAGCTGTACTGCTGTTCTGGATAACAAAGGATCCGCAACAATGTGGCACTAAGGCTTCATGCAACAATATTCAGTATAAATATCTATTTAGTTTTAGTTTCATTTAAACTTGTAACTAACTTTGCCATACAAAGAAACCTAGTTCATGCCTCTCTCTCTATGCCTTGATTCTTTAAAACTTTTTAATGTCATTACCAGCTAATAGAATTGTGCCATTAAATATGTATGTATCTTCTACTGATAAATGTACATATTTCAACTTTAAATACATGCTTACCGAATTATTATTACTAGAAGAAATTGTATTTCTTATATTAACATGCAAAAGGCGTTTATCATTGATGGCTGGCAATATGGTTTTATTTGAATTCTTTTCTGTAGCAGCAGCAGTCGTCGTTGTCGTCGTCGTAGGGGCTTTACAAACTAGTGCCTGAGCAAGTTCACATTCCGCTTTTAGGAAATTCTTATCCTGAAATTCGGGTACAAGAAAAAAATGTAGATTTGCCTCACGAACTGGATTTGTAGTGTTGTTGCCTTTGGATGATGGTGGCGTTCGATGTTCGGCCACGTCTCTATTATTTGTTTTATTCTTCGTTTTGTTTATGCAATACTTTAAAGCGTCTCTGTTTGTTGTTGATGTTGTTGTTGTTGTTAGGGATTCCGTTTTTGTTTTATTATATTGAGAATTTTTCAGTGTTGTTGCTGCTGTTGCGGTTTTTGTTGCAGTTTTTATAGTAGCTTGTGGTTTCACTACTATACCAGGATCACATATTTGCTTGAGTGATGGAAATTTTTGAAAATTATTTCGAGTTTTTTTAACATCTATCATTATTTTTTGTAATTTAAAATTTTCATTTATATTCACAGTTTTGTTTAAATTTATTTCTATTTATTGTTTATATGTACTTCCTTTCTTATAATACTTTTGTTTATTTGCTTTCATTATTTTCATTCACTTTCTTTTGTTTGTTATTTAAGGGTTCTTGTTCTTCCTTTAAAAAAGAGTTGCTGTGGTATTTTATTTATTTATTTATTAATGTTTTGTTATTTATAAAATCACTTGGTTACAATAATTTTGGCTTGACTCTTATAATACAATAGTTGTTGTTGTTATTATTATTTGCTAAGAGATGTTTCACAATTTTTGTTTTGTTTTCATTTTTGTTTATAATTTCAAAACACTTTCAGACGTAATCCTAAATTGTTTATATATATACTATATACTATATATGTATAGAGAGAGATTAGTTTGTCATGGTAATTATTATTGTTATTGTTATTATTATTATATTGTATAATTGTGTGTTGCTTTTTAGGACCTGCAAAAAATTAACTGGAAAAGGAGAAGTTTGTTAAAAAAATGATGATGATGAGCATATGTATGTATGAATATATTGTTAGAAATTCAATATGAAAATGTTTTAAAAACAACAAAAAAATATTGATGTTAAATGTTTAAGTAACTAATAATGTATGATAATATACATAATTTATAATCTATTTTGAAAAAACTAAAATAATAACAATTAAACGAAAATCAATATTGGATTCATAATATTTGATGGGTCCATCAATATGATTTTCGTTAAAATTTTATTTACACACAAATGCTGTTTTAACTAAAACAAGCCTAAGAAATCTTAATTCATATTTAATGATAACATAATTAAACTATACAAAGAAAATAACTACGCTCGACTTCTGCCTGTTAAACTCGTGTATAACCACATTTACCGAGTAGTCATCAGTGCTCTTTTGTACAGTGAGAAACCACCATGTTAATGTTGTTATATATTTCAAAGGACATGAGATTCATAACAAACTATATTGTCAAGTAATATTTTAATACCATTAAACAAACATATCAGTGTCCTACTCCTTCCCAATTCACAGCAATTTAATATTGGCAAAGGATATAAAAATAAAACGATTGTAATAGCTTCCGAACTACTACGGCGTTGTTACCAAATATGTTGTTGAAACACCCTCTTTAACATCCCTTTTCATTCAAAACATCATGAAGTATAGAATAGATATGTCCTCCATCGGTCTACAACCTGTATAATAATTAAGCATTACGCAATGTCTGTTAGTCCCATTACATCACAATTCTTCTGCATCAGTATAGTATAGTATAGTATAGTATAGTATAGTATAGTATAGTATAGTATAGTATAGTATAGTATAGTATAGTATAGTATAGTATAGTATAGTATAGTATAGTATAGTATAGTATAGTATAGTATAGTATAGTATAGTATAGTATAGTATAGTATAGTATAGTATAGTATAGTATAGTATAGTATAGTATAGTATAGTATAGTATAGTATAGTATAGTATAGTATAGTATAGTATAGTATAGTATAGTATAGTATAGTATAGTATAGTATAGTATAGTATAGTATAGTATAGTATAGTATAGTATAGTATAGTATAGTATAGTATAGTATAGTATAGTATAGTATAGTATAGTATAGTATAGTATAGTATAGTATAGTATAGTATAGTATAGTATAGTATAGTATAGTATAGTATAGTATAGTATAGTATAGTATAGTATAGTATAGTATAGTATAGTATAGTATAGTATAGTATAGTATAGTATAGTATAGTATAGTATAGTATAGTATAGTATAGTATAGTATAGTATAGTATAGTATAGTATAGTATAGTATAGTATAGTATAGTATAGTATAGTATAGTATAGTATAGTATAGTATAGTATAGTATAGTATAGTATAGTATAGTATAGTATAGTATAGTATAGTATAGTATAGTATAGTATAGTATAGTATAGTATAGTATAGTATAGTATAGTATAGTATAGTATAGTATAGTATAGTATAGTATAGTATAGTATAGTATAGTATAGTATAGTATAGTATAGTATAGTATAGTATAGTATAGTATAGTATAGTATAGTATAGTATAGTATAGTATAGTATAGTATAGTATAGTATAGTATAGTATAGTATAGTATAGTATAGTATAGTATAGTATAGTATAGTATAGTATAGTATAGTATAGTATAGTATAGTATAGTATAGTATAGTATAGTATAGTATAGTATAGTATAGTATAGTATAGTATAGTATAGTATAGTATAGTATAGTATAGTATAGTATAGTATAGTATAGTATAGTATAGTATAGTATAGTATAGTATAGTATAGTATAGTATAGTATAGTATAGTATAGTATAGTATAGTATAGTATAGTATTGTATAGTATAGTATAGTATAGTATAGTAGAGTATAGTATAGTATAGTATAGTATAGTATAGTATTGTATAGTATAGTATTGTATAGTATAGTATAGTATAGTATTGTATAGTATAGTATAGTATTGTATAGTATAGTATAGTATAGTATAGTATAGTATAGTATAGTATAGTATAGTATAGTATAGTATAGTATAGTATAGTATACTACGCAACTGTATGGACGACTTTGACGTATATATGAACAAAATGGGCGTGTCACCTCCCATAGTCTATATACACATATATATAAAAATGAACGTTTGTTTGTATGTACCTTATACAATCGTAAACTGTGCATTTGATCATGTTATGATCTTTAGCAAAGTTGTTGCGCATGAGCCGACGAAGGTTTCCAAGTTAGTATGACCAATTCCCGACAGGTGGTACCACTGAAAATTACTCAAAATGAATTAAATCGTAAACTGTGCATTCTTTAACAAATTTGTTGCGCATGAGTCGACGGAGGTTGGTGCGATTAATTTCCGATGGATGGCGTCACTGAAAATCATTCATTCAAAATGAATGACAAGCAATTGGTCGACCTACACCTCAAGCACGGAAGAAAAGAGCATTACAAGCCTCAGAATCAGGCGAGCATTGAGGCTGGAAAATCTTCGAGTATATGCCGCTGAGACCCGTTCGCCTGAACCACTTGAACAACGAGAAACTGATCGAATGCGTACTATTCAGGCCCGTTCATCTGAATGAGAAGGAGAACGGGAAACAAAATCAATAAAATGATTCAAAATTAATTGGACATTTGTGTAATGCCGTTCCTTCAAATTCATTTTAGTTGGTGGCGCAGCAACACGCGCAGGGTACAGCTAGTAATATTGTAAATATTCGAATAATAATAACAAACAAAAATGCCTAAACGATTAAAAATTTGTATACAAAGTAATTAACATGTTTACTAGCCAAACATTAAGGAACCTAACAACAATTTTCAAAACAATACAAACATATTCAAGCAATTTAAGCGATTTCTAGTAAAAAAAAAAGTAAAGAAATTTTTTTGATTTTTTGCTGTTCATACAGAGGCACGTGCTAGCCCTTATTGTGTTAACAAAGGATTTTGGTACAGTGCATATGTACACTCTCGCAATATGGTGTAATATCTGCATGTATTGGGTTAGTTAGTTGCAGTAGTCATGCATGCACATTGGTTAGATTACAATTTTTTTATTTTTTCTTATTTATTTATTAGGTTTATGGGTTAATTGCCGAGTTAAGTGGGTAGTATTATATACATACATACATACAATATATATGTTTATATTATCAATGTATTTATTACAAAGAAAGTAAGAAAAAACAAAAAGTATCGCTCAACGAAATTTTAAATCATTTTCAAAAGGACGTTGTTGGCTAAATTTTTTTATTGTTTATTTTTTTTTTCTTTAGGCAACAGTTTTATTACCTTGTTCATGTCGTTGTTTTCCAAATCATTATTTTCATCTGTTTTGTTTCTACTACTACTGTATGAGGAGGAGGAGTTGTTGACATCTAGTAAATCTGTAGCAATGGAGTCATGCGATGAAGAGGTTTTTAATTTACTACTACTACCACTCTTTGTTATATACGACGAAGATTGTGTTGTGTTGTTGTCGTCTAGGTCCACTTTTGGTTCCGAAATTTGTAATTTATTTAGTTTGACATACGCAATCGTATCGATGCCATTGCTAGTAATGGTCGAAGTTGTAATTACTGATGGTTCTGTCGAGTATTTCTTTTTTGTTTCACCATCTATCACACCATTACGTAAAGGTTTCTTGTCTTCATCATTTGCTATTTTCGATTTACGTAAACGATTACTGCGTAACGTAAAAGTTGCTGTTGGCACATCTTCTGTACTGTCAGAGGCATACAAATTTGAATTTGAATTGGAGCCACTTAAACGTCCCGAAGCTCGTGTACCACTTAATGATCGACGCGTCAGAGCAGCTCTAGCAATATTATCAGTTTCGTCCGAATCATTACGACTGTTTATGCGACTAAAACGACTTATCCGTGGCCGCTCTAGACTGATGTTAGCTGTTGTCGTCGTCGTATCGCCGGCCGCCGTACGTCGCTCATCTAGATCGTTGCCGGCTTCATTAAGCGCTGATCTAGAACCAGAATCCAATTGAGTATTTGGTTTGTAATGTGTCGGACTATATTTTTCATAGAGGTCCAGGCCAGAGGTGGCAACCAACATAGCCAGGGATGAAGATGAACATGAGCCTGACAAACGTTTTGAATCTCTAAAGCCACTACCGCCACCACCACTGGCATCTGAACCTGAAGGTGGTTTCTTCGTTACCGCCCTATCTTTGGGGTCTTTTTTCAATAATATATCCGACGATGACGTTTTGCTATTACGTCTGTTCACCTTCATTTTGAAATTTTTTTTTTTAATTTTTATTTTTGTTTTCAAATTACAAATAGTATATAGTAGTGATAGTTGTGGTGTTTGTTGGTTGGTTGATCGATTGATAGGTAATATTGATGAAGTTGTTGTTGTTGTTTATTTTGTTTTTATACACACAAATATAAATTTTTGTACGATGTTACAAAACGTATTTACACAATGATATCCAAGAAGAAAGTGAATTTAATTTTCGAATTTTCGAATTTGATTTTTTTTATAACAACATATAGAGTTGAATAATGATGATAATTCATGATGTGATGATTGATTGATTGGTGGAGGAGTGGTAGTAGCGGCAATATCATGAAAAGTATTTTTTGGTTAGGAACGATGTTGTAGATTATTATCGATTTTATATAAAGAATTTACATTTATTTGTACATATTTTTGTAAATAAATATTTTATACACACTAAAGAGAAAATTTTGAAACAACCTGAACTGATTTCTAAAGATCGTTTTGAAAATGTAACGTAAATGATTTCTCATTTTGAGTCTCGTTCTTAATAGATATATAATACATCATTTACTTTCAAATGATTTCTAAAATGTGTGCGAAGATAAATTCGAATTTAAAAACCCAAGACACAAACCATAAAATATTAGCATTTTAAAACTTTTAGCATTAACAGCACAAATTCTAATGTTAACAGAGTAAGGGCCATTATTGCAACTTGCCGTTAACTAAAGGGAGGATTTTAACGGGCAGATAAATTGTTTTTCGTTATTATGAGTACCCAATAAGATAGAAGTGAACGTTAAGCTAAAGGGAGGATCATCCTACCTTTAACATTCAAAGGTCACTTTATGTTTGAACTTGTCATATTATATATTATTTTCAATATGGCAACTACAAATTTAAACAAAATGAGCATATACAACAAAAAAAAACGAAGCCCGCGGTTGCCACTGCGTTAAAAATACTTGTATAATTGAGCAGTTTTATCGACATTGCTCCGGCACTGCCATATTTTTGAAAAATTTTATCTGTAAGTTGTAACAACGAAAATAAGTTAAAGGTAACTGTACAGTTCACTTTAGCTAAAGGTACCTTCAACTAAACCCAAGTTTAACGGCAAGTTCTAATAGTGGCCCTCTTCTACTTTGTTAATTATTACAGCCTATTGCCGTAAAATTTAATTCTCATTATGATTCTTATTATTTGTGAATAATAAAATTGAAATGTATTGGAATGCTTGGCGGGGATTGAAGGGGACAATTTTCTCAAATTCCTAACCGATTCCAGATATTCCGCTACCGTAGTCTAGTAGGTAGTGGGTTAGCTTATTAAACGTTTAAACCCCAGGTCAGGCGGTTTAAAACTCAGATCAGACGTCTCCAACAAAACGAAATAAAAAAATATTTCTTAAACGATTTCTCCTCAGCAGATTTAATGCAATAACTCTGAGAGTAAATAAAATTGCCATGAAAAGTCTCAGAAATCTATCGTTTGGAGCAGACTTTAAACTGTAGGGCCCTCCAATTATGGATAAAATTAAGACACCCAACATAAGTAGTGTGAGACGCTAGGTTGTAATCCTGACTAAAGGGTTGATGTCTGGAAAATGGTTGGAGGGGATGGAGGGGTTAATGTTCTCAAATCCCAAAATTATTTCAGATATTCCACTACCAAGTATCGAAAGATAATCCCCTGGACTACTATTTACATATAGTCGGGTAAGGGTACTTAATTGGTCATTACGACCTAGCTTCGAGTAGGTGGATCTCCCAAACTTGTAATGTTTTAGCATAAAAGTTCATTTTTTTTAATGATTTTTGTTTAACTTCTGATATAATATGGCATATTCCATTAGTGGTAGTATAGTATATGGAAGGAATTCTTGGATACAATTTAGACTTGTTGGGATATATATTCCCTGAGCCGATAAGCTATAAACATGTAAAAAGTTTTACTATAAATTGTTGGCTCTGTTAAACAGTTAACAGAGGTCTGTTAAGAGTAATTTTTGCTCTGTTAACACATTCCCTGCCAAGCTGTTTATGAGGTGTGATTTCATTTTAAATTTAAAAATTCAGCTTCAGCCGTAGAAATGAGGCTTAGCGTGAACCGAAAACGTTACACATGGCAGGGAACGTGTTAAAGACAAATTTTGCCTTGTGAACACCGCTGCAAAAAATGTGGGTTTGCGTCTTTGGTTTTCAAATTCGAATTTATCTTTACACACATTGATTTTAAATGTAAAGGGTCCGCCAAATAACTTTTTTTTGAAAATGCTTTAAAAAAATTACTGAATATTTTCTCAAATTTCTTTTTTTATTTGAAAGTACAATCCTTCCGGTTAATAATGGAAAATAATTTCATTCAAATGGCTGCCTCGGCTGGCCATGCAGTAGCCTACACCAGAAGATGCCGATTTTGGCAAAAAAAAAAATCATCTTTTCAGATGAAGCTCATTTTGATCTTGGCGGGTATGTAAACAAGCAAAATTGTCGCATTTGGGGCACAGAAAACCCGCACGCATACATTGAAAAGCCGACGCACCCAAAACGAGTCACTGTTTGGTGCGGATTTTGGTCCAGAGGCATAATTGGGCCATTTTTCTTCGAAAATGAGCAAGGAGTGGCCGTTACAGCCAATGGCGATCGTTATCGGGCCATGTTGAACGAATTTTTGTTCACAAAAATTGAAGAGGAGGATATTGGCAACATTTGGTTTCAACAGGACGGCGCTACGTGCCGCACAGCCGAAGCTACACTCGATGTTTTGCGCCCTGTTTTTGAAGATCGCATTATCAGCTGCGTTGGACTATTATTTGTGGGGTGCCGTCAAAGATAAGTGTTACGCCGACAAGCCAGAGACAATTGACGCTTTAAAGGACAATATTCGTGAAGCCATTGGTGAAATACAGCTGCACACAATCGATAATGTGCTTAAAAATTGGGTCGATCGTGTAGGCGCTACTGCATGGCCAGCCGAGGCAGCCATTTGAATGAAATTATTTTCCGTTATTAACCGGAAGGATTCTACTTTCAAATAAAAAAAGAAATTTGAGAAAATATTCAGTAGTTTTTTATTTAAAGCATTTTCAAAAAAAAAGATATTTGGCGGACCCTTTATTTTAATTTTCGGCTTAGAAAATATCAACAAAATTTTACAAGTTATTGAATAAAAATCAAAACAATTTTTATACAGAACTTTAAGATATAAATTGATTAAGGGGGCCTATTTACAAAGAGGGTTTCTTTGAATAAATTTATTCAAAGGAAGACTTCTTCAAATTGAATTCGAATTCCTTGCTTTTTATAAAATAAAACCACATTTCTTGATACAAAAACATTGCTAAACTAACTAACAATGTTATCCACAACACAACAAAATGATGCTGAGAGCTGACTTCGTAAATGATTTAAGTTTATAATGAAAAAAAGGTATTATTTTTAATAAAATTATTATACAAAAAAAAAAACAAAAACACATCATCATTGATTGTCTAAGTATTTTTCTAAGTGATTACATATTAGCAAATCCAACTCACAATATGGTGTAGTATGTCACTTGGAGGGATTTGATTTGATTTGATTTGATATTGAAAGGATAAACTAGCACAATAATATCTATGGACTTTTGCACAAGTGTTTGTTTGATATTTAAAATATATTTTTTTGATATATAAAGTAGTATAAAACAACAGGTACTATTATGCTATGCATATGATTATTATAACTTTTAGCATTTACAAGTAAATTGGGATAAAAGTTGTCTAAAACAGCCCTTTTTGTTTTTTGTAAAATGAGAACTGCTGCTGATTGTGTGTATGTGTGTGTATGTGTGTATTCGAAAAAGAATTTCATTTTTCAAGGCACAATAAACAATTCAAAAAAATTTTTTCAATGTTAGAATAATAGTAAGAAAAAGTAGTTTCTCATCATATCAATCTAAATGTGAGTGCATGGGTATATGGTGTGAAATCAATCCATCTGGTTACCACAGAGTAAGTTTCAATAGGAAAAAAAAACCTCAAAAGCTTGTATCATTAAATTTCAAAAATAGGTTCATATATAAATATAATAATAATGTATGGTTGGTTGTAAATACAAAATCAAATAAAATAAGAAGAAGTATTGTTTGTAGAAATAAAGAAAAAAAAAGAAATTTTTTTTAAATTACTCACTCCATATCGGCTGAGCGTAGTTGAATCATAGCTATTGCTGCCCGCTGCTGATGAACCTAACGATGAGAAAGTACTACGATATGTGCCAACGCCAGAAGAACCGCCGGTTAAAGATGAACCCGCCGAACGATAAGTTGAATATGAACGCGGTGAATAGGATGAATAAGAACTTGAGCCCAAATAACTGCTGGGACTGTACGACGAGGAGGATGAAGTTAGTTTTGTTAGGCTACCAGCACGATCTAAATACGATTTATAGCCGCTGCTGCTGCGATCTGAGAGTGAAGTTCTAGCGCTTGTATCCGAAGCACTGCTAACACCAGACACCGACGACGATGTTGACGTGCCGTAGATGTTGCCACTGGCTGAAGATGATGATCGGCGTGGCGAAATCACCGGCATATTAAAATCGTCGACGTTTTTATTAAAACAAGTTTCTAATACGCTTCCAAAACGGCGTATCCTACGTATGTATGTATTTTTATAAAAATTTACTTTTTACTTCAAATTGAAAATGTTAAGTTAACAACAGAATTGTTTACAAAAAAAAATTGTTTTCTTTTCTATTTTATTAATAACGTATGCGTTTCTGTAAAAAGAAAAAAAAAGTATTTTTATTTTTATTATTTATTTGTTTTGAAAATAAAAAGAAGAAACATTTATAAATATACCCCGTATTTCCCTCATGAATGTGGTACTTTGGTGCGTTAACTGCTAATTCTCTTACATACTTAATGCTGCTCAATGTTGTTGCTTTATGTCAGACTGTTTTGTCAGAGAGTAAGAGAGCCTGAAAGCTGAAGAGAGAAGAAAGGAAAATTAATTTATTTGAAAAGTAAATATTAGGGAATAAAATAAAATTAATGAGAACCGAAAAAAATAGTTGACACAGGATTATTTACATTTAATTTTTAAAGGAATTTAAAAACCAAAGACGCAAACCCACACTTTTAGCAGAGCCACTTTTTGCCTTTAACAGGTCAAAATTGGCTATTAACAGAGCACTGTTAACTGTTTAACAGTGGCAATAAGTAGATTAGTCTTCTTCTATGCAATTATTGCACATTATTATTATTTTTTCGGCGTCTTCCTCTCAGCAGATTTCTGGCAAAAACTCTGAGAGTAAATAAAATTGCCATGAAAAGTTTCTCAAAAAATCTGTCGTTCGGAGTCGACTTTAAACTGTAGGTCCCGCCACTAATGTATAAAATTAACACACACAACATAAGTGGTGTGAGAAACTAGGTCGTAATCCTAGGTTGTAATGAAGGGTTGTAATGACCAATTATGTATGTATGTATGCAATTATTGCAGACTATTGACATAAAATTTAATTCTCATTATGATCATTATTATTTGTGAATATTCCAGCTATCTTACTACCACGGTTCGAAAGGGGACCCTCTGGACTACCATTTGCATTTCTATATGTTCCAAAATGGCCACTGATCTGCTAGAGAATTTTCAAGCAAAAAATTTATAGTTTCAAAGCCAATTTTCTCAGTAGCATATTACTTTATATGTGACTATATTGTTGATTATATTGAGAGGCTTTGAACATTGTATGGCACTCATGGACCTAGAGCATATACTAAATTTAGCTCCTAAACAAATGGTCTAGTTAAGATGGATACTGTTAAACACCTAACAGTGCTCTGTTAACGACAAATGTGGCACTGCTAAAATTTATGGATTGTGTCTTGGATTTTCAAACTCGAATTTATCTTCGCGTACAGTGAGCGCCATAAGTGAGTCAACACCCACTATAATTTTAAATTTTTTATTATGTTTTTAAGTATAAAAAAAGTTCCCTTATCATGAATTGTGTTTTTGTTTTAACATTTTAAACGTTTTTATTTTTGGAAATTTATTCGACTATTTACTTTTATTTACTATATTACTTTTCTCGCTATCCCAAGAAAATGAATTATTTCAGTGGTGTTTACTCACTTTTGACGCTCACTGTACATATTTTTTTTTAAATACTTAGTAACTGAAGAACTTAAATCTTCGTTATTCACTCTCATTATCCATATGTATGTGGAACACTCTTAGAGCAGATGTGTCTGTCTCAGTGTTGAAAAATTAAGTACTTTTTTCAGTACTTTTTCATTTCTAAAATACCACGGTACCCCCGCTACACTTTTAGTACTTTTTTTTATTAATATTTTATGGTTTACAACATGTTCAACGTGAATGCTAAAGTTAGAATTAGTCTTTAGCCCCGGTTAGCGCAACGGGTACGTAACGTACGTTCGTTTTTAGAATACGAAAAACAATGAGAACGCTTGCCAAAGCGTAATGTAATTTCGGTAAGTATTAAATTTGCTCTTCATATGTTAAAATAAACGTACATTCCGTTACGCTCCTTCGACATTTGACTAAACGGGGCTTTTAGGTTCTATTGCGTTCTGAATCAGCTGTTCTTGGTTTATATATGAGAAACATGTATAAGTCGTTAGTTTTTTATTCCATTCCGTATTAAGTACAAATAAATATTTTTTTTTTTGCAAAAGTACCACTTGATGTAAAAAAGTACTCTTTTAGTTATCGTTCAGTACCATTTTAAAATTTAAATTTTGCAATATTTTATAAAAAGCACTCCCACTTTCCTACGTTCCACAATCCATTTTTTAATTTCAAAACAATACTGGGGAATAATTACAAGGTTCGTGATCGAAATAATTTCGAGTTGTACGAGTTGCTCGAACAATCACAATCAAAATAATTTAATTTAGCCCCCAGATTGTATTAAAAAATATGATCCCACTTTCCTACGTTCCACAATCCATTTTTTAATTCCAAAACAATCCTGAGGAATAATTACAAGGCTCGTGGTCGAAATAATTTCGAGTTGTACGAGTTCCTCAGACAATCACGATCAAAATAATTTACAAGTCCTGTAATTAGCCCCCAGATTTTATTAAAAAAAGATGGTTTTAGCGATAATTATCGATTTATACTCAAAACTTGAAGGCAAATTTAAATCATACGCGATCTAAAGCACATTCACTATGTAAATGTTTCTTTTAAATTCTCTAATAAAAGATTCTCTCTAAGAAACATGACTAATTCATCATGGACTCCATTGTTTTGAACATTCACGCTCTTTAAGAATGACCAAATTAGGTTAATTACATGCATTCAATTACTCCAAATAGCAGAAGATTTCAACAAATAAATACACACAATAGAGACTCTCTAACAAAATGTCTTCAATTAAAGATAAAACAGAGCACATTTCTTATTTATTATTCTATTTCGATCAAGAGGCAGATATTTATTTTTAGCTGCAAAGGAAAACCACTATGCGACCAAGAAAATTTAAAAAAAAATACGCGAATGAATGGCTAATTTCGAAAGAAAATAAGAACGAAATATATGTTTGCAAAAAATAAACCAAATTGTTAATATGTATGTATATAGCCATATACCATATACACTTTCTGCCGAAGATGATGATGTTGACGATAATGATGATCAACATTCATTGTCAAATATCAAACAAGCAAGCAAACTAAATAGAATTTTTCATTAATTAGCCGAAGAGAATAAATAAAACATACAGTGATGCCAGTTTATGTTATTAATTAAATAATATGGATTCTTATTCTGAATAATATGGATTCAATAATGTGCATAATATGGATTCTTATCTGGTTTTTAATTCGTGGGTTTATGAACACTATATGTACTATTTTCCTCCCACCCACATATATATTGAAAATATCAGTACACAAGCGAATAAGAATATTTTATGCCTTAACCCAAATAGTTCATTTAGTTTCTAATATTTAAGCGAAAAAAAAAATAATTCAAATTTCTAAATAAAATTCTTCAGAATTTAATTTAAAAATATATATAAAAATGAATGTTTGTTTGTATGTAATTAATAGAATCGTAAACTATGCATTTGATCATGCTATGATCTTCAGCAAAGTTGTTGCGCATGAGCCGGGGAAGGGTCTAAGTTGGCATGACCAATTTAGGACAGGTGGCGCCACTGCAAATTACTCAAAATGAATTAAATCGTAATTTGTGCATTTGATCATGATATGAACTTTAGCAAAGTTGTTGCGCATAAGTCGACAGAGTTAGTGCGATTAGTTTCCGATAGATAGCGCCACTGAAAATTATTCAAAATTAATTGAATCGTAAACCATGCATTTGATCATGTGTTAATCGGACAAATATCAGACATTTTGGGATTCATCATTTATGATTTTAATAACATTTAGTATAACTCATTCCCGTAAAATGTCAATCACAAATTTGAAACATTTTAATTTTGAAAATTTTTTAAAAATGCTGTTGGGTTCAATTGGTTTGGGTACATTGTCAGATTCTAATAAATTTAAACGCATTTTTCATGTCATTCCCGTGCAATTATGCCTCCAAAGCGACAAGCAATTGGAAAATCTTCGAGTACAAACCGCTGAGACCCGATCGAATGCATACTACTCAGGCCTGTTCGTCTGAATCATCTGGACAACGGGAAACAAAATCAATAAAATGATTCAAAATTAATTTGATATTTGTGTAATGACTTTCCTTCAAATTTATTTTAGTTGGTGGCGCAGCAACATGCGCAGGGTACAGCTAGTTTAAAGTAAAATAAAAAATTTTGTGTGTAAAGAGTCTTCCATTAAGCTCTTCCTGTTGTTAAATTTAAATAAAACAAAGTGAGTGTGTGTGAGGGTACCATTACAATTTTGTATTCGCTTTAAAGGCCTACACTGATTCCATTATGTTTGGAATATAAAATCGTTCTCATATCATATCTAGGTAGAGCGCTTGCGAAATAACAAATTTGTCCATCACTCTGGCATATAAGTAAGACTGAATTTGACCACTGGTGTGAGTTATATTTGCCTTAAGGCCCCTGTGGCTTATTCGCAGAGAAAATTCAATAGGAAACGGGATCAATTCGAACGATATTGGGGGCCAGTTAAATCTCAAGAAATGACCATGTTCTCAAATCGCTCGTGAACATACATACATACATACATAATTGGTCGTTACAACCCTTCAGTCAGGATTACGACCCACACTCAGCCACAAAAGTATACATACGGATAACAAATTTCAGAAATTTTTTAACTAATCCGTTTTCGTTGAAAATCTTTGTAATTGTCTGACAACTTTCCTCGATTTTAAGACGGTCTTTCAGAAATTTTTTAACCAATCCGTTTTCGTTGAAAATATTTATAATTGTTTGACATCTTTCTTCGATTTTAAGACGGTCTTTTACATTGGTTCAGAAATTTGAGAAATTTGTAAATCGGATGTATACTTTTGTGGGCCACAATTCAGTTCAATTTCAGAAATTTTTTAACCAATGCAAAAGACCGTATTAACATCAAGGAAACTATAGATTTTCAACGAAAACGGATTAGTTAAAAAGTTTCTGAAATTTTTTAACCATATGTGTACTTTAGTAACTGTGTGTAGTTTCTCACACCACTTATGTTGTGTGTGTTAATTTTATACATAAGTGGCGGGACCTACAGTTTAAAGTCGACTCCGAACGACAGATTTTTGAGAAACTTTTTCATGGCAATTTTATTTACTTTCAGAGTTTTTGCCAGATATCTGCTGAGAGAAAGTCGCCGAAGAAATACTTTTTGTATTTTATTTTGATGTCTGGCCTGAGGCTCGAACCCTGTCTTTACGTCTAATAAGCCAACACACTACCTACTAGACTCGTGCACAATATTCAATAATGCATGAGCAGTGTGACACGTAATGCCGTCCTGTTGAAACCACAGGTCGTTGGCATCTATATCATCCAATTCAGTCCACAAAAAGTTGGTAATCGTAGTCCTATATTGACAGTGATGGCCTGACCAACGTCGTTCTCAAAGGATAGATGCTACTTTCAGCCCAAAATCGACTACAGTGCCTTTTTCATTCTCACTGAACACTCTTGGATCCCATGGGGATTGGTGTCGTTCGACAAATTTGTTTATTCACGCACCCATTCATCCACCGTAGAGCACATTCTGCGTGCCCGCATTGGCGTTAAGAGGCGAAGACTCAAAATTCTTGATCGTTCTATAGTGATTGCCGTTGACATTGAGAGCCTGACCAACGTCGTTCTCAGAGAAATACAGACCGATGATGCCGCCAGATCCTAAAGTTCACACCAAACTGTGACTTTTTCGTAATGCTTTGAACGCTACAGGATCTCCCCAAAATTCTTGAGTTGGATTACTTAATGGCCTTGAGGAGTTGGCCTCTGCTAGAACTTTTGGCATTGAGAGTTTCATGTCTGTCATTAGTTGACTCTGTTTGTTTTTATCCTCTATTTTTTTTAATTTGGACACCCACCTATCCTTAATCTTCCCTTCTATTTGTTTCCGCCCATAGTCTTTAAATTTTTGTTATTTTACTTTTCTTTTTTTAGTTAACTTGCGAAATTAAAGGAAAGGCCTTTGGGTGAATGTGTACATTTCACACCTTGCATTCGCAACCTAACCTAATCGAACCTAACCTATCTTAACAAAACCTAACCTAACCTAACCTAACAATATCTGGAATTTTAGCTGTTGAAAATGATTGCGGAAACACTTCTTTTTAAGTTCAATTAACATTAATTCTTTTACAGAAAATAACAATAATTGCCTTGTCATACATTCCTTTAACAGTACACCAACATCCCACATCTGGCTTGCAGATAATTTTCGTAAGGTATGGTGAGATGTAGCGTTGTTTGTTGACTAATAGGCATGACATTAATAATGTATTGTTACCTCCTTTAGTTTGGATTAGTGAAAATATTAAAGGCTTCAGGTTTCGAGGCGTAAGGATCAAAAGCAACTTATTTTACCGGGGTGGAAGAAATTGAACGGCTAAAAACTTGTAAACATCTTGAGATGTTCACACATATGCAACGAAATGCTACAATAGAAATTCAGTGCAGCACGATGATAGCGGTAACGTTGAACAATGGGTCAATTCGACCTTCGGGTACTGTACTTGTCTTAATTGACAAGTACACGTCCTCTAACCTAACCTAACCTATGATAGCGGTAGAGGTCACGACAAGAATACAACATCGAAAATTAAATTCACCACAGTGGAACGCTGCAAAAGAAAAGATTACAAGGCATTTAAAAAGCGGTTATGTAAACAAAGCGGATTCCAATCTCGATTAGAAATTACTTACGAGCTAAAAAAAAATCAGAAAATATCCTACTTGGGACATCTAATGAGGAACAACGAGAGCAAAATATATTCAAGAATGGAGAGAGAGCATTATGACGAAAGAGAATGTATGATTTCATCTTTCCTCGTAACACTCGTGTATGAGAGCCATACTATTCCTGTAGCTTACAACGCCAATTAACCACAACTTGCCCTAACCCAAAACTTATTTACTGAAAAGCAACAGAATGCCATGCATGACTATGATTAAACTGTTGACTATTAGCAGCATAAAAAAATAAAGAAAACAAATTTGTTATGAAGATACGTACATATGTATTATGAAACCGTTTATATGTGTTAATTTTTCGCCAATTGCTAATAATTTGTAGTCTTAATAAATAACCTACGCTGATACTGGAGAAATTAATGCCACCTGTCTGTTTGACTTAAAAGTAGCAGGAAATTATCGGAATTTTCCACATAATGAAATTGAAATTATCATCTACTTGTAGCATTCGAAACTATCTTTGCAAATACTTCAAAATTATTACCACAAAAACAGTCAACTGATTATCAGCATTGCGATTAAAATTTTATTCATGACGTTGGCTTTATAAACAACAGGCTAATATCGACTTCAATTTCCGTTAGTTCGTCACTGGGCTAGTGACGTCTTTAAGGTTTAATTTAACAATCATTCGATAGAAAGAACTTTAAATGTTTTAAAATCGAATATGATTATCACTTATTGTTCCATTAACGTGTTATATAACCAAAAACCTATAAACTAGTTGAAGTAACTGATATTCTCTCTTTATAAGAGTCTGTTTTGTTGTCCGTTTATCTAAAATATAGGTGTTTATACTAGATCTTCCGGAAACATCTTACTATTATGCCTAAATTGTAAGAATTTCATTGAACATGCCTAAAGAAGGATTAGAAAAATCCAGACTTAGTGGAAGTTTATTTACTGTCAAGGCGTACCAAGCTAGGAATATTCAACGCTTGTGTACAGTCAACGTTACTATATAGTAGCGAAACTTGGCTTATATCTAACACCATCACGCAAAAGCTTCAGGTATTCGTCAATAGATTAGGTCAGGTTAGGTTAAGTTAGAGGACGTGTACTTATCAATAAAGACAAGTACAGTACCCGGAGTTCGAATTAGCCCATTGAACAACGTCCTTCATCAATAAATGCCTAAGAATCATATGTAGAATATTCTGGCCCAACACCATCAGCAAACAGAGGAGGAACCCACACAGAAGCAGATCAAAAAGAAAAAATGGGGGTGGATTGGCCATACAATGAGAAAGAAGCCCGACAGTATTACAAGAATGGCGCTAGAGTGGAATCCCCAGGGCTCAAGAAACCTTGGCAGACCAAAAAACACCTGGAAACGCACGGTTCTGCAAGAACTAAGGCTTAATAACCTGACATGGGAAGGCGCAAAAACAATGGCGGAGAATCGTGTTAGATAGAGATGCTTTATGGAAGCCGTATGTCTGTACTGTCAAAAATAACAAACTCAATGATATCGTATGATTAACTAGTATGTGGACTCACGAAAAATACAACCGAAAACTACATTTAAAGCAAAAGCTGCGTAACATAAACCGAAAGAAGCTAACATCATAGAAGAATTCATTTTTAGAAAAAGCTGCTTAGTAAAATTCATAGCGGTAGCAGCAAAGAAACTTCTCGCGGAGCCCAATTAACAAATCTATGTTTAGCGTTTGGATTATGAGATGAGAGAGAACTATGAAAAAAAACCCAAGGCCATAGTGTTCATTTCCATAGCAAAATTTGTATGCCCTAAAACAAACTACATCGCATGTGAAAGAGAAAGGCAAGGCCTATTTAAAAATTGCCAGAAATATGGGAGACGCGCTTAATAGTCGATTGAAGTCGCCGTAGTCTAGTAGGTAGTGTGTTGGCTTATTAGACGTTAAGCTAGGGTTCGAGCCCCAGGCCAGACATCAAGACAAAATACAAAAAGAATTTCTTCGGCGACTTTCTCTCAGCAGATTTCTGGCAAAAACTCTGAGAATAAATAAAATTGCCACAAAAATTTTCTCAAAAATATTTGTCGTTCAGAGTCGACTTTAAACTGTAGGTCCCACCACTCATGTATATAATTAACACACACAACATAAGTGGTGTGCGAAACTAGGACGTTGTACAGTGGGCCAATTCGACCTCCGCGTACTGTACTTGTCTTAATTGACAAGTACTCGTCCTCTAACCTAACCTAACCTAATAGTCGATAATTCCTAATACAGATAAATTTATAAGTCGAATACCTATCTAAAGACATAACTACAATGTAAACCAAACTCGAATAAGGTTTTTGAGGCTATAGGAATTACTTACAAAATTTGAAGCAACTGAAAAAAGATGTGTTCAAACGCTGACATTTCAATGAGAAGAACGCCGACATACCTGATAAAAAAAAGTGAGTAAAACCAAAAGTTACAGCGGAATGTAGAACCACTATAGAAAGTAATTCGTTAGTAATGACAATGAAGATAGAGTCCAACATACTCAATAACTTTCGTAACATATTCTATTTAAACTATAAGATAATTCAATAAAGAAATGAAATGCAAAATGTAGCAAACAATTTTAATCTTACGACGGTGAATCAATAAGTTCGTGATATCTTGAATTTCCTATTCCTTAACTATCCCCTCGACGCAAGGCAGATTGGCTATCATGTGGAAATTGGCGACATGCCGAACAACAGTTTAGGTCCTCAACTACGTCAGGATTAATCTTATTTTGCAGAATTTCTCTCCATTGGAAATAGCAAGAGGGTATTCATTTAAAGTACGGATTTTTTATAGCCTCTGTGTGGAACGGAACGTAGTGCCATAATGTGATTGGTTGGAATGAGTAGGCATACCACCAAGTATTGTTCAATCATTAGCATATTAAGCTCCACGACTGTTTACATTTTGGACCCTTCATATAGATGGTACACGTATGTAAATCTTTCACAATTCCCAGAGCATTAGTATACGCTGTCTAGGTATCACTGAGGAAAGATGCTCACACAGAGGCAGAATATTTAAAAGAGGAAGCACCCTATAGCCTTGTTTTTTAACTAATTTCTGCTTGCCCATGCTTTAAAATAATAGTGCAAAGGCTTTTAAGACCCATTCGAAAAAAATTTTGGTTTATTAGGTTTACTGTTTACACTAAAAAATATTCTTAACTGATCATAAATAACAAAGTTTGGTTCGGTGGAGAAACAGTTCCATTTAAATTGATTTTTTAAAAGCTAAAACCAAAATAGATTTACGTAAAACAGTTGAAAATTTTTCAAGTTTTATATTGCAAAACATTTATTGACTGTCCTATTTATGTCTCATTTCGTTGGAACGCATAAATATATAACATATTGGGCATTTTTTATAACCCCATTAATTTGACATATATTTGGGTCTCTGGCAACACTGCTCACGTATAGTAAATTGGTTTTTCTTTTATTTTGTTTTTTTCACTTTTTTCTATTTTTTTTATAGATCTCATTTTTCATTGCATATTTTCACAAGTTTTTTTGTTGTTTTTTTCTTTCGACATTCCTTTTCGTCTAATATTTTGCACTATTTTTTGTGGGTTTTATTGGTAATATATTTGATATTCATTAATTCGTGTATTTATCGTTTTTTTTTTGTTTTATTTTTTTGATTTTTCTCAATTTGTCAGTATTTTTTATCACAAATTTTGTTGTTGTTGTTGCAAAGGCAAATCAAATCATAATAAAAAAACAAAAACAAAAAATCTATTTTTAAAATGAGCGATTCAGCGAATTACGCAAAATGAAAATATTTAATTTTCTTTTTAATTTAAAACGAAAGCAAAACAACAACAAAACACATTCACTCAAAACGGGTATAATTATAAAAAAATAATAATAAGAGAAACATCTTTTTTCTTCTGTATATACTGTGCTGAATTTTTAGCAGAATATTGTGCATATTTTCATTGAAGATTTCAATAATTATTATGAAAACACGTTATTTTCAGCATTTTTTTCTGTTTTTAAACGGCATAAAAATCGTCGTATTTATTATCATAATGAAGACGAAAACAACAACCAACACTAGCAGCAGCAGCAGGCTGGCCAAATGCCCAAGAGATAGAAACGGAACAGAAAATAATAGCAGTAGCAGAAGCAGAAGCAGCAGCTATGGTTGGAGGTGGGGTGGTAGTTGTAGTTGTACTTGATAGTGTGTAACTATCATATTAATTATGATGATTACAATGATCATAATGATGTTTATAATGTTGGTAGTGATGGTAATAATACGTTATTTAGTGGGTTGATTGCTTGCGATGACAAAACAACATACAGACACACACCCATACATAAACCCACAATACAATATTACGTCTACTATGGGTGCTGACTGCTTCTACAACAGCTACTGTTATACTCTCTACACTACATTATGATTTCAATAATAATGACGTTGTGTTCGATGATGAGGTCGGCTGGTTGGCTGTTGGTTGTGGCCGTAATCGTAGTGGTAATAAGACGTCGAGGTCGTCTGCTCTCAATTTGGTTAAATCACTCATTATTTTTCTTGTATGTCATACTCAATTTACACTTTTACTGTTAAATTTTACACGTTTATGTTGTTAACTTACTTTCTAATTAATAAATTTCAATAAATTTTTATAATTTTTAAGTTTATTTTTAGCAGTGAAAATTTTTGCGAATATATTTTTTCTTTTCTACTCCTCGCGTAGTCGGACGTACGAAAATTAGTGATGGCAAATAACGAGTATTCTATTATTTTTACTTTGACATTGAGGCAAATATTTAATTGTAGCCTTACCAGATCTACCAAAATTGTGCAAATGAATTGCCAACTAGTATTAAAAACTAATCAAATTACCGTTAAATTTTACATCTTTCACTTATGGGAAATAAAGCCTATCAGATGTTTTTTCTCTTTTGCAAAATATCTTCAATGAATTTGAGTTTTAATATGAGTGCTACGACCAAGGAACTCTGTGCCACAAAAAGATGTGCTGAATTCAACATGGATAGAAGGTACAAAAGGGTGGCACATAGCAGTACTATCTGATCAGCTGTTATGGGGTTAAAACGAAAACAGTATGGAACTGTTTAGGAATGATAAATTAGCTAGGTAGTGGCAATAATGACAAACCGTTTGATGAGCTTGCCAGTAGAGGAGCTTTCACACCGCTAATGGGATCAGAATCTTTCATTGTAGTGGAAACAATTGCTTAGAAAGTTATAATCAACGAAGGGTAAAATAAACAGTATGGGTTCAGACAATCAAACCTTTTGTTTGGGAAATTACAAAAGAAATTCGAGTCTTACATCATATAGGAATAATATGAGCCTAGTAACTGATCTTTTTATAAGGCATTGTAGACTCAAAGTACACTTGAATCGTTCCGAACCCAACATTCAGATTCTATGAAATTGCTTGGAACCTGTGATGGATTAATGCACCTCAGAAGGAAACACTTGGGTGCATATAAGGTGCTTGGCAGCATCCTGAAGGTCAAGTTTTAATTACTACCTGTTTCCCGATTCCCAATTGCCCGTTTAGATTACCAAATAGAGAAGAATCTGAATGCCGTCAGTACAACAACAGCTGTTTTTTGCATCTGTGGATGAAGTCTGGTCTTCTAGGTCACAAATTTTGTTGGTCTGTATTATTATTCGATAAATAATTTTTGTTGATAATTGCTTTACCCAGGAACACATACCCAACGAACCAAAATTTACTCACGAATGCCACTGGAAGTTTTTAATTCTGCCAAATATTTGATGAAAATAAATAAAAAATTTTAATTTATTTGTTAAACATCAATAAATAAAACGCTTCGCCTAAATAACTCAATTACATGCCCAACTCCTGTTCAACTTCTTGTTCAATCTTTTTCATTTTCATTAGTACCTTAAGATTTTGCTGCTGTTCTTTGTATGTCAAATAAATTGTAACCAAAGATTGTCCAATTAGTATGGAACCGAGAACAGGCACAATTGGTTTGGTAAACTTCTTAATCAATTGGAAAACCTCTAAAGGCTTCTCGGTAATTGATGGCAGTCTATAGGTAAAATGTCTTGTTGCAAACATACAGGCTGCAAATGGTGCCAACATTGTTGGATAAATTACACCAAATCCGGTTTGAAATGCAGCCGCTCTCATCTGAACACATGTGGGACATTCCGACATTGGATCCAGCAATATGTAACGTTGTACAAAAAACTTATGGCACGACAGTGTAAACAAAGCCGGTATAACAACAATCGGTAAATATGTAGAGAAACGGCCATATGTGCCCAATTTAAGTTTGTTGCGATAATGATTGTTAACAAAGATTCCAGTGCATGTAGCCATTGCGGCTATGATTCCTGGTGTATAACGTAAAGCCCAACTGAAATGGTAATAAAAAAAAGTTAATTTCAACCATACAGTATTACATACATAGAGGACTTACACATCGCCTGACTTTTCCCAACTCGATATAATTTTCCATTGATATGCCAGTGCCTGATCTTCGTTGATCATGACAGCATCTGTAGGCATTTCCTCTGGACGGGCTCGTGATAATGCCATTGATAATTTTGTGTTTTATTCAAACTTTCATAGACAAATTAATAAAAAAAAATAATAATTCTTAATTACAAACTGGTAAGACCTGTGTTCTCATTGAGTGTTATGAAATGTGAAATGAGAAAACAAAAACAAATAATCAGCTGTTGTCAGAGTTATCGTTGCTTTAGCTGTTGCTACAGCTGTGTGCAGAGTTTGCAATAAAATGCGGGGAAAGTATAGGGAATAAATTAAATTACAATTAAAGGAGAAATCGAGATGATTTTAGGAATTCTTTTTACAATATACAGGGAATTTTTCTTTTAAGCCCCGATAAGACTTTTTGTTCCAATTATTAAGGAATTTTTTAAGAAGATAGCAACTAGAAGCCTCTTTAGACTGCATCATTTAGGTCCAGTGAGTTTCTGTAGGGTGGTCCACTCGGCAGTACTGAAGAAACTACAGTGGCGGGGTCAAGTTATTTTAATTGTGGGAATGACAGATTACATGGCCACAATAGTTTCTTCTGGGATACACCGTATGTGATGAAACCTGATTGGGAATTCTGGATAGGCTCTAGGTAGGCTCTTTAATGTGAGAGCTAGTTTCACGGAGGAGTACAAAATGGAAACGGGTACAAGAGCAGGTGTCCTCACTTATGAAATCAAATTATATAGTCTTCAAGTGGAATGTAGTACTCTTCAGTAGTAGGCTAGGGATCTAGGGATCTGGAAGAGTTCAAGAGTAACAATTCAATAGGAAAAGCAAAATGCTTTGAGAGGTCACATCACATTTTTAGGTCACACATGGTCTGGCAGTGTAGAAGGCTGCTAAGCGACCTTATTTTGTGTACCTGGTCATTGCAAATGAAATGGCAAATAGATCGGGTTGGAAATAACGACAGAAGAAAAGTCGACGAAACGACAATAGGTTTCTTCTTTAGTATCATTGAGGAATAATTCGATTCACTCAATTGTACACGGGAATGTAGGCCAGACTGCAGGGTTATTAGAGCTTTGACCAAAGCTCAATACTATAAGGACGAAACTATTCCTAAGCCTCAATAGGCGGGCAATGAGAACTATTATAGGAACCTTAACGGGGTATGGCGCCTTAGACATAGGATCAGCAGTTGGAATAGTAATATCTCCGATATCTGTCAGCTATATGAAGAGTCAGGGAAGCAGAGGATCAGGTTTTATGTCATTGCCCTTGTCTGCGTAGGCATAGATGGTTAGGTAGTAGAATAGTTGAGAAACTGGTGGGTCTGCCGGACCACAAACTTAAGGGTCTAAAAGGGTTCATAAATGTTATTGATTGGCTAAGGGGATCTAGCGAACTTTAGAAGGATATTTATCTCTAGGACATACTATTTCTTTCTTTGTTTGAAGTTGTCTCCATTACTCACTATATCTTCTCTTTAAATTTCCTTATTTCTTTTTATGAGGGGTTACAATGGACTAATAGGTCTCTGGGTGAAAGCGCGCATCTGTAGATACAGTGGTACGCCACCCTTTTAACCAATACTTGTTTGTTGGTAATGCATTCACTTTAGAGGAGCGACATTACACCAATGCTTCGGTTCTAGCCATCACTTAATTAACTCTATGAGTCGTTAGAGTTTCAGTTGCGTAGTCCCTTTAGGAAAATTCTATTTGCATAATTTGCCTTGCTTTTAATTTTTCTTGGCTCAAAACGGGCTAAGTATGCAAAAAGAAATGTATCGTGGACCATTAAGAGACTTTGGAAAGATTTTTCTTATATTGGTCATATACATATATGGTTAATAACGATGTCACTGTTTTGATGGCTCATGGCCTTCCCTAGCTTGACATTGAATTACATTTTAATCAATTTTTCAAAAAAAAAGTATATTTTTAGTTTTCATTTCTTTTCTTTTTTTTATCGGAAATATAATGTAGATATTAAAAACTTAAAATATAATAAAATATCATCATTATCATCATCATTGATTGCTTAAAAATAATGCTTGTATAAATATGTATATGTAAATATGTTTCATATTTTTTTTTGTGTATGTCGTGCGTAATATTACGAGAGTAATAATGATAGTTTTCAAAGTTCCTTTTGAGATAGTGAAATATTAAATAAAAAAAGAAAGATAAAATTAAAAATAAATTTATAATTATAAGTGTGTGTGTGTATCTTAAAGATTATAATAATCCACAAATTCCACAGTACGACGATAGCAATTAGGATTCAATCTCACTGGTTTCCATTTCTTCTAAATAATGTTAACAAATTAATGCAAAATCAAAAAAAAAAAAAAAAAAAAAAAAAAAAAGAAAAGAAAAAAGTTATTTAAAAATAAGTAATTTAAAGAAAGCATTTTAAATATGTATGTATATAGAGTGTGTGATAAGGTAAAATAACTTTAAAAAAAATACAAAATTTTATAATAAAAAAAAGACAAAAAAGGTCGTTAAAATGTGAACACTAATGGAATGTAATTTTTGTAATTTACGAACTCTTGCAATGTTGTATGAGAGAAATAGCAAGAAAAAAACAGTTATTATTGCTGCTAATGAATAAAAGCACCTAAAAGCAAAGACATACGTACATACATACATATGTATACATTCCAAAATAGCAATTATTCATTACATAACAACAAACAAACAAATAAACAAACAAAATTATTGCTACGAGGTGAGCAACATTAGAGAATTTTGATTTAAGTTTGCTTCTTTTGTGTATCAATAATTTTTTCTTACTGTAAACATGCTTAGTTTTTTTGTTTTTGTTTTGTTCTCTTAAATTGTTTTTAGTGTAATAAGCTTAATTCAAGTAGTAACACTTAGGCAGACAGATTACAACAGATACAATACAAAATACAAAATACGTAGTAATAGTAGTAGTGGTAGTAGTATTAGGAAAATATTTGAAATCAACTAAACTGTAGAACTGGGCATAGGTGCAGTGGGGGGTATAATGTTTGGAATGGCCACGACACACGCTCCAGCACGACTATACGTCAATAGTGAAACTTGCGTCCATTCGTTAGCTTCAGGATCATATTCTTCAACCGTTTTTAAATAGTGATTACCATCGTAACCGCCAACAGCCATTAAACGATCACCTAATAAAGCACAACCAATAGCATCTCTACCAATACTTAAGGAACATATCTGTAAGCAGAAAAAAAGAAATTAAAAATTAAATAATTTCCACCAAATTTCCACCAAAAAAAAAAAAAATTAAAAGATCTTGTATTTACCAAAGTCCAAGTGTCAGTACCGGGATCATAACGTTCTACAGTATCTGTACGACATACGGATGGATTACTAGCAGGACAATCATGACCACCCAAGGCATAAATAAAACCATGAGCAACAGCCACCTTTAAAGGAATTAAACAAAGACAAATAGGTCAAGGGAAATAATAATTAAATCCTTGCAAAATTAAGATAAGCTTACCCCAACACCACCTCTACGTTTGTTCATAGGAGCACGCATAGTCCATTTATTAGTATGAGGATCATAGCATTCAATAGATCTATGGCAGACAGAACCATCACGTCCACCAACTACATATAGACGACCACCCAAAACTGCCACACCAGCTGTGGAACGCATAGAATACATAGGTGCCACATAGCTCCAGGTGCGAGCTACAGGATCCCATCTTAAAAACAAAATTAAAATCAAGGCTTTATTATATCATCACATAAAAAATAGCTTTCCACCTACCTTTCTACGGTATTTAGATAACTCCAACCATCATGACCACCTACAGCATATAAAGGACCTTCTAAAACTGCCACCCCCAAACCATGGCGATGTGTGCCCATTGGATTTAAAGGCGCCCAAGCCAATGTATTCAAGTCTAAACTCTCTACGGTATTAAGGGTTTTCAAGCCATCACGGCCACCCACAATAATTAGTTTATCATCCATTACAGCCACACCAAATTGCAAACGACGTGCAGACATATTTTTCCATACAGTCCATTTGTCTAAACGAGGGCAATAACTTTCAATACTGATAGCTCCCTGAAAGCAGAAATTTGTTGTTTATAGCATCTATACAAGTAAGGATTTGCAAATTTAATCATAATACCTTATGAGCATCCATACCACCCACAGCCAAAAGTCTACCCACAGTTGATTTTCTAGGTTTTGTACGTTCTGAGGCAATAAGAGATCTACGTTCGGGCAGCAGGTGCCATTTTAAAGCCTCCATTACAAGTTGTTGGCATTCATTTGAGGCACACACACTCTCGACATGATCCATTATAAAGGACGGTTGCAGCAAAGGCAGTCTAACCAATGCCAATAGTTCAGGAATGTGACTTTCTCTTGCAGCTGGGTCATGTTGTATCCATGACATTAAACTATGGAAAACATCCTGTTCTGAGGGTACATTGAGATCATCGCTGGCAAGTAATTTGCCCAATTGCTCTGAATTTAATTGGAAAAATTCTTGATTTTTACAAACCTAAAAGCAAAGAAATATTTTCAATGTTTAAATCTCTTTTTGGTTTGTTTGAAAACAATTCTAACTGACCTGCATAAAATGTTGGCATGTATATGCCTTAGCCACTCTTAATAATGCATTACAGCTCTGCTGTTCGGCAAAGAAAGCAAAACCCAAACAGTTGGATGGGTGTAGTTGCCTTGCCAAGAAATTACAACATGCCGTCACAACAGCATTCAATTGCAAAAGACATGCCGTAGCCAATAGTGTTTCGACGGTGTCCTCACGCAGTTCAATAAAACCCGTATAGCAATATTGCACAAGTATTTGCAAGGCATCACCATGTACTTCACCTAATGTTACTTCCTCCTCTTTGGTTTCACGCAAAGACCCAGTGAACATGGCAGAAAAATATGCACTGGAAGCAGATAATACTAAACGATGTGCTGGCACTCTAGAAACAAAAATTCAAATTCAAATTCAAAATATTGAAATAAGCATTTGAGATCTGTATTGTATATTATTTTAAGATTATTTATTTAAACAGTAGGATAGTTTTTAAAATAGTTTCGAAGTTATTGAATTTGATTACTTAATAAGTTTGTTGATCAATAACATACATATAGTTACAGAAAATGCAAAGTAGCCTAATACATAGCTGACCAATCAGTAGTAGTAAACGAACCTAGATTATGTTGTTGTATTTGTTCATCGAGCCTTAACTCAGAATAAAATATTCCAATAAAATACAAACAATTGGAGAGAATAAATGGATAACCTTTGAACATTGGTTTTTCTTAGAGATCGCTCTGTTGCGGTAGATGTTAAGCTATTAAACGACTCCGTGCCATGTCTAACTCCACTTTTCTTCTTAATAGTCTTCTCTGCTTCGAGTATAATCATGCATCCAGTTTTGCAAATGCAATAAAGCATCTGTCAGTCGTACCACAAGCCACGCATTTTGAAAAATATGACGAAAAACCTTGATGAGGTTAGGTTAGGTTAGCTGGGGAGTATGCCAGCATTTAGGACCATTATGATACCACAATAAATTACCAAACAATACTTAAAGGAAACCAAGCTGTCTGCAGAATACATGTTACTATTGCAGCAATCTTTACATTGCAGAATTCGATCAAAGATTAATAGAAAATTAAATTGACAAGAGAGGTGGAATATTTTCTTCTTCTTGCTCAGATTTACAACTCCTGCAGAAGTCATGCGATGGAATGCCAAGTCCATCGGCATACTGTGAGATAAGCCATTGGCGCGTAAGAATCGCGATTGTACTATGGATGGTCCTTTGTCTTTAAGACAAAAATTAATCATTCCTCTCTTTGCCTATACAAGTCCATCAGAGTTTAGCAATAATGCACGCAGCTTCTTGCAGCCAACGATCTTGAGCCTCCCTATAATACGAGCAGCAAGTACCTAACCTAACTAAAACAATCGTGATACCTATGCCGTAGTCTAGTAGGTAGTGTGTTGGCTTATTAGACGTAAAGACAGGGTTCGAGCCCCAGGTCAGACATCAAGACAAAATATAAAAAGTATTTCTTCGGCGACTTCCTCTCAGCAGATTTCTGGCAAAAACTCTGGGAGTAAATAAAATTGTCATGAGAAAGTTTCTCAAAAATTTGTCGTTCGAAGTCGACTTTAACCTGTCATAAACATGTATAAAATTAACACTCTCAACATAAGTGGTGTGAGAAACTACGACGTTGTACAATGGGTCAATTCGACCTCCGGGTACTGCACTTGTCTCAATTGACAAGTACACGTCCTCTAACATAACCTCACCTATGTTGGCTTTTTAGAATATAGGCCGTGACCGAAACCCCAGTCCAGAAAAATGAAGAAATATTTCTTAGGCCGCCACTCACGGACAAAATCGACAATTTCCTAATGCAATTCTGTAAACAGAAGTGATGTGAATACTTGCAAGATCCAATAATGATGCGACAGGTGTTGCTATGAATATGAATAATCATAGCAGAATCAGAACTCCAAGTACCTTGAGCACGAGAATGCACTTCGATGCTCAGATATTTTCATATTTTGTTTGTGTGGAAAATATGGTTCAAGTGCCTTGGTTTCATAAAACAATGTAAGAAATATTTCTCCTGGCCTCCTTACAATTTGCATTATTCTAAGATATATGTATGTAGGACATGACTATTCTACATTAGACAGTGTCTCGAAAAGTATTTTTAAGCTTTTCGTTCGCGTACAGGGCATGGCGGACTGTTCATTAGTGTCAATAGAGCACGCAACTGTACCGACAAATTAGAGGATTGTCGCCATCTTTCCACTGTTTTATCAATACCGGTAATAACATTGAAATATAATAGAATAGAGGCTAATTCCCGCAAATTGTTTGGAGAAATGTGGACAGTGATTCAAAGGCTATTAATATATAGTTTCCGGTTCTCGCTTGCTTTCATAAGGGGTCAAAAATGCTCATTACTGATGTACTGGGATATTGATTGATTACAGGCTTATATTTCAACTTATATTTTGCCTCATATCTTAACTATTTTATCTTATATACCGCATTCAGGCGGAGGTGACGGCAATTTACCGGGCCGCTCAATGGATCCTCGTCAACGATGCTCCTTTCACTCGCGACTCGGTCTTTTCTGATAGTCAGGCCGCGATAAGATCTCTATCGTGTTTCGTGAATAACTCTAGGATCGTTAGGGAATGTCGCCGCTGTCTCGACCTTCTTTCTGGGCGCTTCACCAGTGTCTCACTGGTGTGGGTCCCCGGGCACAGTAACATTCCGGGAAACTGTAGAGCCGACGAGCTCGCCAGAGCTGGTGCGCTCCTTCCGGAATCCTCTTCAATTGAACTGGGTATGCCACTTGCCTCGATCAAGTTGGACATTGCACGAAAATTCTCTCAGGACGCCAACCTATCCTGGGTCAATGAGGAGTCCTGCTTCACCGCTAGACTCACATGGCCCTTGATGGATAGAAGGCGTACTAACCAATTACTTGGTCTTGGTCGTGACGTCATCTCAACCACAGTGCCCGTTCTTACAGGTCATTGCGTTATGGGTAGACACGCGGAGAGAATGAGGCTCCCATTTAACGACTTCTGTTGTGGATGCAGATCCGCTGAGGAAGAGGCGACTATTATCCACTTTCTTTGTCAGTGCCCGTCTCTCGCTAGGTGTAGATATAGGTTATTTGGCTCTACATTTCTTGTCAGCTTGACGGAGCTATCATCTATTGATATCAAGGATATAGCTTCGTTCATCAAATTTTTTGGCTGGTTTTCCAGCGTATGGTAGTCGTGCTTTTGATTTTGCGCTGACCAACTTCTGCCTCTTCTCTGATTTTGGTGGAACTTGCGTTCACCCGTGGCATCACAACGGGCCGCTATACGTGCTCAAGTGAGCTTTGTGAAATCAGAGGAACCACTCAGACCTAACCTAACCTATATACCGCATTGATAGGTGCTATAATAAAATAAAGGATCCAGTTCATCCAAATCGCATATTTTTACGAAGAATTCGTGAAACAATCATTCTGTACAAGTCTTTTCTATCTTCTAAAATGTAAACATATTAAAATTTAATGCTCATACTCCCTTATGCCCGCTCAGAAACAGTTGCATGAGCGTTAGCGTCCCCTGATCATTACTTCCCCTTCTTCTTTATTTACTCATCCGCTATTCAGATATAAGTGATCGTATAATTACATGTTTATAAATATGTATATGTATTCATTTTATATTAAAATGGTCAGCTCTCGGTTCCTAGCGACGTAAAGGAGGGTGTTTTCATCACTATACCCTGTCCAGTCTTGTATATTTTTCAGCCATGATGTTTCCCTTCTGATTCTACAACGTCTTCCTTCAATTTTGTATTTGAGGATTCGTTGTAAAATTTTGTATAATACTTCATCATTGGAGACTCTGGCAGTCCATGGTATTTTCAGAACTCGACGGTATATCCACATTTCGAAGGCCTCCAATTTTCTTTCATCAGAGTTTTTGATTGTCCAAACTTCTACTCCGTATAATAGGACAGATCAAATGTAGCATTTTATGAAGCGTGTTTTTGTTGCTACGTTGATGTCATGACTGGTCAACACTTTGTTATATTTAAAAAAGGCATCTCTATGCGGCATTTAATTTCCTTTGATGAGTCCCACTGGTCGTTTATTAAGACTCCCAGATATTTAAAACTTCGCAATCTTTCGATTTCTATATTTTGTATATTTAAAGTTGCTTTCTGATGGGAATTTTTTTTTTTACTAATAACCATGTATTTAGTCTTTTTCATATTGATTCTTAATCCATCTCACTTTTACGTGTAAGCTTTTCCATCAGTTTTTGTAGTTCGGATATACTACCAGCCACAATTGTGGTATTATCAACATGTCTTATATTATGGATGAATTCCCCATTTACCTTTATCACTATATTTCCCCTTCAAGCGTTTCTTGGAATATTTTCTCCGAATATATGTTAAATAATAATGGGGATAGTATGCACCCCTGTCTGGCTCCTCTTGATATGTCAATTTCGTCAATTTCTTCCCCACAGACATCAATTCGTGCCGTCTGATTCCAATATAGGTTTTTAATACAGAATGTTAAATAAAAAATATGTTAGATTCAGCACAATAATTAGCATGAATATGTTGATCATTAATTGAATATTTAAAAATATCTGGCTCTACTAAAGCTATTATCTAGATGAGTGGGTCCCCTGGCTTGGGTTCAATAGTCGTAAAATAAAAGGGGCCAACTCGCCCTTAATGGCACTAGGAAATCAACTTTAAAATCAATATTTATTTATTTATTTATACCCGTACATATTTATGATGAAAATTTGTTTTTAAGTGGACGGCATTACGTTCTACGCTCTTTTGTTTATTTCTGTTGGATTACTACAACCAACCCATCAAGTGATGGCTAAATAAAATATTATTAAATAAAAAAAAAAACACAAAACAACAACAACAATAATAATAAATAGACAACAAAATTAACAACAAAAAAAGAAAAAAGAAAAACAATACCAAATATGCACAACAAGAAGTGAATGAACGCGGCAGGCAGACGACCAACCAACCAACCAACCAAATGCAAATGCAAAATACTATAAAAGAGACTAATTGATCATTCCTAACACGATACCAGAATAGATGAATATTTTAAACAGTTTCTACAAGTAGAGTGGGGGTAATAAAACAAAAAAAAAGACATGGGTATGTAAAAACATGGGCATATTGTATTAATATGGATTCATACATACTATAGATTAACAACACCGGCAATAGCATTAGCAGAAGAAAAAGAATATCCGCTGTATATGCATTTCTTTTATAAACGAAAACAGTGACAATAAGTTTAAGAAGAAGGAAAAAAATCTCCAGACATTTCAATACAAGTCTGCCTGGCCTGCTAGTACATACATATATTCACTTTCTTGTCTTTATGAATGCTTTATACTTTCTTTCCCCTAGGAGAAGAAGCAACAAACAACAAGATCAACAGAGGAGGAGGCCGTCCATAGCCATAACCAAAGAATGGCAGCAGCAGCAGCAATAAGAAAATTATTTTACAAACAAAGAAACTTGCCATTGCAAATATATTTGTATGTGCGAATACGTATAATATTGTACGTAGTGTTGCAAAACAAAGAAATGATGCTGTAAATCTTATAATGGTGGGAAATTAATGGATTTGTTTGTTTTGGATACAAACAAATACAATATAAGATCCAATATGTGCAAGTACGTTCATATAGTAAATAATGTGTGAGAGAGAAAATAATTATCAGAAAATATACTACTTAATGCATATGTCTGTATATATAGAAAGTAAAACGTTTTAATAGTACGGACAATTAAAAGTACTTGTCATGTTAAATGATTTTATAGTTTTCATTGTTTATTGTTAAGAAGAAATCGTATTGGTAGTGAAAAAAATTCTAAATTTACTCTCAACTACGCATTGCATTTATAGTCTCTACTATTTTGATTTATAGAATATATTGCATTAAATAGCTTAATCTCATAAGAACTTAGAATTGAGAATTCCAAAAATCTGGCGACCAATCCATCAGTATTGAATCGAAATCAGTTTTGAGACAAGGATGCCTGTTCTCTCTATTACGTTTACTGTACCCACAAGCATGGTAGTACTCAATTAACTACTTTAGTCAGTCAGCTCAAGGTCTTAAGCTATGATAATGACTTTTGTTTTCTATCTACTAAACATTATGATACAAAAATGGATATGACACTCCACACCCTCAGCAAGATAGTGAGGTTTAAAAAAAATATTTTCGAACGTAAGATTAAGGGATTTAAGAGACCTCGCAAGCTTGGTGTGAGCGAAAGCTAGAGCTCCGCGCCAGAAACACTAGAATAACTAAACTTTATGGTACACAATAAATATTCAAGTGTCGTGTAAATAGCAACAATATATAACAACTCATGTTAAGCGTTTTCCCGACCATCTGGAATGAATCGACATCCAGCTATACCACTCGGAAATTTTTTTTAGCAGATCAGAATTTCTAGAAACAATTGTGGTGTTGCAACAACAACAACTTTTATTAATATCGATCAAACTTAGATTTAGGTTTTTACTAATTTTGCTATCTTGTAGACTAGATTTCATCAAAAAAAAGGGAACAAAATCCAACCGGGGTGAGGAGTAGAAGACAAAAACAATGCGTTCGAAAAGTTTCTGAGCAGTTAACGCGTGTCAAACTTCAATAATCGGTTCATTGACGTAATTATAAAACGAATAAAATTGACATGGACAAGGTATATTCTCAGAAGAATGGAACAAGTCGCCAAGATCTAGAGTGGAATTTTCAAGACTACAAAAAGCAGACAAATGGAAAAGAAAATTCATAAACTAGAAAGCATTTTATATTTGGTAGGAACAGATAAAATTTGTAAGCAATGGAAAATCATGCAATAATAAGTCCATTGTCGTTATAATAAAAGGAGGAAAGACGAAATGAATCAGCTCCAAAGGAACCTTCAATCAATGGAGTGAAATCCTCAAAACTGTAGAAGACTCTGGTCGACCAAAGGCCTCCGGCAAGAAGTAACGAATGAAATATAGTGTTAAAAAAAGAAATTATTGCACCAGTGTTTCTTTACTTAGTGAGATTGTAACTTCTAGGGTTCCTGACATCAAGATATTCATCTCTAATATTAGATGGCTGGATTACCCTCTTTTCTCTTTTACGAAGTTCCTTCATTCTTTAACTTTTTCTTTCTATCCATTTTTATTTTGACTGGTATCTTAGTAGGGCTGTACAAATATAAAAATTTCGCAGCATATCCTAGCCCAACACTAATTTTAAATCCATAAAGAAGGTCTAATACAACTTTTGTATGAAGAAAATGGAAACGGCTGCCTAATATTTATTAGTTATTCGCCTCTAGTCTTGGACAACTTCGAAACTTTTAGAATTTAGTTGCTCTATGGAACACAATAAGAAGGCCTCACATTTAATATGTCCGCCATTTGATTGATGCCAGCTATGATACAGTATGAAATAAAGGGAGAACATTGATCAGATGTTGTGTGATGTCTAAGGAAGACTCTAAATACATAAATATGATGTTTGTTAACTTCGCCTTGTACAATGGGTGAATTCGACCTCCGGGTACTGTACTTGTCTTAATTTGACAGGTACATGTCCTCTAACCTAACCTAACTTCGCCTTACTAGAATCTCAAAGTAGAATTTAAATATGAAATTTCTTATATATGCCAGGGTGAATTAAATAATTAATAAAGAATTCCCAGAAGAGTTGTAATGAAAACTAATAAAGTCCTCCTTCTTGGGTGTCATTTCCTCGGAAAAATTGAATTTTCAGCTTATTTGTAAAGAAAAAAAGAAAATTTCAAGCTAATAATCCAACTGAGACGAGGTTTATTATGTATTTCGATTCAAAAGAAATATTTTCGAAACAGTGCTTTACAGAATAAGATTCAAATGAGTTTTATTTTGAATTGAAGTATTTTCATACATAATAACTCTGCAGATCATACTCAATGAGGCCGAGAGAACTGGGAACTGATTTAAGAGGTTTTTCTTGATCCAACTACCCTATTCGTTATCGTGAATAGTATTGTTAGTGCAAAATTCCCTTAAAAACTTGCGAAAAACAATTGTCACGCTTAGTTTCTGTTTGTTTGCCAATAGAGGCATAAACATAATGGAATAATCTCTCAAATGCCATCAAGTTATCAATAAAAAAAGGTGTATATTTGACCTTAAATTGAAAATTAAAAGTTTTCAATTTCAAGCAAAAAATAATGGATTTCTTTCTACCACACCTTAGGCATTTGAATAATAATTGTGTCGAAAGCTTACTTTTTTTTATTAATTGTATCCATCAATTGTAATACTTTGTTGTTCATTTTCTGTTTGTGTAGTAAAATAATATGAAAATGTATGTCAAAAGAGGAATTACTCTGGTTTACTAATCTCTTTACATCACTTACCTACGACCATCTATGCCAGCTATTAAGACAACATCACAGAGCTGTTGATTTTCCAAATAGAGCTGCATACGTTTGAGAACACTTTCAGCATGATCGCGACAGCGAAAAAATTCATCTTGACTAACAGCTGAATTTAGGCTTCCCAAACTATAATCACGGGTTAAAGATTCGGCATCTGTAAGTAGCGAAATGCGGGCCGAAGAGGAATTTGTTGATTCGCGGCTGGGACTCTCTTTGTTTGCTGTTGTTGTTGTGGTATTGGCCATGATGTCAATCAAGCTCCAAGCAATAAAACATTAGTTTCCAGTAGAAGGAGAAAGGAAAGCAAAATTGAAATGCAATTGTGGAATACTGTGGATGCGCTAAGCTACACAGCAGTTTCTGTATCAGTGTGTTGCTTTTCTTTTTTGTTTATAGTTTCCGGTTATCTTTTGATGACGAACAATAAATACAAATACGTGTCTACATATGTAGTATGTAGGTATGTATATAGTAGGAATACTCTTTTTATCATGCACTTTTTGTTTCTATTATTTATGGACAAATTATAATGTTTCTTTGTACTTTTTTCTTTTTAATTTATTTAATCTATGTTTTTAGAAAACTAAAACAAAAATGTTGTTTCCAAATATTGTTGCCGTATAAAAATCTCACTGTTACTGTTGTTGGACCGTGTTGGCTAGTTTCGCTGTTGGACAAAAGACAACAAAACAGTGCAATTTTTCTGTTATTATTGTTGTTTTGTTTTAATTAAGACCGTCGTTGTGAACGCACGTTAAAGAACTGAACAAGTACGAACAGCATTCTTTATGTGGTAAGCTTTGCAGGCAGACAATCAGCAATCATTAGTAGTTGAAGTAACAGCAATGGCAACAGCAACAGCGACAGTAACTGCACCTGGCTTCTTCTTGCATTCACGTTGCCTCTTGAAACAATAATGCAATCAACCCAGGGACAACAACACAAATCATATATAAAAATGCTAAAGACACGCCAAACACACACACACACTTAACTTGGAGTCTTGTAAACGTTCTCCGTGTAGATTTATTTTATAAAATACGCTTAAAATTTAATAGGAAACACACAATGGAACTGCAGCACAAAGTAACATCGTAGTCGTTGACGTTGATATGCAATAGTTGGCAATTTTGTTTTTTGCTTTTTTAATGCAATATAATAAATAAATATGATGTACTATGTAGTATGTATGTATGTATGTAGAATGTATGCAATTGTAATTGTATTGCGGCTGTATAGGTCCAGGGGTATCGAGCAATAGTTGTTCTTTTTGTTTTTTGTCTCATTAACAAGAGCCCCAAAGAATCATGAAGAAAAACGCACTTGCACTTGATTAATAACAATAATGAAATGAATAGCCCAACGTTGTTGTGTCTTTTGCTACGTCGTCGACGTCGATCATGATTTTCTTAATTTTTTTGTCTCCTTTTTTTGTTACAATTTACAAAAACAACATTCACTTATTCTTAGCCTGTGTGTATATCTTTTCTTCTGCGTTTTACTATTTCAGTTTCTTTTTTTCTCGTTGTTTTTCCTTAATTATTTTATTTTATATTTTACAAAATATACACACACATCTTTTACTGTTTGTCTGCCTGTTTTTATTGTTTGCTTGATTTACATTTTGTTTATTTTTTTTCTTACTATGCTTTACGCTTGAAATTTGTTTGTATTTTCTTTGTCAGATACCATTCTTTGTTTTGATGAACATTTTGTTTTGTGGCCTTTTTCTACTTTTTTTTTCAATTGCTCACATGCATTTCTGGTTAAAATGTAATGCTGCCAGATTGTTTTTAATGGATTTGATTGTCAGGGGTTGAGATATCATTTTCATTGATATAATTAAACGACATATAAACAATTTTGTGCTAAATACGGTTTTATGATGTATTGGTTAAAAAAAAGAATACTTATAAGTCCAACCTCCTGTAGTCAAGTGGATAAATTTAATGCACAACAGTAGAGTTACCGAATTGACATGTGGGGAAGAAAGAGCTAGGTAACTAATTTACCAGGGAACACCACAAGCGAGTTTTCTCCCCGCCGTTGTGGTTATTTGCGTTTGTACTGGGTATATTCAAAAGCAAAGAAAACTAGCCAATGTTGACTGGAATGATTTTTGCCCACAATTAGTGAAGACATGCAGTCGGCAAGAAGTGGTCTATATGGGATCTTAATTACTGGAAGATGTAAATTGTTTGGTTTTTGACCGCCAGTTCCTAATAGAGAGGTATTAAGGCTTTGGGATATCGATCGACTGTCGATATGATGGATAACTTGGCCACAAAAGTTTACTACTGGGAAACACCAAGTCTTGGATGGCCTGACAATTTGCCTAGGCAGGTCCAAAATGATGATGGATATGGGAGCAGATGTCTACATCTGTGGAACCAATGTTAGGAAATCCATTGGAATGTAGTAGTTTTCAGGCCAAGATTTTAGGGGTGGTTAAGTCCATAAAACTGGTCAGGAAACATATGCCAAAGATAAATTTTGCAACTGAAGGCTTTGGGTACATCGTTTTAAGTCACATCAAGTCTGTGAGTGTAAAAGTTTGCTAGGAAATCAAGGTACATTATGCTGGGAATCTGTGTGTGACGTTAGCTTTGGAAGTAACGATAGGCGATAGGTCGGTATAACCACCAATAGGTTCCTTTGGAATTACTGATAGGTTTGATGTACTCTGGTTAGACTTTACGATTACAAGAGTCTTATAGCCCAAAATGAATCATATAAGTCTGCAACTACTCCTAAGCATGAGAGCTAATCCCAGGCATGGCCCCTCTAGACATGAGATCGATAGAATAGGGTTATCTCCGATTTCTGTAAGCTATGTGAGGAGGCAGGAGAAACAGTGAGTCATGTTTTATGTCATTGTCCTTGTTTGCAGGCATGTATTAACGTTTAATCATTTCGTCCTTTAATGAGTCTGGCGCTGATGTACTACAATCTAAAAATGTACTTGAAAAACTTTTGCTTAACATAATAGGTTCACATTTAATATGTTGAGGTAGTACGTACGATGGTGACTTCCTCTACACTTTTACTTATTGTTTCCCAATACAGTTTGCATATTTCGCAGAAATGATGGCGTACAGCAAATCTTGATTTAGCCACGTTAAGGAAGTATTATATGAAGGAATCTGTATATTATTAACTCTGGTGTTGTGTTACTCTTTAAGAAATTAATTTAAATAAAGTTACGCATACATACGTACATACATCTATAAATTAATTAAAAATCATTGAATGATTGATTAGTTATTGTTTTTAGCATTATTTCCTCTTATAGAGTATATCGCTTAATTGAGATATTTTATTTAAAGAAAATTTTTTTGTGGTTTTCATTTTCATTTTAGTTTTTGTTTTGATTTTTTTCTTTTTTTTTAATAAATTAAAATACAATTGAGTGTTGGTTGACAAGACATCATTCATGCATTGAATTAAAAGAATATTTTATGTGTGCATATTTTTGTTTTGTTTTTGCAATACTAAAGAGTTTATTGATTAGGTGAAGTATTACGTTTGGGTGTAGAGGGTGGTAAATCCATTGTTTTACAAACCCAGCCAGCAATATCTACCTCTTCCACTTCAGCCTTTCGTATCCAAGGATGATTCTAAGGAAAAGAAAGAAAACAAAAACGGAAATTAAAAATAAATTTTGAATTGATTTTCTATGCATTAGCTCCCTACATACCAACAGGGTTTTTAGGTCAGCACGTTCATCGGGATTTTTCTTGAGGCATATATCGACAAAATCTTTAAATTCATCGGTAAATACATCATGTTCCAGTTTCGGTGGGGGTTCATTGACTATATAGTCGAGTAACTCAAATATTGCCATCACTTTAGGTTCTACCACAGCTTGGGTGCCATCTTCATTGTTCTCATCGAATATGGCTGCTATTGTTTTGGCATCTGGCGGTGGTATGGGATACATGCCAATGGCCATTTCTACCAAAGACAAGCCTAATGACCAAATATCCGATTGCACTGAGTAATGAGTACCTTGCAAACGTTCTGGCTGCAATTGAAAATAAAGAATTAGTTTCTGATTTCACAATTTAAAAATCATTATAAAAAATCCTACCGACATATAACTTCTGGTGCCTACAAATGAATTAGCCATGGAGTCTATTAGTTGGCCGGATACACCAAAATCACAGATTTTAATTTCACCACTGCTATTAACCAATATATTGCTGGGCTTAACATCCCTATGCATAATGGCATGTTTTTCCCTTAAATAGCTTAAACCTTTTAAAACGGCCAGCGTTATTTTGCCCAATATAGACTCAGGTATTCTGCCAGCTCTCTTGAGTATCAAATCCAAAGAACCGCCATCCATATACTCCATGCATATACTGATTTCACCATCACTGTAGAATGCTCCATAGAAACCCACAATATGAGGGAAATTGCACTCATGTAAGACTTTTAACTCTCGGATAATTTGCTTCTTTATGGCCGGCTTCACTTCCAGGTGTATTAACTTTCGTGCCATTATTAGTTGAGTGGGTATATGACGGACTTTCATTACAACGCCACCATTGCCGGAACCTAATTCGCCTAGTTTCTCCAGATCGTCATCAGATAGTTCACCTATTTTCTCCTTTTGACTTAGGAACACCTTAATACGCTTACGGGCTGTATCGTCCATTTCAAGCTCCTCCAGGGTTTCTGTTAGCGCCTCAATACTCGTCTTCGGCTTGCCCAGCAAACTATGTTTTCTTTAATTTAACTTTTTAATGAATTTTTGTGCAACAAAACAAAAAATATGCAAGCAAACAATGAGGAAACTAAAAGTACTTTTTTTAACAGAGGTACATAAGTAGATGGAAGATTGGTGGTAGATGCTGAAGATAGTACAACTACTATATAGAACAGCGATACGATACGATACGATACGATTAGTTGATTAATGAAGTAGAATAAGTAAAGAGAAGAAGTAAATGTACAAATTCAAGACGCGACACAACAAAAGTTTACATCTTAGCCAGAGAGAGAGAGAGGAAAAGAAGACGAGACACAGCAAAATGAAATGCATTTTACAGCGTTTACACGATTGCGATTTAATAAATTACAAATGTTAGGCATTACGTTTACAACATCTAGTTTACAAAATCTATTTGTAGTTGATCTGTATACATATACTCGTACAACTATGCATGATGATGAAAGGCATGGAGAAATAAATAATTTACTTAAAAAAAACTAAAGAAACAAAAATAAAAAAGTAATAATCGATTGACATTGTCTAGATGATCAATATTCACTTTTTCGTTCTCCTATAAAAATTATAAGAACAACGTGCATTAATTTAAGGCAATAATAAAAGGATCATTAATCTGTTTGAAATTCAGCTTAATTTGAGCAATAAGACGTTCAATTCGAGATACAATTGCGTTCAAGACCACTTCTCGTATATTATCTGTGCTACTTTTAAAGGTATACGTCATAGTGTGGCAGCAGAACAATTGCTGGGCAGCCTGATTGACTAAGTTATTTCAATATCTGAGTGTTTCAACGCCTAAATTAGAACTTATAGACGTGTATACAAGACATGACTGAAAGCAATCGCACTTCAGTTAATTTGTCATGATAAGACAGCTTTCTCAGCCGAATAATTATGTGTAGATCGTCTCGTTGGATTGGGGATTATAGTGAAGCTGTGGGTTGGTGTAGAGCACTTTTTTTTAGCATTCCAGGACCTCGAAAAAAGCTTTACGCGCTCCACGAATTTCCTTATGTCAGACTCTTTTGCGACTAAAAAGGCCTTTAATCTGCCTCCATATACCTAAAGGTGTCTGGAAGATGTAAAGCGCCTTTACTCTGATGCTAACTGCCGGGTCCTAGGGAATTACTCGGTTATACGGTATCTGACATAAAGTGTGTTAGCTGGGTTTGTGTGTTACCGCCACTATTATTTAACACTGTGCTGTACAATATTATGCAAAAGTGGCTCAGATAAGTAGAGACACTTAGCGTGTCCACAAACATTTGAAAGACCTTGATAAACTGATATCTTCCAATCGCACGGTTATGCACAAAAAACTTCTTCATGGAGAGCATTTAACCGCTTTGCAGAGCATACATAAGGCGAGCTTTTAATTTCTCCAAAGGAAGTTTCTTACATGGATCACAGTACCATATTCTTCGTAGAATATTGGGAATGGACTGCCTTCAATAGCAAAAAGGCAATTTATTTTCAAAGCTGAAATCTGTTCACGTAGGTGACGTGAGATAGGAAGGAATATAAAAATCATTGCATTACATTTTAATCTCCAATGTCAAGAGGTGTTGGAAGACCCCACGCATATATGGAGAAACAAAATTCAGCAACAGAGCGTAGCTTTGTTAAAATCCAACAAACGATCATGGAACTACTTGGAAAAATTTTGCAATCGTTATTCGAAACTCTGCAATACCTGTATATACACAAGCGATTGAAAGAAATTTTCGACTATTAGGTATTCCTAAAAGTTCAAAGTCGTCTTAGTTTTTATACGCAACTCGTATTACAAATTCGTTTATGGGTTAAGTTTTTGATTGCAGTTGATTTGTAAGCAGTTAACTAACTGAGAATCTTTGGAATACCGTTATGTGTTATTTATTTGCAAGTGACGACTGATTGAATTTTTAATTTGTTCCAAAATACGTCATTGTGGTTTAATTCCTCTACAGGAGACATTTACATATACGGACGGACATTCTAGTTACTGTGTTTAGAAACGTTTCTTTGCACCGAAGAGATGAATATTAAAATACTTTCTGTGCATCTTTAAGAATAGCTGTGGCTACTTCTATTCTACTCATAGTGAAGCTTGCTCCAAAGTATCCATTATTCTGGGTGATGATTCAGTTATCGATACCGTTGGAGGATGATTGTACGCGTACACAACAACAATATTAGATCATTTGTTCGTTATTGTATGTGTGTATGGCTAAATTTTTATACAGAGACTGTGTGAAAAGCAATCAAGTGATAAAAAACATCAAAAACAAAAAATGAAAGATTTCTTTATAAATTAAATAAAATAACAATAACGATAATAATAATTATAATGAAGAGTGTGAAAGCTGAGTTAGTAGTAATAAAAAAATCAATAATTACTCTGTGCCAGAAGGAGTTTTAAATGGTGGTGTCGGTACCACCTGTGATGATGCCGCTGACGCATCCACCGGTGGCAGAGTTAAATTTAATTTGTTTTTGGACATCCTTCACTCTTTTCAAAATACTAAATTTGTTAATTGTAAAACAATTAAAGTATTTTCAACTACAGTAGAACTTTTAAATTCGGAACTTTCTTTTTTTCCAATTTTCAACAAATTTTTAGAGAAGATACACCCAATTTCTGTTGTTTTTTCTTGTATTCTTTGTGATATTATTCGCATAAAAAATAATTGCAAATATAAAAACAGCCGGTAATAAGAATGAAGTTGAATGCAGTTTTTTTAACAATGAACGGTAAAATATGGTAGCACTACCATGAATATTTTCAACAAGTGGCAGGCAGGTTATAATGTTCCAGTGTTGCAAAATTTCAATTTTGTAATAGTACTGAACTATAACTGAAAGAGTACCTTTTTGCGGCAAATGGTAGTTTTATAAAAATATATTTATATATTACGTACGGAATGGAATAGAAAAACTAACACATGTTTCTCATATACAAAACAAAAACAGTTGATTGGAAACGTAAGGTTTAGTAAAAAAAATGTCGACGCAACGGTTCATCAGCATTCTTTTTGCATTTCGTAATCTACGGTTAGCCCCTGGCTAACTGGGGCTTAAGACTTTTACCATTAGTCTGCCTAACCCATTTATGGTTGGAAAGCGCAAATCATAAAATCAAGAATATGTCTGTAACCAGCTTTTTTTTTAAAGAAAAAAAAGAATGAATTAATTCATTAATAATTTTTTTTCTTGATCCGATTTTTAGATCCGATTCAAACAAAAAAGCACAAAAATTAATAAATATTTTGCAAAAAAGTATTTTGGGAATAGAACATAAAGAAAGAAATTATTCAAAAATCCATTTACAAAATAATTAAAATTTAATTATTTTTTGTAATTTTAATTTTTTAGAATTTTAAATAGCATGACACAATGGCAACATTGTTTTAATGCAGTAACCAGACATATCGGTGAATGCCTCCACTAACAGATGTGAAAATTACTTATTCTAGACACGCATCGTCCAAATCACAATATACAGTACATGGATTTCTGGTAACACAGTAAGCCATTTCGAATAACGGCATTTTGGTGAATTTCGATTTTATTCACCACACCGGATAAAATTCACCACATTTTGTGAAAAAGCTCACCACATTTGGTGAATTTCACACTTCAAAAGAAAAATTAATTTAAAATTTTTTTTTAAATTTTTTTTTACTTTTCTATGCAAACCAGCAGCGGACGGACACATGTTTTTTTGTTTTCAAACGAAAGGCGAGTTTTTTTGGTTGGGTTTGGCGGACAAACTACACTTACTACTACTTACACATACTAACACTACTCTACTCCTAACTACTTTTTTCTTTCTAACAAACAAATTTATTTTTTTTTTTCGTTTTGTCTGATCTGGGGTTTGAACAGTGGCTTTTTGAGCTTCTAATAAGGCTACTACTGTAACTTGTAACTACCTATTAGACAGACAGACCACCATAGTGCAGTAAACAAACGGGCGTATTTTTACTTAATAAGCCCGGAAACGGAAAAAGAAAGTGCGAATAATATTTATTAAATATATTTATTTTTTAAACGAACAACAAACGAACATTTGATGAAAAAGTACTCCAAGCTTGGTGGGGGTACTGCGGTATTTTTGAAATGAAAAAGTACTGAAAAAAATACAAAAGTACTGAATTTTTCAACACTGTAAAGTTCATTCATCATAGACATTTTTACCTCGTTTATAAATAATACTCACAATAAATATGTTTTATGAAAATTTTTTTGCATTTTCTAATCATCAGACAGAACAAAATTTCTCTGGTCGAAAGAAATATGACAGTCAGGGAGGAATGATTGTGGGTTTTGGTGTAGACTGATTGTTTTCAAGTTTTATCTTTTCAAACTCCAAAATTCTTTAAAATTTTTATATTCCATCACATTCCATATTTTAATTTGTGGTGGATTTTTAACCTTATGACTCCGCTAATCACAGTGTAATTTAGTTATCTCAGACGCACACCTCACAGTTCGCCGCAGGTAATATGGTGCAACCAGGTTAATGCCGTTAATTTAGGACTGACGGTACTTGTGGTGAATTTAGAGATATCCACCACCTCGAAGAAATTCACCATATTTGATAAAATTCAACACAAAAATGCATCATGAAGATACCAAAACACATTCAAAACTCGCCACACTAAAAGACTCATATTATCGTAAAATCTCACCACATTTAAAAATTTCACTACTCTTGACAATCTCACTGCTCTATAATAAGACTCATCACAGTAAAACAATATTATTTTGGCCTGGTGTCCGTGATATATTGGTGTTGTGATCTGGCGAAAGTCAATCTCTTGCTCAAGTTTTGTTGCTTTTTTCTTCTCCCCCCGATACCGCCGTTCGTTCATTGCACAATGTATGTTTTCTTTCTTAGGTGAAAAACAACTCGAAACAACAACGAAAGAAGAAACACACATACACTCCATATTTCAGACACAAACCACACACAACAGGGATAGCAAATTTTTCTTAAACACATGGGGGCCTTAATTACGATTATTGAAACGGAAAAACAATGTGCGAATTATATAAACATGAGGTGTATGTGTGGTTTTTTACGAAGGAACTATTTTGAAACATTTTTTAGGAGAAACTAGAAAAATAAAGAAAATTTTTTTACGTCCCCTGCTTTTTAGCTCTCTGTTTTCATTTATGTTAACTCCTCCCCTCCATGTTTGTTTGTAAATATTTTTTTTTTGCTTTTCATTATTTCCCCTTTTTTAACTCCAGTCTTACAGTCTGGTTATCTCTCTCACACTTTTATGTTCTCCCTAAAGCTGCACAGAAATTTTCTATGTTTACTTACTTGTGTGTATGGATGGATGGATGGATGTATGCTTGTGGTATGGGTTATATGGTTATGCATGTTTTATAAGGTATGTTTTTTAACTTTGTTGTTGTTGTTGTTGTGTTTGTTATTTTTTATGCGCCGAAGATTAATGACGAGTCAATTTAAAAAACTTGACTTTCTTTCTTTTCCACCAGTAGCCATATTGGTATTTTTATGTGTATGAATGGATACTTGTGTGTGTGTGTGCTATGTGGAGAGCAAAATATATGTATGTTAAATAAAAACAATAAACAAAAATTAGGAATACCTATTATTAATTAAAATAATAATAAAGAAAAAAACGAAAAGAATTAATTCCATAATAAAAATTCATGCATATTTTTAAAGAGAAACAAAAAAAAACGAAGAGAATAAAGCCAAAATACTTGTTAGACGGCTACTGTTGCTGTTCGTTCGTTCATTTGTGTTGTTTTTTTTGTGGTGTTTCAAATTCAAAATAACCTTGAAAAGCTGTTTCGTTTTCTGTTTATATTTGTTATTGTTTTTTGTGTATGTGTGTGTTTAGTGGTGTCCATAATAATAATAATAATAAGAATAGACTAACAAAAAATTAATCAATTTAATCGCCAAAATCAATCAAGAGAGACGTTTTTTTATTGAAAATTTGTTTGACTGGTTGTTGGCCATTTGTTTAAGATTTATTTTCTACTCAAAAGTAGTCAAAATATTTTTAAAAAATATTATCAAACGCTTGCTTGCTTGCTTATGTTATTTATTAAGCCATTAATAAATTATAAAAAAACGCTTTTTTTTCTTATTTATTTGGTAACTAACTTGTGACAAGATGGCGGATTATTTTCTTAACAAAAAAATAAAAAAAAAATTAAATTGAAAATTGTATGCTTAATTATTTATGGTTATAAAATGTATACATATTATTTATTGTCTAAAACAATAATAAAGCATTAAAACAATAAATGTTTGCATACAAAATTTATTAGACGAGTTACCAAATTTTTTTTTAGAAATTTGCAACGCTCCTAATAAATAAGCGCTTTATTGGCGTGTATTATTTATTCTTTTTAAATTGATTAACTATTTAAATTGTTTAACTATTTAAATAATATATTTTTTTTAATCTTGATAGGAAGTTATTAAAACGTAAGCCGCTATTGGCAAATTATGTGCTAATTAATCAATTAAAATTTCCATAAATTATACGCCTTTTAGCACATCAATATTTATGGGTAATAAAATTGTCATCAGAGGATTGTCCATCTGTCGTATGTATTTTGTATGTATGTATTTTCTGTAAGTGTAATAATTGATTACATTTTTGAAAGTGTTAAAGCAGATTAAAAAAAAATCAATCACTTTTTTTATTTTTTTTTTATTTAAGCCTCCAAAATTTTTTTATGATTTTTCTGTTTACATCAAATAAAATAAAAGTTTTGGTTAAAAGCCTTTAACCCTAAAACGTTAAACATTCTGTGAACCCTTAAAATATTATTTTTTTAATTTTATTTAATTAAAACTTATTTCAAATTATGTATATACAGCGAGCGTCAAAAGAAACTGAACACTAAGGATAAGATTCTAACAATCACCAAGCTCAACTTTTACCACTTAAGGAGAGAAACCGAAAAAATTGGTTTATATTTCGAAATTTTTTTGTAATTTTTTTTCTTTGTTTCAATTTTAAAAACTGTTAAAGAAACAATTTTAAAATAAAAATAACGGTAATTTATTAATGCAAATTTTTTTACTGTAGAGATTCTTTTGACGCTCACTGTACCTTCTGTTTAAAATTAAGAATTTTTATTAAAAGAAACAAGAATCATACGGAACTTGAATTATTTTATTTTTGTTTAAAAAAAATATTTTTGTTTGTAAATATAGAGAAATAAAGCCATAGTAGGCAGGTAGATATGTGGGTAGGTTGAAGGAGAGGAGACCAACCAAGGGTCTCATGCCAATTGGCATGCACCTAAGCCATCTTGTAGGCTTGTTGTACGCTCACCATTAGGAATACCGCCTTCCTTTTTATAGGAACTCCGTAACTCGTATAAATTACCTTAACTGTGTGCGCTCACCTTTAGGAATATGACCTTACTTGCTGTAGGAAGTCCGTATCTCGTATAAACTTCCTTAACTTCTTCCAGTCCATTACTCTGAGTTGAGTTGCATTTGTCTGGTATAGTGTCCTGTCCAAAATATTGGGCAGTCGACCTTATAAAAACTGGGCAATAACACAAAAAGTGCTCCATCGATTCGATATCTTCACCTCATGCCCCGCGTTCATCATTTTCCATTACGCCAATACGGCTCAGATGTACATGTAAAGCGGCGTATCCCGTAAATACGCTTATTAGCGTACCCAGGTTGCCCTTAATTAATTTTGAAATACTTATGGGCCATTATTCCACAATAGTCGATGTAATGTTTCGGCCCACCTACTCAGCTTGGCCATTAATGCACTAAAAGACATTGGCTTATCCAAGCGTATGGCATATAACATAACAAACATACGTAATTGGTCATTACAACCCTTCAGACAGGATTACAACCTTGCTTTTCACGCCACTTATGTTGTGTGTGTTCATTTTTTACATGAGTTGCGGGGCCTACAGTTTAAAGTCGACTCCGAACGACAGATTTTTTGAAAAACATTTCATGGCAATTTTTTTTACTTTCAGAGTTATTGCCATAAATCTGCTGAGATTAAGTTGCCGACGAAATATTTCTTCATATTTCCTTTTGTTCGAGTCGCCGTAGTGTAGTAGGTAGTGTGTTGGCTTATTAGACGTAAAGCCAGGGTTCGAGCCCCAGGCCAGACATCAAGACAAAATACAAAAAAAGTATTTCTTCGGCGACTTCCTCTCAGCAGATTTCTGGCTAAAATTCTGAGAGTAAATAAAATTGCCATGAAAAATTTCTCAAAAATCTGTCGTTCGGAGTCGACTTTAAACTGTAGGTCCCACCACTCATGTATAAAATTAACACACAGAAACTAGGACGTTGTACAATGGGTCAATTCGACCTCCGGAGCTTAATAGATAAGTATTCGTCCTCTAACCTATCCTAACCAAAACACAGTCTTAAGGAAAGTATTGCCTCTTGCATGGATTTCACTGCCATGGGTTTTACTTTCCGTGCAAATTTTATTCTGGAACAACAAGAATTAAAGGACATTGGATAGAAAACCACAAGAGGACATTAAAAGTAATGTTTTAGATTACGCTTCTCAAGCTGCGATACAAGTTGGAGGACATATGATCACATGGAGATAAAATTACTGAATGACTGAAGATAGTTCGATTGAAACAAAGCAAATGACTGATGGTAGGATTGTTGGTAATGAAGCGACAGATTGGCTGACCCAATAGTCCCTTTATTGGAAAAAATCTTTCATAATGTTACCGTTAACAGAAAAGGCACAATAGATAAATATAGAAAAAAATTACTGAATGATTGAATGTAGTTTGATTGAAATGAAGCAAATGACTGATGGTAGGATTGTTGGTAATGAAGCAACACACTGGCTCACAGCCTACATTGCTACCCTTTAGTCATTCTATTGACTGCAGTTACTATCTTGCGTAATACTACACTTGAGAGAACAGTCAAAATAGGCAAATATAGAAAACATGTAAAATCAGTAGGGATAAGACAAATTCAATGGTATCGATGATCGAACAGTATACTACACTCTGTCTATTTATGAGGTAGTGGATCGTTCTGTAGTCGCCCTAGTCTAGTACGTAGTGTGAAGCCATGGTTTAAGCCAAAGGTCAATCATCTACAATTAAAAATATTTCTTCGGCAACTGAGAAGCTAGATTGTAATCCTGACAGAAGGGTCATGATGACCAATTATGTATGTATGTATGCATGTGGATCGGGCTATTGACCTAAACGGTTTTACTAGGTAGCTATCTGAGTAGGTTGCAGTCTTATAAAGTATTAACAAATTTAGACTACATACATACATATTTGGTCATTACAAACCTTCAGTGAGGATTACGACCTAGTTTCTCATACTACCACTTATATTGTGTGTGTTAATTTTTATATATGAGCCAGGGGACCTACAGTTTAAAGCCGACTCCGAACGACAGATTTTTGAGAAACTTTCATGGCAATTTTTATTTACTCTCAGAGTTTTTGCCAGAAATTTGCTGAGAGGAAGTCGCCAAAGAAATATTTTGTCATATTTTGTTTTGGTGGAGATGCCTGACCTCGGGTTTGAACCGGAGCTTCACGTCTAATAAGCCCACATTCTACCTACTAGACCATTTCGATTTCAAACAAATTTAGACGACAAGCTTGAAATAACGCAAGCTATTGTACATGAGCGACTTGAGATCATAGTCATGTCACGTAGTGGTAACGTGAACTGGCCACCTATATCGTTCGATTTGATCTCGTTAGACTCTGTTTTTATGGGCCGTAGGCGAATAAGCAAAAAGCACTGCAGTCTTAAAAGCAAACATAATCCATGCCTTCGCTCAAATCCAGTAGGATTTATGCACCAGAGTCATGGAAAATTAGACATTTTGTATGCGCTACACCCAGCGAAGCCGCATAATAGCTTCTGGAGGTGTTTTAAATGAATAAAAAAATGGCGATGGCATCTCACACACTTTGTTTTGAAAGATACATACGTATGTATATAATTGGTCATTATTGCAACTCTTCAGTCAAGGTTACAACCTAGCTTCTCACAGCACTTAGGTTGTGTGCGTTAATTTTATACATGACTGGCGGGACCTACAGTTTAAAGTCGAGTCCGAATGACAGACTTTTGAGAAACTTTTCATGGCAATTTTATTTACTTAAAGAGTTTTTGTCCGAAATTAGCTGCGAGGTTGTACCGAAAATTATTTTTTTCAGATTTAAAGATAGGAAGCCCTTAATGTTTGTCGTCGCCGTAGTCTAGTATGTGGTGTGTTGGCTTATTGTTAGACATTAAAATTAAAAAATATTTCTTTGGTGACTTCCTCTAAGCGGCGGGACCTACAGTTTCACTTCTGCAGACTTGAGCATCGTTTTCATGGCAAAGGTTTTCCCAGAAGACTGTTGGGAGGGGATTGCCGAATGAAATATTTCTCCTGCATCGTTCATTTGATTGTATTTTGAGACTGTGAAGCAAAAGCAAGGGTATTGTTGCAAACTCCGTTGCAGAACACACGGCCAGTTGCAAGTTTACAAATATAAAAAATTTTGATTTAAATTACAAAATTAAAACAAAATTAAATGAGAGATTGCTTGCCAAGCGATAAATTTTATTTTCGGAAAATAAAATTTTAAAATTACCAGAAGTTCTGAAAGCATATTCTTAATAAATCTGACATTTAAGATTATAAAACAAAAACAAACACAAAAACAAGAGCAGAAACAGAAACAGAGACGGAGACTGCAAAAGAAATGCTTTTGTTGTTAACAAATGATTAATAAGTTTAAATACTCATAAACGAAAAGCAAAACAGAAGAAACAACAACATTTACGAGTTGCGTACGTACGTCTGTTTTCCTGGGTAATAATTTCAACTTTATTTCTGACGACTGTCTCTGTAATACTGTCGTAAATCAATTTTCCTTGGAAATCCTTTTTGTTCTTAAAAACAAAAATTTTTGTACGCATTTAAACAAAATGAAAGAAAGAATAAAGGAAAGAAATGAAAAAAACAGCAGTTTTTTTAGCTTTTTTTCGTTTTTGTTATTCATTCAAATGCTTTAAAAAGAATTCATACGTACGTATATGCATTTAAATACCTCTTATGTGTTATTTTCTTTTTTTTAATTTTTGTTTTTTTTTTCCTTTTAAATAAATTCGTATCTCGAAGTGAATTTATTGATGCGTTCATCAATAAAATGGAACATAATGCAAACTGATACCGAAATGAAATTGATGCCATTCGCACCATATCACTCTGCGAGCGTAGAAGGCACTCACTGTGTATGTGCATGCATATTGAATATGTTCACCATAGCGGATACTCTGCGTGGGCTGTTTCTGAAGTGTTGGATAAACTAACTAATCGGCTTTAAAGAAAAAAAAAAATATAAAATTTTAACTTCGAATTTATTTAACGGGTTTACAGATAGATTAACTGCTTATAAATGTTTGGGTGGACTGGCTTGTTTAATATACCACACAAGTATTGGTTCCCTTAGGCAGCATAGGACATTCACAATACTTGTCTATCTCATTCGGTTTTGGATTTTTTTGTCTTTGCTTTCATTCAGTTTCAATAATTTTTTCTTCCCCAACGGCTGATGTGTCTACTGTATCAGATTCTAGAAAGCTAGGGTTGCCATCTAGCATTATAAATAAACAATGCCACATCATCCACCTCTCAATACGTATTGGATTGTTGTTTTATCTGTAGGGATAAGATTTTTTTCCCCAACAGGTGATTCTATGGCCTACTGTATTAGATTCTAGAAAGCTAGGGTTGCCATCTAGCATTGTAAAGGAACAACGCCATCTCACCCCCTTCAAAACGTATTGGATTGTTGTTTTATCTGTAGTGGTAAGATTTTCCTTTCCCAACAAGTGATTGGTCTACTGTATTAAGTTCTAGAAAGCTAGGGTTGTCATCTGTCATTATAAAGAAACAATGCCACATTATCCACCTCTCAATACATTTTGGATTGTTGTTTTATCTGCGGTGGTAAGAGATTTTGTTCAATAAATTCTACTCTTTAACAGCTGCTGGTGAGCCAAACCTTCCAAGGATAATCATTTTTAATGCCACTTCTCACTATCAGTTGATGTTGATTACTAGATCAGATCGTTTATTACTAACGCGTTGCGTTGATAACAATGACTGCACATTACTTATCTCTTGGCTTGTAAGAGAATGCAGAAATGAATCGAATACGCTCGTCATCTTTTCTTGGTTGACGCTTGTATTTATCACAGGCCGTCGGACTTTCTATGAATTAAAGGATCAAGAATCTGACTCTTGCTGGGTCAGACTCGTGGGACCACTGTCCAACTTTATTTTCGCCACTTCTGGATTATTATTTCGAAACAAACAAATTGCGGGTGGAGGTCTTTAGGATCTTTAAAACCTAAGAAGCCTAAATGTAATGTCAGATGATCTAGTTCTCATGTAGGTCATCGCAAGGAACACGTCTTTAGATAAGTGAATGGTGCTAACAACACATTTTCCGCATTCATCTGCGGTTTAATAAATACGGTCGTAGGTGTGGCATTGTGAAAGAGATGGTGACCTTTGATCATATCTTTTGAGGTTATATAGACTTTAACAACGTTAACACTGTAGAATATTTATTTTGCGGTGGTTGCCAGACATCTCTAGAATAACATGTATTGATCTAGGAGAACTCCTTAAGTACTCTGATCTGATGCAATAGATTTGAGTTGTACATTCCATGCATAACATAATTGGTCATTACAAAACCTTCGATCAGGATTACGATCGAATTATGTTTTGTGTGTTAATATTAATATTAATATTATTAATATACATTAATATATAAACATACATGTATGTACATGAGCAGTGGGACCTACAGTTTCAAGTTGACTTTGAACGACAGATTATTGAAAAAACTTTTCATGGCAATTTTATTTACTCGGAGAGTTTTTGCCAGAAATCTGCTGAGAAGAAGTCGTCGAAGCTATGAATTTTTTATATTTCTTTTTGATGTCTGATCCGGGGTGTGAACCGAGGCCGAACGTCTAATAAGCCAATATACTACCTACTAAACTACGGCGACATAGGTATTCCCATTGCTACGGTTAATTTGGATACTGTCCAGTCGTCCGACGAGGAGGTGCAATCTCGTTGTTAGCAGAAGAGTACGTGCAATATTGCTAGAGTCTGATGACCATGTACGGACAGGAAGAGGGCTTACACAGTTCTGTCCTTAAATCCTATGGCCATCCATCGCATAATGGCGATCACTACTGCTGAAAGCCTTGGCATTCCATCTGAAGATTAACAAGTGCAGTATATTAGCACGTTGACTGCCGCGGCAATTTTCAGAAAAGGGGCCACGCAAGCCAACATTGATTTTTTGTTCTTTTCCCAGAAGCTATTTATCGATACTAGCACTGATATAATACGTTTTTATTCGTAGCTACACAAAAATGGCAGTTTTAGAGAGTACGAGATAACTCGTAGTTGGCTCCCTAGAAGGGAACGTAGTCCACGAGTTATCTCGTTGTCGGCAGTCAACGTGTTAGGCTAGCTTGGCTTGTCAGAATTTTTAATTGATAACTGTTTTGTTAACTTTATACTTCTTAAACAACCCTCTAATAATAAAAACAAACATCTGAATATAAAAACGACGACGCATTCTTTCTTTTTTTCTTAACGAAAAAACAACAACAACAATTATCTGTTTACATTTATTTTTTTTATATTGTTTTTGTTTTTCATTTAAATTTGTTTAAAAAATAACAACAACAACAACAACAACAAAAAATCCAACTTGAAAACCAGGTTTCCCAGCCTAAAAGACTGACGGACTGACTGACTGGCTGGCTGTATTGCTAACTTTCCTGCTTTCGGCCGTCTGGCCGACTAAACTTTACTTTTTCATCTGGTAGTTGCGGCAACTGCTGAAGAAACAGAAATTCTCCCGACATTTCCAATTGATCGCTTTCAATTAGGATCACTTAATGGGTAAAAGTTAAATTGTAATACAACAAAAAGAAAGAAAGAAAGAAATAAAGAAACAAACAGGAGACTTAAAACAGGAGATATGACGCATACGCAACGCATAAGAAAAGTTGAAAATTAATTTTAAAATGATTTGCGGTACGGCTAAGGCTACCGATCGAGAGACCGTCAATGGTATTTTGAGTTATTTTTTTTCGTTTCTTAATTAAGCCAGGAAAGAAAGAAAGAGTGAATTGAAATGAAATGGTGTTCGGAAAGTTTGAAAGGGGAGTAGTTGATAGAAATTGTAGAAAATTTATGGAAAAGTTTTTCTTCCTAAACTTTTCATTTAAAAGTTGAGATCTTTATTGTTTGTGATTGAAACGCAATTCACACTTCCTTGATGCACAGGAAGTTGCACACGCTGACGAACTGTCATCCCCATGTATGCACAATATTTTGTTGAAACCAGTCGCGAAAACTTAATTTATTTTCCCTCTTTTTACGTTTGTTGATGGCTGTCGAAATGAAATGTTTTTTGTGTGTACGAATGTATGTTTGCAATATTTTTATTAAAAATTATTCATGTTTAAAATTTAAAAATTTTATTATTTATTTTTTCTTTGTTTTTGTTTTTCCCAATATTGCATGTTCATGCATGCACGCACAGGTCTGCAAATGCAATACCAGTTGCAATTCATTTAAAACTGCATGTTTTAAATGCATCAGCATCTAGTAGTGTTGATGGCATTGCATGTATGTAAACTGTTTGTGGATTGTTTACTTCTTAACTAAATAAACACGAAAGGGGTAAAAAAGTGACCAACATTATATATAAAAATACTCCACATAATTTATTTATCAAAGCAATTATTTATTTATTTATTTAAGAATTTATGAATTTCAAACTTCATTTTGGCCTTATGCCGTTGGGCAACGTTAGTGGCACTACAGAACAAACAACCACCCCAAGACCGCTCATGGGCGACTCATGGGAAAGTGAAGCTTTCAAAAGACACGTACTTTTTCACACAGCCAATCCTTCAAGTCCTTCAAGAGCTTGGTGTCCCCTGTCACGCAGACGGGGCCCTGACGACCCACCGTGGGCGGTATAACCTTAATACTTACTTACTTTCTTACTTAATTGGCCATAACAACCCGTGTATCGGATTTCGGCCTGCCGCAACACATCCTTCCAGGCGCCTCTGCTTCGTGCGCACCTACGCCAGTTGGTCACACCAAACGATGACAGGGCTTCCTCGATTTGGTTCTTCCAACGGATGCAAGGTCGTCCTCTACGCCGACTTCCGCAGATTCCCGCATCAAATACCCGTCTCGCCGGAGCATCCTCCTCCATTCGAACGACATGGCCGAGCCAGCGCAGCCGCTGGATGTTAATACGCTGCATAACGGTCTATGTCGTTGAGGAGTTCATACAGCTCACTATTGGATCGGATACGGAAATCATCGCCAAATAGCACTGGACCGAAGATCTTGCGCGGTACTTTTCTCTCGAACACTCTCAAGGCCGCTGCATCTGTACTTAATAGGGTTCATGCCTCTGCGCCATAAAGAAGCACGGGTAGGATGAGTGTCTTGTAGAGTGTTAGTTTTGCCGTACGAGAGAGGTCTCTGCTACTCAATTGCCTATTGAGACTATAATAGCACCTGTTGGCAAGAGTGATCCTGCGCTTGATCTCTTGACTGACATCATTTCTGTTGGCAACGGCGGAGCCAAGAATTCCTTGACCGTATCAAAAGTATAGTTATCGGCCGTAATCTGAGAATCAATACGCCGCGCGTCTCTACTCGTCGATAACATATACTTTGTTTTACCCTCATTTACTGCCAAACCCATCTTAGTAGACTCACGTTCAATAGCACTAAAGGCAGCAGTAACATCTCGCTTCGTACGCCCTATGATGTCAAAGTCGTCAGCGTACGCAAGCAACTGGACACTTTTTTAAAAATAGTGCCACTGCTATGCACTCCTGCCTTTCGCAGAACACTCTCCATGACGAAGTTGAAGAGGTCGCATGATAAGGGGTCGCCTTGTCTGAAACCTCGCACGGTATCAAAAGGCTCGGAGAGGTCCATTCCTACCTTGACGGAGCTGCAGGAATTGCTCAACGTCATTCTGCATAGCCTTATCAGCTTCGCAGGTATACCGAGCTCAGACATTGCGGCAAAAACACGATCCCTTATGGGGCTATCAAAGGCAGCCTTATAGTCGACAAAAAGATGGTGTGTGTTGACCTTAACCTTAATACTTGCACGGCTAAATCCCGGCACTTTGCACGCCTGGTGGCGATATTGGCGGCTCCAAAACCAGAATCGGACGCTATAGCCTAATAAGCTTTACGTCTTAATAACTCTTATTACCGAAACCAATACAAGAGAAGGAAAAATAATAAACCCGATATAAAGTTGACGGAATTTGGCATGAACGGCCCTATACTCCCTAGAGGAGTAAAAGGAACATATGTGTATATATATATTAGACCTCTCATGCATAGTTACTGGGCCATGGATCTAGTTTATCATCATCACACAATCTACTTCCTAATCCCCGCTATTGAGGATTGTGATTGGGCGTTGTTGAAGTCGCCGTAGTAGGTCGTATGTTGGCTTATTCGACGTGAGGCCACGTTTCAAATCCCAGGTCAGACTTCTCCAGCAAAACGAAATATAAAAAATATTTCTGCGGCCATATCCTCACAGCAGATTTCTGGCAAAAACTCTGAGAATAAATAAAATTAACATGAAAAGTTTCTCACGTATCAGTCGTTTTTGGTTGACTTTAAATAATGAATAAACACAACATAAATGGTGTGAGAAGCTAGGTTGTAATGACCAATTGTGTATGCGTGTGATTAGGCGTTATATGTATCTCGTTTTTCGCTGATATTTTGTTTTCTTTTTCATTATTTTCTGAATAACTGCTGATTAATTTGATTATTTATTATATGAAATAACATTTATCATAGGACTAACCAAGTCACATTGGCATGCTCCCGATGGTTCCCCTAGTATTTGCTGTAAAGGAAACCCTCCTGGGTCATTTAGGATCGCTTTTATATGAAATCTATGTTCGGAATCGACTTTAAACTGTAGGTCCAATTATATGTGTTAATTTCCATGAATTCTTAAGCCTATATAGCGCTGTTCCATGACTATAGCCTTTTTTAAAGAATCTGCTTCAAGTTTGTTCCTTACTACTGAAGATATCCCTCTTGTTGCAGCCACCTGGTAATGCTTTACTTTGCCAGAATGTATCGTGTATAACCTTCTTGAAATTTAAATTAAACAAGTGTGCGTGAAATACAATTTTTTATTCGTTTGAAATGTTCGCCACTGCTTCCCTGTGCGAAGCGTAACCGCCTTGTCTAATTTTTTCAAGACTCTGGCGCATAAATGAGGACAAATTTGACTGGTGGAATGGGTTATGATGGCTTTGGGGATCGCTGAGGTTTTTCACTTATTCGCCCACACTTGCGATTTAAAAAATCCCCACAAGAAAATGTCAATCGGGATCAAATCACACGATAAAAATATGGACCGGCAATACTACCGGCCCAAAATCCACACCAAACGGTGACGTTTTAATGATCCTATGTTCTTGGATATCATATGGATTGGGATCGTTCAAAATTCGACAATTTGTTTGCTCACGTATCCATTTATCCAGAACTGGCCCTCGTTACTGAAGATGACTTTTCGATGAAAATAAGTAACAGGAAGAGCTTCGAAACGTATGACAGAGTTAGATGTTTAATATCTAAGGAAGATAAGAATGGCAAAAGTCTAGGCAAATAGCAAAAATGCTAGTAAATAGTAAGAAAAGGGTGATGGCAACACTATCTGTTACGTTATGGCTATAACGGAGAATATTTTTGTGAGTGTAGTTACAATGATCCTGTAGCTGGAACCTTCTGCAACAAAGGATATAAGAACCCGGAACATGTCTTCATTTCTTTTAATTCTTTTATTGCTCAAGATTTTAGTAGGTACACGAGACTTTAATGTGAAAAATTATGCGTGTTTTACCATTTGGGAAAATTTGGCATTTTACGTTAAAGTATTGTCCGACACTGTGCTATGGAATTTAAGTGGAAATAAGGGAATTCGTAGAAATATAAGAGAAGTAGGTAATAGCTATTCCTAGAATCTATTCGTCACAGATCAATTGAGTTGGAATTTTAGAGTTGCAATAGCAACAGTGTCTTTCGAAGATTTTTTCACCTGAAAAATGGTCACATTTGATAAACGAAAAGACCTCAGCAGCTGAATATTTATATGGAGAGCGTTTGAAGAATATAGTGGGTGGGTTTGGTATGTAGACATCCAGCGATGGTGTACAGTGCGATCTGATCTGATGCAACATAAGTGTCTTTTGAAGATACATATTTCCGGCTTAAAAAAACCGGATATGCAGCACTGCTATTGAGAGGTAAGATTCGTAAGGAATACATCTTCCATTTTGAAGCTTGCTATTAATCATGAATACAAGACTACAAACAACAATTTTTTGCTTGGATATCTACACCAAGTCTATCGTCTTTGGAGATAATAAATTGACGAGATAGCGATCGAAACGCAGGCAGAAGTACGCGGAAATTCATCGGCGATTAATTGAGTGGCGGCCAATATTTGCATGAAATTATCTTTAAAAAGTGATTAGGCAGGCATTTTCTGTTTTATTGCCTCAACTAAATATTTCCTGCACTTTTGCAAAATTTTCTTTGTCCTGTTTTTCTTCTTAATTTTCAAAATCCCAAACCGTTAACAAATTAACCGTTACCTACTAAAAACAAGCGATTAAAGTGTTTCAAAATTAACCGCTACCTACTGAAAACAAGCGATTTAAGTGTCAGAAAATTTATTTTCATTTTCTTAGAGTTGGTCACATTGTTTTTCTAGGTACATATTTATAAAATTTTCTATTTTTAGACTGTAATGTATGTATGTACTCTGTTCTTTGTATCCTTTTTTATATACAGTAGTGGTCGTATAATTAGCACATCTATTGATCAAAAGGTTTGTGTTGAATATTTTATTTTTGAAAGAATTTGTTATCACAAAACAATTGCGATCAGTGGAAGAGAGTTTCGACTAAGAAACTTTACTTGTACTAGAGATCGTCTAATAATTAATCATGTGAAGAAGAATGCCTTCATAATGTTGTCAGAAATAAGGAAACTCATTATGGAGGAACACAAAAATCAACTGTGGCAGACTAAATGCAGCTAACTTAATTGGATATGTAGCGCATAACAAACCTATGGTATCATAAAGTAATCTTGCTGCTCGTTTCTCTCTCTCTCTTTAAATATATAAAGGAATAAGCCAAAGAAATAAATATGCCGTGGTCAAATAGGTGTTGTTGGCTTTTTAGACGAAAAGCCAGGGTTCGAGCCCCAGGCCAGACATCAAAATAAAAAAAGTATTTCTTCGGCGATTTCCTCTCAGCAGATTTCTGGCAAAAACACTGAGAGTAAATAAAATTGCCACGAAAAGTTTCTCAAAAATCTGTCGTTCGGAGTCAACTTTAACCTGTAGATTCCTCCACTCATGTATAAAAATTAACACACACAACATAAGTGGTGTGAGAAACTAGTTCGCAATCCTGACTGAAGGGTTGTAATGACCAATTATGTATCTATGTGGTGAATTTGAATCGATTTGGTGGATCGATTTTGCTGTAATTGAAATACCAACACGTGGCGCCTACCGAAGGCAATTAAACATAAAGAAGTTCTATAATGACAGGGCCAGAATCCATGTACCATATAGTGTGTTTCCAATTATAAATAATGTTTCCTTAATAGATGAAAATTTAACCAAACAATTCATTCATTTCATTCCTTTCACTCATGAAAACTTGTATGTAAAATGGATTTTTCTGCAAGATAATAAGAATACACCGCACGATTGAATAAAATATTTAGAAGCTGTGATTTCAATTCAACTCAGGGCATGATCTTGAGACACAAATTGAACAAATTGCTTCGTGGAAAGTGCTTCGAATGGCATTGAGCATTGAGCAATATACAAGATGTCAAAGACTCCTAAAGGTCTTCCCGGATATTAAAGAGAACATATGTACATAAATGGTCATTACAATCATAGCTGCCAGATTTGACGATTTATCACCATTTTGACGATTTTGAGCTTCAAAAATATCATATTGGCGATTTGACGATTTATCCCCTTATTTTGACGATTCATATTCTTTACTTTAGTACATTAAAAGCCACTTTAAGCTTTGTACTTGCTTTGCAATTGTTACTATTCGAAATTTAGGTTAGTAATAAGTGAGTGAAGTATTATATTTTTAAGTTATTTGCGAACACTTGTGATGATTTTTCTATATTTAATTCCTTTTTAACCCCTTAAAAGCCAACAAATTACAACTCCTAAATAACCTCGTAGTTGTCGTTGCAGACAATTTTAAAAATTCGAGTATAGCTTCTAATATTACCATCGGAAGAACAAAGGCAAGCGCCGTTATTTTGTTTCGTACGACCAACACTCAGGGGATCAATGGCTTTGAGTTTGGAACTATGAAAATATGTTATGTGAAGAAGGAAAAAGAGAACAGTGTTTATGGAGACTAGGCTTGTGTATATTTATACCATAAGTAACAGGAAAGGCCTCTGCAGGGAATGAGTTCCACATACGAATAGTCCGACTAAAAAACGTATTTCTACTGTAATGTAGTGTGCGATCCATTGACCACATACGGAAGTGGTGGCCGACAAAGACAAGCGTTACGTAGAAATATATGATTTTCGGGAAACATCCTCTTCCTTCGTTCGAGCAAAATCCTTTTGTAGTAGCGATAGAACAGTGAAACACAAACCACGGTGCAACGATGCTCCAATGATTCAATGGAGTTGGATACACTACCACCATTAACGAGCTATTACGACTTGTACTATACATGATCGAGAAACCTCACAATAGATGTTGAAGCACCGACCCATACATGAGAGTTGTATTCCAGTCTCGGTCAGTTACAAATGGTGTAAATAGTAAGATTATAAGATCTTACGAAGGAACTGAAAACTGTGTCGGTTGAAGCCAACATTACACTGAATTTTCATGCTCAGAATGTCAAGAGCTTCTGACCCTTCAGTATTTACATCACCCATAGATTAAGATGATGCAATATTATTGCTGCGATTATGTGTCAATAAACAACACTGGGGTATATTGTTTAATCCTTAAACAATTTTTTCCTGAAAATGATATAAAATTTCTCCGTTTTTGGAAACAAATTAATAAATGAAGATGAAGGACGCCAGCTTTTAATTGCTAAAAAATTTTTTTTAAATGTTTTATTTTTGAATTCAGATATGTACACATAATATACATTGACTTTACATGTTTTACTACAATAGAAATAATTTTGGTTTTTTATAACTTTTAATTTATTTATTTATTTATTCTGACGATATTTTGACGATTTTAATAAATCTCTTTGACGATTTTGACGATTTTTTCTCAAATATTTGACGATTTGGTGCCTCATTTATCTGGCAGCTATGATTACAATACTTCAGTCAGGATTACGATCTAGCTTCTCAGACCACTCATGTTGTGTGTGTTACATGAGTGACAGACTTTTGAGAAACTTTCCATGGCAATTTTAATTACCCTCAGAGTTTTTGCCAGAAATCTGCTGAGAGGAAACCGACGAAGAAATATAGGAGAAGGAATGCCTTCACAAAATACTAAAAAGAATTAAAACTAAATGATGATTTTGTCCACCTTTAATGGGGTCGTGAAGTCGCCGTAGTCTAGAAAGCAGTGTAGTGGCTTATTAGTCGTGAGCACACGGTTGAAAGACCAGGTTAAACATTAAAACGAAATACGAAAAAATATTTCTTCGGCAACCTCTCAGCAGATTTCTGGCAAAAACTCTGTGAGTAAATAAAATAAAATAAATAAAAAATTTCTGATTGCTACTGCAAAAAGGTCGTGGGTGTGCTAATTATAAGACAGCCACTGTATACATTTGGAAACCATGTCCTGAATTGGTATATTGTGTGTATGTTGTTGCTGTATTTAAATAAAATTTTGCATTTTTAGTCCTTTTGTTTATCATAAACAATAACAACAACAACAAAAACATTAACTAGACTGTGTTTGTTTTTGTATATGGATTGTCGAAAACCCATACAAACAAGCAAATATTCTGGTTGTTTTGGAATTTGTTTTTCACAAAAATTGTTTTTTGCATATGTTTTGTTGGCATTGTAATGGTTTTTCTTTATGTTTTTTTCTCTTTTGGAAATAGAAAATGAAAAACATTTTATTTTTGTTTTTATAAACGAGCTAGACATACAAATAGTAGGGAAATATTAATAAATGCTGGCGGCATATGACTCTACAGTGATGTACTATACTAGCATGTATGTAAGCATATATGCAAATGCATATTTATGCATATGCCGCATACATTCTAAATTGTTTGTACTTTTTTTTCTGACCAAGTGTTTGTCAGTCAAATAGTCTGTTTATTGGTTTTGATGTTTTTGTTGTTGTTGCTGTTGTTTTATTTGTATTTTAAGGGTTTAATTTTAAATAAAAATTTTCTTTTATGGCCCTGCCTTGTCTATTATTTGATTTTATTTTAGCATTTTACATTGACTACCTTTTTTCGCAGTTTCATTTTCCTTTCCTTTTGTCTCATTTTGCCTGGGTATTGTTTTGTTGTTTAATTGCTTTGCTGCTACTGTTGGCAATTCTTGCCGTGTTGCCAGTCAATGAAGTGGAAACCTTTAAGTTGTCTTGTCTGACTTAAGGGTCATTGTTCTTGTTCTTGTTAAATAATTACCCGCATAGAATATGCAAAAAAGAAGAAGGGAAAAAATATCGAAATCTTGCTAACATATCGATCATTGTTTTATTGATGAAGGTGGCCAAAATTTCTTGTTACCAAAGTGGTTTGTACCAACAAGCGAGGTAAATAGGTCACTACCTGATGCAGAACCAAACTCATGAAACACAAACAAACCAATTTATCCTTGCAAATATGTCAAATATTTATTGCATTTCAATTAAAGGAAAGTATTACAAATCATAGAGGAGATATGTATGCAATCATAATATTTTATCATGATATACAATCAATCGCTTGTACATTCGAACAAACGAAGTACAAATTCCAAGATTCCGTACAGAAAAATGTTAAAAAAGGGGGAGGATCCTCCTTTTGTGTGTTCGAAATTTATATTCTCAGTATTAGCGAGTCAAGGAACCTTCGGTGCCAAAAAATTTTACAACTTTATACAGTAATCCCTCGATTTACGTCGCAGTTGGTTCCAAAAAAGGCAACATAAATCGAATAACGACGCAAATTGAAGTTAGAGGGAACAAAAAATTTGACGACGTAAATCGAAACAACGTTAATCGAGGCGACGTAAATCGAGGGATTACTGTACACATGTTTTTAGTTATGGCTTGACTCGTTGGTACTAAAGTTGCGCACGAAAATTAAAAATTCCTGTGAAAAAAAATTTCCTAAGAAATTCGTGTGTTTGTGTAAAGGGTTTGAGGAAATTATGTGAAAAATAATGTCACAAGTGCGAAACTTAATTAATAATTAGTATCCTATACCTAAGCGTTACGGCCAAGGTAGTTAGAGATATTTTGAGACATTTCTCTGAATTGCAATTCAAAAATCTTCAAAATATTCTCAACTTTCCTCTTTGAATAAAAAAAAATTATTTTGTTCCCTCATTAGTACAACAGCTGGATTATGCCCAAAGGGCGCTTAAATTGCAACAATTGCATATTGCAAGCATAGATCGCTGAGAAAACTATGGAGTGCTCATACAACATCGTAAAGACGTTTAAGAGATATAAACTCTGAACTTACGATCACAGTTGTGCCGCACTATGGCCGCATGCTCTTGAGGGAATAGCCGTCCTCTATGGACTTACTGCATAAATGAAAGACATGTGGATTATCCAAGTATCTTTATCAAGTCTACACATAATTGGTCAAAACAACTCTTTAGTCAGGAGTACGACCTAGTTTCTCACACCACTTATGTTGTGTGCGTTAATTTTTATACATGAGGTGGGACCTGCAGTTTAAAGTAGACTCCGAACGAAAGATTTTTTGAGAAACTTTTCATGGCAATATTATTTACTGTCAGAGTTTTTGCCAGAAATCTGCTGACAAGAAGTCGCCGAGGAAATACTTTTTGTATTATGTTTGACGTCTGGCCTGGGGCTCGAACCCTGGCTTTACGTCTAATAAGACAACAAACTACCTACTAGACTTCGATGACTTACAAGTCTATCGAATGATAATACTGCCAATCATTTGAACATTCCGGTAAAACGAAAATATAAACAATTAGCTAACGGAGGTCATCTCACGTGCCCAAATATGCTAACTTAGGTTGAATTGGCGACATGGATTCTATAAAGTCCCGTTGTAACAACGATACTAACTATTTCGTCAGTCCTAATTGACATCTCTCAACCATTTTCAATTGAGATGGATGTTCAAGAATTCTTCTAAACTTTTACTTCTTACTCATCGCTTTGTCTTATGAAAAATTCGTTCGGGGGCTTGCGTATCCAGAAATCTGCTGTGATTTTCTTGAAAGCAGTTATAATTTGATCAGATTTAACACAAATTTTGCTCTGCATATATCCATGTCGGAACAGATTTGTGGTTCATTACCTCATCCTTCCCAAGGAAATAAATGACGTTTGTTTTTCTCTTCTTTAGGGGAATGAAAATCACATGCATCAAGTCTCACTATATCTTCTAGGGACACTCGGTATTCGTGAATAACCTTAGACCAGTGTACACATTCTCTGTGGATCTAATGAAAGCTGTATATTGGGTAATTAAGCATACATATATATATCATCATATGATATACTCTGATACCAGTTTTTAATTGCAGAGGATGGGATGGTAGGGATTGGTCCCTACTCATGCAGTGCATTGAGTGCTATTACGAAAATAGGTTATGAGAGAGAGAACAGAGTAGTGTAAGTAAGTAAGAAAATAGCCGTAGTCTGGCAGGTAGTGTGTTGAGTTAGCACAGACATCTCGAACGAAACGAAAAATTTGAGAAAATAATCCATTCGGCGATTTCTACTCTGCAAAGATTTCTGGCAAAAATTCTGAGAGTAAAATAAAATTGCCATGAAAGGTTCTACGAAAATCTGTTGTTCCGAGTTGTCGTTTAAATGTAGATCTCAACAGTCATGAATAAAATTAACACACATAGCACGAGTAGCGGGAGAAACTAGGTTTGAATCCTGACTAGAATGACCAATTAACTGAGGAAGTGAGGAAGTATATTACAAGATCTCTCCGGAAAAGGAGTTTTTCACATGCAGATAGTGTGGCTAAGGAATGAATTCCGTCTGTAAGGCATTGTGTGATCCACTGGCCACTTTACACCACCTTTAGCTACAGTTGACGTAATTATATTGCTGAGCTTGTGTGACCGATGAAAATCGATCCTATCCGGAGATTCACTGTAGGTCTGATGTGAGTGTGTGACTCATATTATCCCTCTTCAAGCTCTTACAGGCTTGGTCTACCATTAAAAGAATTTGAATGACAAATACTGCTGTCATCTGCAAAAGAGTAGAGAGAATTGGAAGTTATAGAGAGGGGAGGTTAGGTTAGGTTAGAGGACGTGTACTTGTTAAATAAGACAAGTACGGTACCCGGAGGTCGAATTGGCCCATTGTACAACGTCCTAGTTTCTCACACCACTTATGTTTTGTGTGTTAATTTTATACATGAGTGGTGGGACCTACAGTTTAAAGTCGACTCCGAACGACAGATTTTTGAGAAACTTTTTCATGGCAATTTTATTTACTCTTAGAGTTCTTGCCAGAAATCTTTGTATTTTGTCTAGATGTCTGGCCTGGAGCTCGAACCATGGCTTTACGTCTAATAAGCCAACATACTACCTACTAGACTACGGCGACTTCAAAAATATAGAGAGAGGATCGTTAATAGAAATGAGGAATGTAGTTGGAGATAGAACATAACCCCTGAGTTTAAATTGAACTCATCCGATGGAGTCCCATCTATAACATCCCGTATCTTGAGGTCCCTGAGAAAGCACGATTCAAAATCGAGAGAAGACCAAAAACAATAAGTTTTGATAGAAGTGCAAGGGATTTGCAAAGCAGCCTGAGAACCTCATATTGTAGTTGGCCTTTTACTATTATTCTAGCCTTCTAGTATAACTTTGTTATCACCAGACGTCGTCACAAAGAGAACATGATAAAAATGTGAGTGTATTTGTGAGAGGCATGTGTTAACCCAGAGGAAAATTGTTAGTAATATTTTCAAGTCTACTTATTGACCCAACAATATGTATATGTGAGCGGAAAATACAAGTATTCTTCCAAAAATCGAAATCATTTCTTATTGATATTTGTGAATTCTACTGTAATATTTTTTTGGGTGTATAATGGAAGTCTGAAAAAAGCGACATGAACCTTCTTCTTTAGAAGCTGACAAGCAACTGAATGCATTTTTACGATCTTTTTAACGAACATTGTTAATGTTCGTGTCCTATGTGTGTAAAAAGCCGAAGACGTTCTTCCCCTGAGGGACGTTGATGCCGACGTCTGGTTATCACAGACGGATTCAGTCAGAATCGAAGAATTTTATATCGGCTTTTTACTTCAATCTGGAGGTAGAGGAGTAAATCTACGTATACGTTTATTTGAAACTGACTCCACGATGTCTTGTTATGAGGTGAGGTGTACAGGTTTCTGCCACAAACTCTTTCACAGTTGGGATATTATTAACCCCTTTCCATATTAGATTGCAGTAAGCTTGTCTTTCAAAATAAAATCAATTTAAAGCTTTCAATTTAAATTAAATGTATTCGAAATCGATTCTTTTTCATCAAAATTTCTTTTGAATTCTTCAAAATACTTTAGTAATGATTTCTGTTTAATTTTATTGAAGTTGATTCCACATTATATTCCTCTTTCCGCCGCCCAACATAAAATTGTGGAAATTGTGGAGTTCGTGGCAACGAATTAATTCCATTTTATTTTTTGATTTCATTCGTTCTACATTAATTCATACGTATACTTTTTTTCTATAAAATATTTATATTTTTTTCCTTTACGTTACGAGTGTAAATTAATTCAATTCAATAAGTATTCCAGTAGCCGGACCTGGTTATTAAACATTACAGAGCTACACATAGATTTTAGTTTCCTTTTCAAAATCATTTTTTATTTCAATTCTTTTTTATTTTAGATTTTATTTCTCTACAAAATACAACAAAAAAAAAAAACAAAAAGAAAATGAAACAAAACAAAAAATAGTTTCTTTTGTTATTGAAACTCCCATAAAAAAAACGAGAGAAAAAATTCATTCATTGAAGGCCTCACGTAATAATAACCGCCATAACAGTTTTAATGGCACGTCGTCTGTCTGTCGGTTCGGTCTCTCTTTCTCCAAAGCAATGCTGGAGTCGTTCCTTCCTTATGCCATTAATAACTACAAGCGTACCGTGTATAGCGGAGAATAGAGTGAAGAACCCTTCATTCATTACTTCATATAAAAGTGCAGATGTGTGTCAAAAGGTCAATTTATTAGTCTTCTACCATTCATGTCCTTTTTTTTTTGAAATAGTTTTTTACCAAATTGTACGAAAAATAAATTTAAAAAACAGCAGAGAAATCACGGCAACAATAATTTCAAACTAGGAACTACTGCCGCATCTTCTTCTCTTTTGTTTGTTGAGCATAGAACGCATAACGTATGCGTTACACATCATTTGTGTAACACGATTTCCTGTACGTTTTCCAAGCATTTTTCTACGTTTGCATCGAATTTTATTGATTCATTCCTGTTTTTTTTATTTCATAACACATTTCTAATATTCTATTCAATTTGCAATTGTTAACACGGAAGTTTAATGTTAGAAAAGTCGAAAGAATTCTTTGCTTATTCTTAGGACATCTGCAAAAAAAAGAAGAAAAATCCAGAGATTTTTTATGGTTGGTGAGGGGGGGCATTAAGAAAATTTTATTTATTAGGAAATACGTGTGGTAGTGGATACTCTTTAGTTGCCGCGGCTAGTATGTAGTGTGTTGGTTTGTTAGACGTAAGGCCTCAGTTCAAACCCCAGGCCAGACATCTCCAACAAAACGGCAATATGAAAAAATATTTCTTCGTCGACTTCCTCTCAGCAGATTTCTGGCAAAAACTCTGAGAGCCAATAAAATTGCCATGAAAAGGTTCTAAAAAATCTGTCGTTCGGACTTTAAACTGAAGGTCCCGCCACGTATGTATAAAAATGAACACACACAATATAAGTAGTGTGAGAAACTAGGTCGTAATCCTGACTAAAGGGTTGTAATGACCAATTATGTACATATGTCTACCCTTTATATTTTAGTTAGCCTTAGTACTGCAACCATACAATCTATTGTACTCTCCTCCAATTTAATGGGACACTTCTGCAGTGTCTCCTCCAAGCCTATTTCCCTGCTCCTTTGTGTCAAAAATTAAAATTCCTTCCCTACTACCTGATATGCACTAAGGTGTTTCCTTTTGGGATGCATTAATACCCCACAGGCTAAAAGAATGTGTTCTGATGATTCATTCTCATTGTCACAGAATTTACATGTTGTTCTCGAAATAATTTCCGTTCTTAATAAGTGGACTCTGAGTCTACAGTGCACTATCAAAAAGACGGTTATTATCCTTGAGTTATTCCTGCTTAGCCTGATACATGACACAGATCTCCTCTTATTTAGTTAATTAGTTTTTAAAGCGTCAAATCCACTTGTTTTGAGAAAAGTTTTTGACTCTGTTAAATTTAGTTTTCGTAGTAGAGTAGAGAGAAGAGCTCTGGTGTCATCAACGGCGTGGAAGCTCACTTTCTGGCAAGTGCATCTGCTTGCGCATTGCATGGAATTTTACATGACCTATGATCCCGTAGAGCGTAATGTTATTTTATTCTTCGATTTAACTTCATAATAACCGAGTGCTCGAATGGTGGTTTGACTATGCCCTGATCTTTGTACCTCCTATCCAAGTTGAATTGATCAAATGACATAAACTTCCGCTGGGAAGATACTGGCAAATTTCCCATGAATTCGGGATATTTCCTTCTTTTCCAAGATTCTTTCTTAACACAAATCTGTCTACCACAAAATAGTCCCTTTCTTTTAAAAGATTATGTAACTTCCAGATTTCGACATTCATTTTTGTTACTAAGCCTTGTCGCAATGAATTTCTCAAAATCTGCTGCTGTCCTGGTTACAATTAAGGAAGGAGTCGATTCCTCAGATCACGAATTTGCGAAATGAATTTCATGTTAAACTTGTCTCCCACCATAATCATCAAAACATTGACCTTCACCACCATGTGCTTACTTTGTTAACTGATCATTACAATCTAGTTTCTCACACCATCCATATTGTGTGAGTTAATTTTGCCCGTGAGTGGCGGAACCTACAGCTTAAAGTCGATTCCGAATGGCAAGATATTTTTCTAGAAACTTTTCATGGCAATTTTATTGTACTCTACGAGTTTTTGTTGGAAATCTGCGGAGTAGATGTCGCCGAAAGAAAAATTTTTTTTTTTTGTAAAATCAGCACTTAGGGGATTGGCCCCTACTCATGCAGTGCATTGTGCAGGTTTAGGAAAATAGGTTATAGGAAGGTGGAAAGATGGAGTAGTGTTTGTGGACATTTGATTTAAACTCAAGATGCGAACGGCAAGGAAACGAGTTGCTGCTAGGTGCTTTGTTTCAGTTGTCTGGAGTGGGGTTTGAACCACGGCGTCACTACCTACTAGACTATGACAACTGACATGGGAGCATACAGCTTCCAGATTACTCCATTGATTTTTGCTAATAAGTCTCATGGTGACGAACTTTTCAAAATCATACTGTCTGCGGGTGTTGTTCAGGGGACAACTAAGGAGTGAGCTGACAATCAATCGATTCCTTAGGTTACGACTTGTCTTTCATCAACCTAACCATAGTCTTCAAAACGTTGTTGGTTTTTACTACCGATCGATTTTAGATCGATTTAAATCCAACAGAGCTGCCAGCGCCGCTGGAGAAAAGGTTTCCATTACTCCTTTTATGCCAATACACGCTATTCTGTATGTTTTGTTCAGCTACATTTGAGCTGTTTTCAGATTTGTTTTACCAGCCCAGACGATTGCCCATAGATCTCTATTGGTCTGACACTAAGGTCATTAAGGTATACATCCACTGCATAATTCTTCAGCTGCATCTCGTAGATTTCCTTGCAAGCCCATTGCATACCAGTATGAGTTCTATGGCCTTTCCTAGGTTAGGGTAGGTTAGGTTAGAGGACGTACAAGTACAGTACCCGGAGGTCGAATTGACCCATTGTACAACGTCCTAGTTTCTCACACCACTTATGTTGTGTGTTTTAATTTTTTATACATGAGTGGTGGGACCTACAGTTTAAAGTCGACTCCGAACGACAGATTTTTGAGAAACTTTTTCATGGCAATTTTTATTTACTCTCAAAATTTTTGCCAGAAGTCTGCTGAGAGGAAGTCGCCGTTGTATTTTTGTCTTGATGCCTGGCCTGGTGCTCGAACGCTGGCTTTATGTCTAATAAGTCAACACACTACCTACTAGACTACGGCGATTTCAAAAAGCCAATATACTACTTAATAGACTACGGTGACTTCATCACTACCAATGTACAGTGGACTTAAATCCGACAGAGTCTCCAGCGCCGCTATAAGACATGTTCTCTTGCAACTGTTATGCTAACACACGCTAATCTCTGTATGTTGCTTAACTCCATTTGAGCTGTTTTCAGATTTATGTTAACTACCCAGACAATTGTCTCATATGTCCCTATTACTCTGACCGATTTCGAAAGACAGGTTTGAGAAACTTTTCATGGCAATTTATTTACTCTCAGAGTTTTTTTTTTTGCCAAAAATCTGGTGAGAGGAAGTCAACGAAGAAATATTTTTTTTCATATTTCGTTTTGGTGGAGATGTCGGACCTGGGCCTCATGTCTAATAAGCCAAAACACTACCTACTAGACTACGGAGACTTCAATGTATACATAGAGAGCATAGTTTCTGTGTTGACATATAACATCTATGACCTTTCCTCAGATGTCCCTAGATGGCCCTTTCATGTCAATTTACTAACCGGTATTATTCCTTGAAATAAGGGCGGTTTTTATGCCATACATTGTACATTCAGGCCACTTTTATGACAGAATTGCACGTTTTGTACAATAACATGCGTTTGCTCTCGAAAGTAAGGATAATTTTTAAAATATAGGCAAAGAGTAGGCGGAAGTCTACGTTATACCACACGCTACTAATCCAGCGTTAGGGAAAAGAAGGAAATATTATTTTATTGGACTTTATAAATACCAACTCAATACACAGATGTAGGATATAAAAATCTATATTTTTTCAATATTTTCGTATTTAATATTCAAAAATCTTATGGTCTTTTGGTTTAGGGTTTAGGGTGTCATAAAAATTCTTTCAATACCAATAAAATTGTAAAATTGTTTATACCACGTATTGTAAATGGTATTTTAAAACTTTTTCAATGTTTTTCTTTTTGTATGAAATCGAAGAACAATAAACGACGATGATAAAAAGTAAATTATGTAAGACCACCGTTTCATTTCTTTTGATTTAATTTTTTTTTATTTTTTCTTCTTGGTTTTTTTTTCTCTTTTTTTAGAAACATGATCATGGCTGGAGAAAATTCAATGAAAACGGTAACTTGTCTTATTTTATCAGTTTTTCTAATTTTTTTCTATTTTTTCTAAACATTTTTTTATTTTTTTTTTGGGGCAGGGTAACAAGGGACGGGTATTAATAAGCGTTTGTGTGGACATTAACAATGGAAGGCAAATAACCATTTCGTTGATAATTTATTGAGGCTGTCAAATAAAACAATTACACTGCAACTGGTCTTAAGCCAGACAATAAACGCATCAACGTTCAACGTTCATGACCATAACCAGAGAGAGAGGTCAATCACATTTATTTGGGCCAGCTATGGTCGAAAAACTCATAAACGAAAAGAAAATTAATGAATGAACTGAATTGAACTGAACTGAATGATATTTTCATTGTTTTCATCGTTTTCAACTTTTCTTTCATTTAATTTGAAAGGAAACTAGAATCAGGTGCAACCAAAGCCAGACTCAACTCATTTCACACTTTTTATTCATTTATGGTGTAGAGTCCGGCATTGTTTTAATTGTTATTTACCCACTGCAATAAGCATCATCATTAGTTTTATTTATTTTATGATCATTTATTGGCCAGTCTTGGTGTCTAAGCATACTTGGACAGGCCATAAATGTCTTGAGACACTCTATTGTTTGTAGTTTCGAAAATAAATTCTCAATTTTTCAATTTAATTTCAATGGCATACATCTTACATTGACATTTCCCGCATTGAAAAGAAAAACTCTCTCTCTATCTCTCGAAACAGGAAGGAAGTGCCATCATACTTTTATTTCTTTCAAGGATATTTAGCCAAAGTAGCCACCATACAATTAGCCCTGTAGTGTGTCCTTTTAAATTTAGCCTGTCATCGTTGTGTTGCCTAATTGTTTGCCCAGTTTCTTGCCAATTGTTTTACTACAGTTTTGGCTACTGTAGAGAATCTTAGACCGTGGGAGAATCTTAGAACGGTTTTGTTTAAAAATTTCTAGGTGGTCTTCCCTAACAGGTTGATTTTTATTCCCTTGATTGTAAAAGAAATACATAAAAGGATCTTAAGTAATAAGAAAAAATCTTCTTATTATGGAATCAAGTGGGAAAGATGCTGAAGAGACTTATAATTGAGACTTGTTTGATGGCTTCTTGATATTTACAACAACTGGACAGGATTAAAAGAAATGCTTAAAATTCGAACGTTAATTGACGCAAGTCTAACACACTCGCTTATCAACAGAAGGCTTAAAAATCTGTTGTTCGGAGTTGATTTAAACTGTAGGTCCCTGCCAGAGATCAGCATTGAATCGTTTTTTCGCTACTCATAAGAACTCATGAAATTTTGAATATAAGTGAGTCAACAATATTGAAATTTGACTACAAACTCTGATTCATTCATACTCACTACAACGTTGATTTATAAGTACAGGTTGCAATGAGTTAGCATACAACGTTGACATCAAACTCATACCATTCGAAATATGTTTGATTCATAAGCCTACTCATTTAGATTCATAACTTTAGAAAAACATATTTTATTATCCTTTAGTATTCATGGGCGATTCATACTTATCTTGTGATTCTTGTATATGTTGAGTTATGGAGAGTCGAAACCAACAACATCATACACGTTGGTAAGTATGAGTATGATGAGTACTTCAAACTTTGAGTATGAGTAGAGGTTCCATGATATTAGAATAAGTATGAATGCGCATAAGTATGAGAAATTATGAGCATGATTCGATTCTACTCATCTTTTGGAATACTAATCGCTGATCTCTGGTCCCTACACACATACATACATACATAATTGGTCATTACAACCCTTCAGTCTGCATAACGAACTAGCTTATCATACCACTTATGCTACGTGTGTCAATTTTATACATGACTGGCTGGACTTACAGTTTAAAGTCGACTCCGAAAGACAGATTTTTTAAGAAACTTTACATGGCAATTTTATTTACTCACAGCCTTTTTGTCAGAAATCTGCTGAGAGGAAGTAGGCGAAGAAATATTTCTTTTCATATTTTATGTTTCGATGTCTGACCTGGGGTTTGAACAGTGGCCTTTACGTCTAATAAGCCAACACACTACATACTAGACTATGGCGATTTTAGGTCCCTACACTGACGTGTAAAATTAACACTCACAACAAAAGAAGTGTGAGAAGCTATATTGTAATCCTGACTGAAGAGTTGTAATGAACAATTATATATTTATGTATGTAAGCTGTACAGTAGGATCTTCCAACCTTGACAGTTAGCTACCGAATTTTGGCTGTTGATAACGGCCATCTTGTTGAAGCTACATTTGGCAAATTAGTTGTCATTTATTCAGTGTGTTTTGCTAAATCACCATGAGCGGATATATTAATCAATAACTTAATTTAAAATTGTTGTATTAAAATGGATGTTCTGTTCCGGCTCGAATTGTCAGCGAAAAATCATCTTCAGCGAATAATAAGTACGTGGACAAACAAGTTTGTCGAATTTGGGACAATACCAAGCCACATGAGATCTCAATAAAGTCACTGTTTGGTATGGATTTTGAGCTGACGTTGTCATCGAACCATAGTTCTTTGAGAATCACATTGGATGACCTCATCACTGTCAACGGTGAGCACTAAAGGTTGCAAATTGCCACCTTCTTTTAGCCTGAATTGACTAAACTGGACACCAACAAGATATGGTCTTAACAGGACGGCACTACGTGCTTCATAGCTAATGCCACAGTGGATATTATAAACGAGCAATTTGAGGGCATGGTCCTCTCCAAGGAAGGTGATGTACACTTTCCATCGTGATCATATGATTTGTCACCCTTCCTTGAAGGGTTTTCGTAAGTAGCAGGTGTATGCGAATAAGCCACAAACCAGAGCGGTCTTCAAAGCCAACATAACTCATACCGTCCTACAAATTCGGTCCGAGTGTCTATTTTTCATATAAAATAGAATTGTTTATTTATTAACTGAAATATCCTTCTTCAGCTACAATACACTTGTATCTTTCACCCGCAATGCAGTCTTTATTTTTTTAAAAACGTTGAAGGTGTTCCTTTATGTCCCTTTGTGTCCATTTATGATTCTCTAAATTGTGGAAATAGAAAAAAAGGAAACAATGTCAGTCTAATACAGCCATAATAGATGATATATTGTTGTGGCTTTGTTTTTATTACAAAAAAAATGATGAACGCAATTAACATTGAGCCTCCTACTAATGGCACATAATTTTCAGGTAATAATTTTTATGAACCGCACAAGTTTATGGCAAAACCTTGTAAATGTTTTATTCAGTGGTTAAGGTACACTATTTCAGGCATTTTATGCTTCTTCTGATATCCTAGAATCACAGTGGAGAGTAGGGATATGAACCATTCTCTTATAACGGATTGAAAGGAGTTTACAAGCGTCATTCCAAGAGTAGTTTACTGCTTACAGTTTTGCATCAATTGGACTTCGCCGTGTTCCTCGCAGGTGTACCAAGACGCCGACCACTTCTTATATTCATATTCTTATATTCATATTCCAGCGAAAGACATGAAGAGCGATGTTGTTAATTGGCATCCGAAGTGTATGCCCTGTTAACCATCATTACCGGTAATGTAGCTTCTGTGGAACAGAGATTTGGTTTGTAGCAGATCAACGCTCCGTACGCGATTCAGGCGTGGAGTGATCAGATATAATAATCATATCGCTGTTGTAGCGATTTCGCCTGCTCGTTATTAATTGCGTGTTCGTTTATCGGAGCATAAAAATATTTGAAAAGACTGAAGATTCTAGAGAACACCTCTGCAAGTCATAAAAGTTATCGAATTCAGCGCCCGATCCGGGCGATAAATGTCCCTCATATGTAAGTCGTACTGGACATTTGTTGACTGCAGCTTTAAAAAAAAAGAAAAAAGGGTTGGAAAAATGCAAACGTCTCTGCGGAGCACACGGATAATTACATACATATATACATAATTGGTCATTACAACCCTCCAGTCAGAATTACGACATAGTTTCTCACACCACTTATGTAGTGTGTGTTAATTTTATATATGAGTGGTGGGACTTACAGTTTAAAGTCGACTCCGAACGACAGATTTTTGAGAAACTTTTCATGGCAATTTTACCAACTCTCAGGGTGTTTGCCAAAAATCTGCTAAGAGGCGGTTGCCGAAGAAATACTGTTTTGTATTTTATTTTGATGTCTGGCCTGGGGCTCGAACCCTGGCTTTACGTCTAATAAGCCAACACACTACCTACTAGACTACGGCGACTTCACCGATAATTAGTACAGGAAAGTTTTGTGTACCGATGAAAAAATTTTAACGTGCAGGAAATATTTAGTCAGCAAAATAATGTGGGATGTACGCACGGTCATTTGAAGAAGCATCTAAACTGAGTTCTCGGATTATCACTCAACTTTTTTCATATTTTTGTGGATTTTCTCTTCCGATGGAGTTACTAACTATTTTTTCTACTAACAAGCTGTCGAATTATCAAACAAAGTTTGCCAAGAAACCGTTTCAAACCAGCAGTGAATTTTTCAAGTCAAACTTGTATTCGAATTAATTTTAAAGCATTCATCTCCTATAAAGTCCCATTGTATAATATGTAGTGCTATATAGTTAAACCATATGGAATACTACACGTTTGAATACGTATGCTGTGTAAGTCGCCATAGTCCTGTAGGTATTGTGTTGGCTTATTAGGCATGAGGCCACAGTTGAAACTGCAGGTTAGACATCTCTAACCAAATGAAATATGAAGATAATATTTCTTCGGCGAGGAAGATTTCTGGCAAAAATTCTAAGAGAAATTGCCATGAAAAGCTTCTCAAAAATCTATCAGTCGTAGTCGTCCTTAAACTGTAGATCTCGCAACAACATGAGCGTGAGTGTGAGAAGCCAGGTCGTAATTCTGACTGAAAGATTGTAATTACCAATTATGTATGTATCTATGCAGGCTGCGTAATGAGTCTTGGAACCTGATGAAACTTATTGCTAAAGACAGAGCAGGTTTAAAGAGGATTCTTGAACTTTCACTAAGAATTGAGGTGCCAATGAGCCGATAATATTTTCAATTAAGCACCAGTGTTGGAATGTTTTACCAAATTTCTATTGTAACTGAAATAAAATATCCCCAACTATTTAAAAGCATTGCATGAATGATAAGGAATTTCCGATTATCATAATTTAATTAAAAATATTTGAATTCCTTAAAGTTTTTTTTTTTTTTATCGATAAAATTTTTTTCTTGTTATCATGAAACAATCACAATGCAAAACAAAATCAATAATGCGAGTATAAATTATTAAATTTTTGTTGTTGGTTGGTTGTGTGGTACATTAATTTGCTCTACAGCCAGCATATTGTGTGTGTGTTTTTTAGAGAATTAATCCCGAATATTAAAATAATTTTCCACAGCCAAAAAAGACAGACAAAAAGCATTGCCGAAAAACATAAGCTCCACATAATAAAGTAATCGATCTGAATATCCTGAATTGGCCAGCAAGCCGGCTTCTTTATCTCATCTGATGAGCCACAATCTATGTTTCGTTTCGTTACGTTTAGTTCGTTTATTTATTTTTGTTTGTTTGTTTATTTGGGCCGTCTTTTGAAAAACTACCGAAAAACATTCCAATACTATAAGATCACTTGGCCGATTCTTTTTTTTTTTTTTTTTGTTTGATTTCTTCAGCTGAATCTGAATATTTAAATGACACTCATGGTGTATATTATTTGTACATACGAAAAGTCCGGTATCTAAGTATGTATGTATGGATGTACAGGTTAAATATTTCATAATTCATATACACCACAAGGTCTTCTACTGTCTTTCATTCTTTCTTTATTAACTGCTGGTGACTTTGTTTAAGCACTTTTAACTGATTGGTGGCCAAAAGATGTTCGTATGTACTCCCTACAGGCTGTTTGTTGTGGCCTTTGATTGTGTCATGATCGTGATCGTGATGATGATGACGGTGGTAGAAGTACGAAACATTGATGAAAAAAAACCAGTAGCGTAACGAAACGTATAAAAGTGTTGTTACAGAGATACGATCGAAATATATGTACGTTTCATAAAAGCAACAACAACAACAACAATATCTATACGAATAGCAAACAAAATGAAAAGCATTTTGAAGATGGTTTTTTAAAAAGATTTCCGATAAAATAAATCGAATTTAAAAACAACAACAACAACACAAAAATTCGTTTTCCCAAAATGTGCTAAGAAGAGCAAGCAAATACCGAAAACCGGCAATACACTGCAAAGCTAGAGGAGTGAGTTTATGCGGTTATCTGGCTGGCTGGCTCTTTCTATGCCATCCATCCATATATCAGTGAGTGAGTATAGGATGCATGCACGCACGCGCACATAATTAGAGAGTTATTTCCACTTATAGGCGTGTTGCTTAACAAATTTGTTAAGAGCTCCAGTAGAGAGCGGTGCCTTTTTTGTCTTCGTATTTTGTATATAGGCAGGCGGACAATAGGACAGACAAACAAACGAACGAACGATCGATTGAATGTAGCCAAAAAAGGATCATTTACTGCATATTTAACAAAAAAAAAAAAAAAAAAGGAAAACATTTTTTTACCCAGCTGGCTGACCTGACTGTACGTCTCACTAAATATTTGACGTTTACGACAATGGCTTCTCTTTTTGCCAGCCAGGCAAGATGTGCCAGCAGCATATTAGGCAACCCTTTATGGCTGACAAAATTTTTAACCACGCCGTGCAGTCTCGTAGCGTTTCGTCTGTGCGGCCTTATGACTCTGTGCGGTAGGGGGTGATGAGGGGCATTAAAATAACCATGTCAGGAATGTCCATAAATTTCATAAGCAAATGAAAAGCGACTGCCTTTTTTCACCTGAAAATATAAAAACATTAATGAGTGCCATCACTATGGGTCGATGTAGAAGAAAAACTACTTCTACAATCCAGTTTTGAAAGAATAATTAAAGAACAGAGATGGGTTCATGAGAATCTAAAATTTAAGAAATCATGTTCCTTAGTCTAATAGTTTACAATAGATAACAGGCAGAGATGTTATTTTAGCTGTTGTTTTAAACAAATGATTCTGCGGTTGTAAGAATTAAAAAATGTGAGTCGTCCCAGTCTAGTAGGTAGTGTGTTGGCTTATTAGACATGAGGCCACAATTCAAACCCCAGGTCAGACGTCCCAGACTATAAGAAATACAAAAAAATATTTCTTAGGCGACTTCCTCTCAGCGGATTCCAGGAAAAAACTCTGAGAGTAAATAAAAATTGCCATGAAATGCTTCTCAAAAATCTGTCGTTCGGACTCGACTTTAAACTGTAGGTCCCGCCACTCATGTATAAAATTAACACACACAACATAAGTGGTGTGAGAAACTAGGACGCAATCCTGACTGAAGGGTTGTAATGACAAAATTATATAACGGGTGATTTTTTAGCTATTATCTTTTTGGCAACACTGATTTCAACAGCTCACGCACGTTTCGTGCCTTGTTTCACTGTCAAACATCTTCAGTTTGGTCTATAATTTAACCATGAATCGTCTTACAAACGAACAACGCTTGCAAATCATTGAATTTTATTATCAAAATGCGTGCTCTGTTAAGAAAGTTCATCGCGAGCCTCTGTTAATCAACAACGTGAAAAATTTTGCGGAAGGATTTAGGTGTGAAGCCTTTCAAAATACAGCTGGTGCAAGAATTGAAGATGAATTGTCGATTTTGGAGTGAAGATCAGCCAGAAGCATTGCAAAATCTACCAATGCATCCAGAAAAAGTCACAGTTTGGTGCGATTTATGGGCTGGTGGCATCATTGGACCGTACTTCTTCAAAGATGCTGCGTATCGTAACGTAACTGTGAATGGTGAGCGCTACCGTGAGATGATATCCTTTTTTTTTTTGCCCAAAATGCTATATCGTGTGATTTAACGCCTTTAGACTATTTTTTGTGGGGCTATGTTAGAGCTCATGTCTATACAGACAAGCCCACTTCAATTGACGCATTGGAAGACAACATTGAAGGATTTATTCGTGAGATACCGGCCGAAACGTTGGAAAAAGTATGCCAAAATTGGACTAAGCGGATGGACCATTTGAGGCGCATTTGCATGATATAATATTCAAACATTAAATTATATGGACCGTCCTATCGATGTAAATAAAGATTTCATGCATTTTTCTGAATTTCATGTGTTTTTTTTTGAAAAATTTTCCTACAGCTCTTAAAAAATCACCCATTACATAAGTATGTATGAAAAGCTAAGGTTTGATATGAACGGCAAAGACCTGCTGTTGTCATTTGCAATACTTACAAGGATTGTATGGGGTCTCGCAACCACGAGAGATAGGTAGCTGTTTCGATTTGATAGGCGGCAATTGACACTACATGATCGGACACTGGTTTATATACAGGAGACTGTGACATGCGATTTATAACATCACATAGTGATTCATGAGGGCTTCTAGATGTGCAGATGAGATAAGTGAACCTACCCCCATAATTCTAATCTCTTCATCCCATCTAAATACAAAACATAATTGGTCAGTATAACTCTTCTGTCAGTATTATAACGTATCTTCTCACACCACTTATGTTGTGTGTGTTAATTTTATACATGAATGGCGGGACCTACAGTTTAAAGTCGACTACGAACTACAGATTTTTGAGCACCTTTCATGGCAATTTTTACTTACTTTCAGAGTTTTTGACAGAAATCTGCTGAGGGAAAGTCACCGAAGAAATATTTTTTCATATTTCGTTCTGATGTCTGACCTGGGCTGTGAACCGTGGTGGCATGTCTAATAAGCTACTACATCTAGTACAGGCAATTAAAACAAATTAAAAAACATTTTTTTTTGCTTAAAAATTATACATCACCAGCCCATAGTGCAATGCATGCAAAAAAAAGAAAGAAAGGAAAAAAACGTAGTGTCATCATTTTATATCCTACCAGGAGAAACGATAAAAACGTAGGGAATCAACATTATTATTCGATAAAATTATAAGAAACGATCAAAACGTTCAGGAGATTCGAGTCGATCCGCAGAGTATAAGGCAAGTATGGCTGTTTGGAAGACTGACAGACAGAGCCAAATATAAAAGGAAAAGAACTGCGACACAGCTTCCTACAAAGACAAAATGCCGACATTAAGATTTCGTTTGACTTTTTCTTCTCTTCGATATTTTTTGGTTTTTATTTTCTGTTAATTTTTGTTTTTTTTTTTCTTTTTTGTTGGTGGAGTTGACCATTTAATGCGTTCGTTGGTCATAATGCAGTGACAGTCTAAAGGTGTGGTAACTGCCGACAGGCTGATGTGACTGACTGTTGCAGCTTATTTTCTTCTTTTTTTCGTTGTTTTTCTGTCTGTCTTTTGAAACAAAAATAACTACACATACTGATACAAAAAAAAAAAACAGAAACAGAAACAGAAACCCTTTAAGAACCACTCACTCAACACTGACTCACCTGAGTTGAAACAATTTTTTTTTCTTAAATTCAAATATTTTCAGTGTGTACATATGTATGTATGTAAGTGTGTGTGTTTGTTTTTAAATCAGTAGGGAGCTTAAAACAGTATCCAAAAAAAAAAAGATGAAAAAAAATTTAAAAAGCTAAACAAGATTTTATTCGACCTCCTGGTGCAGTAGCATTTAACATCTGTTCTTTCGTTGTTTCATTTACGTTTTGAAGGTATTTCTTACCACTACGGGTGTGTAGGTATAATTTGGATGCCACCAACAACAACAGTAACATTTAAGACCATGGAAAATGAAAAGATTGAAGTAAAAAAGCAAACAAGTCACGAGTAAAAATTTCCCGCATAATAAATTATCGACGTGCATTGATATGTGGCTTAATGCGCTTCTGTGCAACGCTTAAAATGCTTCAACATCGTCAACAAAGCATTCTGTGCCTACAATGTACTCTTCGCCACAAACTGTTGCTCGATATTTTTCTTCATGCTAACTTGTATTGGTATTCCAAAAACCATTTGTGCCCATTGATATGGTTACACTGGCTGCAAAATTTTGTTTTCGAAAAAAAAAAAATTTTTTTTTAAATTGAAAAGTATTTTCGGAAACAACTGCAGCTTAAGTTTGAGGCTTATATACGGATTCGAAGGATTGAGACTTTGCAAGTGACCTTTAACGTTTGTTGTATCGTCTACGGATTTTTTATACAATCAACAGGCGTAATTGCCTTGTTTTGTTTGCAGTGCTTCATTGACTGCTTTAAAGAAACTCTATATAGGGAATCCCTCCACAAAATTTCCTGGATAGTAGCATCACCCCCACATCACATTGCTTACCGTCCAGATCTTACCAAATTTCGGACCTTTTAAGACAACGTAGGAATTGTTATGTCTTTGTGAGATGTTGTGATCAAAGCAGCGTCGTTAGCTCCTGTCAAATGTTAATCTCTTTTACCCCTGGCCTTCCATTATTGCAGCGATCTCCTCTTTTCGACTGTCGATAGAGTTCGCTTTGGATCTTCGAGATTCTACTTCCCCTCATCTTCTTAATCCTGCGCTTCCGATAAATCTTTTCAGCCTTGCAGTCGAACTCTTTCGACTGTCGATAGAGTTCGTTTTGGGACTTTGCGGTTCTCCTTCACCTGATCTTCTTATTACTGTGCTCGTGATAAAACTATTGAGTCTCCCAATGTCTATGCTTGACAAATAAAAATCCCAAGTACCCAAGAGGAGAAGAACAGCTTCGTCGTCTTCTTTGTCTCTCCATCTACTGCAAAAGTCAGTGGCCAGATGACAAGGATCAATTCGTCTCGATGCAATGTCCAGTAATGACTCCGACAACTGCGCTAAACGTACACTCAGCCACAAAAGTATACATACGGTTAACAAATTTCAGAAATTTTTTAACCAATCCGTTTTCGTTGAAAATCTTTATAATTGTCTGACAACTTTCCTCGACTTTAAGGCGGTCTTGGTTAAAAAATTTCTGAAATTTGTTAACCGTATGTATACTTTAGTAACTGTGTGTACTTCTTTGGGTTTTGAGTAGACTTTCTGGCCGTCATTCAACTTAGATAGGCTACGCGATCTCACTTTGTGCTTCCGAAGCAACCAGAACAGCGTTGACGTAGTCCGTCTTTGTTTTATTATTTCTGTACTGTCACTCAAAAGTCCGTTGATTGTACCACAGCTCTTAAATTCGTCTGCTTTGCTGTTTCCCAGAGTACGACTATGTAAAGTAACTTATATGATGAGAAAATTGGAGCATTTTGTCATCTCCTTCAGAGGCAAGCAACAACCGTAGACCAGTCGTAATGTTACAACCCAAAGCCTGTACAGGTGCCTGGACCATCTGATAATACTGCAAACCGCATGGCTTACACTTGGTAACTTTATCATACGAGCTATACTAGCTGAATTCGAAAAGATTACTCTCACCACAGTTCTATCCAGTTTTGAACTATGCTTCCATGCTTGATACGTTTAAATCAGTCAGATTTCCCATCTTTTAAACACTGTTCTGTAAGAGAGTGGCCGTGCCCGAAAGCTTGGTAGAACAAATGAATTTTTTTATTAAAGATTTTAATGGTCAAAGAGATCTCATTCCTAAGAGCAATCTAATCACCAGAAATTTGAAAAAATCCCAATAATTCTTTCCATGACCGCCACTGTTGCGTGTTGCACAAGCGCAAGAGCAACATTAATTTGTTTCTTATTCTTTAAGCCACCATCGTTTTGCTATCAATACTGACTCGTAAATGATACACAAATTGAGTCTCATTAATAATAAAGAATTGAAGCAGCAAAGAAACCGAATGTAGAAACAGAAACTGTGTGTAATGCTTCTATACGGCACCAGCTACAAAGAAGCAGAAGCAAAAGATGAAGAAGAAAAATTTATTTAAATGAAGCAAACAATGGCCCATCATTTCATTTCATTTCGAAAGAAGAAAAAGTATAACAACCAACGCTAACTTCAAAAAGTAAATGAAAAATGCATTTCGTTTATTCGATTCATGCTGCCAATATTTGTACACTAATGGTTAAAAATAGACGACAGGGGGTCATCGCCTCAATTGATTCGTTTTGCTACTTTAGCCATAAAACATATGAACACAACAGCAGCCAGCAGCCAACACTAACAGCAGCACTATCATGTCACACAGTGTCTATGTAGTGTAGTTAACTACTGTGATATTTGTGATACTTATTACATACATATCTACATATCTATGCAACAAGTTAATACCACCGCTAGCGATAGTGGCGGTGCTAATAAATAATTAATCTTAGATTTTGAAAAGGGAAATCAAAAATAGACCGAGGGAGAGAGAGACTTTAAAATTTACTAATTGGATATGGAGTATGACGTTGACAGAAATCTATCGAGAAAACTGAGAAAACCATAGGTTTCCTACGCATACATACATACATAATTGGTCATTATAACCCTTCAGTCAGTATTATGACCTAGCTTCTCACACCGCTTATGTAGTGTGTGTTATTTTATAAACGAGTTTTCATGTCAATTTTTCATTTAATCTCAGAGTTTTTGCCAGAAATCTGTCGAGAAGAAGTCGCCGAAGAAATATTTTTTCATACTTCGATCTTTTGGAGATGTCTGAGCTGGGCTTTGAACCGTGGCCTCAGAAATATACTTGTAGATAGTCACAATTTTCATTCGCTTATCGTAGTCTGCCCTCGAGAATCTTTCGCAAAATCGCAATGGGTGGTCCTTCAAACACACATGACATACCATTTTCTTATGATTGTCGCCTCGCTTGTACTTTTTTGCCGAAACCATGATACTATTAGCCGAAATTAATAAATATGTCAAGTTGAAGATGTCGGAAGAATTACCAGTTTCACAAGTGGTCGAGTAATTGTTCCACGTGACGTCTTCAAATCCATCACCCTAACATGATCATCTTTACCCGAAGGGAAATTCACTACGCGACCTATTCATTGGTAGGCACGTTGTCTTCGCGGATGACCACCGTATCTCCGATCTGTAGAACTTTCCTCAAACACTTCCACTTATTCCTTTTTAGCTTTTAGCTCTTTCATGTACTCCTCCTTCCAACGAAGACAGAAGCGTTGGTTCAGGGCCTTAACTTTCTGCCATCGATTCGTTATTGAAGGCAAAGGACCTGCAATTTCCAATTCCGGTGGGGACAGTAAAGGACCACCAATCAAAAAATGACCTGGCGTAAGAGCATCCAGGCAATCTGCATTATCGGCCAAAGGGCATAACGGACGCGAATTCAAGCACGCCTCGACACGTGTTAGGAGAGTAGAAAACTCCTCAATAGAATATTTCAAGCTCCTTGCCAGCCTTTTGAAATGGTGTTTGAAACTTTTGACACCCGCTTCCCAGAGACCTCCCATATGAGGTGCACCAGCAGCGTTGAAATGCCAAGTCAATCCCCTGGGTCCGTAAGTAGCATTGACCTGGGAACCTGATTCCCTAAGAAAATTTCGAAATTCACTTTTCAAGATCTTCGACGCTCCCACAAAATTGGTACCATTGTCGGAATAGATATCCGTAGGATATCCACGACGAGAAATGAACCTAGCCAAAGCTCCCAAGAATGCCGACGCAGACAAATTACTAACCGCTTCCAAATGAATAGCTTTCGATAAGATATGCCCTGCCCGTGTAATTGCGAATGTCACGTCTATTAAGCCAGCACATTACCTACTAGACTGTGGCGACTTCAATTCATAGGTTTCCTATGGCTTTGGCTTAATGGATAAAAAAAATAAAATTATCGTGAAAGGTGCTCAAAAATCCGTAGTTCGTAGTCGACTTTAAACTGTAGGTCCCCCCACTCATGTATAAAATTAACACACACAACATAAGTGGTGAGAAACTAGGTTGTAATCCTGACTGAAGGGTTGCCAAATAGCCAAATATATTATGAAAGACAGACAAGAGCGTAGTGGATTGTTATCGACTACTGCGGAAGATCGATAAGCTCAACCTGTCATCCCACCATAGATTGTTTTTGTGGTTCTTTGTCAAGCTGATTTGCCTCAAACTATTATACAGAAGTTTTGTTTGATGAGTAGCTTGAATCTTGTCAAATGTGTTGAAATCATGTGCTCTCCTCTGCGCGGATGCATTTTGTAGGACTCCAGCGAAAGTAATTGAGATTGCTTTCGTTTGATTACCTATAAGCAGTTGACTTTGAGACTGAGTGTTACAGGGTTTAAGATTTATTTCCTTTGTTGCAAGTGAAAACTGTCTTAAGGCGCCATTTCTCAATGGGTTTGTTGAGTTATCACTGATAAAGGTCAGCTCCAACACCAGGACTCCACTGTATAATACGGCATTACTTCGAATTGTAGACAGCCGCATTGCTGATCTTCCGTTCTTTATTACACCAGCTTCTTAGTCCTTTATTGATTGCTTTACATTACCTACCATTATGATCTGGTTGGTCACAAATTTCTATACAATGATCGCCTAATCCTCAAATTTACGCAATTTTGTCTTCATTATGACATTAGGGGCATATTAGTTGGATATCGTGCCCGAAGCGAGGAAACTCTTGTCACCACCATGTCCTGACAAGAACTGGTTTAGGCTTTAACTGATCTCTCCACAATTTCTATAATAAATCTTATAATATCAGTTATTAAGTGGTAGGGCCGTTTTCACATCTCTGTCGTCATTTTCATAGAATTTTTGTAATTTCCCGTATCATCTTTCCTATGAGTATAATTGCTTCTGCAACAGCAGCTGCTTTCAAAAGTGTAACATTACACATCCAGACTCATATTTACGGTTGCCTAACAAACCATAGAAGGTATGGATTTTATTTAAATCAGCTCAGTTTAGCGAAGTTCTATCGATAATTACTGGCTGCACAGAAATCGTACAATTTTCAGATTGCCAAGTGCGTTTCATAGGCAGCGAAGATGCTCAGTAGTCTACACTTTTTTCTATTTTTAAGTCTTTGGCTGGCATATATCATCTAGCAACGCTTCATGGGGGTGTCAGCTGTTAATGGCGGTTGTCCGATAGGATGGTCATCAGCTAAGGACGGAGTTGTTTGGCCTTATTGTCTTATGAATTATGGCTGCCGACACTGCATAGACGTGTGGGCTGGACTAATGTGCCAAGCTACACGTGCCGAGAATAAGCATCTCAAATTATTCCAATAACAAATGGAATATTCTGGATATCTGGCGACCTTCAGATTTAAAAGACCTTACCTAAAAGCTGCGGATAACTGCAGAGGTGGACCATACTCTTATCTGCAACTCGTGAGACCAAAAATAGAAAAACATTTTCAGCTTATCAAGGCGTGCTGGAAATGGAGTTTGTTAACGATCACGTATTGACGGTATTTTCTGTAATCGAGGGTGATGCTTAATGTCCAACAAGATCTGAAACAAAGTGAGTGGAGAAATATGTTCAAGAAGCCAATGAACCCTACAAATAACAGAGGAATGTCGCAATGCTAATACGGAGACTCAGCATATGTGCGAAAGGGCGATGAATAGAACAACAGTAGTCGCCGTAGTCTAGTAGGTAGTGTATGTGCTTATTAGATGTAAGGCCACGGTTCAAACTTCAGGTCAGACATCAAAACGAAATAAAAAAATATTTCTTCGGCAACTGCCTTTCAGCAGATTTCTGGCAAAAACTCTGAGAGTAAATAAAAATTGCCATGGAAGGTGCTCAAAAATCTGTCGTTCGAAGTCGACTTTAAACTATAGATCCCGCCACTCATGTATAAAATTAACGCACACAACATATGTGGTGTGAGAAACTAGGACGTAATTCTGACTGGAGGGTTGTAATGAGCAATTAGTTTTTTATTTTTTTTTTTACGCTGAGGAGGAGTAAATGTACCTAACCGCACCATAGGAGTAGTCGTCACTATCCCTCGTGTGTGGGGTCCTCACCCACTAAATCTCCTCCTCCTCTTTTGGACTCCTTATGCCCACTCTGGAACTAATGTGGTATTACCTCGAAGTGGAGTCCGTCTGGCCATTTGGCCCCATTCATATCCATATCCGCGTCCGGATTGCGTCACGAATTCCGAGAAGGTGTTTAAACGTCCATTCTACTTCTCTCATCCAAGTCAATCTTCTTACATTTCAGTAAGTCTTCCGCGTATCTGGCTATACTATTCCAATTTTCCTCACTGTCCAGAATTACATCGCAGAAGTTCTCGACAGTACAGACGCCGACTTTGGCCTCAAGACTCCTTCTTTGCAGTCTCCATCTCTCACAATAAAAGAAAGTGTGTTCCGCATCATCAATCGACGCAACATCATAGATGCAATTTGGTCGTGCCATCTTCCCCATTCTAAATAGGTACTTACAAAAATAACCGTGTCCAGATAACAGTTGTGTCAGATAGTAGTTAACTTCGCCAAATTTCCTCTCCATCCAGCGGGTAATATCTGGGAGAAGTTTTGCCGTCCATCTACCACTGGTCTCAGTGCTCCATTCCTCTTGTCATTGTTGTATGGTCCGCTTTCTGACGTCGTCGACATTTACTGTTTCTCCGTGCACGTTTTTAGCCTCCCACACTCTCTTCCGCTCACTTGCCTGTAGACCTATAGGTATTACACCACTAATTACCAATATTGCTGGCCTAGATAGAGTCCTATACGCCGATGCCACTCTAAGTGCAGCGGTTCGTTGTACCGATGATAAGATTTTCCTTCTACAGTCAACCTTCAATGCCTCCGCCCAGATCTCACTGCCGTAAAGCAGAATAGAGTCCGTTATTGCCATCATTAATCTGCATCTGCTCTGTATAGGACCACCAATATTGGCCATAAGCCCGCTAAGTAAGGAGGTAACCTTAGCTGCCTTGGTTGCAGCGTGTTGTATCTGAGCCCAGAACGTCAGTCTAGGGTCCAGTCGAATGCCAAGGTAGTTGACCATTTTCTGCGTCGTCAGAGTGGTGTCGCATGTCGTATGTATGTATAGTGGGTTCCATTAGTGTGATGGATATGATCGGAAACTAAGAATTTCACTGTCAATACAAGAAAAAAGTTCATGGGCGATTGTGTCTAGGAGCCAAGGATCATTGTAAGTATATTTATTCTAAGGGTACCCATAAGTTTTTACTTTTTTTTTACAAGTGGGTTAAATAGCTTTCAAATAATAATAAATTGTGTGAATCAAACTCTTAATTGTACATTCCTTTTTTGCCTTTCGATATTTTGACATCATAATTATTGGTTTCAAGTCTTATCGCTTAGATTGAAAAGAAGTTTTCACAGGTTTTTTGTTTGTTACGAAATTAATTATTTCTGCGTAATACCAGTTGCATGAAAATCTTTTAAGCAACGTTTCTTAAGTGTTTGCAGTCATCAGATATAATTTTCTCATACAATTATTGGCAAATACTTCCATCCAAAAGAATTCATCGTAAATCAACACCTTTTGTTACCTTTCAAAACGATAAGAATGCCCCGATAATTTACATTTGAATTGTGTTTCTTCTAAAGCCAGTCAGCCAGCCATTGCATCACAGGAATTAAGACGAGAGAGAGAGGTAAACGTACGCATAGTAATTGTAATGAACTCAATAAAGAATTCCAAGAAAGTAAAACAGAAAATCTCGTTCTTTTTTATCTTTCAAAAAGAAATTTTCCTTTTTTTTATTGAATAATCAAATATTGATTGACACAGGTAATCTTAACGTTTTTTTTATTCTCCTACTTTCTTTCAATTTTCATTACCCATACGAGAGTAGGAGTAGAGTACATACGTAACATATGTGGGAAACTGTCTTGAAATAATCATTGTTGGCGGATTTAAATTGGTTTTCTCTTCTCTGGAGTCAGAAGAACAAAGCATTTTCAAAATAAAAAAACCAATTTTAAAGGAATATTTTCGGAATTTTAAAGGCTGTTGGCAATACATACAGTCAATAGTGCTGCTAATAGGCATTATTTTTCTTAAGCATTTTGAACATTAGAAAATATGGATCAATTTAAATCAAAAAAAAAACTAAAATAAAATACAATTCGTATATGGTAACAACAAATATTGATTATTAGTGCGAAAATAACAGAAATGTTAAGGAATGCATTCATCAAAAAATCATTAAGAAAATGGACTTAAGCCCTCAACAATTCATGCGACCAGAACTAGATTTAAAACAGATTTTCAAATCCAAAACACATACCATCTAACGCCTATGGTTAGGTTTAGATAGTTCATTAACTAGCTAGCGCCACCTACTGTAAGGCATTTTGGTTAAGCAAGATTTATTCGATGGTTACTTACTTACCTATTTAATTGGCCATTACCATCCTCCAGTAAGTATTACGACCTAGCTTCTCACAGCACTTATATTTTGTGGGTTAATTTTTATCCATAAGTGCCGGGATCTACAGTTTAAAGCCGACTCCGAACTGATAGATTTTTGAAAAGCTTTTCATGGCAATTTTATAAACTCTCAGAGTTTTTGCCAGAAATCTGCTGAGAGGTAGTCGCCGAAGAAATTTTTTCATATTTCGTTTTGTTTGAGATATCTGACCTGGGATTTGAACCGTGGCCCTACGTCTAATAAGTCAACATACTACCTACTAGACTACGGTGACTCCGTTATTCAATGGTTACCGAAGCTAATCTTCTTATGGAACTGTTTTCTGGTGGACTGTCCTTAATAAAGAGTTCCAATGTGAGGCTCCTTGATGAACTAAGAAGATCTGTTGCACTACAGGATACGGGGGCTTTTCCCAGTATTCATACAATAGAGTCTTTTTTGTGTTAACGGCCTACAATTAGATTACTTGCCAGACAACATTCGGGACTTGTTGCACAGTAACTGGATGCCCTGTCATAGTGGCATATTATTCCCTCTGATCGCTCGCCTATTAGATCTAAGGATCCTCAGACTCTGAGTGAAATTGACTATACCTTGTCTTGATGAGAGATTTCACACTGGAACTTCAAGTCGGTCATCTGCCATCGTATGTTCTGTTCCAATACAAACGGTTCTATACTCGAAAATAAAGAATGTTGGAATTTTCTTCCTTCCTACTACCGCACTGTATTCCACTCCAAGGTATAGGTAATGCAATATGCTGCAAAACTGATCCTAAACTAGTTCGCATATGTCGCGAGTTCCTTGAAAAAATCTCATGTCAGTCTTGTGTTAGTCTAATATGGATTCTGCTGAGGTTTTGGGTTAAGGAAGAATCTTGATTTGTTGTCTAGCTCAATTGACATCACTTGGATCGTAGAGACAGTACATATTCTCACAACACATTGCGTTATGGGTAGGCAAGTGCTTTCGTAGAGGTTAAAGATCGGTTCAGCATGAGGAGAGTATTGCTGATGCAGAATTCTCTCATTTGACTCAACTATAGGGTAAGTATATCAGGCAGCCTTATAAATACAACCAATACAACATCAATACTAAAATAACAGAAATTTGTTTGTTGGAAGTTTGACGCTGAAATGATAAAATCGAAAAAATTCAACATTTCAACGAATAAAAAAAAGAGAGAAAAACCAGTTGATTGGGTTGTCAGTTTCTAGTACATGATGTCGTTGTGGATAGCATTCGAGGGTTTAAGAGTTGATAGCTATTTAAGCACTTTTAGTTAATTCGTTTTCTTTTTGGTTGTATTACATTAAAACTATATATTGGCTTACTAAATCAGGGCTTGGAAGTTCAGATCTCAGCTTTGACAACTTGCACAAGCAAAAAAACTATGGAAAAAGATTTGAGAATAAATAACATTAACATGACATACAGTTTAAGGTCGACTCGAAACGATAGATTTTTGAGAAACTTTTCATGGCAATTTTTTATTTCATATCTCAGAATTTTTGCCAGGAATCTGCTGACAGGAAGTCGCCGAAGAAATATTTTTTTTCATATTTTCGTTTTGAGGTCTGGCCTGGGGTTGGAACCGTGGCCTTACGTCTAATAAGCCAACACACTACCTACTAGACTGCAGCGACTGCAAATATCCTGAGCAAAGGGTTATAAAGGAAAATAAAATAAAACCTTTACTACGACCCTGACTAACTGTCCCAGTTTTTACAATATCAAGCAGAGTTAACAACCAGTAACCAAGAAAATTGGTTTAACGTCTTCCACACTAACAATTATACTCCTGTTCAAAGAACTAATTATTCTTGTACAATTTTTAAATACAAATACAGTATCGCTGAGGGATTTATCAGCATTTTTCACGCTCTTAGTCTACGGGTTGCCTGTCGACCTAAACAAATTATAGACCCTGCCTTGTGTTTGTGATAATTACACCGTTATCTAGAATGTTTTATTCTTAAAGGATGTCAATCCCTTAATATTGCTAAAGCCTCAACACACTTCATAATTCATGATGTTGGAGTTAAGCCTCTTGCAGGTTGTGGTTTAGCAATGTCATAAAATGTAAAGAGCGGACCATGACTGACTTTCAGTTCGACGTTGACCTGCCGTTTTTTATGGCTGTAATGGCATTGAGATAATTTAGGAATTGAAAACATTTGGATTACAGTTATGATGAAGGCATTGTTAGTCTTGTAAGATAACTTTTGGGATTGAGTTTCATGGAAAACTAAATTTGGTTTCAACTTTCTAGAGGTGCAAGTTTGGATCAAGCGGTTTGAAGCAACAAATTAATTGATTTTGTAATCCGGGTAGCATTGTCGTTATTAAGAATAAGGCTTGCCAGCAATAACTCCAGCCTAGCTCTAAAAGTAACATTAAATTACCGGTTCTAGGCAGAAGCAGAAAGTAAAAGAAACGCAAACTTCTGCTATTAGTTCTTGCAATCATTGAAAACCTTTTGAACTCTGTCTTCTCTGTGTATATATGTATAAGAGTGTGTGGGCATATGTATATACATACATATGTATGTATACGTATGTACATATGTATGTATGTATATTTTTAAAATGGTTTCAGCTTCATTCTAACTTTAACATTTTATTGTATTCATACGTCTATGATTATTGCCTAGATAATCCGGCTATTCATTGAAATTGCATCGACTCGTATGAACTCACACATGCTGACGACACTACCCTATAGCCGCTCTTCAACATTTCAACACACACACACACACACACACACAAACAATAACAGAAGGATTTAAAATAAGAAGGACGTCGAACGATGTCTAACAAAATTTGAAAACAAAATAAAGAGAGAGAAACAATAAAACAATCAATTTTAAGGTTCAAAATTACTAGTCAAAACAAAAACAAAAAAACAAAAAACAAAAGAAAAAAAAACAGAAATTCGTTGTAGAAGCGAAGAGAAAACAATTTTAAAAATTTTTGAATTTTGAAAAATGCATTTCAAATACTTGTTGAGAAAAGGAATTTTTGATGGCAAAACAATGAAGATGATGAAAGGGATCACCGATCTACTCATCACCATCACCATCACCTTCATCATCATCATCATCATCATCGCCATCACCCTCGACGTCATTGTAATACAAGCAGTCCTGTTGTGCACGCACACACCCAAACATTTAAATACAATTTTAGGGATTTCCAATGTCAGCCATGAAGTATGGTAAACGACCAGAAAAAGCCTACAATGCCAATGTAAAGAGAGAAACGAGCAGAAAAAAAAGGTCAAAAGAAAATGTATTGGAAAGTAATTGTTTTGAAAATTGAAAATTATTTGAGGAAAATGAAAATGCAATCGTACTACATGAACTGCAAATTGTAAAAGTCTTTATCCTTAACCGATGGTTTACAACAATAACGGTAAATACGAATGGAAACAAACTAATAACCGAAGGTTGCAATTGTAATTTTGATTGTTTCAATCTTTTTTTTCTTGTTTTTGTTTTTTTGTTTTATTATGATTGGCTGGATCAATGGCGTGCAAATAGAGGAAAAACGAATTTGACTGACAAGTTTGAAAACAAATAAAAAATAATTATGTATTGTATTGGAATATTATTGTATTGTATACATATACGAGTACATACATATGTATGTAGTATAGTAGGGTATACATATATGCAACGGTTGTATTCAATACAGTTTTTATTTTTAAATTGTATACGTTTTGATATTGTATTTACAGTGTGATGACTTCAATTGTGCACAATTTATTTGGTATTTTAACTCAGGCAGTAGAAGGGGCGCTGTAACTTAACAAGACAGAATCATAATTTAAGGATACCACGAAAAACCCGCCTTAAGAAAGGCAATCTTTAAATCCAGGCATTAAATTTTACACTGAGTGCATCTCTGAAGCACAAACTTGATTAATTTAAATTAAATTGCATGTAAAAAATATAATCAAGTGCTTTGCAACACTTGACTTGTAGCCTATGGCTTAAAGATTCTGAATAAAAAAGACTCCTGCGGAGGAACGGCTTCAAAATGTCTCGGCATCTGTAGGAATACATATTCACTTGAGAAGTATTTAAATAATGGGGTGAGCTATAGGAAAATTTAAAAAAAAAAAAAACAACATAAAATTCAGAAAAATGCATGAAATCTTTATTTGAATCGATAGTACGGTCCATATAATTTAAAGTTTGAAGATTATTTCATGCAAATGTTGACCGCGACTGCGCCTCAAATGGTCCATCCGCTTAGTAAAATTTTGGCATACTCTTTCCAACATTTCGGCCGGTCTTCCAATACGTCTATTGAAGCGGGCTTGTCTGTATAGACATGAGCTTTAACATAGCCCCACAAAAAATAGTCTAAATGCACGATCGCACGATCTAGGCGGCCAATTGACCGGTCCGGAACGTGAAATAAAATGTTCACCGAACTCGCCTCTCAGTCCATTGTTACGCGTGCTGTGTGGCATGTGGCACCGTCTTCTTGAAACCACATGTCATGCAAGTCAAGCTCTTGCATTTTGGGCATAAAAAAGTTGGATATCATCTCACGGTAGCGCTCACCATTCACAGTTACGTTACGATTCGCAGCATCTTTGAAGAAGTACGGTCCAATGATGCCACCAGCCCATAAACCGCACCAAACTGTGACTTTTTCTGGATGCATTAGTAGCTTTTGCACTGCTTCTGGCTGATCTTCATTCCAAAATCGACAATTCTGCTTATTTACGTATCCATTGTGCCAAAAATTAGCTTCGTCGCTGAACACAATTTTTCGATAAAGAAGCGGATCTTCGGCCAACTTTCCAAGAGCCCATTCACCAAAAATTCTGCGTTGCGGTAGATCGTTCGACTTCAATTCTTGCACCAGCTGTATTTTGAAAGGCTTCACACCTAAATCCTTCCGCAAAATTTTCCACGTTGTTGAGTAACAGAGGCCCAATTGCTGCGAACGGCGACGAATCGATCATTGATGGTCATCATTAACACTGGCCGATACAGCTGCGATATTTTCTTCAGTTCGCACTCTACGTAAGCGTGTTGGTGGTTTAATGTCAAACAATGTAAATTTGGTGCGAAATTTAGTCACAATAGCCCGAATAGCCGCTTCAGTGAGTCGATTAAACTGACCATAAAATGGAAGAAGCGCGCGATGAACTTTCTTAACAGAGCACGCATTTTTTTGATAATAAAATTCAATGATTTGTAAGCGTTGTTCGGTTTGTAAGACGATTCATGGTTAAATTATACACAAAACTGAAGATGTTTGACAGTGAAACAATACACGAAACGTGCGTCAGCTGTTTAAACCAGTGTTGCCAATAAGATAATAGCTAAAAAAATCACCCGTTACTTGGTGTATGAAAATGAATAACATTTAGTTTTATGAGGGAAACAAGTTTCCGTTAGAGTACATAATCAAATAGTGCCTCAACAATGGCATATCATCTGGTCACCTTACTTAAATGAATTGTTAAGAGGGGATTGAAAACTCTTGTTTTTAAACATTGGAATACCATCATACAAAAAGCATCAATATGCTGTTGCATACATATGTATGTACATAATTAGCCTTTATATCTCTTTAGTCACAATTAGAACCCAGCTTCTTATACCACCCATGTTGTGTGTGTTAATTTTATACACGAGTGGAGGGACCTACACTACACTACGACTCCGTTCGACAGATTTTTGAGAAACTTTTCATGGCAATTTATTATCTCTCAGAGCTTTTTGCCACAAATTTGCTGAGAGATAGCCTCTGAAGAAATATTTCGTTTTGTTGAAGATATTTGAGTTGGGGTTTGAACCGTGGTCTCACGTCTAATAAGCCATCACACTGCCTACTAGACTTCGGCGACAATATTCTGTTATACTCTTTACTCACGCTCTTCTACTCACGTGGACAAAATTTAAAGATTCTACTGGTCAACATGAAATCCGAAAAAATCAAAAAAAAAGCTTTAAAATCTAAGTTCCACGACCAAAATCTCAATTGATTCGGACATTTAACCAAAATCTAGGGCGCCATTCTGCTTAGCTTGTTGCAAAACCGTTTATCTTTGATCAGAAGAACTACCGCTGATCACGATTTCTTAATTAATCACGGTTGTGTAGAACAGAGGAAAAAAGGGATGTTTGTAACGAGTACAGTTGTTTAGGGCCTTACGAGTTCTTTTCAGAAAGTTTTATGGACAATAAGCAACATTATCGTTTAGCTTTACCCTGTTTTTAAAAAGTAATATGAGAACATGCCAGAAACTGAGGAAATTAGTTTATTAGAATTAGAATTGAAAAAAATGTGTAGGCTTTTACTCTTCTCTTCGAAGTCCTTCCTCTTCCATGAATGCTGTGGATTTCTTAGGGAAATTTTGAATCATTCATCATAGGAGATACATAACATAATTGATCATTACAACCCTTCAGTCAGGATTATGCACCTAGTTTCTCACACCACTAATGTTGTGTGCGTTAATTTTATACATGAGTGGCGGGACCTACAGTTTAAATTCGACTTTGAACGACAGACGATTATTGAAAAAACTTTTCGTGGCAATTTTATTTATTCGGAGAGTTTTTGCCAGAAATCTGCTGAGAGGTAGACGCCGAAGAAATATTTTTTCATATTTTCGTTTTGATGTATGACCTGGGGTTAGAACCGTGGCCCTTACATCTGATAAACCAACACACTACCTACTAGACCACGGCGACTTCAATGACCTAATAACCTTCTTTTTATGAAATTAACTTTACTTTAAATTATAGGAAAAGGAACAAAGAGGTTATCTTTTAACATCCTTTTTACCGCCGTCCCTATTGATTCGTTGGAGAACCATGGCACTTTGGTTTCTGTTCCACTGTTCTATTGCTACCAGCACAGGCTTTTTTTGCGAAATAAAGGGGTTCGTTTTCGAAAATCATATATTCTTACCTAACACTCGTCTTTCTCGTAGAGCACATCAGTTGGCAGGCGATAGGCAAATGAATCGCACACTTCCTTACAGACAGAATTCGTTCTTTAAAACTCGGTTAACCAAATGTCCACGGAATGTAACGAAACGTATGTTTATTTTTAGAATACGAAAAACAATGAGATTAATTACCGGACCGCAATGTAATTTCAATGATCATTGATATTGCTTCTCATATGCTGAAAATGCGAATGTACGTTCCATGGACGTTTGGATAATCGGGGCTTTAGCCAAGCTATACGTATACGAACTCCCGGAGGTGTTTTTTCTGACACTTATAATATGAATAAATTCAAATCTAATGTACACAAACTCTATTCCCTCTATCTTCTCTCCCATAACCTATTTTCCTAGTTTCGTTACAACGCAGCGCATGAGTGGGTTCAATCCCCTTAGTGTTGGTCGCAAAAACAATAAAAAATAAATCAGTGACTTCGACTTACACACTCGGTGATTAGCTCTACTGCCCATTAGTCTACCGAAGTATTCAAATGTGACAGAAAAACTAAACAATTTTGCAAAAACACAAATACAGCTCGTATGAGGCATAGTATTATCCTTTTGACGTAAATGTTTAGACAAACTGATGATCAGAATTGTGCAGAATTTATTTAAATTACAGTCTCCTTTGACGCCTTTAAATTATAAGGAATTAATTCTACTGTAAACGAGGGAATTAAAATCTCCATTGATGTTGCATTTCGATGATGGTATACGAGGCATTAATTCGAAATCAGCACGACCCACTTTTCTCCTTAAAAAAACATGGGAAAAGGTTAAAAGCACATGCCAAATAATGTAAATCAAAGTCGGTATTAAAAACATCTCAACAAAAAAATCAAATATTTTAATTTCAACGAAATCGTAGTATTTTTGAAAAGTTCTTCTAAAGACAAACAAGAATGGGTTAAATATGAAAATATTAGGCCAAAATAAAATCATTATTAAAAGCCGGTAACACTCCATAAACTGTTTGTAAGCCTGAATTGATGGCGAACATAGAATAGCAATGCGTATTCGAAAAGATGAGTAGAATCGAATCATACTCATAATTTCTGATACTTCTACGCATTCATACTTATTTTAATATCATGGAACCTCTACTCATATTCAAAGTTTGAAGTACTCATCATATTCATACTTAACAACACGTATGATGTTGTTCGATTTCGACTCTCCATAACTCAACATTTATACAAGAATCACGAAATAAGTAGAGTCGCGTACGTACACTAAAATACTCACTAAATGGTTGTGTTTGCTGTGCTTGCTGATCTGTCTCTTTTCTTTTTTGTAAATGCAACAACAATTCGAATCACTCGAATTATTTATAAGTATTTTTCTAAAGTTATGAAGTCGCCGTAGTCTAGTAGGTAGTGTGTTGGCTTATTAGACGTAAAGCCAGGGTTCGAGCCCCAGGCCAGACATCAAAACAAAATGCAAAAAGTATTTCTTCGGCGCTTTCTCTCTGCAGATTTCTGACAAAAACTCTGAGAGTAAATAAAAATTGCCATGAAAAGTTTCTCAAAAATCTGTCGTTCGGAGTCGACTTTAAACTGTAGGTCCCGCCACTCATGTATAAAATTAACACACACACAACATAAGTGGTGTGAGAAACTAGGTCATAATCCTGACTGAAGGGTTGTAATAACCAATTATGTATGTTTTTATGTATGTGTGAAACAGAATGAGTAGGCTTATGAATCAAACATATTTCGAATGGTATGAGTTTGATGTCAACGTTGTACGCATACTCATTGCAACCTGTACTTCTAAATCAACATTGTAGTGAGTATGAATGAATCAGAGTACAAGTTAAATTTCAATATTGTTGACTCATCTATATTCAAAATTTCACGAGTACTTATGAGTAGTGAAAAAACGATTCATTTTTGATAACTGCTAGCGAACAAGTCTATGTTGAGTGTTTGATGGTACTGGAATGAGCTGCTATAACTTGGCGACATGACTAATTCAAATCAACACTGTTCGCAACTCAAAGAAGTATTAGAAGTAAAAAATGTGGGTCCACTTGCAGACTTTTTTCATTTATTCAATAATACGTGAATAAGTTGAACTGAAAAAAATTTTCTTTTAAATCTATTTCCTTGCATAATTTTTAACACATTTTTTTCTGTCTTTTTAATGGAAATTTTGAAACAATGAAACAATTTCTATGCTCACAAGCTTACAATTTATTGTCATAGAGGTTGTCCTCCATAATTTTAATGTCGTACAGAAAAAAATTCAATGAATTGATCTATTTTTGCTTTTTTTTTTGTTTTTGATTGGTGACAAACACACCTTAAACTTGATAAGATCGCATTACATACTGTCATACTGTAAGTAGTAAATTGTCGATAAAAATAAAAGAAGGAAAAATTAAATGCATGCTGCTCTACATAGGTGGAAATACCGCTGTGAAGGGATTTAACCGTACGTTACGGCTACTGTATTGACTAACTGCTGTATAGTTTTAATTAATACGAACGCTTAGTATTGTCAAATGCTACTACTAAACTAAATGCAACTAAAGACTTAAAATCTGCTTCATGATGCAACAAAAAAATAAAAATAAAATAATAATAAGGCCTACTGCTTGCTGGTGGTTTCTTGATTAAGCATCGCCATAATGGCCAGGCAGGCAGGCAGTTTTTAGGCTTAAAATGTAGCCCTGGTGGCTAAAGGTTCACTTTGCATTGCACAAAGCAATTTAATGAATAAGAAAAAGAGGGAAGAAAGACATGGAAAATAAACATTCAAATATTTATTCAGTTTTTTTTTTGTTTTTGTAAAAGGCTAGCCTCAGCAAAGGAATGAGCTGCACACCCAGTCGGTCAATATGCTGGCTGGCTGGCTGGCTGGTCAGCAAGGCAACCAGCTTTAAGGGCGTACTAAAGCATGTGTGGACATTGAAATCGCCGGTAGCCTAATCCGCTGTTGTACGACTAATAACATTGTTACGATTATTTTTCCTTCTTTTATTTTATTTGCTTCTTCTGGCTTCTTTTTTTCAAAAAAAAATTTTTTTCCAAAAATTTTTCGATTCTTTTATTCCAATATTTATTTTTGTTTTTTTTTCTTTTCTTTTTCTGTGATAAAATGTATTGGTTTTTTATTAAAGACAACAAAAATATGTAAAAAAAACAACAGTCAACATTAATAACAACAATAACAACAAAAGTTATCATATTTTTATTCGATGCCACACCATCAGCACCAGCACCACCACCAGTATCACTATCACCGTCACTATTACCATCACCATCACCACCACCAGCCATAAATGCTTATCATTATTCTTTGATTTTGTTTAACAGAAATGAAAATGAAAAGAAAAAAAATACAAAAAAGAATCCAAAAAAAATCTTATAAAAGCCCCAGTATATGATGGGTAAACAGGAGATGGTTAGTTAGGCTGGTCATCTGCTGAGAATTGGTCTTCGACTGGTGTTTGGCGTGATGTGGTGTGGAGTGTTAAGCGTTTTGCTGCTACTGCTCACAGCTCATAATTTTTAGCCATCCATTTGGCCATTGTCTACCATTAGCCAACAACAAACGACAAGTCAGCATTCTTTTCGAATATCCACTCCGCGCACTACACACACATGATATTCAAAATTGAAGTTATAAAATCAGAATAAAAAAACTGAAAAAAAAACAAAAATACTACAGAACAAATAAAAGAATTGAAAAACAAATTTATTTTTGATTCTTTCTTTCTGTTGTTTTTTTTTTCTTTCAGTTTTTTCATCTTTTTTCTCTTTACAAATCGCCTAAATATTCAAATTGTTCTTCTTTTTTTAATATTTTTTTGTTAAAGGCCTACAATAATACAATATTAAATTTGTTTCTGTTTATGCTCATAAATGTGAGGTTTGATTTTATAATCTATACCCTACAACCAATACAATAGGGATGTCATATGATTTGTTCAAACGCCGCGTTAGGTAGCATGTATCCTGTTCCGTTTAAAGGAATTTTCATGTAAAATTTATGTGAGGTGCAGTAAAAACCAATCCATAATTTTTATATGGAATAGTAAGCTTTATTAAGTATAGCTACAATAACACGATTCAGGATAAATATGCACTGTTTTGTCTAATAATGTACCGCCATTTTGAAGTAATTCAATTATATCCAGTCTTCCAACTCCAGAAATTTGACAGTTGATAGCGGCCATATCGTTGAAGCCACATCTGTCAAATTAGTTGTCATTTATTCCGTTTCTTCTGTTAGATCCCCATGATCAACCATAGACAACGTCCTGTGTTCACTGAATGGATTCTAGAGCAGTTGACAACTGAACCTAGTTTAAATCGAAAAATCATTTTCAGCGATGAGACCTATTTCTGGATGAATGGCTATGTAAATAACCAAAATTGTCGATTTTAGCATGATACCTGAACACACATAAGATTCGGGAGAGTCCAATGCAAAAGTCGCTATTTGGTATTACTAACAACGGCGAGCTCTTTAGGTCGATGACTATCAACTTTTTTGGTCTGAATTGGATGATCCGAACACCAACGATATATGGTTTCAACAGGACGGCACTACGTGACTCACAGCTCATGCCAAATTGGATATTCTGCACGAGCGGTTAGAGAGCATGACCATCTCAGGTGGCGGTGATGGGAACCAGAGATCAGCAATAAATCGTTTTTTCGCTACTTATAGGCACTCATGAAATTTTGAATATAAGTGAGTCAACAATATTAAAATTTAACTATGATTCATTCGTACTCACTACAACGTTGATTTATAAGTACAGGTTGCAATGAGTATGCGTACAACGTTGACATCAAACTCACACCATTCGAAATATGTTTGATTCATAAGCCTGCGAATCAGTCATCAAAATTTATAATCTTAGTTATTGTTACATTTACAACAAAAGAAAAAAACACATAAGCAACAAAGACAGAACAGCAAACACAGCAAATGCACAACATTTTAGTGAGTATTTTAGTGTTCGTAAGCGAACCACTCTTATTTTGACATTCGTGTATATGTTGAGTTATGGAGAGTCGAAATCGAACAACTTCATACGTGTTGTTAAGTCTGAATATGATGAGTACTTCAAACTTTGAATATGAGTAGAGGTTCCATGATATTAAAATAAGTATGAATGCGTATAAGTATGAGAAATTATGAGTATGATTCGATTCTACTCATCTTTTTGATCTCTGATATGAACTAGCAAATGTCAACTATGTAATGTGACCCTGTTAGAATATTTCCTGTATGTTCACAGTGTGTTGATTCAGACATCTCAAACAAAATATGAAAAAATATTGCTTTCGACGGCTTCCCCCCAATGTCTTCTGACAAAAACTCTGAGAGTAGATAAATTTCCATGAAAAGTTTCTCAAAAATCTGGCATTCGGAGTCTATGGCGGAGTAAGTCCCACCAATCATATATAAAATTCACACACAACATGAGTGATGTGAGAAGCTCGGTTGTAAACCTGAATAAACGGTTGTAATGACCAATTGGATATTCTGCATGAGCGGTTTAAATGCACGATCGTTTCACTTTTTCTTGTTGGGTTTGTTTAGGTTGCTGGAGCATGCGAATTAATCTCTGTGATCCTTAAAACCAACATAATTATTATTTATGGTTTGTTTTTAAACGCTTCAGTATTAAAAGGTCTAACGGCGTTGAATTAGAATATCTTGGTAGTCAATTGACTCCTGCTGGACTTCTGTCGGTAGTGCGTACATTGCATGGATGCTCAGGCCGTACTACATCTGACTTTAATATTTTAAAATTTATTTATAATCTTGTTAGTTACTTGTTCAGAAGGTCAATTATGGCGACAATAAATTACACCGAAATGCTGGGAAAGCGACAACTTTAACTGTTTTTGCATGTACTTCGGTTGTTAAACGATTCATATTCATAAAACTGAATGGCCACACATAAAATTAATGACCAAAAACGTCTTTTTGGGATTGTGTTGGTAGAAAATACTTACACATATAGGCCGAGGTGAATATGAAGAATATCAAAATATTTTTCACTTCCATATTTTTCTTCTTCTTCACAACATATGTATGTGAAATAAAGTTTGAAGTAATAATTTTGATGTGTTGCTCTGCACATACGTAAATTTGATCCGTAAAATTTGATGTGTCGCCATGTAGCTTAAAAGACACACCTCTTGCTAAATAAATAACGATTCAGTTGAAAGGCATTGAAAAAATTAAACAAAAAGAAGCACAGATCATCAGATATGCGAAATATTTCCGACAACTTATTGAAAAAATTCCCAACGCTTTCAAAACGTTTGCTAATTTGTGGATCGTGCAGGAAAATGGTGGGATGGTTGGACACATTACCGGTTATTCCAGATGAGAACAAAATCAATTCTGAAAATGATGACAGTTCTGCAGGAGATGATGGCTGTTCTAACTTTTCAGTAGAACCTATATGAGTGCCAAAATCAACATCACAAGGATGCAGTTTTTGAACAAATAAAAAAGAAGTACAAAACGTTACAGAGTAGATCTGAAAGAATTCAACTTCTTACTCTTGCCCCATCGTCATGGAGTTGTTCAAAAATAATGACCGAGTTTGGAACGTCCCAACGAAAAGCAAGAATTGCTAAAAACTTTGTTGCTGAGCATGGGATTCATACACTTCCAAACGAGAAGAAGGGAAAAACTAGCGTGCGAAACTGAAGTTCTAGTGACTCAATTTTATCATAAAATATTGAAATAATATTGAAAAATCTCATTCTATAAAGGCCTGAAAGGAAATTGTATAAGCTTTCTTTTGAGCAAAAAAGAAAAAAAAGGCCCATTTTGAAAAAAATTTTAATAAAAAATTTATTAAAAAAAAAAAATTAAAATTTTTTTTTTAAAAAATTAAAAAAATTATTTCTGGAAAGATTGAAGAAATAGCTATCTAATATCCTTTGTAAAATTTTTTCTAGGACCAATAGGTGAAAAGTTACACACATTTTAAAAAAAACCCTGTATGACCAAAATGTCCAACTTTGACCCACTCTAAGTCCGGCAGTTCTTGACTGATAGAGCTGAAAATTTGTGTCTGGCCTACTTTCCAATATCATCCAAATCGGAAGACATCGATTTTAAAAATTGGGTCACTTGACACGAAATTCCCCATATACAAAATTTCATGAGTGCTTATGAGTAGTGAAAAAACTGATCTCTGGTAGGCACTCAAAGTTATAAGACCAAATATTAAATTGTTGCATTTGTAGGGTATTTCAATATCATGTCTGCTTTAGATTTTAAAAATTCTATTTTATTTCATTTGTTTAGTATTGTGTCCACATACTACATAATTTTTTCTTTCTTTCTTTGCTTATTTCTTTTTTTATAAATTTTTATTTCCCTGCTTATTTGTTGTTTTTGTTTCTTATTTTTTCTTAAATTTTATTATTATTTTCTGTATATTTTTTTTTCTTTCTTGTGAATAATTTAAAGCGTGTTCATGCGACTCGACTGCCTTTACATATGTACGTAAGGTGTGTGTGTTAGAGCTTGGCTTGCTAAGCGAAGAATTCGTTTGATTTCAGCGCTTCAACTGCTGTGCAGCTTCATATATCAAAAATTATTATGACGATTTTATGCGTTCGAAATGTCGTCTCATTATTTAAATTTTTCATATTTTTATTTCGTTTCTCGATATTTGTTGTTGCTGTTGCTTTTCGAATTTTATTTCACTCGCTCCGTACAGAAGAATTTGTTTTTTTTTTTTTATTTTCGAATTGTATTCTGGGCTTTGATTTTTTCATTGCCTGCTTTTTTGTGGATCTTTATGGCCCTGTTTTTTTGTCTCCCTTTTATTTTTTTTCTTTTTTGCTGTTCTTTAGTTGGGGCTACCATAGTAAAATTAATTATGATCGTAATAACGACAGCGTACAACGACAACAAGAAACTGTTCAGTTTAGTTGTAAAACCCACATATGTGGGTATTAAATAAACGAACAAAAATTATCACAAAACAAGAAAAAAATTTAAGAATTCAGAAGAAATTGTTTACAAAAAAAAAATAAACAAAAATTTAATATTTTTCGATTTTTATAGACAATAATTAGCATTACAATGATCGTGTTCGTTTATGAAAAATATTTTTTCTAAATAAATATTTGCTTTACGGATGAGAACATTTTTGTATGTAACTTGTAACGTATGATTTAAAATTTTAATAAATAATCACACGGGTTTTATATTTTTTTTTTATTAAAATGTCGATTTTAAGCTCTGTTCCGTGAAAGCAACTGGTATTACGCCAAATAAACATTTTTAATCAGAGGATAACAATGCATAGTAACGTTAAGTTAAATTGGAAAAAAAACAAACAAACTTCGTGCCCTAGGATAAGACTATCGTTTGCCAGATGTCAAGTCTAGAAACGAAAAACTACTTCCGCATAAAACCATACATACATACATAATTCATCATTACAACCCTTCAGTCAGGATTACGACCTAGTTTTTCACACCACTTACCTACACACTACCTACTAGACTACGGCGACTTCACCTCATAAAACCATAGTTCATCTAAACCACCAAGGTTTCTTGGTTTAATAATGTTGTAAGTCAAACATGTTCAAGAAGAAAAGTCGCCATAGTCCAGTAGGTAGTGTGTTGGCTTATTAGACGTAAGGCCTCGGTTCAAACCCCAGGTCAGACATCAAAAAAACAAAAAAAATATGAAAAATATTTCTTCGGCGATCTCCTCTCAGCAATTTTCTGGCAAAAACTCTGAGAGCAAATCAAAATTGTCATGAAAAGGTTCTCAAAAAACTGCTGTTCAGAGTCTCCTTTAATCTGTAGGACCCGCTACTCATGAATAAAATTAACACACACAAAAAAGTGCTGTGAGAAACTAGGTCCATAATCCTGGCTATAGGGTTGTAATGACAAATTATGTATGCATGATACGCCATCATGCCTACAATTCAAAAACTACTTCCGTATAAGACTATAGTTCTTCTAAGCCACCCAGGTTTCTTTCTGTCTTTTGCGAGAAAAAAAGTTCAAAAAACGAAATCTACTACCTTCGCTCGGACATAGTTCTTGGGATCCAAATCGTAGCAATCACGATATCTGTACCAGTTCTCAATAATTTTTGCTACTGTAAAGACAAGTACTTAAATGTACCTTTTCCGATACAGTATTGGCATATAGAGGAGCTATCATGACCAAATCTGTGCAGCTATTTTCTGAAGCTCCTGCAACTGGTTATACTTGTTAATAATTGTTCTTCTCTAGGTCATCGTTTGTATGCCTCTATGTCGGTTGCCTTCTAGATTAGCATTGCATGTGGCATGTCATCTTAAGATTGTGTAATCAACCACATATTTTTTGTCTGTATTTCCACATTTAAAGAAGGCTGTCTAGTAATCCCTCAAGCTCTTTGGTTTTGTTCTCGACCACTAGATTTCCATTAAGTTCCCTAGCCAGTGATTGATGAACCTTTATTCCAACAGTTATAAGCCAAGTTTCAAAAGCACACAGCAGAACCGATTTTCAGATCTCACAACCGATTACCGAACTCCTCAGTAGTACCTTTGCAAGGCATTCCGTCATGATTATGTCCAGAACAATGTTAAAGAGCGTTGAGGCATAATACAACCGTGACTCTACGACTACTGGGATTTGATGTGCTGTATTTATATTTATGTAGGATCGGATAATTTGGAACTCAATGTGATAACCTAAATAAAGAGTATGGCATTAACTTAAGTTTACCCTCTGCTGGTTTCCAGATCATGTAGGAATTCTTGGCAATGATAAAACAGACGAGCTTCCGAAATGGGAAGTTTCCACACCGCTTTCGTAAAGTGGGAGCTTATGTTTGAAAATGTATGCTCAACTAAAAGGAAGAAGAAGTCGCCGTAGTCTAGTAGGTAGTGTGTTGGCTTATTAGACGTAAAGCCAGTGTTCGAACCCCAGGCCAGACATCAAGACAAAATACAAAAAGTATTTCTGCGGCGACTTCCTCTCAGCAGATTTCTGGCAAAAGCTCTGAAAGTAAATAAAAAATTGCCATGAAAAACTACTCAAAAAACCTTTCATTCGGAGTCGACTTTAAACTGTGGGTCCCACCACTCATGTATAAAATTAAGTGGTGTGAGAAACTAGGACGTTGTACAATGGGTCAATTCGAACTCCGGGTACTGTACTTGTCTTAATCGACAAGTACACGTCCTCCAACCTAACCTAACTTTTTAGAAACCTAGTGGGTTTGTGGCAATCGAAACTGCAATAAGAGGAGATCTAAGTCATACATCAGACTATCCAGGAATAACCTGTGGTTGATAACCGTCTTCTTAACAGGGCACTATAGACTCAGGGTACATACACACATACATAGTTGGTCATTACAACCCTTCAATCAAGGATTACGACTTAGTTCCTCAAACCACTCATGTTGTGTGTGTTATTTTTAAACATGAGCAGCAAACTACAGTTGAAAGTCAATTCAGGGTACACTTATTCAGAATAAAGTTTGATGGTGACAAGACCGAACAAGCACTTCTACGCGACGTTAATGGCATTAATTTTAAATGTTACAGACATGTGCTCACAAGCATTAAAACCTTAGGTTAGGTTAGGTTAGAGGATGTGTACTTGTCACTTAAGACAAGTACAGTACCCGGAGGTCGAATTGACCCATTGTACAACGTCCTTAAAGAGGGAAGGATAATAGTGTAGGAAAGGAGAGAATGGGAAGTGGAGGAATTACACAGACAAGATACAACAAAAACAAAAGGAGAGAGCGCGACAACACTGATGAAGCCCTAGCCACTAATGAATCTGTGGAGAGCCTTGATGTCGGCTCTCGACACAGAATTCAAGCTCACAAAGAAGGCCCCGGAAGGTAAGGGTCCTCAACCTCAACCAACCAAGGGCTGGGCAGTTATAGAGGAGGTATTCGATAGTCTCCAATTCCTCCTCATCGCAACATACCCTGCAATAGTCCGGCTGGGATCTGTTCCAGATCCCCGTCAGTGACCTGATCTCATAGTGACCCGTGATAAAACCGACAACCAACCTTAAGCTGGCCTTATCCAAGCCCAGCAGCCAACCTGTTCTCCTATTGTAAACAGCAGGCCATAGACATCGAGAAACAAAACAACCCGATCCGTTCCCCCAACGCCTCGGCTCTTCCTCCCTGACCCATCCATTGATGGGGCCATATAGGTGACAGACTGGGGGGTCAGGACCAACTATCAAATCGCCCCGAGAAAGCGAACTTAACTTAGCGAGGTTAAAACCTTGCATGGTATGCGTTAGAATATCTCCTACAATATTTCACATTTCAAATTGTAAATTTTCTGCCGCTAAAGGTGGCAACCTTTGAATCGATTCATCTTTGAAAGCAATGACGCAAACCCATCTACTGTTGTTACTTGTGCTTCATTGTTTTAATGGATTGTATTTCGTTGAAATTATTATATCATGTTAGACTTTTCAATTGATTCAACAGAATTACAGATATTTTCCGAATAAATTTACATGGAGCCTATCCCTCCCACTTTCTTCGTGGTTATGAAATCAGAAAAAAGACTGAAAAACACATGCAAATGACAAGCTGCAGGGGAACTTAAAACTGCCACCACCCGTTAAATTATTGGCCACATCAATTTCTCTTGACTGCTTTGGAAAAAAATTAATTTTTCTCTTCCCAAATGTAATGTTAATGAATGAATGAGTGAAGGAATGAGTGAGTGAGTGAATGAATGAATGAATAAAATAAAAAAAAGTGTTGAATCATTGGCCACAATTTGTTATATTTTCGTGTCAAAATCTTCAAATAAAAAGAGATTTTCATTAATAAAAATGACTTAAAAAATAAATAAAAATTACACAAACAAACAACGAAACAACCGAACAAATAAATCAAAAAGTATTGTGGTGCGGGGGAATTAAATTAAAAAAAAAATCAAAAATTTTATTAAACGGCCGTGTTAATTTCATTCGGCAAAGGTGAATTGACATGGTGCGCTACTAAAATTGTGTTAATTTTATACATGAGTGGCGGCATCTACAGTTGAAAGTCGATTCCGAACGACAGATTTTTGAGAAACTTTTCATGGCAATTTTTTCATTTACTTGCCAGAAATCTGCTGAGATGAAATCGCGAAGAAATTTTTTTTCAATACTTAGTTTTGCATGAGATGTTCTGACCTGGGGCTTGAACCGAAACTTCAAGTCTAATAAGCCAACACACTGCCTACTAGACTACATCATCCAAGCTTTTGCGAAAGACTGACACCCGTCCTGTGACGTTCTTAACAAAGGTGCCCTTGTTGAAAAACGTTTCAAAAATGCTTTGGAAGCCATTATTACATCCGGTAATGCTGATTAGAAGAAATCAATGGCTTCCCTTGGCTAAATAATTGGTAACCGAGCTAGACAAAGAAAAATTTTGAGCGTTTAAATCTGACAACAACTATCAATCAAGGTGGAGAAAAACAACTTTAAGCAGAGTCAACAATACGTCTCACCTCCGATTGGCATGCATCTATTGCAGAAAGTGTTAATCAGAGTGAAGTCGCCGTAGTCTAGTAGGTAGTGTATTTGTTTATTAGACGTAAAGCCAGGGTTCGACATCAAAATAAGGCCAGACATCAAAATAAAATACAAAAAGTATTTCTTCGGCGACTTCCTCTCAGCAGATATCTGGCAAAAAATAATAAATAAAATTGCCATAAAAAAGTTTCTCAAAAATCTGTCGTTCGGAGTCGACTTTAGACTGTAGGTCCCGCCACTCATGTATACAAAAATTAACACACACACAACATAAGTGATGTGAGAAACTAGGACGTAATCCTGACTGAAGGGTTGTAATGAACAATTATGTTATGTATGTTAATCAGAGTGGATCGGACAAAATAATCTTAGAAGAGAAGAAGCTAAGAATGGGAAGATAAATCCAGTTGTTGACTGTAAAGGCTGCCAGATTTAGAATTTAAGCTCTTCTAATCAAACACTCGACTTTTAGTATATGCTGTACGGGGTTTTTGAAGTCACCGTAGTCTAGTAGGTAGTGTGTTGGCTTATTAGACGAAGAGGCCACGGTTCAAACTCCAGGTCAGACATCAAAACGAAAATATGAACATTTTTTTCGGCAACTTCTCTCAGCAGAGTTCTGGCAAAAACTCTAAGAGTAAATGAAAAATTGCCATGAAAAGTTTCTCAAAAATTTGTCTTTCGGAGTCGACTTTAAACTGTAGATGCCGCCACTCATATATAAAATTTACGCACACACCATAAGAGATTTGAGAAGCTAAATTGTAATCCTGACTGAAAAGTTGTAATGACCAATTATGTATTTATGTATGTATGGGATTTTATAAACTCATGTTTCGACTTTAGGTTAAGAGATATGGGATCAAATCGTGGTTTAGATTCTTATCAGATAAGTGGATTATAGGATCCTATACTTCATAACTCCTATCCTTTCCATCCACACCGATGTTCCCGCCAGTTTATGGGAACACTTCATCTAAAGTTCTAACAGAATCCAATTAACACGTTGACTGCTGCGGCAATTTTCAGAATTGAATATAAATAAGATTATAACAGCGGAAGTTACGACAAGGAACATTGAATGTAACAGATCTTAGAAATTCACAGCAAATATTACCATTGATCAGGTTAACCATGAAGGATATATTTAACATTGTTCGATGACTCTTAAGGGTAGGCAGTTTTATTAAAGCCGGTCTGCTAGTATATGAATGCATATCCAAGTGATTCCATCCAAGGCCACGCAAGCAGAAGAGTAGAAATTGTTTCTGTACAGATTCGATGTGTTCGCTGTAAACATTATAGTGAGGATCTCATACGATGGATCCATACTCCAAAATTGGTCTGACAAGCGATACGTATAACTGTTTAGTAATAAACGGATCAGTAAATTCCTTTGCCCAACGTTTTATGAAGCCCAGAGTGCTTCTTGCCTTATTTACAGTCAAAGTGATATGATCATTAAAGTTTAATTTTGTGTCTAATAGGATCCCAAGATCAATAAAAGAGTCCACTATTTCCAGTTGATGACCTCCAAGCAAGTAATTAACCGCAATAAAATTATTTCTTGAGATCACTTTGAAGATAAATATGCACGATGAAATTATTAAAGGACAGAAAAACTTCTACATCGTCAGCATACATCAAGATATTGGCAAAATTAATCATGTTGGGAAGATCGTTTATAAACAGCGAAAAAAGAAGTGGACCAAGATGGATGCCTTGAGAACACCAGATAGCACATAAATGTACTTAGATAAGCTATTGTTCACAAAGTTGATAGATTTTTTATTTTTTATTTTTTTATCATCTAAATTTGTGTTTATTGCGTTCTTTTATTTATTGAATGAGATTATTAGACTCCTGGGTGGTTTAGATGAACAATGGTTTTATGCGGTGAAATCGCCGTGGTCTAGTAGGTAGTGTGTTGGCTTATTAGACGAAAAGCCAGGGTTCGAGCCCCAGGCCAGACATCAAATAAAATACAAAAAGTATTTCTTCGGTGACTTCCTCTCAGCAGATTTCTGGCAAAAACTCTGAGAGTAAATAAAATTGCCATGAAAAGTTTCTCAAAAATCTGTCGTTCGGAGTCGACTTTAAACTGTAGGTCCCGCCACTCATGTATAAAATTAACACACACAACATAAGTGGTGTGAGAAACTAGGTCGTAATCCTGACTGAAGGGTTGTAATGACCAATTATGTATGTATGTATGATTATTAGACTCCATTTTCCTTTTAAAAGTTTCTGTATTATCTGGTGACGTTTCAATTAAGTTTTTTTACACGAAGTGGAAGACAAATTTTGCATAAAAATTAAAATAGTTCGAACAGAAACTATTCGAACACACAACTTTTTATTTCAAAGTTAATTTTATTCAGTGTATTTGTTTACTTATATTTAATTAATATGGCAACTTCGTTTTTATTATTTACCAATCGATAAATTTTACCAAGTAACACCGCTATGTTTGAAGGACAAGGCCAGCTGATATATGTAGCTTTTATTTACATTTAGAGTTTTATCATCGATCCAAGACTTCCAGTGTTGGGTGCATTTTTTTTGCACAAAATAATTTTAAAATTAATTAATTTATTACTCTCATCGGTACAAATTTTATAAAATAATAAACGATTAACTTCAAAACACGTCCGTCCAGTCACTCAGTAAGTATCTCAATAATGCCATAACTCCTATCAAAGTTAATCATAAGGTGGGGTAAACTGAACTTTAAAAATAAAATTTGCTTTGAACAGGTAATTCTAAGGCAGCAGCCTTATTCAAAATAAGCAATGTAACGTCCATAGCGTAGGTGTAGGGTATTTATAGTATCCACTACAAGCTTTGTAACAGTATAGTTGACCAAAGTGGTTAAACAAAATAAAATTATGCATCCATTGAATGCCCTTTACATTTCATTTCCAACATATCCAGCCATTTGCCAACGATTATGATGTAAGAAAACCATGCACACACAGTATGAGCATTAAATGAAAACGAAATGATGGACTGGCTTCTTTTACTTGTAAAATATACTCGTAGGTATATGCTGGTCTGAAAATGTTCTGCTCTACTTGACTGACCTTACAAACAACAACAGCAACAACAACAACAACAATAATAACAATAATAAGTTATGAATATAAAGCAGCAGCAGCCTTAATCCACTAATATTAGCTGCCGTTTTACCAAACGAAAGGTAGTCAAACAGTCAAGCAGGCAGGCTGGCTGGCTGTATGCTAGTCAGCGAGTGACACAGCATAGCCGTCCATCATTTTTACGTACCCTTCAGTCCATTTAACACGTTTTAGACACTAATCCTCGCTTGATGAAACACATTCGTTTTTTTTTCTCTTTCGTTGGGTTTCTGTCTTGACTCTGCTGCTGTAGCCATGATTTATTTCGTCATTCTCAGCATGAGATGATCAATTGGAAAACTTATTCGGTCTCTTGATCAGAAATCTGTGTAAAATGTTGAAATGCTGTTAAGGCTGTTGTTGCCGTTGCCGTTGAATGTAAATTTCAAAACTATTTGTCCCGGCTAATATTTGTGAGCAAAAAAATGAAATGGAAAGGAAAGGAAGAGAATACAAATTTGAAGTGAATCCCTAAGAGATTCATGGACTAATTTTTATGTGTCCTTTCTTTGCCGCGCCAACTCTAACTGGAGTGGAGCGAGCATACCATGACTTGCAACACACATTGATTGATCAATATATGCGTGTGTGTAGGTAGGCAAGCAGGTTTTTTGAAACTCGGCGAACTGCACACGCGTCAATCATCGTCGTAACACAACAACTCAGTCAGTCAGTCAACATTTGCCATGTCATGCTCGAGTTTTGTGACTTGACAACGCCATTGATGTTGTTTTTGTGTTGTTTGCCAGTGTTGGTTGTTTTAATTGAAGGTGTTTGCTTAACTTTTATTGTCGATCTGTCTGTTGCCGTTTCGGTTCTGTCGTTGTCAAAATCATGACAAATCAAATGAACAAAAAATTCAAAAAAAAAAACCCAAAAATACACCAAAAAATTGAATAAATTTTTAGCTTTTTTTTTAAAGAAAATCAAACAGAAACAGGAAATCAGTTGTTGTTGAAGCTTTTTTTGTTTTGGTTTTTGAAATTGATTTCTACCTTTAATTAGAACCAAATAAACAATTTAAAAAGGTGGAACCCAGCCAAATTAATAGAAATGTATTGCTGTTTGTGATTGTGAGCCAATAAATTTCAAATGATTTGACACAATTTCCCCATTCAATTATTATTATTTTGAGTGTATTTGTTGGGCTAATTTATTGGAGACATGAAGATTAAGAGATTAACAGTATTTTGGAAGGACGTCTGCCTTTGGTTTATTTAAACTTTTTTTTGTTTGTTATAAAAGCTGCATCTGAAAGACTGATCTGTGTGGTAATGATACACATGAGAACCTACCCTACATTGCTATTACCCTTAGGCCCATTGCATAAATTAGTGAGGATCAAAGTTATAAAGACTTTGGTCGGGATAATAAAAGACAAATTTCTCACGAGATTTGTAGAAGGGAACCTGTCTTCATAAATCGAGTGGCTGACAGTTTCCTCCTTAATGGTCCCCTGGAAAATGCTTCGAAACAAGACTGAGTAATAAGAATAAATGGATTAATTTGGAGGACACATACACAGAGATAAACTATTCGCGCAAAACGGCTGAACCTAGCGCAGTCGGTTCCAGAATGAAATACTCGGAACCCATGTAGATAGGCTAGGTCGGAGTGGTAGCTCTGAGCTCACTTGAGCACGCATAGCGGCCCATTGTGACGCCACAGGTTAACGCAGCCTCTGTACTGACCAAGCTCTACCAAAACCAGGGAAGAGGAAGAAGTCGTCAGCGCAAGGGCTGCCCATCAAAAGCACGGCTACCCCACGCTGGAAAACCAACCAGAAAGTTTGATAAACGAAGCTATATCCTTGATGTCAATAGATGATAGCTCCGTCAAACTGACAAGAAATGGAGAGCCAAATAACCTATATCTGCACCTAGTAAGAGACCCATGTAGAAACTGGCGGGTATATTCAAAGCGAAAGCTCACGTCATCGACAGATGAGATCAATTTAACTTGTACAGCAAGTAGAGAGGACGGGACATAGCAATGCTCTTTGACTGTCAGGCCTTCTTCCAAATACCTTGATCAAGTGAGCTTAACTCGCGAATAGTATGGCACCATCTGGGCAAGCCGAATCATTAGTTCTCACAACTGCTGGATCCCATGTTATATTTAGATTCACGACAATGAAAAGGCAGATGAGATTGCGAAGTGGGAAACTTTCATGTTTCAACGAACGGATCAAATGAGTTTCAGACAATTTAAATTAGGTGCTGTCACGTAATTGCTGTAATACGAGCTGTCACCAAAGTTAGAGAGCCCAAGAATTCGTCGCCTCAAGTTCTCAAGTGTCAGCACATGACACAGAATCATCTTCATGATTAAAGTTTCTGCAGAAATCGTTGTGAGGTATTCCCAACGTGTGTAGGCCTGTGTCATGTTATAACCGCTATGGGGTTCCTAAGACGGTGAGGCTTGACAATCCTTTTGCCTCACTTCCTATTGGGCCACATCGGTCTGGTATCTCTACATGTTGGTACATTATCCCATCTTTCTATTGCAAATTAGTAAAGTTTGTTTGAGTCCGTCTGATTGCGCCTATGCAGAGGAATACCAATTTTATTAATTTCCCATTAAACCGGCTTTTGCAAGTGGATTGACTTCCCGTCGAATGTCTCAATATCTCTTACAGATCCTTTCCGGATGCGCGAATACTTATAGTCATGATTTCAGTTTGAAAAATATTACGAGCTGTTCCAAAAAAATTCCACTCCCGAGTTAGTTGTATGATCTGACGTCGTTAGTGATTACTTGTATGGAATTCTTTGGAAGGTATAAATAGGATATATGAGGTAACGCTTAGTCAAGAGGTATGTCCATCAACTATATTCGAGATTTTGGGATGGTCGTAGCTTCTACACTTGCATAGTCAGTTCCATCGCAACATTAACAGGTTCTGGTTTCGACAACATTTTTGATGATAGCCAGTTAAGAACAGTAAACAATGCCTGAGACGATGTAGTTCTAAGAGCACCTGTCGTCATTATCATAATCATTTTTATAACACTTTGAGGTTCCTTTTATTTTAAGCCAACCACTATATCCCAGGGATTCGAGTTGTGCATCAGACTATTCAAGAGTAGCCTTGGAATTATAACAAGCCTTTTCACTTAGAACTATAGGCTCAACAAACATTTGTTCAGAATAGTAATCGCCTCAAACACAAAATGTTGCTTCTGTAAAGAGGAGCATAATCGTCAGAATATATAGTCGGAGTCGGTGCAGTGTTACTGCGTCGTATAGGGAACTCATTGGTGTATGTAAAGAACAAGCCTGGGACATCGAACACCATGCTGAATTTTATCAGGACAATAGGATTGGTAGAGACAGATTATGGACACTTTGGAAGATCAAATGGCCGCAGTACTCTAGCACTTCTACACAACAGTAACAGTAGTTGCGGTTATAAAAGTTTTGCATATTCATTGTTGTCTAAAGATACTGTCTATCCCACAAAAATATATGGATTCTGTAGCAACGACCTTAATTTCTATTCCTTCCAAAATCAGATATCAGTCAAGATCTGAATACTCATTTTGTGTCTTTCTTTGAGTTTAAACAAGATAGAAAACCGATTCCAAATTGATTTATTAAATGGGTAATTAAACCGGTTTTTCTTAATTTTTATTGCTGCTCATCCCATAAAAGCGTTAGGAATGCTGAATAATTTCGCATTAATTTCGTTAAACAATTATGAAAATATTATGATTCTTCTTGGGAATTATTGACAGAGTATATACATATATTTACAGTTATTAAAACAGAAAAGTATCATAACATTTTTAAGGGCCAGCTGTCAAAATGTTTTTTTGAACTTTGAAATAAAAAATTGTAAGACTTTTAATGAGTGACTGAGGGGTGGTGGTGAGTATAATCACCATCGCTAAACTAATATATACCTTGACTGGGATTTTCTAAGCTGCAGCAAATAGTTGTTGTCTGTTGTCTAAGGATTAAAACTTTTTTTCGTTTCTTTTTTCGTTAAATAAATAATTTTGATACGGCCAACAACAATATGAATGCCATGGCAAAAACAGGCGAAATAGAGGAACAAATGTCACCCCCTTTATTTAATTTTTTTTTTTTTTTTTTGGAGAAATACAACAAAAATCCGGTATTACATGTGAATTGATATTTAAACCATATTTTCAGTTTCATTTCTACCATATAACCATCCATGCATACAACCACCTTTTGATGGAAATTCGGAGAAGTTTTTTTTTCTTATTTTTAAACTGTCATGCCATGCCGACACCAAAAAAAAAAGAAGAAAAACTTCCCTTAAAGTTTTAGCACAAGTAAATCATGACAACTGGAAGGATAATAACCAAAGACAGACCGACAGACAGACAGACACATCAAATCAAATCAAATAAAATCAAATCTCATAAAATGAAGTGAAGTGAAGAGAAGTTAAAGGAAATTTTTAAAATCAAATCAAGCACTTACAGAACATGATAATGATACCCAGCAGCAGCACTCATATCGTTTTGAGTTATGCCAAGGAATGAGAACGAAAGACTTTTGACTTTACTTTGCCTAATTTGTTTAACGACTGGATTTTATTCTACGATTTGATAATTTCATCAGCATCATTATTATCATCATCCTCACCATAATTATCACCATCATTAAGAATCATCATCAAACGCAGACAAGAACATCAAACAGGAAGTGTAATACAAAGTTTTGATACAGGGGCTGTGGTTGTGATGGTGATGGTGATGATATGAGCTGATAATGCCCCTGAGGGGGTTTTTAAGTATTTAAACGGAACAGTAACTGTAACATATTGAAATAGCTGCATGTGGGGTTTTTATTATCGTTTATCGTTTGGGTATTTATTTAAAGTATTTAATATTTTTTTTGAAGACAATAGTTATACTTACCAATTAATGTGTTAATTGCATTTGGGCTCAGCAAACATTTTTATTTTATTTTGAGACTGAAATTTTCATTCTGAAAATCTATTTTTTTGTTCAAATTTTACAGTTTAACAGAGATTAAGATTAAGTATTTACAACAGGTTCTTAAAACTTTCGGTAAATACCCTCTATCAAACAGAGAGTCACTCATTCATTCATTCATGATGCACTCACTCATATTGACTTCATAATTATCATCATTGTCATCATCATCGTCATCCTCATTATCATCATCATTTTAATAAGCAATTATCATTTCATTTTTAATTTTTCTATTTTTGCATGCTCGTAAGCAACTGGGAAAACTGGAAAAGTTAGATTTACACTGGAAAAAATTTAGATTCCAGTTGTGCACATAGTGGCTCCGCTATTTTCTCACAGTGTATATAATTTTGACTCTCAAATTGAGGAATGAAATAATTTTTTAAAGAGTTGTAGCATGTAACCGACTTATTTAGCCGATCATTTAGTAAGAATTACAACCTAGCTTCCCACCACACCACATAGTGGCTCCGCTATTTTCTCACAGTGTAAATAATTTAGACTCTCAAATTGAGGAATCAAAAGAAATTTCTTGAAAAGCTTTAAGTTGCAGACGAGAAATAAAAAAGTGCAATCGAATTATTTCGCAGACCATTTAGTAAGAATTACAATCTAGCTTACCACCACACCACATAGATTGCATTTGTACACATAGTGGCTGCGCTATTTTCTCACAGTGTATATAATTTTGACTCTCAAATTGAGGAATCAAAAGAAATTTCTTGAAAAGCTTTAAGTTCCAGACGAGAAATATAAAAAAGTGCAACCAACTTATTTCGCAGACCATTTATTAAGAATTACAATCTAGCTTCCCACCACACCACATAGATTGCATTCGTGCACATAGTGGCTGCGCTATTTTCTCACAGTGTATATAATTTTGACTCTCAAGTTGAGGAATGAAATTAAATTTCTTAAAGAGTTCTAGTTTGTGGACGAGAAATAATAAAGTGCAACCAACTTATTTAGCCGATCATTTAGTATGGATTACAACCTAGCTTCCCATCACACTACCCACGGTGTATGTGCTAATTTTATCTATGCGTAGTGGCCGTAGTCTAGTAGGTAGTGTGTTAGCTTATTAGACGTAAAGCCAGGGTTCGAGCCCCAGGCCAGACATCAAAACAAAATACAAAAAGTATTTCTTCGGCGACTTACTCTCAGTAGATTTCTGGCAAAAACTCTGAGAGTAAATAAAAATTATCATGAAAAAGTTTCTCAAAAATCTGTCGTTCGGAGTCGACTTTAAACTGTAGGTCCCGCCGCTCATGTATAAAATTAACACACAGACAACATGAGTGGTGTGAGAAACTAGGTCATAATCCTGACTGAAGGGGGTTGTAATGACCAATTATGTATGTTATATACAGTGGTGGCCTTATAATTAGAAACGATGTTTTCTGGAACAGAGTTCTCTGGAGTGACGAATCTAAGTTTAATTTGTCCCAATAAAACCAAAAACGTATGTAAGACGTCCTCCAAACAAAACCTTTGATCCCAGGTACACAGTGAAAACTGTAAAACAAATTAACAAACATACATGTTGCTAAGTCGTTTCTAATTATAAGGCCACCACTGTATGTAGTGGGACCTACAATTTAAAGTCAACACCTAATGGCAGATTTTTAAGAAACCTTTCATGGCAATTTTATTTTACTCTCAAAGTTTTTGGTCAGAAGACTGCTGAGTTGCCGAAGGAAATACTTCGTTTTATTTGAGATTTTTGGGCTGTGGTTATGAGCTGTAGTCGCCGTAGTCTAGTAGGTGGTATGTTGGCTTCTTAGACAGAATGCCTCGGTTTAAACACCAGGTCAGACATTTCCAACTAAGCGAAGTATGAAAAAATATTTTTTTGGTAACTTCCTCTCTGCAGATTTCTGGCAAAAAACTCTGAGAGGTAATAAAATTGCCATAAAAAGTTTCTCAAGAGTCTGTCGTTCGGAGTCGACTTTAAACTGCAGATCCCGCCACTCATGTATAAAATTAACACACACAACATAAGTGGTGTGAGACACTAGGCCGTAATCCTGACTAAGTCGTAATAATGACTAAGGATTGTTGGAACCATGGGCTTTCGTCTAATAAGCCAACACACTACTTACTAGATTACAACGACTTTAAAACTTCTTCTGAATCTTGGTCTTTTATTAATTATGCCAAATCCAGAGCTCTATTTTTTTCCTTGTTGAGCAGTGTTGGAGCTAAACTTGCTTTGTGTTATGCATGTCTGTTGGACGGTCTGCAAACACCAATGTCTCTGCCGTCTGATAGAGAGTTCGTAGACAGTCATTTGAGCTGATCACCAACGCTCACTGTTCCACTCCAACCAAGGCATTATTTACTCTACTCAATTAGCTTCCCTCCTATTTCCTATTAAGACAAAGGGCCCAGTAAGACCCAATGCAGCCAAATCCTGGTCCAATCTGGAACATTGCTGGCCAACGAACATGCTGATATTCTGAGAAGACATAAATACATGCGGGTCCATTAGACCCGTAATGAGAACATTCAATTTTAGAAGTCCAAATCTTATAAGTTGCCTGATCACTGCTTGTGGATGGCGGGGTTTGCCTTAAAAATCTCTTGATTTTCTTCAACAGCCTGGCTGCGATTAATGAACGTCCCCAAACAAATGTAATTTCAACAATCATTCATGTTCAAGACGATTTCTCAAGGAAAGTGCTTAACGAACATAGTTTCATTGTCCATGAATGCCGGGAATTTCTCAAGGAAGTTTGAAATCATTCAAAGTTAACTTTTGTGCAGCCCTTCCTCTTCCCTGATTTTGGTGGAACTTGGTCAGTACAGGGACTGCGTTCACCCGTAGCGTCACAACGGGCCGCTATGCGTGCTCAAGTGAGCTTTTTGATATCAGAGCTACCACTCCGACCTAAGTACCTAACCTAAACTTTTCTATAAGTTCCGACTCGTAGGTTTATCGTTGGAAATTCCATTGCCTGATAAGCTGACCTGGGCCGTACGGAACTTGCAATTTTCGACATGTTAAAAGGCATTGGTATTCAGATTAAATTGGGTTGTGTCCAGTCATTCAACAGAGAAGCTTAATCTCTTTGGCAGCAAGTACATGCAATATTGCTAGACTCTGCTGTATACGTATTGAAAAGAAGAGAACTACCTTACTTTGGTCCGTAAATCGCCTGGCAATCCGTTGCACAATAGCGACCCTTATAGGCCCCTGTACTTGTAGTAGACATGCAGAAAGACTTGAAAATTACTTCTGCAGGAGGAAGAAGAGCTCATATTTCACTCCATGTTTCAGTGCCCTTCTATTCCGAAAAGACGGACATTTTTGACCCGTCACTGTCTGACATCGTTGACCGAGCTCTCTAATACAAACATTGCTGCAATAGCCAGATTTATTTTGGATTCTGGTCAGTTTTCTCAAGGGAATGTTTGATTCCCAGGTTGAATATTAATTTTGGTATCACATGGGCCACTTGGTAGGCATACCGAAAGACTAGGCATTCCTGTAAATAACTTCTGCGAGTGAATGCTTTTCAACGCATGTGTTAGTGCCCTGCTTTTGTCATAAAGAGATAGAGATTGTTGACCTCTCACTTTCTGACATTCTTTGCCGAGCTCTCTAATAACGGGTGATTTTTTTGCTAATATCTTTTTGGCAACACTGGTTTAAACAGCTCACGCACGTTTCGTGTTTTGTTTCACTGTCAAACATCTTCTGTTTGGTCTATAATTTAACCATGAATCGTCTTACAAACCGAACAACGCTTGCAGATCATTGAATTTTATTATCAAAATGCGTGCTCTGTTAAGAAAGTCTATCGCGCGCTTCTTCCATTTAATGATCAGTTTAATCGACCCACTGAAGCGGCTATTCGGGCTATTGTGACTAAATTTCGCACCAAATTTACATTGTTGGACATTAAACCACCAACACGCTTACGTAGAGTGCGAACTGAAGAAAATATCGCAGCTGTATCGGCCAGTGTTAATGATAACCATCAATGATCAATTCGTCGCCGTTCGCAGCAATTGGGCCTCTGTTACTCAACAACGTGGAAAATTTTGCGGAAGGTTTTAGGTGTGAAGACTTTCAAAATACAGCTGGTGCAAGAATTGAAGCCGAACGACCTACCGCAACGCAGAATTTTTGAATGTGAATGGGCTCTTGAAAAGTTGGCCGAAGATCCACTTCTTTATCGAAAAATTGTGTTCAGCGACGAAGCTCATTTTTGGCTCAATGGATACGTAAGCACAATTGTCGATTTTGGAGTGAAGATCAGCCAGAAGCATTGCAAAAGCTACCAATGCATCCAGAAAAAGTCACAGTTTGGTTGCGGTTTATGGGCTGGTGGCATCGTTGGACCGTACTTCTTCAAAGATGCTGCGAATCGTAACGTAACTGTGAATGGTGAGCGCTACCGTGAGATGATATCCAACTTTTTTTTTGCCCATGACATGTGGTTTCAACAAGACGGTGCCACATGCCACACAGCACGCCTAACAATGGACTTATTGAGAGGCGAGTTCGGTGAACATTTAATTTCACGTTCGGGACCGATCAATTGGCCGCCTAGATCGTGCGATTTAACGCCTTTAGATTATTTTTTGTGGAGCTACGTTAAAGCTCATGTCTATACAGACAAGTCCGCTTCAATTGACGCATTGGAAGACAACATTGAAGCATTTATTCGTGAGATACCGGCCGCAATGTTGGAAAGAGTATGCCAAAATTGGACTAAGCGGATGGACCATTTGAAGCGTCATTTTGAAGGTCAACATTTGCATGAAATGATCTGCAAACATCAAATTATATGGACCGTACTATCGATTCATAAAGATTGCTGCAACAGAATGATTTATTTTGAACTCTGTTCTCCGGGTTGAATATTGATTGCGGCATCACTAAGGGCCTAAACAGACCTCTGAAATAACGCAGATTTGCCAGATTTACGGTGATATGGAGTGTATCTTTAAAACAGGTTAAGTTTACATCAAGAAGGGTGATGTAGAAGTGGTTTGAGATTAAAAAACAGTTGGCACAACACTTCTGAAGGGAATCGATATTGATTGATAATACAACGTTCATTGTATATGGCAGTATATGGGCATATTCACAATCACTTGTGGTTTCCTTTGTACCACCGACTTTACATTGCCAGTTTTAACTGCAAGTTTTCTCCGAGTGTATTTTAATTTTACTTTTTAAACAAGGAATGCAATGCAATGCAGTTGACTGATTGATAAGCTAGTAATACGAGATAAAAATATTTTTAAAGTCTCCATTAGAAACCTGAAAAGAAAAGCGAAAAACTTGACATAACACAAGACAATCTTATATAGACTGACTTTATATCTGTCACTGTGTCTCTCTGTCTGTCTGTTTGTTCATCGTTTGTCTAATCATATTTAAATAAAATGGAAAAATGAAGTTGGAAATTACGTTGGATGTCTTCATTTCATTTCAGTGCAGTTCAGTTCAGAAAATTCAAATGAAATACTAAGAAATTGAGAAGAAGAAAAAAAACCCAAACAAATTACATACGATTTATGGCTGCTTGGCTAAATCACTGCCTATTTGACTGACTGACTGACTGGTTGAGTGAGTGGTAGGCAGGCAGGCAGGCAGGCAGCAGTAGTTGTTGCTTGTTAAATTCTCAAATAATGGCACGGCAAAGTAGTCGTGGCATGTCATCAAGTAGAAAAACCAGGCAGCTGCTTAGATGAGAAAATAAAATGAAACGAGTGCGAAACGAGTGCAGTAGTCGTTAGAAGAAGAATGCAAAGGTTTACCATTTAAAATTCCATAAAACTATGTATGACCATGAGGTGAGGTTTCCTTTGAGGCTTTTGTGTTGAAAATGGTTCCCATTAAAGCGGGTAACCACAAAAATGCTGCTGATGAAGATGCTTTTGTTTTCCCACCTTCACATTTTGCTACTCTTACTCGTACTAGTCGTACCTTCTTATTTCCATTTGGCCTACGTTCTCTCATCAGCAGTTTTTTTCTTTTCTTTTTTAAGTGGAACAATAAACAATGGCACGTTTTTCTACTTGCAATATACTCTCTTTGTATTCGTTGTTGTTGTTGTTGTTATTGCTATTGGCTACTAACCTACCTGTTAAGGCTAGCTAGGATTTGTATTTACATAAGTAAGTTGCGGTTAAGATCCTGCCGTTTCCTTTTGTACGTAGTTTGAGCTGATATCGACACACTTTGCCATCCATCACTTACACATGCCACATTAAAAGCAACAACAACAATACAACAATTGTTACTAAGAGCAACAACAACAACAACAGCACTAACCATTTAGTATTGGCAGTAGCAGGTACTTTTTAAATGAAATATTTTACTAGCATTCATGCAACAATTATGCTGGACAATCATGCTGGATGGGTACATACGTACACACGACAACAACACCACGAACAAAAGCAGCCTTTAACACTTGTAACAAAAATAATATGCATATACACTGGGTTACAGGATTAACTAATGGATTACAATGACCAAAAAGCATTGTTTGAATAGTTAACCTGCTCTGCCAGGAAAAGGGTACCATCACCATTACCAACACCAGTTACTTCAATCACAGACCTTCAGCTTGAAGGTAACAATCTCGTTAATCCTGTTTTTCTCTGGAACTGTGTAATTAGCGCATCTGCAGTTTTACAAAAACGGTCTTAAGATATCATCTAATCCAACAGACTAGAATTAATGACTATCGATAGGTCTCGTACTAAAAGGGCGATGATTCATAGGCTTGGCGGGTAGTGGCAGTATAACCTTTAGGCATAAAAGCGATGAATAAATGAGCAAGTGAATGGGTGGTGATAGTGAGAGATTAAGCGAATGGAGTAATAAATGTTAATGTTTGGTAAACATTTTGTGTTGTGTGTTATGATTTGTTTGGCAAAGTAATCGCATGATCTGTGATAATCGTACGATCGTAATATCCTCTGCTTTGCAATATACTTTCACAAACGTTCTTGGTATCGATATCTTGTTATCGCAATGTGTTAAATAGACGATCTATCTCGTGACTTCACTGGAGATTCCATTCAGTAATATTTCGAGCTACAATGGACGACAATTTGTGAGTTGTATGTCCGATTCAATTCCATTTTTCTCTGTCTTTTTACAAGAGATGCGCAACTTTGCTAAAATCAAATTTCACTATGAGACCCATTATCATACCACTTAGACGAGCTTCTGCGGGCATTGTTGGGTTGGTTATTGGCCAAAACATTCGTATAACTCTACGTTGACTTTCAAATATCTTACATCACGGCAACCAGCATACGAACTTCCGCGAAATATATTTTCGTCAAAGCATTGTGCATGGTCAGGTCCCCCCTGTCGTTGCTCTTTAATGCGTCCATCTACAGCAATGCCGTCATAAAACTCATAAGTCTTATCGTTCATTTCACCATACTTTCCGATAGCCAAGCGGCCGTCAAAGCATTGGACTCTAGTGTGATAAACTCCAAGATGGTGTACGACTGTCGAAGATGTCTCAATGAGATGGCGAACCGATATAATGTTTGTATCACATGGGTACCGGAACATAGAGATATTCCCAGCAACTGCAGAGCGGATGATTTGGCCAGAAGGGGCACGACCATCGAACCCTCTGATGAATTCTCTACATTGGGGATCCCTTTGGAATCGTGGACCTTGTCAACAGCTAAGGGCAGAACGGCGCAAAAAATCTGGCCAAGGCTGGATAGGAGGCGCACGGCGACTCTGCTTAAACTCCAAAGAAGGCAGGAGAACCCCGCTATTATCGGGGTTATTACGGGGCATTGTATTATAGGAACGCATGCGATTCGTATTGGTCTTGGACACCTCGCGAATTATTTCTGCAGAAGCTGTGGAGATGAGGAAAAGGATGAAACTATTCTTCACCTACTGTGCACATGCCCCGCACTTGGTCAGAAGAGAAAGAGACACCTGAGTGCCTATTACATGGAGGACCTAGATGAACTGTCACGCATGGATATTGGCAGTCTGAGTCGCTTCATCGGAAGATCCGAGTGGTTCCTGGAATAGGGGAGAACGTGAAACTGTGGTATCACAATGGGCCCTGTGTGTGGCCTAAGTGTGTCCGCTCATGACTCCATCGAGGGGACAGCCACTTCTACCTACCTATGGTTCATCTGACGCCTGAGACCTCATTTACTCTACGAAGTATATTTTGTATCAAAACACCAAGAACAGCTACATCTGCTGGAGCATACAATAGCTCTAGTTATGCACTGTGTTTTTCATTTCCTAGGTGAAAGCCTTGTTGGCTTGTTTTGACTAAAAAAGTTCCTATTCTGATAACATTTCTTCGGAAAACTTATATTTTATCCTTTGACTATCGCTAGGCTGTTCTTTGAAATGCTAAAATGAGGAGCTAGTGCTCTGGATAGCGTTCTTCATTGAAAGTAAAGTCTCGTTTAGTGCAAGACCCATTTTTATCGATTGCTTTTTAATATTTCTCAGATATATCTCGGAGTGATGTCTATATTTTGATGTAAGTGGGTAGCATGTATCGTATGTTCTTATAAAAATTGAACCCATTGTGTTAAAGACCACCATAAACTATTTTCCTCCTTCAATCTCCGTCTCATATTGAATATGTAGGATAAAAATTCTTTCCTATTTTAATTGATAACCTTGCTTAAGTAAAAATCAGTTTCAATCTTCTTATCATCTCGGCAGGAATAGCACATAGGTTCTGAGCTGTAAACATAGATGATGTAAACATAGCTGTAAGCAATTATCTTTTCTGTGGTAGATTTGTCAATTCAAAGGCCACACTAGTTGTTCACTTAAAAACATATTTTTCAGAGACCTTCTCTGAGCAGTCTTTCAGCTAAAGCTCTGAGAATGCAAAGCCCTATAGTAAGGAGTTAACGAAACTAACGTTCGCTCTTCCTAAGGTATTATTACTATTGTCGTGAAGAAGTGCCTTAACACTGCTATCATAGGATCTATTTTACTCTCCTCCAATTTTACGGGGTATCCCTACAATATCTCCTCAGATTCCAAGTATGTGTTCCTATAATTCATGCCCAATAGACGCAAAATCTACATGTTGAGCTGGAAACAAACCTCTTTCCGAACTAGTATACCTTGAGTCTTAAGTGCTCAGCTAAAAAACCGGTTACTAAACAGAAAATTTTTCAAAATTTCAAAACCCAACAAAATGTTACATAACGTTGAACCATACATACATAACTGACCTTTACAACCCTTTAGTCAGGATTACAGCCTAGTTTGTCACACCACTTATGTTGTGTGTTTTATTGGCAATCGAAATTTTTGTTGGGAAACTACAATAACACGAGATCTGAGTCATGCATCAAACTATCCAGGAATAACCTGACGTTATCAACTGTCATTATGACGGGGGACTGTAGACTCAGGGTACATACATATATAGTTTGCCATTACAATCCTTCAGTCAGGATTACGACCTAGTTTCTTACACCACTTATGTAGTGTGTGTTAATCTTATACATGAGTGACTCTTTAATGACAATTTTATTTTAAACACAGAATTCTTTCCAGAAAGAAGTCGCCGATCAAATATTTTTTCGTATTTCGTTTTGTTCGATATGTCTGACCTGAGGTTTAAATTGAGCGTTTACGTCTAATAAGCTAACACATTACCTACTAGACTATGGCGACTACGTTACACCATCCACTTATTAATCTGGCCCTTTAGCCCTCAAATGAGTGCAGTGTACTCAAGGCTGAGAGTTTTGTGATCGCCAGGGCAGCGGAGTTAGTCTGAGAAAGTACTGCGATGGGGATACGGTGATTGCCTATGTGGATAGTAAAACTGCTTTGAAGGTACTCAATAAGTGCCTATGTTTGATTGTGATTTGTTAGACTCTGCAGGAAAGCCCTTATTATACTAATACAGAATGATACTATGTTAGGCTCCTCGGCATTATAATCTGCAGGCAGATTAGCTAACAATAGAAGGGGCGTACGCACCTGATGAATCAATCGATTAGTTTTCCCTTGGGACACATTTCATCGTTTAGATGACAAGATGGAGAGAGTAAACGCTTCATGATGGAATAGGAAAGTTTGTAAAACATATGGGCTATTGGAGTCGCCTTTGTCTAGTAGGTAGTGTGTTGGCTTATTAGACACGAGGCCTCGGTTCAAACCCCAGGTCAGACAACAAAACGAAAATATGAAAAAAATATTTCTTCGGCGACTTCCTCTCAGCAGATTTCTGACAAATAAAATTGCCATGAAAAGCTTCTCAAATATCTGTCGTTCAGAGCCGACTTTAAACTTTTGGGCCCAGGCACTCATGTATAAAATTAACCCACACAACATAAGTGGTGTGAGAAGCTAGATCGTAATCTTGACTGAAAGGTTGTAATGGCCAATTATGTATGTATGTATGTACATATGTATAGGCTCCCATATGAGCGCAATGTACTCCAGGCTGAGGTGTTTGCGATCAACAAGGCAGCAGATAGGCAAATCTCGTCAGTGGTTATGCCACATCAAGATTGGTTGCACTCTGCAGGAAAGCCCTTATTTATACTGGCATAGGATGGTATTGTGTTGGGCACCGCGGCATTGTAATATGTGGGGTAACGAAGCTGCAGGCAGATAAGCTGACAAGGGAATGGGTGTACGAAGCTAATGAATCGATCGTTTAGTTTTCCCTTGGATCGTTTAGTTTTCCCATTATTGGCATTGATCGTTTAGGTGACAAGATGGAGATTAAACACTCGTTGACGGATTTGGGGATATTGTAGAACCTCTAAGGTATTATGGATTTAGAACTGGATAGGGAATCTAAAGGGTCCGCCAAATAACTTTTTTTGAAAATGCTTAAAAAAACAACTGAATATTTTCTCAAGTTTCTTTTTTTATTTGAAAGTACAATCCTTCCGGTTAATAATGGAAAATAATTTCATTCAAATGGCTGCCTCAGCTGGCCATGCAGTAGGCTACACCAGAAGATGCCGATTTTGGCAAAAAAAAATCATCTTTTCAAATGAAGCTCATTTTGATCTTGGCGGGTATGTAAACAAGCAAAATTGTCGCATTTGTGGCACAGAAAACCCGTACACATACATTGATAAGCCGACGCACCGAAAACGAGTCACTGTTTGGTGCGGATTTTGGTCCAGAGGCATAATTGGACCATTTTTCTTCGAAAATGAGCAAGGAGTGGCCGTTACAGTCAATGGCGATCGTTATCGGGCCATGTTGAACGAATTTTTGTTCACAAAAATTGAAGAGAAGGATATTGGCAACATTTGTTTTCAACAGGACGACGCTACGTGCCACACAGCCGAAGCTACACTCGATGTTTTGTGCCCTATTTTTGAAGATTGCATTATCAACCGCAGAGCTGATGTCGTTTGGCCACCTCGGAGCTGCGATTTGACACCGTTGGACTATTATTTGTGGGGTGCCGTCAAAGATAAGTGTTACGCCGACAAGCCAGAGACAATTGACGCTTTAAAGGACAATATTCGTGAAGCCATTTGTGAAATACAGCTGCACACAATCGATAATGTGCTTAAAAATTGAACCGATCATGTAGGCTACTGCACGGCCAGCCGAGGCAGCCATTTGAATGAAATTATTTTCCATTATTAACCGGAAGGATTGTACTTTCAAATAAAAAAAGAAATTTTGAGAAAATATTCAGTAGTTTTTTTTTAAAGCATTTTCAAAAAAAAAAGTTATTTGGCGGACCCTTTATAAGCGGGCTAATGAGAAAACTCTGCTGGTCTCTTTGGGAAGCCTCTCTTTATTAAGTTCGATTATTTCGTTTTGTTTCTGCCTCTTTCCTTTTTTGCCTATCTATTCCAGTTTTTTTAGGTTTTTATTGGCGAATATTATGTTCGGTTTAACCAATTTCTAACAAGATAACCACAATGGAACGTTTCTATTCTGCGAGTGCAGGTTTCTCTCAATCTAACCTAACTTATTTCTATAATTATAGAACATAACCTTGTTTACCTATGGGTGTTAAGACGTACACATGTATGTACATATGTCGGTAAATCTAGTATTTTTAGTCTGGTGTACATGCATATTAGTTTCATGCACTATCTACTCTTTTAATCTAGTGCAACGCCTTCTCAATTTTTGTTTTTAAATCCTTTCCTTAATGCTGCCTTTGAAAACCACTGTGCCAAAGCAAATCGTTGTTGAGAACAACATTTCCTAGCATTGTTTTCACAGGGCTAAGCCTAATTTTCAACTCAGTCGAGAGTAATACGTATTTTTTTTCCTTTTTTTTCTCTTGTTATGGAAGAAGAAAAAATCACAGAGCTGTGGTGATTATGAATTTATGAGCCGTAGAATGTTTCTGTAAAACAAACACTGCTTTTGCTAAAGATTTAGGAAATAAAAGAAAAAAACCCATGCACGAGCAGATTTAGTTGCTCCTTTTTGGAATACTTGGCCCCGTTAAGTAAATAATGTTAACGGAGACTCTTTTTTTGTTTTTGTTTGTTTGCATGAAAAAACCAAAAGAAATAACATTTTATCACACAAACAACAAAAAAAATCTTAAAATTTTTTCAATTGTTTTAATGCAGCAACAACAACAACAACAACAACAACATGGTTTTTTAATTTAAATCTTTTATATTTTCCTGTTACATCTCATAAGCTGTGTATACTTGTGCTATGCTGTGCTGATTTTTAATGGATTATTGACTGGCTGACTGACTGCATGACTGTCTGTCTGCCTGTCTATCTGACTGACTGAGTGGCTGCTTGGCTGCACGTTTATAAAATTTGTTTGTTGAGTATAATGAACGTGCTGCCGCTAATCATACTAAGCGGGGTATTTTGCAGCTTTACCACCGCCTTTTCAATCCCTTCACTACTACACTACCACTACCACTGCACTACATACGACACTGTGCTTATTGTTGTTGTTGCTGTTGTTGTTTACCATGCAGCATGCCTGACTGAAAAGATAATATGCTGGCTGGCTTGGCTGTCTGACTGGCTTGGCTGGCATAAGAACTTAATCTTTTTGTCATTTAAAGGTTGTATGTATGTATACCTACCTACCTCCCCGGTGGTATCAATTACTTTATAATAGTTTTAGTAACAAAAATTTGTTTTTATTTTTGCCTTCTTTTCTTCCTTCCTTCCACGTTTCATTTTCATTTTTATCCCAGGATTTAAAAAGAGTGTTTCTGATCATCTGATGATCATCAGCTTTAATGCTGTCATCTTTTAATTGCATGAAGATTTCTGTTCTGTTTGGTAAACTTTTTAATCGTCGTTCGTATTTTGTAATCTTATTCAAACCGATTATCGGTTTTAATAACACAAAACAATTTAGAGTTTAATTGTTTCAGTAGCCATAATTAAATAAGTTTTGTTAACATTGTTGAGGTGTCACCAATTTAATACAGGTTTTATGTAAAGTACTTGCAAAATAAGCTGGAAATCATGCTGCTGTTTAAGGGGATCAGTAATAAAGTCAACAGGTTCTTTATAGTAGTTAATGACAACAGAAAAACTAACTTAGCCCATGACATCCATCATATTCAACCTAATCTATAAGCAAGTCAGAGAAATTTGAACATTTGAGGCTCCATGCAGATCAACCGTGTTAGACATTTGAACGAGTTATATTCCTCATATAATGACATCAAGACTCCATTCAAACGAATATTGATTACCCTTTGGAAGTCATTTTGTGTAGATTATAACACCGTTTAAATGTCTGCCACAGTTACATTGGGTGGAGCGCATCCGAAATGTCTAATTTTCCATGACTCATGTGCATAAACCAGACTGAATTTAAAAAACTGTGGCTTATTTGCATACACATGCTACTTAAGAAAATCCCACAAGAAATTGTGTAACGGGGTCAAATCGCATGATTTTAGAGGCCAATTCACCGTAGCCACACAAGCGATCACCATACCTAATAATCCCTCGTGTAGAATATTTAATTTGTTATGAGCTGTGTGGCACTTAGCGCACTATTGCAGCCACTTGTCGTTGGTGCACAGATTATCCAATTCAGGATGAAAAAGGTTGATAATCATTGCGCTATAGTGCTTGTCGTTGTCAGTGATAACCTGTCCAACATCTTTTCGAGAAAATATGTACCAATGACGACTTACTTAATAGCTCATTACAACACTTTAGCCAGGTTTACAACCTAGCTGCTCACAACACTCGTGTTGAGTGTGTTAATTTTATACATGAGTGGCCTACCTACCTACTGTTTAATATCGACAATGAACGACAGATATTTGAACAACTTTTCATTGGCCATTGCCGGAAGGCTGCTGAGAGGAAGTTTCCGAAGAAATATTTTTTTTGTTGTTTCATTTTGTTCGAGTCTAGTTGGGGTTTGATCCACGGACTCTCGTCTAATAAGCCAATACACTACATACCAGACTACGAAGACTACCGATAATGTGGCCAGATTTAAATCGTCATCAAACAGTGTTTTTTTCGGAATGCATTGGGTTCTTTCGAACCCTTATGAGGATTAATATCGTCCTAAATTCAATAATTTTGTTTGTTCACGTACCCTATCATCAGGAAATATAAATATCTGAATATGATTTTTCAATGGAAATTAGAGTCCGAATAGAATAGCCATTTTGATGAAAAAGTTTTAATACAGTAATCCTTCGATTTACGTCACCTCGATTAACGTTGTTTCGATTTACGTCGTCAAATTTTTTGTTCCCTTTAACTTCAATTTGCGTCGTCATTCGATTAACGTCGCCTATTTTTGGAGCTAACCGCGACGTAAATCGAGGGATTACTGTATTTGCTCATGTTCTTGAATGCTACATCGGTCCCTAATGGTTTGCCAAAGCAGACTTTAATAACATGGCTGGCAACAACTACCAAAGTTCAGAAGTCCATGGTAGAATGCGCTTTAGTTTTCGAAAGTTTGGGATCTAAATTGATTCAATTTTCATACAAGCGTTGTACTTGCCAAACAAAATAAGAACTTATTTAAATTTCCAGAGAATAAATTCTTAATTGCATAACACAACAAAAATAAAATAAAATAAAATAAAAACGCCGCAATTGATCTTTTCGATAACCGTTTAAAACCCAAGAAAATACAATTACTTGGCTTGTCTCTCTTGTCAGTCAGTAGCCCTTTTTTAACTCCTTTTTTTGTCAAACATTTCAAAAAGTCCATTAAAATGATTTCGATCTTCAATGTTACCATGTTTATCTTCCATTATAAAGAATTTTTTTGAAAACATTTTCAATCCTTAAACAAAAAAAAAAAAAAAGACGAAGAAATTTATCATTTCGTAACGATCGAAAATGTTCAATGATTTTATGAACAAAAAAAGAGACACTTTGCGGTCAATTATAGAAACAATTTCAGTTCATTGTTTTTACCTTTTCTTTACCAAAAAAAAAAACAAAAAAGACAAAAACAAAAACAAGAAAAAACTACAATTAAGTGGTAACAATAAGGCTTTGAAAATAATTTTTAATTACTAATGGAATGATGGAGAGTGTAATCGATACTTTTGTTTCTTTTCAAAACAACAGTGTGTGTGTGTTTGTGTTTTTGTTGTTTTTTTTATTAAGGCATAAAGATGAAATTATTTTGTGGAGATCTCTCTATTAAGGCCAAAGGAAAAGCCGCTTTTATTGTGTAATAAAGTGTTAAAAATGAAATTTAATCTGCATAACCACAATAAAATTGTGATCGTTATTATTCGATCGATTTTTCTAATTTCGATTCAGATTGCATTTGGTTTCATGCCTGATGCGTAAGATTTTGAATATTATATGCAGGCGTCTATAAATGGTGGGGTTTTCTTAAACTTTCTCCAAAAAATTATTTTTAAAATATTTTGTCATAAAGGCTTGCTTAACACAGAAATTTGTTCTGTATTTTGCTACCTGAATTTAGGACAGCAATTCTATTGAAATTCTGAAATTTTTAATTTAGTTTTACCTGGCGAAACAAGCATCTACGATAGCAAGAGTGACGACAAGCCCCGATTAAGACGAACTATTTCAGATGAATGATAATTAGGCTACGTTATGTTAGGTTAGAGGACGGGGACTTGTCAGTTAAGACAAGTACAGTACTCGGAGGTCGAATTGATCCATTGTACAATGTCCTAGTTTCTCACACCACTTATGTTGTGTGTGTTAATTTTATACATGAGTGGCGGGACCTACAGCTTAAAGTCGATTCCGAACGACAGATTTTTGAGAAACTTTTCATGGCAATTTTATTGGCTCTCAGAGTTTTTGCCAGAAATCTACTGAGAGGAAGTCGCCGAAGAAATACTTTTTGTATTTGGTCTTGATGTCTGGCCTGGGGCTCGAACCCTGGCTTTACGTCTAATAAGCCAACATATTACCTACTAGACTACGGCGACTTCTGTGAAAAACGTACAACTACTCAAATTTTTTTAAATTATTTTCATATAAATTAATGACAATCGTCTGAAATGTTCGTCTTACAGAAACAGAACAAGGCAAACATAATATAGAAATGTTAAGTACACGATACCGGAATCCGCTTTCGTTAGAGGGTATACGAATTAATTGTTGTATGTATAGGTCTCCTGTTATTATTTTTTTGTTTTCTGTGGTGAAAATGTACCTTAGTACTACGACTAGAAGCTCTATTATACTCCCCTCCAACTTTATAGGGTATCCCTATAGTGTCTCCTTGGAAGTCGCCGTGGTCTAGTAGGTAGTGCGTTGGCTTATTAGACGTAAGGCCACAATTCAAACCCCAGGTCAGACATCAAAGCGAAAATATGAAAAAATATTTCTCCGGTGACTTCCTCTCAACAGATTTCTGGCAGAAAGCTCTGAGAGTAAATAAAATTGGTATGAAAAAGTTTCTGAAAAATCTGGCATTCGGAATCGACTTTAAGCTGTAGGTCCCGCCACTCATGTATAAAATTAACACACACAACATCAATAGTGTGAGAAGCTAGGTCGTAATCCTGACTGAAGATTCGCTTGCATGCTCTAATTGGCGTCAGAGCCTTCAAGTAACTCTGCTACTTTGCGGACAAATATCGTTTAGCGCGATAACAAACTGTCAAAGTGATAGAAGTTATTCAAAGTGATACAGTGGATAGCGGCTCAACTGACAGCGGGAACATCTTTTCTTTCTGAGCGATATTGTGATCAGATGGTGTAGGATTACTTCATGGTAGTAAAGAGGCGATCTACAGGCTATTATGGTCCAGTCATTCTAAGGATTCTATTTGGAATTTGGTAGATTTTTGAACGGGCATTGTTTCTTGAGGGCAAGTACCAACTTTTAGAACACAGGCTTCCCTTCTTTCTGCATTGTTTGTGAAAATGTTGGGAAATCTTGTCTTGGCTGGTATTTCTTCAGTAGTCCTGAGTCATTGGTCTCTGTTTGAATTTTTTAAGTAGGGAGTTTCATTTCTGATTCAGGTTCAGTTTCTTATTCATCTCCTCAATTTTCTCTACTGTTTTACTTCTTTATCTCTTCAATACATTCATAATTGGTCATTACAACCCTTCAGTCAGGATTGCGACTTAGTTTCTCACACCACTTATGTTGTGTGTGTTAATTTTATACAAGAGTGGTGGGACCTACAGTCTAAAGTCGACTCCGAACGACAGATTTTTGAGAAACTTTTTCATGGCAATTTTTATTTACTCTCAGAGTTTTTGCCAGAAATCTGCTGAGAGAAAGTCGCCGAAGAAATACTTTTTGTATTTTGTTTTGATGTCTGGCCTAGGGCTCGAACCCTGGTTTTAATAAGCCAACACACTACCTACTAGACTACGGCGACTTCAAAAACACACATCCTAGTAAGTATTTTAGTGTTCGTACGCGACTCATACTTATTTTGTGATTCGTGTAAATGTTGCGTTATGGAGAGTTGAAATCAACAACATCGTACGTGTTGTTAAGTATGAATACGATGAGTACCTCGAACTTTGAATATGAGTAGAGATTCCATGATATTAAAATAAGTATGAATGCGTATTAGTATCAGAAATTGTGAATATGATTCGATTCTACTCATCTTTTTGAATACTCATTGCTGATCTCCGATGAGTATGTATTCTGGGATCGAGACTTCCTGCTTTTGTTTCAAGTTACGTTCTTTAACCATCTATAGTTCCTGTTTTAAGAGAGTATGTAGCTTTCAGAAGACAACATTGATTTTTATTACTGAGTTTCATTATCGGGGCTTAATACTAATTAAAGAATTTCCTTTAGAAGTTAATTAATTAACTCTCAAGCATGTATGTATTCTGGCTATTTAAATCAAATTATTTTTGTTCTTCAAAATAATTCGTTCGTTTAAAGTGCAAAAAAAAAACAAATCATTTTTAAATTGTAATTAAATTTTTGTTTCATTTGTTGAATTCTATTTAAAATCGATAAAAATTTAATTAAATTTTTATTTCAATTGTATGTGTGTATGTGCGTAGTATGTCCAATAAAATGTTATTTTTTTCTATTTTTTTTCATTTTTTATTTTTATTACACAATTTTTATGACATATATGGGTGAGAATTATTAATACCGTGTTTATTTTGTTGTTGTTGTTGGGTTTGTTTTTTATAAAAATTACAACAACAACAACAATAAACGAAAAATAGGAAACATGATATTAATAAAGATTATAAGTCTACATGTAATTGAAATTAATTTTGTTTTTTTTCTTTGTTGCTCCATTTTAGCAGAATAAGGCAGGGTAAGACGGTCGGCCGGCCGGCCAGTCATTCAAATATTTGGTAATAATTTTGAAATAATTTTTGTTTAATTTTTTTTTGGTTTTTTTTTATTAAACCATAAATAAATACATATGTATGTATGTACTTATGTATGTATAAATATGTATGTATGTATATATACATAGAAATATAAATATAAATATGTCTGTATGTATGAATAAACCAACGTTTATTATATTTTCCTTGTATTTTTGTTTTTTTCTGATTTATTTGGTTTGAAACTCTATTGTCTTCATCATTTATGTAGAATGTGGAGTGGTACCCATATATTTTTAATATTTACTCTGTGCATACATATATATTTTTTTATTCATTTTTTTCATTTGTTTTTTTATTATTTATTTAGTTCTTCCAATTTTGTTTTATTTTTAGTCGTTTTATTTGTTTTTTTTTTTTTGCAAATAAAATTTTATGATATTTTGTGCGCATGAATATTTTATGAAATAAATTTTTTATATCGACGAATATAAAAGAAATATAAATATTTATGTGTATGTATGTATATACGTACATACATACACTCAGCCAAATATACATACATACATTTCTATGGCAATACATATACAATTTACACTCGAAAGAAATGAATAATCTAAAGAGTCTCAACGAAACTCCTCCATTGCAATCTATCAGGCTCTATCAGTGAATACAGAATCTACTATAATTGACTCTGAGGCACTTGTGAATGAACGCCTGCAGTTTTTAATATACAGTGGTGGCCTTATAATTAGAAACGACTTAGCAACATGTATGTTTGTTAATTTGTTTTACAGTTTTCACTGTGTACCTGGGATCATACGTTTTTCCATCAGATTGGGACAAATTAAACTTAGATTCGTCACTCCAGAGAACTCTGTTCCAGAAACATCGTTTCTAATTATAAGGCCACCACTGTATATAATTATTATGAGCTGAGTGAAGTCGCCGTAGTCTAGTAGGTAGTGTGTTGGCTTATTAGACGATCAGACATCAGAACGAAATATGAAAAAATATTTCTTCGGCGGCTTCCTCTCAGCAGTTTCTGGCAAAAACTCTGAAAGTAAATATAAAATTGCCATGAAAAGTTTCTCAAAAATCTGTCGTTCGGAATCGACTTTAAACTGCAGATGCCGCCACTCATGTATAAAATTAATTCACACAACATGAGTGGTGTGAAAAACTAGGCCGTAATCCTCACTGAAGGGTTGTAATGGCCAATTATGTATGTATGTATGTATTATGAGCTAAGTAATTTGCCGTAATCTTAAGCTCGGAGTAGTGTAACAGATCAGAGTCTATGGTGGGAATCGAACCCATGACATTCACGGTAATAGTCTAGCACATTACCCTAACTACTACTATCATGACACCAGTGGTGTTGTGCTAATTTTTTTTTACCGGAACGCGTTTCTGTCTCCGTTTCACGGTTCGGAAAAACAAGCCGGTTCGTTCCGGTTTTTGTTCCGGTTCGGGTTCGGTTCAAACCCCTTGTTTATAAAATACATACAAAAATTCGTCAAAAATTAGAAAAAAAATCAGCAATTCTTTTTAATTTTTTTTTTTCAAAACGTCAACCAATTCTCGTTATCAGAAATCATCTTTAGTTCCGGAACGCGTTCCCCTCTAAAAAGGAATTACCGGAACGACGTTCCGGAGCGTTCCGGCTCGACAACACCACTGCATGACACCCGACAATAGAATATACTTTACAAGTTCGTTGAAGTTCGTTTACCTAGATACTTCAGAGCATGCTCCTTACTGATTCGTAAGCCATTCGAATGCCGCTCTTGCGCTGTGTGCGTTTATTTCTTTTTCGTTGTCTATCTCTATATACGTACATATATATTCCGTGCAGTCGCCGTAATCTAGTACGTAGTGTGTTGGCTTATTAGGTAGGCATGAGGTCTCAGTTCAAACCCCAGTTAAGACATCTCCAACAAAAACGAAATATGAAACAAAATATTTCTTCGTTGACTTCCTCTCAACAGATTTCTGGCAAAAACTCTGAGAGTAAATAAAAATTGCCATGAAGAGTTTCTCAAAAATCTGTCGTTCAGAGTCGACTTTAAACTGTAGGTCCCGTCACTCATTTGTAAACACACACAACATAAGTTGTGCGAGAAGCTAAGTTCTAATCCTGACTGATGATTCGCTTGCATTCTCTAATTGGCGTCAGAGAGCCTTCATGTAACTCTGCTACTTTGTGGACAAATATCGTTTAGCACGATAACAAACTGTCAACGTGATAGAAGTTATTCAAATGGATACTGTGGATAGTGATCCAACTGACAGCGGGAACATCTTTTCTTTCTGAACGATATTGTGATCCGATGGTGTAGGGTTACTTCATGGTAAAAAGATGCGATATACAGGCTATTATGATCCAGTCATTGTAAGGATTTTATGTGAAATTTGGTAGATTTTTAAAGGGGCATTGTTTCTTGAGGGCAATCACTTTGTTTGTGGAAATGTTGGGAAATCTTGTCTTGGCTGGGATTTCTTCAATAGCCCTGAGTCAGTGGTCTCTGGTTGAATTTTTAAAGTAAAGAGTTTCATTTCTGATTCAGGTTCAGTTTCTTATTCATCTCCTCTATTTTCTCTACTGTTTTAATTTTTTATCTCTTCAATACATTCATAATTTTGGTCATTAGAACCCTTTAGTTAGGATTACGATCTAGTTCCTCACACCACCTATGTTGTATGCGTTAATTTTTATACATGAGTGATGGGACTTACAGTTTAAAGTCAACTGCGATATATTATATTATATATATACATATATATATATTTTTGAGAAACTTTACAATGGCAATTTTTTATTTCACATCTAGTAACCCACCACACTACATACTCGTACATCTTTTGAGTCTCTGTTTTAAGAATATTTCACACTTAATCTAACCTAATCTAACCTAACCTGATAGAGGTCAGGTTGGGTGAGTGAAATTTTAGACTTCAGGGATTTGCTTTTCTGAAAAAACTGTCTGATCGTGAATTTGACCACAACTGCTTGCTCATATGCTAAAATGGAAATTCCAATTCATTTCGTAGCCATCCCTTCATAGCTCCACAGACCTATCCAACTGGCAAAATTCTTCGTTTAACATTTGATTTCTTGGGTATCAAATGAAGCTGTCTTATCGTCATTTTCAATAATTCCATCACAAGCTTTGTGTTGAGACGCAATTACTACTAACTTTTTTCGTGAGTGTTTGTCCATATTTCAATACTTGTATGTGTGTATACAAGGGGGGGTATTTGTGTCTGTATCTGTATGTGTGTATATAAAAATATTTCCATCTGTAGAACGAATTCGACTACGACTACGTATACTAGGAATATTTTTTATTTATTTGTTCTTGTTCTCTTGTATTTTCATTTTCCAAGAGTGGTTGGTGAAAAATAAAACAAAATCTTGTACAACAATAAACAAAATATTAAAAAATAAAAACAGAAAAATAGAAAAACATCACAAGAATAAAAGTAAATAATGAATACAATAGAGGCAAAACAAAATAAAAACAAGATAAAACAAAAAATAATAACAAAATAAAATATGAACTAAAATTTCCCTCATTTCTCATAATATAGACGTCCATACATAGAAATTAAAAATAAGAAAATCAAAAACAATATTTTTTTATATTAAAAAAGAAAATATGTAAACAACGACAGTTTATATTGGCTTTAAAATAGTACTTAACCCAAGCCCAGGATCGCATCAAATAGCAGAGGTAATTAAAAATCTTGAATTAAACCATTAATATGATGTATGTAAGATTAGTAATGAGTATTCAAAAAGATAAGTAGATTCGAATAATACTCATAATTTCTGATACTTATACGCATTCATACTTATTTTAATATCATGGAACCTCTACTCAAAGTTTGAAGTACTCATCGTATTCATACTTAAAAACACGTATGATGTTGTTCGATTTCAACTCTCCATAACGCAACAGAAATCAGAAAATAAGTATGAGTCGCGTACGAACACTAAAATACTTACTAGAAAGTTGTGTGTTTGCTCTGTTTGCTCCTCTGTCTTTGTTGCTTATGTGTCTTTTTTCTTTTGTTGTAAATGCAACAACAACTAAGACTGTAAATTCTGTAAGACTGTAAATTTTTATGAAATATTCGAGTGGCTCGAATCATTTATAAGTATTTTTCTAAAGTTATGAATCTAAATGAGTAGACTTATGAATCGATCATATTTCGAATGGTATGAGTTTGATGTCAACGTTGTACGCATAGTCATTGCAACCTGTACTTATAAATCAACGTTGTAGTGAGTACGAATGAATCAGAGTTTGTAGTTAAATTTCAACATTGTTGACTCACTTATATTAAAAATTTCATGAGTGCTTATGAGTAGCGAAAAAACGATAAATTGCTGATCGCTAATATGCACTAAAAGTGTTGGTTGGGTTATCTATTTTGTGGTTTCAGAAGTAAAGTTAAATAAAACAAACCTAAAGACATGTCTTCAATGAAACTTTTACTTCATTGTAAGGCTTGGACAGTCCTTCTATTATGTATGAAATACAACTTCAGTATCAGTAAAATAAAAGCCTCTGGATTGGTTGCATCAATCCTTTTGAGGTTGTTTATGCACATTTTGAGCAATGTATCGATGGCAACTTGACTAATGTTGGCTGTCAAATGCCCCAACGTTAAGGGATTATCTGCGTAAGCATGGTCGTAGTCCCATAAGAAATATAACAGCGTCATATCCCACTATCTTCTTGCCCATTTAATGTGGCAGAAATTTTTTTTGGAAAGTTCCTTCTCAGTACATTACATACATAAATGGTCATTACAACCGTTCAGTAAGGATTATGACGTAGCTTCTCACACCACTTATGTTATGTGTGTTAATTTTATTCATCAGGGATGGAACCTACAGTTTAAAGTCGATTCCGAACGACAAATTTTTGAGAAACTTTTCATGGCAATTTTATTTTACTCTCAGAGTTTTTGCCAGAAATCTGCTGAGACAAGTTGCCGACGAAACATTTTTCATATTTTCATTTTGATGTCTGAACCCTAGCCTTATATCTAATAAGCCAAAACACTACCTACTAGAATACGGCGAATTCAAACCTCATCTTATTCTACTTGATCTCAGTATATTGGGTCTTCCAATACGGATTTCCGAACTATGGCAACTATCATCTTATTCAAGCTACCTTGGTCACATTAGTTGTCATTTATTCATTTATTTATGCCACAATATACGGCGTCTTTCATTAAACACTTTAAGTTTAAATTAAACAGAGCGTTTGCGAGATAACATTTAATTTTTTTTTCGTTTGAAAGACTTATTAATGCCATTATGTGTGGAATATAACATCATTAATATGTCAGCCAAGGCTTTTCTTAGTGCAACCTCCTTTGAAATGAAAAATTTTCCATGGCTCTGTCATATAAATCAGGCTCAGTTTAATCGATGGCATAGGTTAGGTTGGATTTAAGGAGCGCTGTAATATTCGTTGGCTTATTAAACGTGAGACCAGGGTTCAAACTCCATGTCAGAAATATCCAACCAAACAAAATATGAAGAAATAGTTCTTCGGCGTCTAGCTGTCAGCAGATTTCTGGCAAAAACCCTGAGAGTAAATAAAATTGCCATGAAAAAGTTTCTCAAAATTCTGTCGTTCAGAGTCGACTTTAAACTGTAGGTTACGCCACTCATATATTAAATTAACACACACAGCATAAGTGGTGTGAGAAACCAGGTCGTAATCCTAACTGAAGCATTGTAATGACCAATTATGTATATATGTATGTATGTGAGATGTGTGTCTTCTTCGCCTACATCCGCGACTTAAGAAAACCCCACAAGAAAGGGTTTAAATCGCTTGATCCCGATAAGCAGTTGATATCAGCCTTGCGGGAGATGACCATGGCACCAAATCGGCATGAGCTGTGTGGCATGTAGCACCGTCCTGCTGAAATCACATGCTGTGGGTGTCCATATCATCCAATCACCTATCAATCATCATCTTGAGTTTAAATCAAATGTCCACAAACACTACTCCCTCTTTCCACCTTCCTATAACCTATTTTCCTAAACCTGCACAATGCACTGCATGAGTAGGGGCCATCCCCTGAATGCTGGTTTAAAAAAAAATTCTGGTCAAAAGAAGAACCATCTTCATCCACATTTAATACTGGCAGTTGACAGTGATGACCGGACCAATATCGTTCTCAAATAAATATCGATTGAAGATGCTCCCAGCCCAATGTCTACACCAAAACAATGACTTTTTCGGGATGGAAACTCTCTGGTTCTCATGGAATTGAAAACTCTTGGAACTCATGTGAAACTCTAAGAAGTCACCGTAGTCTAATAGGTAGTGTGTGGGCTTAGACCGTAAGGCCAAGGCTCAAACCCAAGGTCAGACATCTCCAACCAAAGGAAATACAAAAAAATATTACTTCGGCGACTTCTTCTCAGCAGATTTCTGGCAAATATTCTGAGAGAAAAATAATAAAATTTGCCATGAAAAGCTTCGCAAAAATCTGTCGTTCGGAGTCGACTTTAAACTGTAATTCGCGCCACTCATGTATAAAATTAACACACACAGCATGGGTGGTGTGAGAAGCTAGATTGTAATGCTGACTGAAGGGTTGTAGTAACCAATTATGTATGTATGTATGTATGTATGTGGAACTCATGTGATTGGTGTTGTTTAAAATTCAACAATTTTGGTCGTTCACCTGGCTATTTATCCAAAAATGATCCTCAACGATTTCGTTGGAAAGTAGCGTGTGTTGCCAACTACTTCAGAGCCCATTCAGCGAACAGACGCCGTTGCCTGTGGTCAGCCGAGTAAATGACAACTAAATCCGTACTTTGGGTATCAATCAGGTTGTAATTAAAATTCGTAAGCCTCTGTTGGACGACCCGATGCAAGAAACAAGCTCTACGAAATCGAAGAAGCTCAAACCAAGAAGAAATGTCCTAACGTTACCAAGTTTTGAGTCAAACTTATAACGCCTACAAGAAAATCAATCAATTTTATAGGGTATCCATCAAAACAAAAGAGAACGAAATTGTGTGGGTGGATGGTTGGAAACAAATACTTGAACAACAAGAAAACATTTTACAATGAAATGATGGAAGAATGGAGAAACAAAAAACAAAAAAGAAACAAAAGAAAACGAAACACAAAGAAATTACGAGTATTACACATCGATCGATATACAAGTGGTAGTTGTTGTTACAAAGTATTACACAAACAATCCTCCTTATTAAATAGGGAGAAAGCAACAAAAAATAGGAAAAGGAGAAGAAGAAGAAGAGCAATGTTGGGAAGGCCCATTCCCATACCCAATGGTACGCGTTTATTTGGAAAAATTTTTAATGTATGTACCATCCAAGCAAGCCAAGAACAAAAACAAAGCTCGATTAACTAAGGAAATTTTTCTTTTTTTTTCGTTTTTCCTTGTTTTTTTTATGGAATTAAATCGTGTGCATATTGGAGTGGAGCATAAAAAACGTTGACTTGTCCACTGTCTGGTCGCAACATTATTTTTATCTATGAAAACGAACAAACACGATAGCACAGCACAGCAACTTTCTTATGTTAAAACAAACAAACAAAAAAGAAAAGAAAAAAGTTTCGTTTCAAGCACTTTTACTTTTTCTGTTGTTTGTAAATTCAATTTTCTTTTTTTCACAGAAAAAGATTTTAATTTTTTAAAAAAATGTCTGCAACTAATGAACACTTGGAAAATTTCCATTTGATAAAGGAAAAGTTTTTCAGTAGAAAACATTGGCAAAAAAATAAAAATAAAATAAAAATTCAAACCATTGGTCCTTAAGACCAAAAACAAAATCCTTATTAAGCAAACTCTCATTTAAATCCAGTATTCATATGACTTTTTTCGGAAAACTTCACACTTCCATTGCCTGGACCTGGTTTACAGACAAAATACTTGGCCAAGTGCTTTTCAATGGCACTTTGGCTGCTCAATTTTTTTATTACCATCAGGAGTGCAGGCACTGAAAGCAAGCCTATACGCTGGGTACATTAAAACTTTGATCTTCAACAGCTTGGCGGCAAGACTGCAGGCTTACTTACTTATTTGATTAGTCATTACAATCGTTTACAGTAATCCTTGGATTTACGTCGCCTCGATTAACGTTGTTTCGATTTACGTCGTCAAATTTTTTGTTCCCTCTAACTTCAATTTGCGTCGTCATTCGATTTACGTCGCCTATTTTTGGAACCAACTGCGACATAAATCGAGGGATAACTGTAACTTCTTTAAGTTCCTTGTTAAAAACATACTATTTTGTCGTATGAGCAATATGAAATTCGATTTACGTCGCCTTTTTTTGGAACCAACTGCGACGTAAATCGAGGGATTACTGTAGTTAGGTTTACAACCTAGCTTCTTACACACCACCCATGATGTATGTTAATTTTATAAAGAATGGTGGGACCTACAGTAGACAATCGACTCTGAACGACAGATTTTATTTACATACATGCGTACATAATTAATTTGTACAACCCTTTAGTTAGGTTTACGACCTAGCTTCTCACAACATTTATGACATGTGTGTGTTAATTTTATACATGAGTGGTGGGACCTACAGTTTAAAGTCGACTCCGAATGACAGATGTTTGATTTTTCCGGGCAATTTTTTTTTACGTTCAGAGCTTTTGGCAGAAGACTGCCGCAAGTCGTCGAAAGAAGTATTATTTCCATATTTAGTTTTGTTCACGATGTCTCAGCTGCTGTTTGAAGCATGGCCTCGCGTCTAATAAGCCAACACAATCTGCTAAACTACGGGGACTATAGGGACGATACTTACTTACTTAGTTGGCCATTAACAACCGGATTATCGAATTTTTGACTACTTTACCACATCCTTGAAGTCACCGTAGTCTAGTAGGTAGTGTGTTGGCTTATAAGACGAAAAGCCAGGGTTCGAGCCCCAGACCAGACATCAAAATAAAATACAAAAAGTATTTCTCTGGCGACTTCCTCTCAGCCGATTTCTGGCAAAAATTCTGAGAGTAAATAAAATTGCCATGAAAAGTTTCTTAAAAATCTGTCGTTCGGAGTCGACTTTAGACTGTAGGTCCCCGCCACTCATGTATAAAATAAACACACACAACATAAGTGGTGTGAGAAACTAGGACGTAATCCTGACTGAAGGGTTGTAATGATGTATGTAGGTATGTTGGCACATCCTTCCAGACGCCTATGCTTTTGGGCACAACAATCGATGACAGGGCTTCCTCGACTTGGTTCTTTCAATGCAAACATGGTCGTGCTCTTCATCGACATCCGCAAATCCCTGCTTCAAATGTGCCCATCTCGCCGGAGCATCCTCATCCATGCGAACGACATGGCTGAAACAGCGCATCAGCTGAAAGTTTGTACGCTGCACAACGTCCATATCGTTGAGGAGCCCATACAGCTCATTGTTGGATCGAATACGGAAATCATCACCAACTCGCACTGGACCGAAGATCTTATGTAGGACTTTAGGAGGTCAGAGGACGTGTACTTGTCAATTAAGACAAGTACAGTACCCGGAGGTCGAATAGACCCATTGTACAACGTCCTAGTTTCTCACACCACTTATGTTGTGTGTTGATTTTATATATGAGTGGTGGGACCTACAGTTTAAAGTCGACTCCGAACGACAGATTTTTTGTTTTGAGAAACTTTTTCATGGCAATTTTATTTATTCTCAGAGTTTTTGCCAGAAATCTGCTGAGAGGAAGTCGCCGAAGAAATACTTTTTGTATTTTGTCTTTGATGCCTGGCCTGGGGCTCGAACCCAGGCTTTTGCGTCTAATAAGCCAACACACTACCTACTAGACTACGGCGACTTCAAATGGAGATTATGTATGTATTATGTAGGACTTTTCATTCGAATATTCATAGGGCTGCTGCATCAGTGCTTAATAGTGTTCACGCTTCTGCGCCATTAAGATTAGCGGGTAGGGTGAGCGTCTTGTAGAGTATTCAATTTGTCATACGAGAGATGTCTCCTCTGCTACTTTATTGCCTATTGAGACCATAGTACCACCTGTAGGCAAGAGTGATATTCCTACGCTTGATCTTCAGACTGACATCATTTTTGGTGGTAACGACGGAGCCAAGATAAACAAATTCACCGATTTACACATTCCAACGATACTGGCTCCGTTTAAATCATGTGGTTTTCGCTTGAGTGAGTTTTTATGTATGTTTTTAGCAACACTGGTCGTATGGAAATGTCAGAATGACTTGTAAAATATTTCGTAATTGTAATGATCCTAATCGTTGAGGCTACATCACCTTTTTATTAAAAGTCGGTTTATATCTTTTTTGAATGCCAGTTCCAGTTCTTTTTTAACATTTCAAAGACATTTTTTAAGAGAAAACCTACAGTTTTTAAAGAAAAAATGTTTTGTTTCCCTGTATGGTATGTATGTACATCGACCAGAGATAAAACCAGATACGAAGGGTGCGACTCTCACCCATCTTCAACAATATTGTTACGTTTTTACCTTTTTAAAAACGTTTAAATATGAGTTCATTAATTGCAAACCAAGTAAAAACAAATAATATTAAAACTCTCTTTATTCGTTACACTATTTTTGTGTGCCACCGTATACAACTTAACGATACAACAATAATTAGCTTGTACACTATTCTATCTAACTGTTCGTTAGATCTTCTCTGCTTACAACCTTTTTGCAAGCAATACCACTTGTACGTTCAAACCACAAGGCTGACTGAATTACAACTGACTGCTGCCTGCTTTGTCCAGCCCTTTTATAGTCCGACACAACCAGTCTAACGAACATTCTTGAAGTGGAAGGTTCGTGATCTCGCCTTCTCGAGAGCTATATTGGTAATACATTGTTGTTTGTGTACTTTGCTTATGTTGTCTATCCTTTTTTGTCACATACATGTTGTTGTTGGTACCAGGCGCAACCAGGTTCGTTGTACATATGTGTGTATGTGCAGCTTTAGATAATCAACATGTTCATTGTTTTCTTAGTGTTAGTGTGTATTTGTATCGTGTGTATTGTGTTGGTGTAGCTGGTAGCTTTTGTTTATCGTTTTTATTGTTAAACGATATTAAGTCGTTTCGATTTATGTTACAATATCTTAGTCTTGATGTAGGTAATATTATTTCATAAGTATTGTGTAATTACTTGGAGATATTAGTCACGATTACAAAGAACATATGTACGTCAGGTACTTGTGGTACTTTTTCGATTCTGTTTAAAAAGCTCTCAAAAAACCTGAAAATCCTAATCAATTGCCAGCGTATAATTCATTATAATTTTAAGAATTTTCAATTTACGCCAATCCAAAGGGGAAGGGAAAGGGGAACAGCAAAAAGTGGCTAAGAACGTTGCCAACTTTCAGCCAAGAATTTGCGGGATTTTGTACAATTTTAAATCAATTGCCATGCAACCCGTTGCTAATGGAAAATTCAAGGCTTTGAATTGAAAATCAAAAAAGCAAATTTTTACCTGCTACCTGGGTCTTCTTTGAAACCATAAAGTGAATTAAAATTAAAAGAAATTAAATTTTATGATCATCTTAACCAATTGCCCAATAAAATCGTGTCCAACAATTTATTATGCGGGCCATACGATGTTCTGTGTAAAAACGATTCGAGCACTTTAATTACCTCTGAACTTAGTATTGCTTAAGCACTTTAATTATTTCTTTTAATTTTTTTCTTCCTTAAAATAGGTACTTAGGTAGGTGGTTGATGGACAAGAAACCAATCAAGGTTCTCATGTCTGTTACCATGTACCTAAGCCATCATGTAGAGTTGTCGTGCGCTCGCCATGAAGTGATGCCAATCACACTTTATATATAGAAAATCTGTGACTTCCTGAACTTCTTTCATTCCACTCCTATGCGATGAGTTGCATTTGGATGTCAGAGATAGTATTGCCCCCAAACTATGGCGATCTTGAGTTTACAAATGCTGAGAAATGAGATTTTCTAGCACAGCTATACGGTTCAGGTGTATATATAAGACAGAGTGTATCGTTAGCATGTTTATTAGTGTACTCAAGTGGTCCTTATTTAGTCTTGAAATTTTTATAGTTTTTCCCTCATCGGGTCAGTCTGATTTAATAGCTAGTGTCTAGGCGTAGGCTCCGTGTATAAATCGAGTTCAAAATATTGATAAAGTTTGTTGAATAAATTACGGAATTTCAAATATATCGTCCGTAATCGACGTTAAACTTTCGTTCCGATCACTGATTTATAAAATTAACACACACAACATATGTATTGTAAGAACCTAGGTCGTGATCCTGTCAAAAACTGTCCATGTACCTTGGTCGTGGTAGAAACAAGTGTGCCCTGCTGGGTCTAAAGCCAAATTAACTGATAACTGGGATACTTAAAACCCATTATGGGGTTACATCGGCTATGGGGAGATGTCTGCAGGATTTCTGCAGGGTATGTGAAGAAGGTGAAGGAGACGAAGAGGACTCTCTCTGTTTTAAAATAATATTTCTGATGCTGCAGTGCGCATACGAATAGTTTGCCTGAAATTAGTGGCCCTGATAGCGGCAGCTGTTCTGTTAAGTAAGTACAGGAAAAGGCGGTAAATGAAACTGTGTCTTGACGACCACGTTGTAGTCCCGAGAAAAGGGAATCAGGTATACATACATTACAACCCTTTAGTCAGGATTACCATCTAGTTTCTCATACCACTTATGTTGTGTGCGTTAAATTTTATACATGAGTGGTGAGACCTACAGTTTAAAATCGACTCCGAACGACAGATTTTTTTTGAGAAACTTTTCATGGCAATTTTATTTACTCCCAGAGTTTTTCTCAGAAATCTGCTGAGTGGAAGCCGCCGAAGAAATCCTTTGCGATGTCTGGTTTGGGGTTTGAACCATGGCTTTACGTCTAATAAACCAACACACTACCTACTAGATCACGGCGACTTCAAGTATAACTTGACTTAATTATTTATGGGGAAATGGGCTATAAACAACACTTTTAATGGTTGGCATTAAGTCTGAAACTATAAATCGAGGGTTTAGTGACAGATACTTATGGTAGTCGGGGTTGAAAAATGTCAGACTCCATCGCAATACACCGATATGGTCATATGTGAACATTGACTGTTATGCGACGGATAATACAGACTGATAGACGTTCTGAGTTAAAAGGCAACATCGCATACTGCACAGTGTCCAAAGCAGAAATTTCTGCACTTAGCCATTACAACCATTTAGTTGGGATTACAACCTAGCTTCTCACACCACCTATGTTGTGTGTGTTAATTTTACCCATGAGTGGCGGGGCCTACAGTTTAAAGTCGACTCCGAACGACAGATTTTTTGACAGTTTTTACTAGAAGAGTGAGGAGAGTAAGTCCCTGAATGAAATATGTTTCCATATTTCGTTATGGTTGTGATGTATAATCTGGATTTCAGACCATGTCCTCACATCTAATAAGCCAGCACACTATCCTACTAGACTACGGTGACTACAAGGACTAGGAATTGTTTTATGACAGTCATCGGCTATAAAGGAGGTGGTGTTGTGCTAATTTTTTATTTACCGGAACGCGTTCCGGACTCCGGTTCACGGTTCGGAAAAACAAGCCGGTTCGTTCCGGTTTTGTTCCGGTTCGGGAATTCGTTAAAAATTAGAAAAAAATCAGCAATTCCTTTTAATTTTTTTTTTTCAAAACGTCAGCCAATTCTCGTTATCAGAAATCATCTTTAGTTCCGGAAAGCGTTCCTGTCCAAAAAGGAAGTACCGGAACGACGTTCCGGAGCGTTCCGGCTCGACAACGCCACTGAGGAGGCCCTTAAAAAGTCTGCAGTAAACAGAACACAACCGAAAAAAAGACTTTAAAACATGATTTTAAAAATTTACGAATTTTAAGGCAAAATAAACGATGAAAATATTATTGTTGTTGACAGTGTACAGATAGACAACACATAACAGACAGACAGACAGACAGCTACAATTGCTACCAACACAAAAATCCTCAATTTATGTGAAATGCTACTTCTAAAAACAGCAGCAGCATGAGCGACCACAACAACATCAACAGCAATCATCATATATTCATAGTTTTATACATGAATATGAATATTTATAATGTACGTACGTCTCTTCTAAAAACAAACCAACCAACGAACATACTAACCATTCATTCAACCATCCAAACATACATACCTCCTTCTCTGCTAGAATTCATAGAACAATTGTTATAAGCCATGCCATGCAATGCCATGTTATGCCATGCCATACTATGCGATGCCATGCCATGCCATTGCTAATGTACGAATTTGTTTATGAATGTGGGGAGTTCAAATGAATGTTTATTAAACACTTTAACTTTAGAAATAAAAAAAGTTGTTAAAAACGAGAGAAAAAAATTCAATAAAATGGCCAACAGTAGTGGTAGTGGCATAAACATAAAAGGAGTTTAAATAACTAAAGGTGGGTGGGCTAGGTGGGCGTTTAATGGTACAGGCAGAATAAAATTTAAATTTTTTTTTTGGATAAAAATTTATAAAAATAACTCGAGAATGAAAAAAAAAAATAAAAAATAGAAGAAAAGTGAAGAATGTCATAAGCGTTCAAGAACGACTATAGGGGAGCCTATATCATCAGGTTTCTTGTGGCATGAAAATCAGAATACATTGCCTTTATCAGGGTAAATGCTAAGATCGAAGGCAATACTTTACTTACTTATTTAATTGGCTTTTATTACCGTTTAGTCAGGATTAGAACTCAGTTTCTCACATCAAGCATGCTGTATGTGTTAGTTTTATACATGACTGGCGGTATCTACAGTTTTTGAGGATGAACCCAAAAAAAAACAGATTTTTGTACAAATTGTCATGGCAATTGGATTTTATTCTCAGAGTTTTTGCCAGAAGACTGTTGAGGGAAAGTTGCCGAAGAAATATTTTTTCACATGGGCTTGGGTTTGAACCGTGGCCTTAGTCCTAAGATCACGTAACTGATATTGAATTATCTGGGAACATGATGCTTACTTGAGTTTTTTGTAAATAAGGCGGGCAGAATTACGACTTAAGTGTGCCATCTAACGGCAAACTTAGAAAAACCATTACCAAGCAGGTGTAGAATACTAGCCAGCTGGTGCAAATCGTTGTATATCATAAAAAAATAAAAGTTGCGGCTTTCTTTTGTTATAGGAGAAGAGAAAACATGAAACAAAATGAACCAGAAACACTGGATCCACACAGACTGTCACCATTTTACTTGAAACCATCCAAAAATGTACAATTATGTACATAGACCAGCGTAATGAAAGCTAGATTAACAGCTTAGTAGGGTAAATAAACGATTGGGTTAGGTGAGGTTGGGTAGCGGACACCCTTGAAGGAAGAGCTCGAACTTAGGCCAGCATTTAAGCTCATTGTGATACAACAATACATTCTACCCGAAGGTCAATCATTTCCTAGAGAAAAAATAAACGATTACTAGGATGCTTTCTGGCTCAGGATACAATTGCAAGCATCTGGTTGGTAATGATCAAATGCGATCGTATTGTGTGCCACATTCTCTTCAAATATTTTAGTTGCTCGAAAATCCCAGTGGGAGCTGGACACAGGGGGAAAGGACACTGATCCCTGTAGAGAAACAAGCGTTTTATGCCGGAATACAAAGCTACAGGCTAATTACTCTGAACGTATTTGGCACTTGTATCCTTGTAGAGAAACAGGCGTTTTTGCCGGAATACAAAGCTACAGGCTAATTACTCTGAACGTACATATTTGCCCTGACATTGAGATGAAAGAACACAATTTGTCTCCTATTAGCTTAAGGTGCCCACTTGTTTAATTTAGAGGGTTTAACCGATTACCGTACAGTTTCAACTCAAAATTTAGCCTTAGTTGAGCAGAATATTGAAGACAATTTTCAGGCAAACACACAACAACACTTTCAGAATCTTTAATTCAAGCTTAGTTAACACTGAGACGTCTTACTAAAATTCAATCACCGTTTTTCGCTAGACGGTGCGTTCTTACTTTTTCAATAGTATCCTTTCAATAACCTTTCAAATAAGATATACTTTTGCCACATGCACTTAATATTACCATAGACGTTGCATTTCAGCGCCATCTATCGACAATTTGTAAGTGAGCTTTCTCGAGATTAATAGGCAATATTCCCTTTGAGAATTACAATCAGAATTGAGTTTTAATCATTAAAGTAAATACACTCTGTACTGTATGTCGTATCCCCATACATGTATAGTGCATGTGTAGGGTACAGAAATTTTAACAAACAAAAAAAAATATGAAAAAAAAAGAAATAAAAAATTGCTGCCTCAATTAGATTCATTGTATTTCATATATGTACGTGTGTTTGTGTTGAATTATTGAATGGCTTATAAAGCTGGGGCGGGTAACGTTCATTAATTTCTATTTTTATCATTTGTTACCTTTTGAAAAAATACACTCAAAGAAAATATGATTTTGAAATATGAACACTTTTCCCATCACATAAATAAACAATAATAACGCTTAAAACTCTAAAATGTTAACACAGCCACTAAAACAGAGAAAGAGAGCGAGAGAAAGTTACACGAAACTGTCATTAGTAATTAATAGTACGGCAGATCTTTATTCGTTCTCTTGCCCAGAGAATACGTTTGTAAGCATCCTTTACGAATGGCAAAACGAACGAAACATCTCCGTGTAACACTATGCATATGACAGTATGCGTGTCTCCTTTTTTTTCGTTTTCGTTAATATAAAAGTTCTCGATTAATATGTTTTGTAAGAGAGTACATACATATTTGTGTGTGTACGCGTATGTGTTTATATGGCACACGCTTTTTGCCAGCTCTATTCAAAGGCACACATATTACTGGTTTTATTCAATAAAATGTATACACACACATACATACACATTAATAGGGGTTGTTAGGAGCTGTAGGTATATTGAAAGAAATAAGCGAGGGAGTAGATTTTATTTACTCAACTACTGTGGAACAGAGAGCAGAGTGTTAAACAATTTGTCGTAGACATGTTGTAGATTTTAAGCAAAGATATGCTTTTGCACGTTTACTGATGGGCTCCAACAAACAAATTTACACTTTGACACATACACACACACGCACACACCTATTCGTATGCATGCCATTAGTAAAGCAACAACAATAGCAAATACTGTGCGATAAAACGGAAAAGAGTGTAAAAAAAACAAAACTCCGATGAAATAGCAGAAAAACACGAAAAGCCAAAAAACGAAGCATATGAACAAAAAAAAACATTGAAAGTGGTTTTGGTTCGTATGGTTGTTATTGTTGTTGTTTCTGTTATTTTTTTTTTTATTATGAGTATGGCTGGTTGGATGGCTGTCTCTTCGTTGTATGCTTATGGAAGTTGTTGAACTACTGCACTGTGGGTTGTGCTTTCAAAAACGAAACGACTTTAATTAATTAGTTCATGTTTTTTGCAATTTTATGTATGATTATATAAAAATGGAAATTTACACGATGAATTTTGATTTAAAAATCAAGAATTTTTTACAAGAATTTTTATTTTTCTACAAATTGGTGGGTTTAGTACACATTTTTTGAAATAAAATGAAGATTTTTCCTTAAATTTAAAAAAATCAAAATTTTGTCTATGGAAAGTCCAGTTTCAATACAACTTTCTGGCCATTACATTTAAAAACAATTTAATTATTTATTTTTACTTTCTTCGAAATTAAAATGTAATTTACCTGTTACTAATCGGCGTTTAGAACAATACTTTTGCCGTTCGTACGAATCTAGGTAGAGCAGAGTCTGTAACCATCTTCTTCAGCTAGCCTCTTTAAGTTCCAATCATGGGCTTGAAGTATTAATTCCATACAAATATTTTGCCTTTTGATGTGAGACTTGTCCTGCTCAAAGCCACAGAAAACTGAAGTTTTTAAAATCCAACCGACCTATTCAGCAGCAACTGATTAAATCGGTGATTAGGACAAAGCTTTTACCGATCGTATGAATCTAGGTCAAGTAGAGTCTTTAACCATTTTTTTTAGTCAGCAACACATCAAAATCCTTAAGTTCCAATCAAAGGCTTGAAGTATTAATTCCTTAAAAGTATTCTCCCTTTTGATATGAAAAGAAAAAGAAGACTGCGGCTTTTAATCAATTCAACCGTAGCAACTGTTTAAATCAGTCAAATATAATTTTAAACCGCTGTCTATTGTAGACTGTGCTTCATTTTTAGGTAAACTTTTTATGGAATGTTACAACCGATGGAATTAATTACAAATACTTTTAAACTGTTATGTAACTGTTATCAACATAAGCGTATTCTCTTGTAAATATATGGTAAAAGTGAAAGAAATGATTGTTTTTAGGAAAGAAGTACAATTTTTAAGTTAAACAAGGGTATCCAGACTCAAGTCACCATTGATGAATCTGGATGTAATAATTGTGGTACTATTCCATCTTATAAAGGCACTGTTTTTACTGTATATCATGTGAATTATTTCACCACCGAATACCATAGAATTAGTTGTCAAAAAAAAATATATTTACCCCTTATTATTATTGTAGTGAATTGTATTGTATCACTATAATGCCTCCTCCAAGCGTATGGCCCTGACAAACTTCAGCATGTTGTTCGCTGTTAACAATGACATTTCCCTGTCCAGTTGTTTATCCAACTTATGGATGTAAACTCCAAAAACGAATGCCTTTTATTATCGAATTAATTAAACTTATAAACTTTTAATTTTACAAAGTCACATACATACATACATAATTGGCCATTACAACCCTTCAGTCAGGATTACGGCCTAGCTTCTCACACCACTCATGTTGTGTGCGTTAATTTTATACGTGAGTGGCGGGACCTACAGTTTAACGTCGACTCCGAACGACAGAATTTTGAGAAACTTTTTCATGGCAGTTTATTTTACTCTCAGAGTTTTTGCCAGAAATCTGCTGAGAGGAAGTCGCCGAAGAAATATATTTTTTTTTTCATATTTCATTTTTGATGTCTGACCTGGGATACGAACCCGGGCTTTACGAATAGTAAGCCAACACACTACCTACTACACCACGGCGACTTTACAAAGTCAATCACATTTATTTAGAAAAGTTGTCTATGCGACTAGCTTGGTCTATTATTGTTTGATAATCTATAGTTGGTAGAAGTTTCAGTTAAATAGAGGCTTTTTATACCATTATTTTAGTTATTGCGAAAGCACGTTTTATATGAATCCACTTCATAATAACGCGAAGTGGATTTAAAAGATGTTTGGTAGATAAACATACGTTACAGTGCATTTGACTCAGAAAGCTTTTCTAAATCACTGAAATTGCAATACAAATTAGATTTTTACCGATTTTATTTAAAGTAACGTGGATGTTCTGTATGAACTGTAATGAATATAATTTAATGTCAGGGGAGTTCCTGAGATATTGAATAAGACTAAAACCTTTAAAATTGAAACGATTTTTCTTTTGCACTGTTGAGTCAAAACAATTAAATGTTAAGTGCAATAAATAAAATGTTATAAAACGTTTCGAAATTGTCCTTAAACGGTTATACAAAACATTTTCCTTAAAAAAAGTCTGCAAATACGTACATATGCTGCATTAAATGCTCAAAACAAACATTTTTACAGAAGAAAATATCGAAATAACCTGTTAAACAGCTTAGCCAAACACCAAAGTGTGTTGTTAACACTGGCTGTTATGAACAGATTTTCAATTAAATGGTCCGATTATATATAACAGTCACATGATGTCTTTTAATGGCTTCATGTTTAAACGAAACTTAAATAAAATTTCCTTAAATTTTTATCATAATGTGCGTGTAGCATGCGATTACAACCCACAGTGCACTGTGAATACAACAATACTTGGTTGTATGCTGTGTTATTGCCTCTTTTTTTTCTTTTTCTTTTCCTGTTAACTACTCTCAACGTTGTTGGTTTTGTTTTGATTTCATGCTTTATTTGGGGGAGTGGTTTAAGCACATCCTCAAGTAGAGTAACGAGAAATTGCTGAGAAAAAATACGCTGGAAAAACACATAACTATGGCGTGCTTATGTGTGTTTTATCTTCAATTGTGTTCTCTCTCTCTTGTAGATTAATATAGCATGACCAGGGAGTTGCTTTACAAGAGAGCATATGCACTTAACAACTACAAAAGCAACAACAATGTAAATTTTGTGTTATTTGAAGAGTTAAATACAACTAATGGTTGTATACAGTGCTCTCTGTTTCATTTGCTGTGCACAGCACACATGTAGAGAGAGATAGAAAATTTCTATGCATGCAGAGAGCATGAGTAAGGCTGTAAAAATGTTTATGGTAGGGTTTTTCTTTATTTACTTTTCATAGCTATACAGTTGTCTCTTTCACTCTTTAGCAGACTTAAAGAGAGAGTACAAATTAAGCGTATTTATTTGCTGTTTCAAGTGTGTAAACAGTTTTTCGTTTGCTTTATGTGGTGAGGCTTCGTTTTGTTTCGTTCGTTCGTTTATTGTTTCTCTATGTAGTGTTGTTGTTATATTGTTTTCGTTCATGCTATGCACTATACAACAAACACTACTACAGCTACCACAACTACTACCACTACGACAGTTCAAAGTGATTCGCCTCTGCGGCAAAAGGTGTTTTGTTCATAGCATTACAATCAGTTTCAAAGTAACATTCGTACGAATTCGTAGTGTGGTTCTTGTGTAACTGTCGTGTGTTTTTTTTTGGTTCAATCGCAATCGTTTGTTTTCATTATAATTCTTGTAACACAGCATTATTGTTATTGAACGCGATTGCCGTCTATCATATGGTAATGTAACGCGAAGAAGAAGAGAGAAATTTTTATCTCACAAAACGTAACGCAACGAACGAACGTTGTTTATCAAAACAAACTAAAAACGCCGCCGCCGTCGCTGTGTATTGTTGTGTAGTGGCCGTAAATAAAAGGTTTAAAAAATAATTCATTTTTCTTTTAAGTTACGGATTTAAGTTTTAATTACCGCGATTGATTAATTAATTTTAAACAAAAATATTAGCAAAGCAAAAACAAAGCTATTATAAATAAAGCTTAAATAATAACAGCAAAACGTCAGTGAAAAGAAAATACAAAAAAATAACGAAATAAATAAACAAGAAAAAGTAAACAAAACAAAAGCTTTAGAAAACAGCTGAAAAAACCCTCAATTTTGTTGAAATATTTCAAGAAAAAAAGTGTTTTTAAATAAATTTCAGCAAAAATTTACCATGAAATTACAAGGAAAGTGAAATAAAGTTTATCACATGCAAAAGTAAAACGAAAAACTTGGTGTTAGTGTTACATTAGCAAGCAAAAAAATAGAAAAAAACGAATAAATTTAGTAAAAAAAAAAATACAGTGTTTGAAACCTCTTGAATGTTTGAAAAATAACGCCAAAAAAAATTTATTTTTTAATTAAAACAAAACAAAATAATAAAAATTACTTACAACTTTAAGCTGTACTCTAGCCTTCACGCAATCTATACTGGAATATAAAAATTGTTTACCATTTAAGGCTTACAGCGAAACAAAATAAACGTAAAAACAAGCGCTAAATAGAATTATCATAACCCAGCAAACAAATTTTCTATAGTTTGTTTGCTTGTTTGTGTTGTTTTGTTTTTGTAAAGCAAACAGTAGTAACTCAACTTTATTTAAAATTTAAACGGTAAGTGTTAAGGATAGAAAAAATTATTTTTCTTCTACAGAAAAATTTGTATAAAACTTAAGGATTACTTTAAAGTCTTTGTAAAGGCTTTTCAAACAATTCTCAATTGCAATGGATTTTTCAAGTATTTTTAAAATTTTTTGGTATCCATAATCCTAAAAATTTGCTCACATCTGTACACTTCTACGCGCGTTGGATAGAAACAAATTTACAGGTTCTTTTCTGTTCGATTTTTAAAGGGAAACTTATCAACTATGTATTATCACACACAGTTGGTTGCCCTAAGGCACACTTTTTGACGTAAACGAACTTTTGTGTCCTAACTTGGTTACGAACAATGAAATACTTGATCAGCCATTGGAATATTATCAGCAGATATAGAAGGTGAAACCCAATAAACCAATCATCCTTTAGCGGCACCATCCCACACAATTTTTCCCCCAATGGAGAGTGGCGGGCTAAACACAACATATTCCCCGCTCTCGAAATGAACTCTAGTGAATCTTTAATGGATGCGGATCTAATATTCCCCGGATTTAATTGACTCCACAAGAAAACTAGCAATCTGATCCTAGAGAACGCAATACAAATGTAAAGCACGGGTCTTTTAGGCGCAAAACTTTTAAGGAAAATTCCGCTTTCACCACAAATTCTATGGTTGGTACGGTCACCAACAGAATTTTCAAGGAAAAATTAATCAATTACGCCACCAAACCAGAAAATGTACCTCAAACAGTAACATAACAGGTGGATAAAGATTACTCTAGCGTAGAAAGTCTGGAACATGGAAGATTCTTGGTCGCACGACTAAAATGATCATGAAAGTACCAGATCGGATTAATAAGTTCACGCCTTCATGAATTTCCCGCCTATTAAACTGAAAGGAAAACACTGCTCCCTGACTACTTACTGCCAGTTAACTGCTATCAAAATTCGTACAAACTGAGTCCTTTAGTTTGTGTTTTATTTGAGAAAAGAATGGTAAAAAGTAAATTTCGTCAACTTTAAGCACTGCCAAGGCTAAGGAGCCGCTTGCACCGTTAATTGGCAATTTAATCGGATGAATGAGAAAGCTTTCTGGACTCCTAGTTGAAATCGTTACATCTGAAACAATTGAATAAAATCCCCGATACATCGTTAGTCGATTTGTGATTGAAAGCTGATTCTGAAAGCTGTACGAATTTCTCATGGTTCAGTCGTTTAAATTTGGCTGTGCTCACAGTGGACCACAGATGAAATCGTTTGACAGCTTTGCCGAATCGTTTGGAGTTGTTCAATCGCAATATCGTCGTTGAAACACACTGGAGATCGACACACTGGAGATCAAACAGTTGTCCAAGTAATGGGTTTCTCTATACGAAAGGTTTGAACCTTTAATTGTCTTTAAAAGAGTTTTAACAACGTTGACAAAGATTAAAAATAGCGTAAAAGTATTAGACCGACCCAGTCATGTTTTTTCTGCATGTCTTTATTACAATTTTTTTAAATACTTGGCCTGAAAGTCTAACGTTGACTGACGACTACGAGATAACTCGTACATTGTGTTCCCTTCTAGGGTGCCAACTACGAGTTATCACGTACTCACTAAACTCGCCATTTTTGTGTAGCTACGAATAAAATCGTATTATTTCAGTGCTAGTATCGATAAATGGCTTCTGGGAGAAGAACAAAAAGTCAATGTTGGCTTGCTCGGCCAGTTTTTTGAAAATTAAAGGGGCAGCCAACGTGTTAATTACTTACATCCACATTCACGTTAACAGGGACGCCAGGGATAAAAGCCTTATCTCAATAAAATCCAAAAAGTTGAACGTTTTTTAGTAAGTCTTTATAATACCCGTCTTTAAGAAGCTTGACTTAACCTTGTGAAATCTTTAACAAAATATTTTTTACCGAAATACTCAGTTTTTTGTAATTGAATTGCTTATGTCGAGTATACTCGTCAAAATACAGAGGATTTTTATTTGCATGGTGATGGAATATACTCGTCACAATGATAACAGTAATAACATTCGCATCATTATTCAGCAAATCAATTAAATTGGGTTTCCTGAAGAAGGATTTTCAGCATAGACGAACATACACGTCAACGACAGAATGAAATTGATTAGCCCAGGAAATCTAGCAATCTTATAGAAAATGGGATTCTAACTTTGTATCCTCCATAGTATCCTAAAAGTAGCGTGCAAATTTCTCCACTTTTAGCTATTATGCTTAGTTCATTGACGTTTTCTGATTTATTTCGCTTAAGGACGAACATCTTCAGGAGATTTTTGGTCATTCTCTTCTTAAACTTTCTTGTGGACGGTATGTTAGTGCTTGCCCTGCTTGGTTTACTTAACATTAAAACAAAAAGTTTATTTTATTTTGGACGAATATACTCGACATAAACAGCTAACGGCGTAAGTAGACAGCGTAGGTTAGATTAGGTTACGTTGGAGGACGTGTACTTGTCAATTAAGACAAATACAATAGGCAGCGTAAATGGTCCATTTTGCAGTGTCGTAGACTAATCTGTAGTGTTTTGATTTATTAATTAGAAGCCCGGGAATCCAAACCTGACATAAAAAAGGAATACAAATAAAATATTTGCTTCAGCTTTGTCCTCCAAAACCTTGAGATTTGACACGGCGCTGGTTTTACTGCTTTGGGATTTTGTGAAATCGGAAGTCGCCTAGGTTTAAACCCCTCCTTAGACATCCCGTGTAAAACCGAAATATGAAACTTTTGGCGACTACCTCTCTGATTAATGAAATGTTTTCAAACCTGTAGTTCAAAACCGACGTTAAACTGTAGGTCATGAGGCTCCTGAGTGAAATAAACTTAACCCTTAGTCATGATTACAACCTAGCTTTACACACCACATGTTGTGTGTGTGTTAATTTGGTGCATGAATGGCGGGACCTACTGTTTAATGGCGCCTCCGAACGACAGATTTCTGAGAATCTTTTCATGGCAATTTTATTTACTTTCAGACATTTTGCCAGAAATCTGCGGAGTTGAAACCATATTTTCTGAAGTCGCCGTAGTCTAGTAGGTAGTGTGTTGGCTTACTAGACGTAAAGCCAGGTTTCGAGCCCTAGACCAGACATCAAGACAAAATAAAAAAAAGTATTTCTTCGGCGACTTCCTCTCAGTAGATTTCTGGTAAAAACTCTGAGAGTAAATGAAAAATTGTCATGAAAAAGTTTCTCAAAAAAAAAAAAATCTGTCGTTTGGAGTCGATTTTAAAATGTAGGTCCCACCACTCATGTATAAAATTAACACCCAGAACTTAAGTGGTGTGAGAAACTAGGACGGTGTATAATTGGTCAATTCGACCTCCGGGTACTGTACCTGTCTTAATTTGCAAGTACACGTCCTCTAACATAACCTAACCTTACCATATTTTCATATTTTGTTTGTTGATATCTAAGCAAGGTTTTGAACGGCATACTATCTAGTAGAATACGCCGACTTTCGACCTTATTGTCCGATGTCATAATATTATCAGGGTTATTATATTTACAGCTATTTAGCAACGGTTTATAACCGAACGTAATCACACAGTTTATTATAAGAAAAATCTTTTCCAAATGTGATCTTAGGTTAGAGGACGTGTACCTGTCAGTCAAGACAGGTACAGTACCCGGAGGTCAGATTGACCCATTGTACAAAATGTGATCTTAGACGGTAAATAAAAAATAGCTTCGGGCGATTAAACTTTTTTCTTTTTAACTTTAAAAATTTTGTAATTAAACTCTCTAATAGCCTGTGATGCTAGTGCCTTAAAAATGTTTGCTGGGTTGCAGCTAATCGACTAAACGAATCAGAAATGCATGCATTTTCTAATATGAAATGACAAGTAAACCATTTAAGTTAGATTCTGTTGAAAAGACAAAAAAAATAGAAAAAAAATTATAACAACAACAACAACAACAACAACAACTAAAATGGGTCAATTAAACATGAGTTTAACCGTGTGAAAATCTACAAATTATGAACAGGAAATAACTCTTCGATAACAAAAAATCGAAAAACATAAACGAACTGAAATAAATTAGAAGAAGACAAAAAAAGAGGAGAACAAAACAAAGGCACTCAATAACCTTGATTAAGAGAAATTTTTCCAGACCAAAAATAAAGGGTTCCTAACTAAGCCAACTAAAGTTAGTAACTGCCAGGCCACTGCTTTACAGTGAGTGGCAGAGAGTGGCTTAATCAAAAGATAAAAACCGACACACATTATTCACACATTTCTTCTTCTTCTTCTTTTGGAAGCATTTCCATAATTTTAGATGTATTTTTTTTCTGTTGTTGTTGTTGTTTTAGAAATATTTTAACCATATGCTTTTGTTTTGTTGTTGTTGTTGTTGTTGTTGTTTGGGCCTAGAATTGGTTCATTGTTTAAATAAAATCACGATCGATTAAAATTATCATTCGATTGCCTTGCCTAGAATACAGGCAACGAAAATTTCGTTGTTTTTTTCTGTTTCTGTTACAGCCCATGCGACTGACTACTACTAATGGCCCATAATAAATTATAATGATGTTGTTTAACCAAGTTATCATTATTATTATTACTGCCTTCAAAAAAAAACACACACACAAACAGGCACGTGGTTACCATAGGTTAAAATTTTAAAAAGGGGGGCTATTTCCCCAACAATTAATTTTTCAATTTTCATTTGTAATCAAATCAAGGGAAAGAAAAGTCGAAAACTTGACTAAAAAAATATTTTTTAAACACATTGTCCAATGTGAGAGCACACCTTTCTCACACACTGTAGATTTTAATATAGTTTTTGGAATAACTCAGAATAAGGACCTAACTTCTCACATCACTCTTGTTACAAGAGTGGCGCGACCTACAGTTTAAAGTCGACTCCGAACGACAGCTTTTTTGAGAAACTTTTCATGGCAATTTTTTATTTACATTCAGAGTTTTAGCCTGAAAGCTGCTGAGTGGAAGTCGCTGTAGAAATATTTTTTCATATATTCGTTTTGATGTCTAACCTGGGGTTTGAACCGTGGCCTCACGTCGTAATAACCCAACATACTACCTACTAGACTACGGCGAATAACTAGTTTCTAAAAACACGGCATACCTAGAGCCGAAAAAATCCGGATAAGATGGGCATACCATATAGTCCGATTAAACGTGAGTTTCATAGTCAGGAAACCACATACAAAATGGCGACGTAAATCGAAACGATGTAAATCGAATTTCATATTGCTTATACGACAAAATGGTATGTTTTTAATAAGGAACTTAAAAAAGTTCCAGTAATCCCTCGATTTACGTAGCAGTTGGTTCCAAAAAAATTCGAATGACGACGCAAATCGAAGTTAGTGGGAACAAAAAATTTGATGACGTAAATCGAAACAACGTTAATTGAGGCGACGTAAATCGAAGGATTAATGTACTAGAATTAGCCAAACGTTCACGTTACGTAAAGGAACTCACAGTCGTTTATAGCCTACGAAAATAATGGAAATGCTTACCCAATTTCCATTACGTTTGAGTAATTATTGTTTCATTGCCTTTCAAATGCTAGAAACGCATGTATGTACCGTAAACATTCAGCTAATTCTGGCTTAACTTAAATGGTCATTACAACCCTTGAGTGAGGATTACAAACTAGCTTCTCACACCACCCATATTGTGGCGGTTCTTTTTTTAAGGAGTCCAGCGCAGTTTTAGTCTGTTTTGGATCACAATTTTATTCAAAATTGTCAACGTAACCTCTGAACAAATTTTACAGAATGGCATTGCACATCAGAAAAAATAATTAGAATTCTTGCAATGAAGTTATTTTCTTTAAGAAGTTCCGAAACATCACATGCCTTAGGCCCTCTATTGTAATTTTAAATGAAATCTGATCAGCTTTTGTGCATCCCTGAACCTGATTGTGTAAATCAGTGGTGTTGTGCTAATTTTTTTTTTTACCGGAACGCGTTCCGGACTCCGGTTCACGGTTTGGAAAAACAAGCCGGTTGGTTCCGGTTTTTGTTCAAACCCTTGTTTATAAAAATACCTATAAAAATTCGTCAAAAATTAGAAAAAAAATCAGCAATTCATTTTAATTTTTTTTTTCAAAACGTCAGCCAATTCTCGTTATCAGAAATCATCTTTAGTTCCGGAACGCGTTCCTGTCCAAAAACGAAGTACCGGAGCGACGTTCCGGAGCGTTCCAGCTCGACAGCACTACTGGTGTAAATCCAAAAAACTTCCCAAAACATTATTACACAACATACAAGTCGCCGTGGTCTAGTAGGTAGTATGTTGGCTTATTAGACGTGAGGCCTCGGTTCAAATCCCAGACATCAGGCATCTCCAACTATTATAAAATATAAAATATTTCTCCGGCGACTTCCTCTCAGCAGATTTCTGGCAAAAACTCTGGGAGTTAATAAAAATTGCCATGAAAAGTTTCTCAAATATCTGTCGTTCAGAATCGACTTTAAACTGTAGGTCACGCTACTCATGTATACAAATTAACGCACACAACATAAGTGGTGTGAGAAACTAGGCCGTAATCCTGCCTAAAGGGTTGTAATGACCAATTATGTATGTATGTATGTATGTATTATTGCCCAACAAAATGTTTTTCTGAATGAATTTTAGGGCGGGAGCTACTCAAATTTGGGCATCGGATTTAAAAGACTTGGAATGATAAGAACAGAATTTAATTTTTTTCTTGGATGAAGGTACAAGTATTGTATTCGATTCGGTTCAAACTTATTCTGCATAATAAAAGCGTATATAAAAGATATCTTATATACGAGTATACTAAGGTGTTTTGGGTTACAATCATTGAAAATAGAGAGCTTCTGTGTATTTCTGTTCAAATGGAAATATTTTCGCAATTCTAACGAGATATACTTTCGAATGCCTTTCTTTTTAAATACAAAAACACAGCAAATTGACTGGATATTAATGAAAATAAGAAATGAAGCCGCCGTGGTCTAGTAGGTAGTGTGTTGGCTTATTAGATGTAAAGCCAGGGTTCGAACCCCAGGCCAGACATCAAAATAAAATACAAAAAGTATTTCTTCGGCGACTTCCTCTCTGCAGATTTCTGGCAAAAACTCTGAGAGTAAATAAAATTGCCATGAAAAGTTTCTCAAAATTTGTCGTTCGAAGTCGACTTTAAATTGTAGTTCCCGCCACTCATGTATAAAATTAACACACACAACATGAGTGGTGTGAGAAGCTAGGCCCTAATCCTGACTGAAGGGTTGTAATGGCCAATTATGTATGTAAGAATTGTTTTAATCAAGTTTAATAATTTTAATTAAAAAAATTTTCTTTTAAAAATTTCGAATATTTTTTTAGGAATATATTCCGTCGATTTGCTAAAGGCCCCAAGCTTTTTATGCTATTCGAATTGCCAATACTATTCGATTGCCTTTTACTTGATCAAATGTTTAAAGATTTTCCAGTTTTCCAATTGGATTTTGTTTACCTATTAAAAAAAAGTCTCCTCATTTAAGACCCCCTTCTATTGGCTACGCTACTGCTTAAGCACGACTATGAAATATGTTTGTACAACTACTCGTATTATAATGATTATTAATCAGTAAACCATTTGCATATTTTTTAATATTTTTTTTTTTTTGTTTTTAATAAATTTCAGCCGCTTCGAACATATTAACAAACGATATACAAATCATTTACAAATTTATTTTTTAATTTCGAAATTCCCTTTAGAAAATTTTAAAAATATTTTTTTTGTTTTTTTTTATTTTGATTTTCAAAGGGGGTTTCCTAAACCCAAAAAAAACAAGTTTTTTCGATTTTTGAAAACCTTCTCTACTTTGAACATTTCTACTGAATGTGTTTTGTATTTAAACAGTGAAAAATTACGGTTTATTGAGAACAAAACCAAAAATTAAAAAGAAAAAAAATATAAAAACTAGAAAATATAAACAAAATTTTAACGAAACTATTGCTGGGTCTTTGATTTTAAAAATTAAAAAATTTTTTTTTTTGATTTACATTTCATATACGAACGGGGTGTTGATATTTTTATTAATAATTTGTTCAAAAAAAAAATTTTTAATTAGTTTTGGTTTTTATTTGTATAAAAATTTTAATAATTTTAAACGGGAAAAAAATGAATTTTTTTTAATAAAAATGCGAAAATTTAAAAATTCCAAGAAATTAAATTAAACAAAAAAATATTTGACAAATAAAAAATTAATTCTACAACCTTTTTATCTCGAAAACATCTACGATAATAATCTGTCACTTACCAGCTACTATGGATGCCTCCAATGTTCGCATTTAACTTCGAAAGAAATGCCGAAATTTCATGGACAATTTGAGATATATCCAGCGGTAGTTTGGTAGTTTAAAGAGAGGAGAACTCTATTGAAATATCTCAACATACAGCCTTCGAGACATCCATGTAAAACTCGTAAGAATTCCTTTCCGTATTTGTATTTGCTCAACTTCTTACAATTCACTTCTCTTAATTGAGTTATGTCTGGTAAAATATCACAAAGCATTTGAATCTTATGAGTCTAAATGCTAAGCAAAGGCGTGGAACGAGTTCCTTTGTTTCAATAACCATTCAACACAGGAGCGTACACTGTTATTTAACACAACTACAGTAATCCCTCGATTTACGTCGCAGTTGGTTCCAAAAATAGGCGACGTAAATCGAATGACCACGCAAATTGAAGTTAGAGGGAACAAAAAATTTGACGACGTAAATCGAAACAACGTTAATCGAGGCGACGTAAATCGAAGGATTACTGTAATGCATCCTTATAGTCGAGTACGTAAAAAGAAAACCTATCATCGTGCTCACTATAATTGAGACTTAAACAACTTTTGGTCTTTCTTAGAGTGACGTAATAATTTACCACACTGCGACGCTGTGCCTTTGTCTCCCATGCGACAATTCGGCAATAGTTTCAAACTTTAACTTTATCTTACAAGACCTAAAATATCACAAATGCTAGAAACTTCGTATAATCTGCATTAGCTGATAGACCCTCATATTGCCTATTGGACAGTATGTGTCGCGCTACAATTGTGTTTAATAAACTGACTCTTTATGAACTTGAGCTCTTGTTGAGTGCTATAATTCTACAGAATGTACTCCATAATCGCTAAGCAAGGCTGCCTTCCAAAACGTATCAATACAAAATTTGTATGCAGTTCTACTCAGTGGTTGTCGAGCCGGAACGCTCCGGAACGTCGTTCCGGTACTTCCTTTTTGGACAGGAACGCGTTCCGGAACTAAAGATGATTTCTGATAACGAGAATTGGCTGACGTTTTGAAAAAAAAAATTAAAAAGAATTGCTGATTTTTTTTTCTAATTTTTGACGAATTTTTGTATGTATTTTATAAACAAGGGTTTGAACCGAACCCGAACCAGAACAAAAACCGGAACGAACCGGCTTGTTTTTCCGAACCTGCACCCGAGTCCGGAACGTTTTTTTTTTTTTGCTAAACCGGAATTCGACCCGAACCGAAACAAATACGTGAACCCGAAGAATTTGAATATTTAAAATCATTTTTTTAACCCTTTCGGCCGCATTTAAATTTAACTGTTGCTACCAAGAGAATCACTTATTTTTTCCATACAAAACTGAAGAGCGGTATTTCCGCCTTTTTATCGTTAAATCATGGTTTTTAACTGTGGGGCAAATGACGGCAATTTCCGTCATCCCGTATACACAAAATGGGTTTAGTAATGATTTTCGCTTCCTTTCCTTTCCTTTTTATGCTATATACAGGGCCGATCCTGGCGACGGGCGAAATTTCGGGGAAATCTCCCTCTCCCCCGTCGTCAAATTTGGGACATTAGACCTAAAAAAACGCCGTCGCGAGGATTATCATGGAAAATCACCCCCGTCGTTAAATTTGGGACATGAGACCGCACAGAGAGGCCGCCTACCCAGGATCGGCCCTGTCTATATAATTATATATACGCGTTCCGGTAAAAAAAAATAGCACAACACCACTGGTTCTACTACTGTATATAAACTATGTAGATATGCAAAGTAACCAAACAATGCATCAACTATAAATCCGATGCCTGATTGCTTTTTGACTGCGTTAAAAATAAACATTGACGACGTTTTGAAATAGAATACATTGTATATATTTTGTACAGCGGCATTATGAAACACGTTACTTTGTTCAAACACAAAGCAACTAACATTTTGGAATGCAGACCCATTAGCGTGTAGCCTACTATGGTACTCATCGAGTTCCAAGTTTTCATTTTTCATGCCGTTTTGCATTTACTACAGGAGACGACATATCATTTTGAGCGGCTGCTTATATTAGCTAAGGAAGCCGTCAATTTATTACTAATTCGGCAATCCTGTCCAAGTGGTTTTGACCTTAAACCGCGAATGCATTTAATTGTCCATTCGGTAACATATTGGATCAGAAAAAGTTTAAGATTTCATACAAAAATTCATTCACGAAAACTTGGCTTTTAATTGACGGGGCTTAAAATTCGGATTCCAAGTTTTGCAATTATCGGATTGGAAGAGTTAGGCGGTCATGCTCTTATGTGATGCAATTCAAGACATCATTTGATGAGACCTACAAATGATGTTTTTGTGCTCTCCGTATCACAAAAGTGATGGATGTCCTAGAGTTGAATGTTTTAAACAAAGAAAAATGTGTTCAGAGTCTAATTTATATTAATTCTGAGGCCTGCCCTTGCAATATATTAATCCAGTATTTTATGTTTGTCAACAGACTTATGTCCTCTGTATAATAGAGATCAGAGAGACAATCGCTTAGTCTCCATATTATGTTTCAGTTGTTACTCGTTGCATTCCAGATAACGACTTTCAATATCACTTTAAAAAGCAACTGCGATAAAATGCAACCGAGTCGTATAGCAGTTTCAACGGAAACCGTATCGCCCATATAAATATGAAGAAGTACAGTAATCCCTTGATTTACGTCGCAGTTGGTTCCAAAAAAGGCAACATAAATCGAATGACGACGCAAATTGAAGTTAGAGGGAACAAAAAATTTGACAACGTAAATCGAAAAAACGTTAATCGAGGCGACGTAAATCGAAGGATTACTGTATGCGACAATTTGCCTGCCTATAAAGCTCCCATATAATTTTTATTATTTTCTTTGAAGCTGCCTTACCGACGAGAGCTTTCCAAATAAAAGTGTAGACAAGTTTGTCGAAAGCTTTCACGAAATCAACAGACATCAAGGATACACAGTAAAGAGGGAGTTGTTTCCAGTGGAGGCTGTTTACAACGAAAGATTTTTGATATTCGACGCGTGTCATGTGCAATGCCATTTTACATCGATAAAAATCGTGGCATTACAGTCAGTGGTGGCACCGTGCAACGATTACAGTGGAATGATTACCTTTTAATTATGATTACGGCCTGGTTTCTCACATCAATCATGTTGTGTGTTAATTTTATCCATTAGTGCCAGGACCTACAATATACCATCAAACCCGAACGAAAAATTTGAAAATCTTTTTCAAGGCAATTAATTTACTCTCAGAACTTTAGTCAGAATACTGCTGAGAGGAAATGGAACAAAAAAATATTCTTTTTCTTAAGATATTAGAGCTGTGTAGTAGCTCTTGTGTAGTAAGCTAACTTACTCGACTACGGTGACAACACCTGGCAATGGTTATTGATTAACTTTTTCGCACAAAATGGAAAACTTGGATTTGGTTGTTATGTTATTGATTGAGACAATGCGTTGGCTCATTCCAACACAGCATGAACCTATTGAAAAACGATTTTGATGAGCATTGATCTCACGTTTTGGAGTTGGTCATTGGCCTCCAAAACCATAAGAATTAATTCTGATATACAATGTTTTTGTGCAGATAAGTGAAGTTTCTTGCGTGCAAATACAAGCAAGCTATAATTTCCGTCGTGGAAAATAACATTACAGCCTGTAATTGGTGAGATAGCAAACGTAAAAATAGGAAAATGTGCCAAAATTATAATTCACGGATGCAATCGTCTACGTGGGCTTCATTTACATGAAATAATTTTTAAAAAGGAAATGTCTGGCATTCATTTAATGCTCCCAACAAATATTCCATGCACGTTTCCACATTTTCTATTTTATTTTTGAATTTTTAAGACCGAAACGATTGAAGGACAACACGTTATAGTTCGCACAGGATTTTAGGGCTTTAAACACAGCCTGCTCGCAATGATGTTCAATGCTTTGGTGGTCTACTGAGTAGCGAGCTAATATGCGAGTGTGGGTGGCTCTGGTCTGGTAAACTTTCTTAAGAAATTTAAAAATAAAAAAGGAATTACAGTAATCCTTCGACTTACATAGCCTAGATTAACGTTATTTCGATTTACGTCGTCAAATTTTTTGTTCTCTCTAACTTCAATTTGCGTCGTCATTCGCTTTACGTCGTTTTTTTTTTTGGAACCAACTGCGACGTAAATCGAGGTATTACTGTAACTTTTTTAAGTTCCTTGTTAAAAACATACCACCTTATAGTATGACCAATATGAAATTCGATTTACGTCGTTTCGATTTACTCCGCCTTTTTTGGGAACCAGCTGCGACATAAATCGAGGGATTACTGTACGAAAACATAACACTGACCATTAAGAAAGCAAAAAATAATATTCCATCAACTGCATGAGTTGTTGTTGTAGCAGCTTGACTATTTCCCAACCAAATCCAAGATGAAAAGGTAGAAATAATTCACTAATAATGTGGTCCTGACTGGCACATTGGTCATTGCTACGTCAAGTTTGTTATTGTCCTGGATCAATATGCTCTCAGCATTCCATTGAATCTCGAGCGTACTTTGGAGAGAGAGAGTGAGGGAGAATTCTCCTTGTCTATTATCTCTGGCAGAGTTACAATCAGAACCCTATTCAAACCATTAATGGCACTTGTTTCCTACGACAATCTGCTGTTGTGCTTGTTGGGCGTTGGCTATTGCCGTAGAAAATGCCATCGAAATTGGAAGCTTCTGATATTTCTCCCGTGTGGAATGGTGAAGAGAATTGTATTGCAAAATGTGATAATTGATGTGATGAGGAAGAATACACAGCAATAAAAATCGCAGCAATAAAAATCGTTGTGTGCGGCGTTCAGCGTCTATTACATGATCGAATTTCGCCTGAAAACATTACCTGATGAAAGAGAGAGTGTTTTGCTATTACAATAGCCACTCAAATATCAGAAATTTTTTAATATTCATCAGAACAAGTATGTAAACACGATTTTCGCAATTACTTGAGATGGTTGGTCGCCAGATATTACTCGAGATTGATAAGGCAGGCGAAATTCGATCGTGCAATAAGAGCTTTATAGACAGGACCTTTGTCTACTCATAGAAGTGGCCTGTCATGCTTGAATAGGGGACGTTCCCCGGAATAAAATGTATATTTTTTGTACAAAATTTTATAATTTTTATTTTGATTTTATTTTTAATTTTAATTTTTTTTTATTTTAGAATTGTTTAAAATTTTTGATAAATTTTACCAAAAAAAAAATTTTTTTTAATTGGAATTTCCGATTGGAATTAAAATAAGTTTAGAACGGACTAAATAAAAATGGATATCAATAATAACAATAACAATAATCATAATCATAATCATAATCATATTAATCATGATCATATAATACGTGCATACATGGAAGGAAATAATCAAACTAATGAAACGAACACCAACATCAACACGAATACGAACACCAACATCAACCCCAACGCCAACACCAACCCTCCTCACCCAAGGTAATTACATGACATTCTTAAAAAAACCAAAAATTTTTTTCTATACTTTTATACATTTTTTTTATTGAACAAACAAACGAACATTAAACCAAAATGGTAAATCAAAATATGTAACGAAGAAGAAGAAGAAGAAAAAAATCGAAATAAATTTCAATTTCTTGAATTAAAACGAAAGAAAGAAAAGCAAACAAATTCATTCAATGATCGCTGTAGCAAGTTATGGTACAAGCAAGCCATACATCCGCTTCCATTGAGTTTTTTTCTTCTTCTTCTTCTTCTTGCATTGTTTTGTAACTATTTTGGAGACACGGAAAAGTCAAATGATTTGGTTTGATTGAGACAAAGAGACAGACAGACAGGTTTGGTTTGGTTTGACTTGCTGGCTTGCCTGTTAAGAACTTGCAAATGATCGTACGTAAGAGTACGAGTACGTGTACGTGTACGACGAGCATGAATGAAATGAAATTGTATGGAGTCTGTTTGATTCCTGTTTATAAAAAATACAATTGTTTTGTTACAAACATAGAGCCCCATAGAGAGTTAAACGTAGAGAAACGAATTGAAATGAAAACAACAACAACAGATTGAAATGAATTGAAATTTGATTTGATTTGTTTGTTTGTTTGTGTTTTTAAAAGATTGGAGGAGTTTTTTGGTTTTTTTGTTTTGTTTTCTCTTTACGTTGCTTTTAATGATAAAAGGACGCACCTCTTTTTTTTAGGTTGACAATGATTTCGTTTTTTTTTTAAATAAGAAACGAGAAAATAAAATCAACAAATGAACATATTCAGGTGTGAGCTAAGAAAAGAAACTGAAATCAAGATTGTAATGAAACAGAAAGACATACATACATACGGACAGACATACAGTTAGACCAGTAAATACATGACGTAATGTCAATATTTTATAATAAAAAAAATTAAAGCAGAAATGGAAAAACAATTGAAAAATTATCAAGAATTCAGATTGAATTTGTTTTAGAGGTACAAAACAAAACTTACAGTGAGCATCAAAAGAGAGGGTACATTACAAAAAATATACATTAATAAATTACCGTTATTTTTATTTTAAAATTGTTGCATTAATAGTTTGTAAAATTTAAACAAAAAAAAAAGTTTCAAAAAATTTCGAAATAAAAACAAAATTTTTTCGGCTACTCTCATTAAGTGGTGAAAGATGAGTTTCAGCATTCCACTGAATCTCGAGCGTACTTGAGAGAGAGAGAGTTCTCCTTTCTGGCGGAGGCACAATCAGAACCCTGTAGCTTAGTGTACAATTTCTTTTGACGTTCACTGTATATTTTTTTAATTTCTTTCTATCCTCTAATATTTGATGACGGCAATTTAATTGATGTGTCTGTCTAATGTTAAGCAGCATACAATGAGATTTCTTTTGAAATTCATTATTTTTCAAAATTGAATTAAAATTTTTTTTTTCTAAACAAATCCTCAGTTTTATAAGTAGAAATCCATTGAGGAAAGCTTTAATTTCATAGCTGACAACTTGAATAAATTGTGATGTTGAGTGGCTTGATGATCATAATAACTCTGTATGATTGTACATATGAAGAGGTATGGAAGGGGAGGGGGCTTATGGGTTTTACAATTTATAATTGCATTTTTTTTATGATTTATGAGAAATCTAATTAAAATCAACAAACACATTAAATGTTATCATAAATTAAAAGTGATTATAAAAAGCCAACAATTCTAGGCCATATTAAACTTGTCAAATTTTCACACATTTTTAAGTTTTTGGCACAAAACTTAATTAAACTTCAAAAAATCTAGAAAATGAAAAAAACAAACAAACAAATAATTTTAAACAGTTTCATCAAGTCCATAACAAGTTTTAAACAGTTGCTAAATAGACTTTGGAAATCTTGCTGATGATGTTGTTGATGATGTTGACAGCTACGCCTGCGTTGTCAGGCTTATAATGCAAACACAGTTACTTGTTTTGTTTTTTGTATGAATTCAAATTCAAATTACTTGATTCAAATTCATACAATATTTTACTGTTTTTTGCAATTCAAAACTCATATTTTTCTTTTTTTTTTTTTGTATTCCAACTTCCACTTGTCAAATTGCATTTACACACGATGCCAGGCATATGAAACATGAAATAGAAATTTCCACGCAAATCTACGCGTTTTCATTTCATTTCTTAGTCAAAGCATTACAAATGCAACCAACCATTAAAACAATATTTTTTTTCTGTTTATATTAAAAGCAATCCAACATCTACTAGAGTTAATAAAAACAACTCATATAGGAAACAGGCAGTTCCAAAACTTTCCTAAAACAACCAACAAGGAAAAGCATTGCAAAAGAAAAATTTAAACACGGAAAAAACTAGACAACTCAGCATGTCACCTTCTATCAGTTATCAAATTTTGTGTTAAAATTTCCTATAATTTTAGTTTCATAGCTTTATCAGAAACTTCCAGTGGTTTAACTATTATTTAAATGTTGAACTGTAAGATCACAATGGGCCGTATGTGGCCTAAGTGTGTCCATTCAGTTCGATAGACAGCAACATTTTGTCACATTCCTACTTTTATCGAAAAAATATTAAAATTCAAGACGGCCGCATTTGTTTATAAAAAGCCAAAAAAAAAATTATTTTTTTAATTTTTAACTGAAATCTACGCTCAAGGGATGGAACCTTTTCCTTCAAGCATTATTTTGGAGTAGTAAAAGATGACTAAATTTTATTTTTAAATGACCCAAAAATTACGAAGACTTTCCTTAAAGGTTATACCAAAAATTACAAAGACTTTCCTTAAAGGTTATAAAACAATGGTTCTAAATACTGGCATAAGTAGGACCTTGGTCTTAAAACAGATTCCGTCACCTAACCCAGGATAGGCATGCTGTGATTGCATAACTATTCCGCCATATGTCTACAATTCTTTTGTGTAAATAGATTCCAATTACCTTTAGCTAGACAAGATCTGTCTATAAACACTGGTTGTCCATAATTTTCAATTTCTGAACAATTACAACATTTCTCGTCTCGTTTTCGACGTTATAATCGCTTCTACAGAACAAATTGAGAAGTATTTTAACTCCAGTGCTTCATTATGGCTGTTATGAGGTGCTTAAAATGATTTTATGCCAAACTTATCTTGTGTATATCCATCATAGGGAAGATTTGTTTGGTCGATAGGCAAGTCGCAGCATTCTCTTCTGCGCGACTAAGTAGAGTTTGCAGAGATTAATCCATTAATCCGTCTAAATACAGTGGGACCTTGATTATCCGTGATGGTCGGGACCGGAAGCATTCCGGATAATCGACTTTCCCGGATAATTGAGTACCAATTTTGGCTAGTTTCTTAATAGATATTTTTAGTAATTAATAAAAGAATATGTATATTTTTATATAAAAACTAAATAATTCAAGGATTTTATATACATACATGTTTCAAAAATATAAAAAAACCGCACTTCTAAAATGTCTAAATTAAACTAAACAGGTTTACATGTATGCTTCTGACTCATCCTATACTAAAGAGGTAATTCCCCTTTTTCGCTTATTTGTTCAAAATGATAGAAAAAATTGTTTGCTTATAATCACGGATAATAGAAGTAATCACGGTTAAACGAGGCAGAAAAATTTAAGTCGATCCAAAATAAAATTAACTCAATGCCAAAAATTTTCTTTTTCCATCCCGGACAATTGATGTTGCCGGATAATCGAATCACGGATAATCAAGGTCCTACTGTTATAGTAGTTTGTAGGAAAATCTTGAACTCCACTTGCGACATTGTTCTGTGACTTGTCAGTTTTCTCTAGGAGGTGTTGACTATTGTCATAATGGAATCCTTCAGCTTTTTGCATAAACCCCAGAACTGAAATGGACTCAGGTATCTTACAGTCAACAGGGAAATTTGTTTCAACAGTACAACGATTTCAACTTAACCCTCGAAACTCCCAAGAGCTTTTAAAAACTACAGACTTGAGAATAATTTCTGAAACTCCGAACTCTGAAAAAATTCAAGTATTATTAATTTCTAAGTAACTTGTCACTTAAAAACTTGTAAACTTCGTCGCCTAAAAACTTGTAACAGAAATTATTAACACTGCAATTAGAATTATAAAACCTCCTGCAAGCTTTGAATTCTTTTAAAAACTGTTAGTAATTCCTACAAATTTAAAAGACAATAAAAACTCTTAAAACTCTTAAAAACACTTAAAACTCATAAAACACCTAAAAACTCTTAAAGGCGCTTAAAACTCTTAAAAACTCTTTAAAACTCCTCAAAACTTTTAGAAATCCTAAAATTTGTTAAACTAAAAAACACTCCTAAAAGCTCTATAAACTCGTAAAAACTCTTAAAATCCCTCTTAAAAGCACTTAAAAGCACTTAAAACTCCTAAAAACACTTAAAAACTCTTTAAAACTCCTCAAAACTTTTAGAACTCCTAAAATTTTTTAAAACTCGAAAACTCTTAAGCTCTCAAAAACTCGTAGCAACTCTTAAAATTCCTCTTAAAAGCACTTAAAACTCCTAAAACACTTAAAAACTCCTAAAAGCTCTTAAAACTCGTAAAAACTCTTTAAACTCCTAAAAACTCTTAAAATGCCTAAAAAGTTTTTAAAATTCCTAAAAATTCCTAATGAAGTCGCCGTAGTCTATTAGGTAGTAGTCTAGTTGGCTTATTAGACGTAAAGACAGGGTTCGGTCCCCAGGCCAGACATCAAGACAAAATACAAAAATTATTTCTTCGGCGACTTCCTCTCAGCAGATTTTTGGCAAAAACTCTGAGAGTAAATAAAAATTGCCATGAAAAGTTTCTGAAAAATCTGTCGTTCGGAGTCGACTTTAAACTGTAGGTCCCGCCACTCATGTATAAAATTAACACACACAACACAAGTGGTGTGAGAAACTAGGTCGTAATCCTGACTGAAGGGCTGTAATGACCAATTATGTATGTATGTAAAAATTCTTCAAAATCCTAAAAACTCTTCAAACTGCTAAAAATTCCTAAAAGTTGTCAGAACTCATAAAAACTCCTTGAAACTCTTAGAATTTCTAAAGACTCTTAAAATCTTGTAAAAGTTGTTAAAACTCCTAAAAACTCTTCAAACACCTAGAAGCTCGTAAAACGTTTAAAACTCATAAAAATTGTTAAAAACGCTTTAAAACTCCTAAAAACTCTTCAAACACATAAAGACTTTAAAGCTTTTAAAACTCCTAAAAACTCTTCAAACCCATAAAAGACTTTAAAACTTTTAAAACTCCTAAAAACTCTTCAAAATCCTAAAAACTCTTAAAACTCCTAAAAATTCATAAAAGTTGTCAGAACTCGTAAAAACTCCTAGAAACTCTTAGAATTTCTAAAGATTCTTAAAATCTTCCAAAAGTTGTTAAAACTACTAAAAACTCTTCAAACACCTAGAAACTCTTAAAACATCTAAAACTCATAAAAGTTGTTAAAAACTCTTATAATTCTTAAAAAAAACTCTTCAAACCCATAAAAGATTTTAAAACATTTAAAACTCCTAAAAACTCTTCAAATCCTAAATACTCTTCAAACTCCTAAAAATTCCTAAAAGTTGTCAGAACTCATAAAAGCTCCTTGAACCTCTTAGAATTTCTAAAGACTCTTAAAATCTTCCAAAAGTTGTTAAAACTCCTAAAAACTCTTCAAACACCTAGAAACTCTTAAAACGTTTAAAACTCATAAAAGTTTTTAAAAATTCTTAAAATTCCTAAAAACTCTTCAAACCCATAAAAGATTTTAAAACTCCTAAAAACTCTTCAAATCCTAAAAACTCTTCAAACTCCTAAAAAATTCCTAAAAGTTGTTAGAACTCATAAAAACTCCTTGAAACTCTTAGAATTTCTAAAGACTCTTAAAATCTTCCAAAAGTTGTTAAAACTCCTAAAAGCTCTTCAAACACCTAGAAACTCTTAAAACGTTTAAATCTCATAAAAGTTGTTAAAAACTCTTAAAATTCCTAAAAACTCTTCAAACCCATAAAAGATTTTAAAACTCCTAAAACTCTTCAAAATCCTAAAAACTCTTCAAACTCCTAAACATGCCTAAAAGTTGTCAGAACTCGTAAAAACTCCTTGAAACTCTTAGAATCTTAAAATCCTGTAAAAGTTGTTAAAACTCCTAAAAACTCTGTAAACACCTAGAAACTCTTAAAACGTCTAAAACTCATAAAAGTTGTTAAAAACTTTTATAATTCCTAAAAACTCTTCAAATCCATCTACAAACAACCCATAAAAGATTTGTAAACTCCTTAAAACTCTTCAAATCCTAAAAACTCTTCAAACTCCTAAAAAATTTCTAAAAGTTGTCAGAACTCATAAAAACTCCTTGAAACTCTTAGAATTTCTAAAAGCTCTTAAAATCTTATAAAAGTCGTTAAAACTCCTAAAAACTCTTCAAACACCTAGAAACTCTTAAAACGTTTAAAACTCATAAAAGTTGTTAAAAACTCTTATAATTCCTAAAAACTCTTCAAACCCATAAAAGATTTTAAAACTTTTAAAACTCCTAAAAACTCCTCAAACTACTAAAAATTCCTAAAAGTTGTGAGGACTCATAAAAACTCCTTGAAACTCTTAAAATCTTGTAAAAGTTGTTAAAACTCCTAAAAACTCTTCAAACACCTAGAAACTCTTAAAATGTTTAAAACTCATAAAAGTTGTTAAAAACTCCTAAAATTCCTAAAAACTCTTCAAAATCATAAAAGATTTTAAAACGTTTAAAACTCCTAAAACTCCTAAAAATTGTCAGAACTCATAAAAACTGCTTGAAACTGTTAGAATTTCTAAAGACTTAAAATCTTGTAAAAGTTGTTAAAACTCCTAAAAACTCTTCAAACACCTAGAAACTCTTAAAACGTTTAAAACTCATAAAAATTGTTAAAAACGCTTTAAAACTCCTAAAAACTCTTCAAACACATAAAAGATTTTCAAAATCCTAAAAACTCTTCAAATCGTAAAAACTCTTCAAACTCCTAAAAATTCCTAAAAGTTGTCAGAACTCATAAAAACTCCTTGAAACTCTTAGAATTTCTAAAGACTCTTAAAATCTTGTAAATTAATTGAAAGCTTAATAATGAGTTTTGCAGAGGAAAAAGTCATAAAAAAATTTGATTTCCAGCAAATAAATATAAAAAAGACCCACACAGTATACATATCTGTAATATATTCTAATACTAATATTCTAATATAAGTCTGCACATTTAATTCGCACAAAATGAAAATCATTTGAGAACCCATGGTGCGCTCTTAAAAGAAATGGAAATAAAGGAAAAATGGCCAAGAAATAAGCATCTGCCTTCGTACAACAGTTTTATACTCCTGCCAGTGGTTAATTTTTATGAATTTTTTTTCATTTTCTTTCTTAAAAAACAGTAGCATTTTTATTCAGCTTTTGTTGCGTTCCTTTTTCTTAACAAACAAAACTTATTTCGCTACAAAGTCTTTATTAGTTGTGGCAGGAGCAGTGGCAGCAGCAGCAGTAGCAGTAGTAGCAGAAGAAGAAGAGGATACATTTTGAAACGAGTTAAAGTTGCAGTTGCGTTTGCATTTACATTTTACTGATAAGCTTCTGTGACTCAAATCCACTTAAAACCGTGTGAAGACAAGAAAATGCTTTACAACGGCATTTGTTGTATTACATACATACATACGTTCGTACATACGTAAGACTTTGGCTTTAATCGTACAGTAAATAGTAGTTTCACAGTGGCTTACAACTAACCAGCCACTACCGCTTATAATATAGCAACTGCCTTCAACAAAATATTAAAAATTCATGTTGAGTTACGTTAACGCGCCTAAGAGGGAGAGAACAGTGGGTGACATTGCTGTTGTACTTGTTGTCCGTCTGTCTGTCTGTCGTCCAATTTAATTAACATTTCTATGTGAAATGTAATTAAAATATCAAAAAATTTCAATTTTAATTTGAATTTCAATTTGAATTTGAAATTTGTGTCCACCATTTAAAAAGTCGTTAGTTTAACTAGCTAAACTTGTTGTTAAAAAGTTTTTTTTTTTTAATTTTTAATTTATTTTTAAAATCATTCGAGTTGAAAATTTTTAATTACATCCACCACATATTTACATACATACATATTCAGTTTTCCCTCATTTCTCATTAAATTTATTTTTTGATTTTTATAAATATTAAATAATTTAATTAAATTTTTTGTTAAATTCAACAAAATCACCATGTTTAAGCTGTGCGATGAAAAATTATTTTATTCAGTTCCACAGAACAAAGCATTGTAAAGCTCAGTTAATCTTTGAATTAGAAAAACCAAGGTACCTTACCTACCTACATACTACATATGTAAATGCGTAAATAGTTACAGGTTTTTTGAAGATTTTTATAAAAACTCTTAAAACCTCCTGGCCAACTTTTTGTTTTTGTAAAATAAAGGGTGTTTTTTATAGAGGTATAGAACTTTAAGTTGCAATAAAACAACGATGGATTATTCGATTGACATGAATTTTATTTATCCGAAAGATAATCTTGTGGCAATACATTTTAAATATGATTTCTGGCATATGACCGCCACGGCTGGCGCGGATGTAGTCCAATCTGGACGTCCAATTTTCGGTGACTTTTTCCAACATTTGTGGCCGTATATCGGCAATAATACGGCGAATGTTGTCTTCCAAATGGTCAAGCGTTTGTGGCTTTACCGCATAGACCAATGACTTTACATAGCCCCACAGAAAGTAGTCTAGCGGTGTTAAATCACAAGATCTTGGAGGCCAATTCACAGGTCCAAAACGTGAAATTAGGCGGTCACCAAACGTGTCTTTCAATAAATCTATTGTGGCACGAGCTGTGTGACATGTTGCGCCGTCTTGTTGAAACCACATCTCCTGGACATCATGGTTATTCAATTCAGGAATGAAAAAGTTAGTAATCATGGCTCTATACCGATCACCATTGACTGTAACGTTCTGGCCACCATCGTTTTTGAAAAAGTACGGACCAATGATTCCAGTTTTTCTGGATGTAACGGTGTTTCCACATACACTTGAGGATTACCTTCACTCCAAATGCCGCAGTTTTGTTTGTTGACGTAGCCATTCAACCAGAAGTGCGCTTCATCGCTAAACAAAATTCGCTTTTGAAAATCGGGAACAACGGTAATCTCGTTTTGGGCCCATTCGACGAATCTACGCCTTACTTGATGATCGTTTGGCTTCAAATCTTGCACGAGTTGGATTTTGTAAGCACGCAAACCAAGATCCTTTCGCAAAATCTTCCATAAAGTGGATGGACACAGATCCAATTCCTGTGCTCGATGGCGGATGGACTCATTCGGGTCTTCCTCAATGCTACGCTCTACAGCAGCAATAGCTTCTTCTGTACGCACCGTACAGCGTGTCTGGGGATGCGAGTTATCAATAAGAGTAAACGTGGTGCGAAAACGTTCCATGGTTAATCGAATTAACTGCTCTGATGGACGATTTTGTCGACGATAAAATGGACGTAGTGCGCGATACGTTTTCCGCACAGAACCATTATTTTCGAAATAAAATTGCACTATTTGCAAGCGTTGTTCAGGCGTGAGTCTATTCATGATGAATTGCCAAACCAAACTGAGAATAAATCACTTGCCAGCTGTTAAATCGGTCGCCATCTTGAAAAGTAATGCCAACTTAAAGTTCTATGTCTCTATAAAAAAACATCCTTTACATACATGTGGAAATGCGTAAACAGTTACAGGTTTTTTTTAAGATTTAAAAAAAAAACTCTTAAAACCTCCTGGCCAACTTTTTGTTTTTGTAAAATATAAGAGTTTTGACGGTTTTCCTTAACCCTGGACGGTTACTCTTCATTTTTGTACATTAAGGTAACTCTTCGTTGAATCGACTAAGCTCATTTACTCTTTATCATATAACTCTTTTATGTTTGACCAAATTTCGCTCTTGTCGTGAGTAAACGTACCCTGGCCACTCATTTTTTTAATCCTGGATGGTCATTTTTGTACAGTAAGGTTACTCATCGTTGAATCGACGAACAAAAAAAAAATTTTTTTCGTCTACGGACAGCAAGTCTTCATTATCAACTAACGTTGTTGAAAAAAAGAGCGAAATTTGGTCAAACATAAAGGAGTTATATGATATGAAGAGTAATTGAGCTTCGCCGATTCGACGAACAGTAACTGTCCAGGCTTAAAAACAAGATCAAATCAGTTTAAAGAAATTTAAAAAAATTTTTTTTTTCAATATTTTCAAATTCTTTTTGTGGGATGTTTAAAAATATTTGCACAGCTTTTTAAAATTTTAAAAAATGTGAATAATTTTAAAAGGTTTTTAGAAATTGTGTTAAAGAATGAATAAAATACTTCACTTGAATTTTGTTGTAAAACTTCTAACTAAAAATCAAGGAGTCGTAGCTTTACAGCATCAAGATTCATCACATGATCTCGACTATATGGACAATAAGTGGTTATTTTCTTACTACCATGAAAACATTGTCTGAAAGCTTAACTTCATAGCTATATTAGCGCCTAGAAAAGCGCTCCTCATAAAAGATCCCAAAACGAAAACTTTGCAAAGAAATTCAAATAGTAAACGATCGTTTCAACTGATTGTTACTCCCCTGTTAGAGGTACAATCCGTTTTATACTTAGTTTTTATAATGCCAAGCGCATACATATGTACATAATTGGCCATTACAGCCCTTCAGTCAGGATTATGGACCTAGCTTCTCATACCACTTATGTTGTGTGTGTTAATTTTATACATGAGTGGCGGGACCTACAGTTTATAATCGACTCCTAACGACAAATTTTTTGAGAAACTTTTCATGGCAATTTTTATTTACTCTCAGAATTTTTGCCAGAATGAGAGGAATTCGCCGAAGAAATATTTTTTCTTATTTCAATTTGATGTCTGACCTGGGGTTTGAACCGTGGCCTTACGTCTAATAAGCCAACACACTACCTACTAGACTACGGCGACTGTAATCCCAAGTACATGTATAAAATTAGAGGCTACTGAATGCTGACATTTTTGGTCAAATTAAGTGCATATGGAACCCTCTTTTAATATCACGAACTTCACTTCAATATGTACTTCTATATGGGGCTGAAATATGGATTGCAGGTCCTTAACTTCTACAATACTTGCAAACATCTGGTTTCGCATACTTTGCTTGGCCACTGCACAGTATTTCAGAGAGATGTCTTAAACATTTTGAATCGTGTGCTAATGCTTGTTGGATAGTAAGTTTATCACTGAAAATTTTCTTATTTCCCGGGATAGTCAGGCTATAATTGAGACCTCTTGTCTTTGTTTATTAATGTCGAAGGTTTCTTAAATAAACTTCAATCCTTAATTAGGTTACGAGACATTAGAATTGTCGTCGTTTTTTGATAAATTGAAAGTATTAAGCGGTGCATTGCAGTATCCTGAAAACATTTAAAACGTCATAAATCATAATTTCCCGCCTAGTATTTAAAAGCATCCAGATGATACCTTCTGAGAAGCATTGATGCCGCATAGGTTCCAAGTTTGTCTTCTGGTGATTTCTTTTCTTCATCACAGAATACATGGTATGAGTGATCTTTATGCTGAATAAATATTCTTTGAGACTGCAGATCAGATCAGATCAGATGACCGGTTACCATTCATATGTTACTGCTGGATAGTCTGGCTTAGAACACAAATATCTTCCTAATGTAATATTGCCGCAAATGCTTAAATTGTTCCCAAACTATTTGTCCTGAGAAGAGTCTCTTTTCCCTCCATTTTACCTTTACTGAGTGATTTTTTTTAAAACTTTTCTTGCACACTCCATAAAAAGATTCAGACCTAATCCTTGCAACCTCATTTGCCTGTACTTTAGCTTGAAGTTGCCCATCCACACAATCTAACAGAATATGATCCCATTTCCAGTACCAAGACTATCCCATAGTATTTTCGAGACAATCTCAAACAAGCGCTTGGGCTCAGATATTAGTTTGACTGCCAGATTGTATTGGTATGTCCCGTAGTTTCTACTTCCTCAGAAGAACACCTCTTCAGACGCACTATCTGCTCTCTCTACATTTACATAAGAGAAAACTGTTTTTCCTCTCTTAAAAGAGGATGAAGTCGCTGTAGTCTAGTAGGTAGTGTGTTGGCTTATTAGACTTAAGGCCTCGTTTCAAACCCCAGGTCGGACATCAAAACGAAAATATGAAAAAAAAAATATATCTTCGGCGACTTCCTCTCAGCAGATTTCTGACTGAGAGAAAATAATAAAATTGCCATGAAAAGTTTCTCAAAAATATGTCGTTCGGAGTCGACTTTAAACTGTACGTCCCGCCACTTATGGATAAAATTAACGCACACAACATAAGTGATATGAGAAGTTAGGTCGTAATCCTTCATGGATTCCATGGGTTCTGAATAATTCACTTTAGCATCGAACAAAACCTCTACTGACGTACTATCTACTCTCGCTGTATTTACATACCAGAGAATCGTTGTTCTCTCTTAAAAGAGGATGAAGTCGCCGTAGTCTAGAAGAAAGTGTGTTGGCTTATTAGGCTTGAGGCCTCAGTTCAAACCCCAGGTCAGACATCAAAACGAAAATATGAAAAAATATTTCGTCGGCGACTTCCTCTCAGCAAATCGCTGACAAAAACTTTGAGGATAAATAAAATTGCCATGAAAAGTTTCTCAAAAAATCTGTCGTTCGGAGTCGATTATAAACTGTAGGTCCTAACACTCATGTATAAAAATTAACGCATACAACATAAGTGATGTGAGAAACTAGGCCGTAGTACTGGCTGAAGGAACATATTCGTTCTGAATAACTCACTCCAGGACCGAACAATATCTCCTCTGACGTACAATAAGTCCTCGCTCCGTTTATATACCAGAGAATGGTTGTTCTCTCTTAAAAAAGGTTGTAGCCTCCAAATTGCTTCAAAGTGGTGTGAGAATCCTTCAGTCAGGATTACGACCCATGTGAATAATTCACTCCGGGACCGAATAATACCTCTCCTGACGCCCTAACTGTCCTCGCTCCATTTGCATACCAGAGAATCGCTGTTCTTTCTTAAAAGAGGATGTAGCCTCCAAATTGCTTCATTCAATATCTGGTTGCTAACTGGTTCTCTTCATGGGAGAGTTAAGGAGAGTACTGTCAGACGTTTTATTTGTCAGACATTGATGCTTCCCGATGAATCTCTTACTATAATTGTGTCGTAATATCCTAAGATCTATCGTTCGGAGTCGAATTTAAACTGTAGGTCCCGCCACACGTGTATAAAATTAACACACAAAGCATCAGTGGTGTGAGAAGAAGTCGTAATATTGGCTAAAGAAACATTTTCGTTCTGAATAATTCACTCCGGGACCGAACAATACCTCTCCTGACGCACTATCTGTGCTCGCCCCATTTACATATCAGAGAATTCTTATTCTCTCTTAAAAGAGGATGTAGGCGCCAAATTGCTTCATGCAATATCTCATTGCGAACTGGTTCTCTTCATGGGAGAGTTAAGGAGAGTACTGTCAGCCGCTTCATTTGTCCGATTACGATACATTCCGATAAATCTAACGTTTTGAGTTGACTTTAAACTGTAGGGGACCTACAGTCATGGATAAAATTAAAACAGCACACAGCATGGGTGGTGTGAGAAGCTAGAATATGTATCCCAAGCACAGTCTCCAGAGTCTTAAAAGATGAAACGAAAATTGTCTACCGACTAGCTAGAAATTTGATTAAAGTTTTTCGAATTTTATGACAACAAGTGTTTTCTCCACCATAATTAAGATTTTCATTGCCTAACTAACACTTACAACGGTTTTAAAAACTCCGCTACACTTTAAAGTTTAAACATAAGGCCATAGTGCGTCAATCTTTAGTTAAATAGCCACAGGGCTTTACTTACGACATATGTATGAATGTGAAGCTTCAGAAATAATTTTAAATTTAGACCAGCATAGTTCCCACAATTTCAAATCGATGATCATTTATCACTTATGATACGAAGTATTTTTTTTATTGTTTTTTTTTTTTTTTTTTTTGTTTTGCTTGTCTTCCTACAGCTAAAGCCTTAAGGTGATGGTTACTCTCTATTTGAGTTCATTTGAGTTCCAGCTACTGGGCTTATGAATGATGGTTTGGTTTGAAACTAAGAAAAATATTTATTTGACCGTAATTATTAAGAGCGAGTGTGTTGAAATAACAGACAAATTAAAAGGGATTTTTAAATAAACAAACAAACAAACGTACAACACTTCATTAAATGGATTGTGGTGGTGATCGATCCAAGAGTGGATTTCAAAATCTTTTTAATTTCAATTTTACAAATTCAAAATATTTTTCTAACTGTACTGGTACTTGTAAATATGTATTGTAAGTGCGGGTGTTGAAGAAAACAAAAATATTTTCTTTCCATTTTTTGAAGTTATGAAATGAAATGAAATGTTGCATGTAATAATACGAGTGATAATGGTAAGGTAAGCCTCATCATGATGATGATGACAGCTTGAGTCCAGTTTTTCTTTTTTTGTTTTTTTTTTTTTCAACCGGAAATTGAAAGTAAAATTTTTTATTTGTTCCAAATTTATACTCCAGAACGTGCTTGTTTGTATGTTTATAAGATTTAAAATTATTTTTATTGCTTGTCATTGAAGTCATTAGGTTTAAATGGTAACAATTTTTAAAATTTGCTTGGATTTCTTTTATTAATTTTATACGAAAATGGATCACAAAGGTGGTTTTTAGGTTAACGTAGAAAAAAGCACGTTTGAAATCCGAAGAAAATTTTTCAAAATTTTTGAAAAATTTCTCAAATTTTTATTTTAAATCGAAGGAAAGTTTCAGCAAAAATAAACGCAAGGCTTGTGTGCATAGTTTGTTGCTAATCCATTAGCAACATTTAGAACTACATTCGAGGACTTGCTGTATTGTATTGTTTTCTTTTAATCCCACAAAAAAATTTGAAGCCTGGATTAAAAGGGTCATTGCAGCAGCCAGTCGTTTTTGTTTTGTTAATCTCTTGCAGTAAAAGTTCACATATTCTTTAAGCCTGGCTTAGGTTTAAAACACACAGGTAATTAAAAAAGAATATTCTACCGTAGACAACAGACAGCTTAAGATCGTTTTTGCTGTAACCTTGGCTAACAATAACAATAGTTTCCCTATGGTTCTAGGTAAAGTAACAAAAGCAAACCTTAATTACTTTCTATGGCTATACTTCCCTTAAAAAGGAATACAAAAACATAAAAACAATTTGCCAAACCTTAATTACCGCTTGCAGATATCTATTCGGCCCTGAAGATGTTTGTCACTTACAGCTTAGCCGCACTGCATTTGAGTCACTCACTTAATAACACATCATCTCCTACTTGGTCTACCGCATATCATCGTTATCAGCATCAGCATCATCGACTGCATTCAAGAAAAAAGAAAAACACCACCAAGGAAAATTTAACAAAAAAAAAACGTGTTTCTTTCGAAAAATGCGCAAAATTTCTACTTACCCTGTCTGCAGTGTCAAAAAAAAAAAACTCAGTGCCTGTAGGCAACAGTGAAGTGTAGTGTTCCAAAAAAAAAATCAGAGAAAAAAGGCCTTAAATTTTATGCATGCCTTGTGTCATAAATTAATAACACATCTGTGTGGTACATAAGAAAACCACAAAATAATATGTAAATACACTGAGTGATACAGTGAGTGTTTGTAGTGTTCGCAACAAAAAAAAAAAAAAATCCTTTTTTATGATTTTAAAAGTTCTTTGAAAAGAATTTAAAATCTTGTTAATAAATTTGATTTTGTTTTTCAATTTACAGCTATCCTCCCGGCCTCACCGTGGCGCTTCACTCAACAGAAGCCTTAATGGCTGCCGGTTTCCTAAAATCGGGAGACTTGCCACCCCATCCCCATAGTTATGGTGGGCCACATCCACATCATGGACCACATGGACCATTGCCGCCGGGCATGCCGATGCCATCATTGGGACCCTTTGGTTTACCTCACGGCCTAGAGGCCGTTGGGTTTTCCCAAGGTATGTGGGGTAAATATCGTAACAATTTTGGTTAAAAAAAAAAAAGAAAAAAAAAACATTTTTTTTTGTTTAAACAATTGTGGTGAATACATGAGGTATGTTCGAATCCAGTAACTTTTTTGTAGTTTTAGAACTTATTTGGAGAACTTTATGGAAAGCAAAAAGTATTTAAAAAAAATCGGAATTTTTCCTTAAAAAGAAGTGAAATGTTTTATTTAATTTTTATTTTTTAATTTTAATTTAAAAAAATCATGATTTTATTGATTTAATATGCATTTAATAATGTTACATCAATTAACTTTGATATTAAAAGCAGAGAACAGGCATTGAACTTAGGTTCAAATGCTATAAATTGAAATATTAAAAAAAAATTTTTTGAACGTGTGCTAATTGCCGCAATTAGTTATGAATTATGTAAGTTTTATTTATAAACAATTATTTTTATAAACAAATATGTATTTTTAAAATTTTTTTTAAATTTGATTAAAATTTTTTATATGGACCGGCTGAAATATTTTTTATAGAAAGAACGCCTACATTTTTAAGTTCATAAAGCCCAATTTTTTCTAAAGTATTTTTTATTTATTTTTTTTTTATTTGTTTATTCAATTCCTGTACAACAAGATTTAATCTTATATTTAAAGAACAAGAAAGAAGTGTTCATAAACAACATTTGGAGATCAAAGTTTTTCTTAAAACTAATTGCGTTGCTTTTAAGTTGCTGAGAATGTGGAAGACAATTCCAAAGCCGTGCACCATGAATAAAGAAATGCCATTCAGATACAAGGTAACGATGTAGTGGAATTATGATCCTTTTACCACTAAGTGATCTAGCAAATCTTATTTTATCCCTAAGATATCCTGGAGACTCTGAATAAATGATCTTATGCAGAAGTAATAATACACGGATGCTCAAAAGATTGTCAAACGATAAACCATAAAGCTTCAAGGAAAAACGGGACACATGGTCATATCTCCTTAAACCATAAACATATCTCACAATATTATTGTATAGGACGTTGAGCTTCTCCCTGCTAACGGAATCGTAACTTGCAAAAAGTTCACAACCGTACATAAAACCAGTCTTATGTTCAAAGGCGTAAAGTATTGTGTCGACCAAAGACACCTCAATTTCATATAAGTTTGACCCACGAGTGTGTTAACATGATTTGTCCATGTAAGATTGTCATGGAAAGTCAACCCAAGATTTTTGGCAGCATCCACAATCTTGATCTTCTCCCCGTTCGTCAAAATATCAAGACCAATATTGGAATCAAGCGTCCTCCTACGAATAATCATGCACTTGGACTTATGAGGGTTTAAACGAAGGCCATTTGCCTTGGCCCAATGATATATTCGATCCAAGTCATCATTGAGTCTGTTTACATTCACACTAATAGATAACACAGGACTACTCAAATGTAACTGTATATCATCTGCGTACATATGAATTCTGCAGTGCTGAAGTTGGTTTGGCAAATCATTGATATACAATGCAAAAAGAAGTGGTCGAATAATAGAACCTTGAGGCACGCCTCTAGATACGTTCAAGGCAGAAGACTGGGCATTTACCGAATGAACAAATTGTGAACGATTTGAAAGATATGATGATAAAAGCCGTGTCGAAGCTCCAGAAAAGTTAAAAAAGTGCACAAGCTTCATAGAAAGCATGCCGTGATCAACCGTGTCGAAAGCTTTTGAATGATCAAGGAGGACCAAGAAATTGAACTTTCCTTCATCCAATTCATGTCGTATATTTTCAGATACATCCAAAAGCGCAGAAACACAACTATGGTTCTTGCGAAAACCTGATTGTTTCTCAGTTAACAACTTATTAGCATCAATATATGATGTAATTTGAGAGTTAAGAATTCTCTCCAGGACCTTTGATAGGTAGCACAGAATAGCTATTGGTCTGAATTCGGAACTATTCTTCGGTATTGGCAATATTAACATTCAATTTACTAATTATTTTTCCGTGATATCAGAGAGTTAAAACAAGAGTTGAACTTAGGTTCTCAAATCAACAATTTTAATTATCTTAAACCAGTTTACAATTTAAAAACTAAATACAGTCAACCCTCCTATAACGCGGTGAGTGTGTACCGCGTTGTATGGAATCCGCGCTATAAGAAGCTCGGATTTAATCGTACAAAGCAGTCTAATTCGTAGCGCGTTCTATGGAAACCGCGCTATAAGAAACTCGGAATTAGTACAAATCACATCATTCGTACCGCGTTATATGGAGACCAAGACAAGATAAATTATAAATTATTTTTATTGAATTAAAGAGTTCATATAAGGATTGATAAAAAAAAATGAAACAAAAACTAAACTAAAAGAGTGTTTTCCACCAAAAATAAGAGAAACTTTGTAAAATTTTGTAATTTTTCAACATTCATCCTCACTGTCAGATATGAGTTGCAGAAAATTTTTTAGAAAGACTTGGTCACCAACAAAACGTATGTACTGTGAGCTGTAAGAGCTCAGAGATAATTGAAACCGATGTTGTAGACGGTTGGCATGTTGTTTATATAACTCGGCTGTGATTTTGCGTCGAAAATAAAGCTGATATTAAACACTCTTACAATATCTTGTTACCACAGTCATTTACAGGCTGTGCGGAAGGAACTTATGGAATGTTGTTGAACGAAAACCGCGCAGTAAGAGTACTGCGTTATAGGAGGGCTGTCGAAGTTTTAGTTCCGCGTTATGTGTGAAGCCGCGCTCTTCGCGTTATAGGGGGGTTGTCGCAATTTCAGCCCCGCGTTATATGGAAACCGCGTTCTGAGAGTCCCGCGTTATAGTAGGGTTGACTGTAATCCCTTAATATTGCTGCATACTGCGTACTTTAAAACTTTATTTAACAATTTTTCCCAGAAACAAAAGGGAAATCTCTTTCTATTTTTTTAAATAAAGGACTTTTCCTTTGAGGTCCTTAGCATTCTTGTTAAAAGGCATGTACAACTTTATATGACCAATAAAACAAAACCAAAAAGAATAAAATGTGCCTTAAAATATTGCATTCTATGGAGTACAATAGTGCTGGTAATTAACTTTCTAACCATTGCAATTGGCCTTCATAGTATTTTTATTATTCTGTTTTTTTTTATTCTAATAACGTGCAATATTGCAATAAATATTCTTATCCCTTAAAGGTTTAACTTCTGTTAAATTTTTATTGCCAATTACCATTTGGTTTGCACATTATTTTACAGCTATCTTACGGTTAATAGGTGTCATTAAACTTTGTTTTGGGTTCTGTATTGTACATCTTTTTAGGTGTAGTTTTATTTACAATTTCGGAATTTCTGGAAACATTGGAATTAATGGCTTTTTTGATTTTGAATCTGGAAATTTTGTTGCAGTCTGGTAGTCAGAAACATATTTGACATAATACAATAAAAACTATAATTAGATCTGTTCTTGTAGCAGCTAAATTCCCCATTAATTCTCCTTCATTCTTCCTAATTATTGCTTCACCTTAAATTTTAATACATTTTTAGAAACAACCAGACCTCGAAAATTGTCCTTATTCATACATGTCAATCCTCTAGCAATGTTACATATTTACTGGGTATTATATACAGAGAAAGATCTGGCAAGTTATATTCTCATCTGCAGTTTTGGAAATAAGATTTCGATTTTATAAGTTCAGGGATCTTAATACAGATGTAGAGCATGCTCATTAAAATGTTTCATGTAATCTATATTCCGCATATACTACTAGAATATTAACTGGTTGGTCCCTAAACCCCAAATCCCACGCTTATGCTTGGCCAATACGCCGATATTTAATTAACCATTTAACCATGCTTCTGTGCAGCCAATTCATAGTTACATAATGGAGGCTACTTTTCGTCATCATAACACTTTTGCAATTTGATTTTGGTTTTGATGTCGGGTTTTACTTTTAAAACTTATACGATTGTTGAATTCGGTACTTGAAAATTCTGCTTTGAACGATATTATAGTCTAGAATTTTACTTTTGAAAGGACTTAAAAACCCCTCATACTCTTTAATAAGTGACTCAAAGATGCAGAATTCTATGAAAAATGGATACAAATATCACTTAGGGGACGGTATGTACTCAAACAGTGCATTCATTGTGTTGAAACTTGAAAAATAGGATATAGAAGACAGGAAATGGAGGTTAGGGAGTAGAAATGCTTCTACACACAGTGGGTTTCATATATAGGCCACGTGGTAATATTTTTATAATTCATTATTTTATCAACGCACAGTCGTCTATATGACAGACGTAAATTTCAGAAGCATTTTATGACTTTCGGGAACTTACTTACTTAATTGGTCGCTACAACTCTTTAGTCAAGATTACAACCTAGATTTTCGCAACACCTATGTTGTGTTCGTTAATTTCATCTATAATTGACGGGAACTACAATTAAAAGTTGAATCCGTACGACAGATTTTCGAGAAACTTTTCATGGCAAATTTTATTTAATCTCGGAGTTTTTGTCAAAAAGACTACCAAGATGAAGTCACCGAAGAAATATTTGTTCATATTCGTTTTTATTCGAGATGCCTTAGCTGGGAATAGAGACATGCGCTCCTATCTAATAAGATAACACACTGCCTATTAGACTAGTTGACTTTCGGATACAGGTTCCTTTTAATGGCTCGATCACAACTCGTTAAAGTAGCTGTAAAGTAGGGAAAAACAAGCCACATTATAACGGTGCTGTACTGAATCAATAAACTTGAATAGTCTGATATCATTATCGCCTTCTCTTGAAAATAGTAGTAGTAGTGCAGCCACTCAAAATAGTACATGAGAGTGGTATTCTATTTTCAGTCAAATATATATACATAAGTGGTGAACAAAGTAATGAGTCCAGGTAGAGAGAGGGCTTGGAAACTTTGTTTTTGATACTTGAAATATGTGTTGATTGCAGCGGACGTCGTATATGAATGAATGAATTTTAGTGCCAAGAAAATGCTAGTCTGCTTTAATAGAGAAGCTTCATAATAGACTGCATGGCACTGGTCGTATATATGAGAGGAATTTTTTATTTTTTGTCGGATATGCATAAGTGGTGACTACAGTAATGAGATCAGATGGCGGGGGCTTGAAAACTTGTTTTGATAACTGAAAATTGTACAGATTTCAGTGGATATTGTATTGAATTTTCGAGGCCACAACATCAAGATACCTATCCTACAGTTTTATCTAAACCTCTAGCCTGTTTTAATCAAACAATTTAAAAAATTTCAAATCAAATTTAAAATTTTTTTAAAAATTTTTCTTCAAATTTCTTAACTTTTTGTTCAAATTTTATTTGTTATTTTAGCCTCACAATAACAAGGTTAGCCTTAACAATTTTCCAATGACTTTTTTCTGTCTTTATTTTATAATTTTTTTTTGTTTATTTAAACAAATTTGTCATTTTATTGTCTTCGAATCAAAGAAATGACAGACAAAACAAAAAATTATTTTTGTTTTTGTCAAAAAGAGTAGAAATAGTATGCCAAGCAAAGAAACGTTGCCATTTGTAAGCAAAGATTTCACTTTGGGGTTACAAAAATCTGAAATCACGCTGCTTTGGAAGCTGGCCCCGCTTGCTGGTTTCATGTTGTCTGTTGGCTTGTCATTTGCTACGTCACTGTATTTGTCAAGTCAGTGCACGCTCAAGCGCTCATTATTCATTTTGACAATATTATTGATAATGATGCAATGCAATACAATTTTTATTTTTAAATATTTTTTTTAGTTTAGTTTTACTGTGCTGTTTGTATTGCCAACCAAAAATAAAAATAAAAAAGTAAACTGGTATGTTCATATATATTCCCGCTTGCTCTCACTGTTGCATTCTGAAAAAGTCTAGATTGTGGTGCCTCAATGCACTTGATACCTCTGTCTGTGGCTATTTATTCTACAGGATGCTGTTTTGTAAAACGGGTATAACCGTTTTGAATTCTTTGTTTTTGTTTTTTTTTTCTTTCTGTTTCATTTTCGTCTTCTTCTTCTGCTTCTCTTAAAAGCCTCGATAAAAACCAGGCCAACAAAAATATTCCCAGAGGTTAATGTTGTTAGTTCTGTTGTTGCTGTTGCATGTTGTCATTTTTCCAAGTGAAATCACTATGTCATCTTTGCTTAAAATTAAGTTATCCCCATAGATGTGACTTCACTGTATATTGATATGAAAAAAAATCGAAAAGAAAAAAAATCACTTAAAAAACATTTTGTTTTGTCATGACAAATCATTTGTCATTGAAAGGAATCTTGGAACTGATTAATGAAAAAACATATTTTTGTTTTCGTACAAAAAATATTAATGTTTTCATATGTAGAGCTGTGTTAATGTTTATAAAGAGTCTTTATACAAAACCAAATTTTCAAGGCAAATTAAAAAAAAAAATTAAAAATGCTTTTTAAAAAAATTTATTTTTCATGACGAGTTTAGACGTCTAAAAAAATTACTACAAATAAAGATAATTATTCGATTTTAGGCTCTAATATGTAACCATTTAACTTAGTATTTCTATTTCAACTTATTATATTAAGAGCATTATAAAATAATTCATGGACGTATAAATACGTCAAAGCGTCTATATATGTATATGTACGTCATTTATATATATTATATTCAAACCTTGATATAAAAAGGAGACTTTCTAGGAGATTTTTTTCCTACATATTGAGCTCTCAGCAGATTTCTGGCAAAAACTCTGACAGTAAATAAAATTGCCATGAAAAGTTTCTCAAAAATCTATCGTTCGGTATCTACTTTAGACTGTAGGTCCCACCACTCATGTATAAAATTAACATACACAACATAAGTGATATGAGAAGCTAAGTCGTAATCCTGTTTGAAGGTTTGTAATGACCAATTATGTATGATATACATATGTATTGTTTTCCAAGCTTCATATGAATACGACCACCACATATATGTTCGTGATATTGCTTTAAAATGCTTACAATTACTTCAAACTTATAAAATAATGAACAAAACTTTAACATTTTCAAGAAAACATTTTCAAACACTGTAGTTTTATGTTAAGAGCTCATATTACTATTTTTGCATGACGGGTTTATACGTCAAAAGCTCTAAAATTTTAAAACCCTCTTAGTTTTAAGGGTTTTTATTATTTTTATTTCAAATCATTGTAGTCTTATGACTTTAATTTGCTAATTTGTCTATTATTATTTACAATAGCTCATATTACTAGTTTCTACTGACGTGTTTATACGTCAAAAGCTCTTTACTTTTAACCTTTAGAGTTTTTATTTGAATTTTTTTTGTAATTTTATGGCTTTAATATGTAATTTTGATATTTTTATTTTCAACAGCTTATATTACTATATTTCCCTGACGGTTTTATACGTCAAAAGCCTTTTACTTCTAAAAACTTCACAGTTCTTATTGTTTTTATTTGAAATGTTTTGTAATTGTATGGCTTTAATTTAAAAACTTTGCTATTGTTGTTTAGAATAGCACATTTTACTATTTTTTCTGACGGGTTTATACGTCAAAATCTTCAAGCTTCTAAAAATATTCCGGTTTCATACTGGTTTTATTTTTATTTTCAAATATTGTAGTTTTTTGGGGTTTAATTTACAAACTTTGCTATTGTTATTTACAACAGCTCATATTACTATTTTTTTCTGACTGGTTTATACGTCAAAAGTCTTTTACTTCTAAAAACTTCACAGTTTTTATTAATTTTTTTTAATATTTTTTTGTAATATTGGGGCTTTAATTTACAAATTTTGCTATTGTTGTTTAGAATAGCTCATTTTACTATTTTTTTCCTGACGAGTTTATACGTCAAAATCTTCAAGCTTCTAAAAACATTTCGGTATTATGATGGTTTTATTTTCAAATATCTTAGTTCGATGGCTTTATTTAATATGCTATTGTTTGAAGAGAAAAAAATTTAAATTGATTTTTTTTTGCATGAAACATTGTTAACAAGTAATTTATTATTGATTTTTTTATAGTTTTTTAGTTCGCTCCTCATAAAACTATTTAAATATGAATTGATATTGAATTGTAAATAAAAGTAACTAACAATGACGTTTATAAACGTCATAGGCTTTAAACCAAAAGAAACGATAAAATTTGTTAAATTTTTATGTTTCTTTTTCTTAATAAATTTTGCTATTGTTGCTGACTTTGTTTAAAGCAATTAAATTGCTATTTAAATATTTTAATTTTTATTGCTTTTAAATTTAAATCCAACAAAAGTAAACATATGCAGTCGAGTTTAAAGGAATGTTTTCAAAAATATTTTTATTTTTAATTGCTTGTGAGCACGAGCAGAGCGCTGCATAAAATTGTTGATGTGCTTATGCTAATTAATTTAGCATATAAATTATGAATTATAATTTAAATTATAACAAATAAAAATTTGTCTAATATGGAAAATTATTGAAGGCTTTAAGAAACGCCTCTTTTTTTAGGAATTTTTTTTTTCAAATTTTTTTGTGTTTATTAAACCATAACACGACAAGATATTTTGTGTATAGAATCTTAAGAAAAAAAAAATAAATAAATAAAACAAACAAAAAACAAGTATTGACAGCATATTTGAAGTACAGTGAAAGAAAAAAGTCTGCATACATCAGTATAACAAATTCAAAAAGAAGAAATGAAGAGTAAATGAAGAGCATGCATGAATTATTGGAAAGAAAAATAAAAATTAGTATACAACGGTGTATGTAGACTTTTTTCTTTGACCGTACATGCTCCAAAAAATTTTAAACTTTATAGACAATTTTTCCGAAAGTGATACACTAGCAGGGATATGGTTTAAAATACATTTAAAACTCTTTATAAATGATAGGAATATTTGATTTCAATTTCAAAATAATTTCAAAATAATGATTATAAATAAGTGACTTAAAGTTAATGAATTCTAGGAAAGATGAATACCACCATCACTTAGGGAATGGTCCTTACTTATGCAATGCATTCATTGTGTTGAAACTAAAAAAAATTAGGATATGGAAGAGAGGAGAGAGAGTAGTGTTAGTAGAAATGCTTCTACACACACTGGGTTTCACATACAGATCACATGGTAGATTCTCTTTGTAATTCATTATTTCATCAACTGGCTAAACGATTACGATCAACTGTACTATACACATATTACGGAAAAATTAGATGACTTTCGTGAACTTATTTACTTAATTGGTCGTTACAACTCTTTACTCAGGATTGCAACCTATGTCATATCATACCATACCATACCATACATGTTGTGTCTGTTAATTTTATCCATGATTGACGGTACCTGCAGTTCATCAACTGGCTAAACTATCACGATCAGTCGATACTTTATATTTCGGAAAAATTAGATGACTTTCGGGAACTTATTTACTTAATTGGTCGTTACAACTCTTTAATCAGGATTGCAACCTATGTTCTCATACCATACCATATCATACATGTTGTGTCTGTTAATCTTATCGATGATTGACGGGACCTGCAGTTCATCAACTGGCTAAACGATCACGATCGACTGTACTGATATGTTTCGGAAAAATTAGATGACTTTCGGGAACTTATTTACTTAATTGGTCATTACAACTCATTAGTCAGGATTGCAACCTATATTCTCATACCATACCATATCATACGTGTTGTGTCTGTTAATTTTATCCATGATTGACGGGACCTGCAGTTCATCAACTGACTAAACGATCACGATCGACTATACTGTATATTTCGGAAAAATTAGATGACTTTCGGGAACTTATGTACTTAATTGGTCATTACAACTTTAGTTAGGATTGCAACCTATGTTCTCATACCATACCATACCATATCATACGTGTTGTGTCTGTTAATATTATCCATGACTGACGGGACCTGCAGTTTAAAGTTGTAAATCCCTCCGCAAAAATTTTCACGTTGTTGAGTAACAGTGGCCCAATTGCTGCGAACGGCGACGAATCGATAATTGATAGTCATCATTAACACTGGCCGATACAGCTGCGATATTTTCTTCAGTTCGCATTCTACGTAAGCGTGTTGGTGGTTTAGCGTCCAACAATGTAAATTTGGTGCGAAATTTAGTCACAATAGCCCGAATAGCCGCTTCAGTGGGTCGATTAAACTGACCATAAAATGAAAGAAGCGCGCGATGAACTATCTTAACAGAGCACGCATTTTGATAATAAAATTCAATGATTTGCAAGCGTTGTTCGGTTTGTAAGACGATTCATGGTTAAATTATAGACCAAACTGAAGATGTTTGACAATGAAACAAAACGCGAAACGTGCGTGAGCTGTTTAAACTAGTGTTGCCAAAAAGATAATAGCTAAAAAATCACCCGTTAGATAGTAGAGAGGCTGCAAAATAGTACAAGAGAGTGGTATTCTATTTTCGGTCAAATATATGTACGTGGTGAACAACGTTTTGAGTTCAGATATAGGGCTCGGAAATTTTGCTTTTGATACTTCAAACATGTGTAGACTCCAGCGGACATTGCATTGAATTTTCGTGCCCAAAAAATGCTATTTAGACCTCTAGTCTGCTTTCATAGAGAAGCTTCACAATAGACTGCCTGTCACTTGTCGTATACATGAGAGGAATTTTCTATTTTTGGTCGGATATGCATAACTGGTGACTAAAGTAATGAGATCTGTTGGATTGGGCATGAAAACTTGTTTTGATACTTGAAAAATGTGCAGATTTCAGTGGACATTGTATTGAATTTTAGTGCCCACAACATCAAGATACCTCTCCTACAGTTTTATTTAGACCTCTAGCCTGTTTTAATAAGAGAATTTAAAAAAATTTCAAATTTGATTTGAAATAGTATTTTATGGTAAAAATTAATACTGGTGCTGTAAGGTTTAGCTTTTTTAAAAATCAAGTCTTTTAATTTAAGGCCTTTAAAGCAAAACACACATCTGACATTATTTTTTTTTTTTGACAAATTTTTTTTTTTGGAAATAAAAGCAGCTGCTAAATCTTCATTTTAAAGGCACGTACACGTCAATAACTTTAAAAACTGATGCCATATTTTTTTTTCATTTTCGTGAGACAATAAACAGGCCTTCAATATACTCAATTGGGATCATATAACAGTCTTTCAAAAAAAAAAAAAAAATCAAACGATATACCCTTTAAAACTAAAAAAAAAACTGACGCACTAAAATAACATTAACAATGGCTGTATACAGTACAGAATAAAAAAATACGAAAAAAATGAATTGAAATGAAAACATTAAAAAACTATTTTCAAAAACTTGCAACAATAGAACGAACGAACGAATGAATGAACGAATGAAAGAACATACCGACGGCAGCAGTTTGATATCAAGTCGCAAATAGGGTGACAATCGAACACAATGATGACGATAACGTGCCAGGGAATGGATTAAAAACGAAATATAATTCGTGTATATAACAATGAATACGTATGTATGTATGTATATAGAATGTGTTGGTATATACAAGAATTTTGGAAAAACGAAAATTTCCACCAACCAACCCAAATTCATTTTCAATAACCAACAAAACAACCTTCTTTTAAGGGTGGAAAATTTGGTCGTGTAACCAAAAACAAAACAAGAAAAAAAACGCATCTGATAACAGAATCCTACATATTCCATGTTCCATGCTTTAGGGGTGGTTTTCTATTCATTTTATATAAAACAACAACAACAACAACAACAAAACTAACTTTTTTTATATAAAAAAATTGTCTCCTTAAAAAAGAAAGGACCTTAAGGGACATGGGATGGCGTTTTATATACGTTTTATGAAAACATCTTTTTTTTGTACTCGATTTGTATTTCAAAACCCCCCCTTAAATTTTTCTTTTTCCTTGCCTTTCTCTCTCTCTCTCTCTTTCTTTTGTATAGTTTTTCTTTTTTATTTAATAAACAGCAGGATATTGTTTATGTGCATTTTATTTTTTTCATTATTTTTTTATTATAAATTAATCTCTTAATTAATTAGTTTTTATTGTTATTATTATTATGATTGCCTTTCTTTTTTTTTAAATTTATTAACTTTCAGTTTGACTTCCGTTGAAAAACAAAACAATTTTTCTTTTCCTTTCTTTCTTCGCGTAATTCACCACACATTGTTTAGACCTTATTTTATATATATGTACGTATACGTATTAATTTGAAATGATTTTCTATTCCTATTTTGATTGTACAGGTGTTAATACCCGTAAACAGAGACGCGAACGTACCACATTCACCCGTGCCCAGCTGGATGTTTTGGAGGCATTATTTGGCAAAACCCGATATCCCGATATATTTATGCGCGAAGAGGTGGCATTAAAAATTAATTTACCGGAATCAAGAGTACAGGTATGTCAATTTATAAATTTATTTCAAAATTATTTATAAGGTAAGTTCGGGAATAATAACGAACAATTTTTGTCTTTAAATTCTTTCGTAAATTTTTTTTTATAAAAATATTTCTCAAATTTTTCTCAAAATTATTTTCTTATAAAAACTATACATATTACCATGATATTCATAAAAAGTAATGCGTTTTCACTTTATTATTTCGCCAGTCTTTTAGCACTTTTATTCTCTCTAATTTTTACTGTTTTTATTACTGGCTTTTGACGCCATTATTCAGACATTTTACGTCAAGTTTACAGTAATCCCTCGATTTACGACGCAGTTGGTTTTAAGAAAAAGGCGACGTAAATCGAATTTAATATTGCTTATACGACAAAATGGTATGTTTTTAACAAGGAACTTAAAAAAGTTCCAGTAATCCCTCGATTTACGTCGCAGTTGGTTCCAAAAAAAATTCGAATGACAACGCAAATCGAAGTTATAGGGAACACCAAAAATTTGACGACGTAAATCGAAACAACGTTAATCGAGGCGACGCACTATGTGGCATTTTGCCTGAAAACCTGGCCAAAATTAATAGAAGTGTTTTATGAGATAATGGCTGGAATTTTTTGATAGTGTTAGTAATAATTAGGCACAAGGATGAACCCAACTGACTTTGGTTCAAATCGGTCCGTGATTTCGCCTAGCCCCCATACAAATTCCCCTCGAAATTGCACTTATTTACACATAATTATAGTAATTATGCAACATACATACATACATAATAATTGGTCATTACAACCCTTCAGTCAGGATTACGACCTAGTTTCTCACACCACTTATGTTGTGTGTGTTCATTTTATACATGAGTGGTGGGATCTACAGTTTACAGTCGACTCCGAACGACAGATTTTTGAGAAACTTTTCATGGCAATTTTTTTTTACTCTCAGAGTTTTTGCCAGAAATCTGCTGAGAGGAAGTCGGCGAAGAAACTTTCTAGCCTGGGGCTCGAATCATGGCTTTACATGTAATAAGCCAACACACTGCCTACTAGACTACGCGACTTCATAAATTCCTATTGCTTCTATAAAAACCATCGGTTGTTGTCCACTCCTACTTGTCAGATGCAAAAAATTTCAGCTAGACTTGGTGAACTCTCCAGTACTTCAGGTATAATTAATGGCTGTGACCGTAGCAGTATATATGTACATATCTCGATATAATCGGAATAGAAGTCCACATACCTGATTCAATCGCCACTAAGTTAATGTTCGACTCTTCACATGATATTCATTAGATTAATTGTGATATCTGTAGATACACTTGTGAGATAATTATGTATGTAGCCTGTATATGATCAGATCCAACACTTTTGAGATAACTAATAACTGTAGTCTCCAAATAGTGATCCGGATATAATTTTGTATTTCAATTATGCGGATTTGCAATGCAATCTAAATCAGATTCAGAGCTGGACAGTATCTTTCCCTTTTATCCCTCTTTTTAGGCCTTTAAGTTTATTTATGGGTTTTTAAGGAAACCAATTGGGATATTCCTAGAAACAAAGCTCATAACCAATCCCTATTCATACGTTTTGTAATAAAGGGTCCGCCAAATAACTTTTTCTTTTTTTGAAAATGCTTTAAAAAAAAAACTACTGAATATTTTCTCAAATTTCTTTTTTTATTTGAAAGTACAATCCTTCCGGTTAATAATGGAAAATAATTTCATTCAAATGGCTGGCTCGGCTGGCCATGCAGTAACCTACACGATTGGTCCAATTTTTAAGCACATTATCGATTGTGTGCAGCTGTATTCCACCAATGGCTTCACGAATATTGTCCTTTAAAGCGTCAATTGTCTCTGGCTTGTCGGCGTAACACTTATCTTTGACGGTACCCCACAAATAATAGTCCAACGGTGTCAAATCGCAGCTCCGAGGTGGCCAAACGACATCAGCTCTGCGGCTGATAATGCGATCTTCAAAAACAGGGCACAAAATATCGAGTGTAACTTCGACTGTGTGGCTCGTAGCGCCGTCCTGTTGAAACCAAATGTTGCCAATATCCTCCTCTTCAATTTTTGTGAACAAAAATTCGTTCAACATGGCCCGATAACGATCGCCATTGACTGTAACGGCCACTCCTTGCACATTTTCGAAGAAAAATGGCCCAATTATGCCTCTGGACCAAAATCCGCACCAAACAATGACTCGTTTTGGGTGCGTCGGCTTTTCAATATATGCGTGCGGGTTTTCTGTGCCCCAAACGCTTGACCATTTGGAAGACAACATTCGCCGTATTATTGCCGATATACGGCCACAAATGTTGGAAAAAGTCATCGAAAATTTGACGTCCAGATTGGACTACATCCGCGCCAGCCGTGGCGGTCATATGTCAGAAATCATATTTAAAATGTAATGCCACAAGATTATCTTTCGGATAAATAAAACTCATGTCAATCGAATAATCCATCGTTGTTTTATTGCAACTTAAAGTTCTATACCTCTATAAAAAACACCCTTTATAAAATATTTCACATACTTTTTTTTAGCATTTTCGGTACATTTTATATACATTTCAGTTTATCACAACTACTTATTTTAGTTGCCGCAACTATAATTTATTTTTAGGTAATTTTTAGAAAGTACCTTTAGAAATACTTAAAGAGTTTTCATGAAATTTGACAACGTTTTCGACATATTTGATCAAAATTAAAAAAAATTTTCTTTGAGTTTGTTTATTCCAACTAAACACTTTAGTTGCCACAATTATAAAAAATTTTTAGTAAATTTTAGAAATACTTTTAAATCGATGAACAATTTTTCTTAATTTCAAACTTATTTTGAATAGTCTTTTGGAAAATTAAAAAAAAGTTTGTTTACAGTTGCTCGCCTTAAATAAAATTAAGTTTTAATGGATTTTTTTTTATTATAATTTTAGAACTTTAATGTTAAAGTTAATGAGTGAGTGACTGACTAACATTACATTGTATTGTATTGTATTGTTGAACTATTTAAATGTCAATTACCTTTAAGGTTTTCATATGTATGTATGTATGTTGTTACAGTCTTTTCACAATTTTAAACAACCCACCTACACTGTATAACCAACTGACGGACGACACCTACTGAGGAATTCGTGTAAATTACAAACAATATATGCATAAACGGAATGAAAAATAAAATAAAATAAGAGAAGAATAATGAAATAAAAGAAATTCAATACATTTCTTTTATTTCTTTACGTATATTTTTTTAATTTTTTTCGATTTTTTTTTTGGAATTGAACACGTACCATGTTAAGAAATCAACTATGGGCCATACTTTAAGGATACCATAGGAAAGCAAGCAAAGACTATGTTAACAAAAAAAAAAAACTAACCTGAGACACTACACACCAAGAGTCCAGAGAGACCAGACCAAAGCAGGCAGACAGACCATGTACAGACAGTTGACAAATCTATAAAACAATCAAACAAAAATGAAAATGAAAAGAAAACGGAATGAAATCAAATGGGACAGAAGAGAAGAGAAGAGAATAGAATTGAAAGAAAATTTAGGCCTTCTTTGTAAGAAACAACTGAAAACAATACTTGCAACGTGTCAATTTTCACGAGAGTGGTCAATTGCTAAAACAGACACACAAAAAAGGCTTCCCTTATTAATGTTTTTTGTTGTTGTAGTTGTTGTTATTGGCGTTTTTGGTGTAACGTGTCTATTTAGCAAAAAGAAATTTACATGCATGTTGCACGAACTGTAGCATTATTGTAGAAGGCAAAAATGCAACGTTAGCAACATGTTTGTTTGCAAAAAAAAAAAGAGAACAATGCAGACAGACTGCACAGTTCCATTATTTTTATCGGAAAAAAAGGTATTCAGTGTCACGTCCTTAAATTACATTTAATCGATTTCTTCTTCTTATTTTTTGTTTTTGTTTTCTTTTTGTCCTTCTGTCAATTGTTTTTGCATAGTTTTGGACACAGGAGAATGTTAGTTTTTTGTTGTTGTTGTTGCAATCCTTTAGATTATTTGTTTATTATTACAGTTGCTGTTTACAACGGCTGTGTTTGCTTATCTTGTTGCAACATCCATCCATCCATCCAGTCAGCCAGCCAGCCATCCATCCATCCATCCATCCATCCATCCACTCATTCATTTATCTTAACAGCCAGCCCAGGCAGCCTTGCAACCCCTCTGATCTGTTGCGTAGTTGTTATATAAACAAACATTAGAGCCATAAGCAGAAAAAAAACGTACATTTGCAACATGCCACCAATCATTTTTATTTATTTTTTCCGTTGTACAAATGACATCTCAATTTTGTTTTTAGCCAGAGATCCCTTAATGCCATAAATTCTCAAATAGACCCAAAGGCCTATTTCCCATACAATGGCAGAGAGTTAACAATTTGCGTTTTTATTTTTATTTTCTAATGATAAGGATACGTTTTTTTTCCTATGTGTACGACAATTGTTCTGTGTGGCATGTTTATTTTGCTGAGATTGTTCTTTTTGAACCGCTAAATTGTTCATGTTGCAACATAATTATGTCATCAAATTTTATGTTCCAATTCATTATATTTCTGGGGCAATGATCCTAAATAAACAAACCAAACACAGAATTTTTATTGTGTTTAATAAGATAAAATTAAAGGGAAATTGTTGAACGGGCATTACAAACAATTTTTCACAAATTGTCACTTCTGCACACAGACTTTAAGCATTAACCCTAAGAAAATCTATAAGAAAATAGGCCTGCATTATATTTTGTATAGTTCATCATATTCATAGAGATTTTTAAAACAAACTTTAAGTTTTATTTCAAAAATAATTTCTGATGACGTTTATATACGTCCAATGTGATAACAATTCACAGACAGCTTAAAAACTAACATTTTAAGATGTTAATAGTCTTTTCATACAATATTCATAAAGATCTTTTAAAGCAGACTTTAAGTTTTATTTTCATAAATAATTTGTCATGTCGTTTATATACGTCCAATATAATATCAAGTCACATGCAACTTAAAAACTAACATCTTAAGATGTTAATAGTCCTTTCATCCTTCATATTCATAAGGATTTTTTAAAGCAGACTTTAAGTTTTATTTTAAAAGTAATTTGTCATGACGTTTATATACGTCAAGTATGATATAAAGCCACAGACAGCTTAAAACCTAACATTTTAAGATGTTAATAGCACTTTCATATCATATTCATAAGGATTTTTAAAGCAGACTTTAAGTTTTATTTTAAAAATAATTTGTCACGACGTTTATACACGTCCAATATGATACCAAGCCACAGACAGCTTAAAAACTAACATCTTAACATGTTAATAGTCCTTTCATCCTTCATATTCATAAGGATTTTTTAAAACAGACTTTAAGTTTTATTTTAAAAATAATTTGTCATGACGTTTATATACGTCAAGTATGATATAAAGACACAGACAGCTTAAAAACTAACATTTTAATATGTTAATAGTCCTTTCATATCATATTCATAAGGATTTTTTTAAAGCAAACTTTAAGTTTTATTTTAAAAATAATTTTTTATGACGTTTATATACGTCCAATGTGATAACAATTCACAGATAGCTTAAAAACTAACATTTTAAGATGTTAATATTCCTTTCATCCTTCATATTCATAAGTATTTTTAAAGCAGACTTTAAGTTTTATTTTAAAAATAATATGTCATGACGTTTATATACGTCCAATATGATAACAATTCACAGACATTTTAAAACTAACGTCTTAATAAAGCAGACTTTAAGTTTTATTTTAAAAATAATTTGTCATGACGTTTATATACGTCTAATATGATATCAAGCCATAGACAGCTTAAAATCTAACTTTTTATGATATTAATAGTCCTTTATACTTGCATACCTACCTACTACATAAGAATTTTTAGTCTTTTAAGCACATCATATACACTGAGCGCCATAAATGAGTCAACACTTTTGTTCTTAAGTATAAAAGAGTTTTGTTCTTAAGTATAAAAAAGGTTCCTTTATCATGATTTGTTGTTTTTGTTTTAACATTTTATAAGTAATAATCAAACGTTTTTATTTTTGAAAATTTATTCGACTATTCTCAATTACTTTTCTCGCTATCCTAAGAAAATGAATTATTTCAGGGTGTTTACTCACTTTTGGCGCTCAGTGTATATCTCAGCCGTAAGGAAAAGATTTACATTCAAAAATCTTCTTGAATTTGAAAATAAATGTTTATAAATCCAAGTGTAATCGTTCAATTAAAAATAAACTTTGACGTAACATATGTACGTCAAACGTTTTCAGAAGTAAAATACTCAATAATTTGACTTCCATACTTTTTTTGATTAATTTTTTTATATAATTTTCCTAAACAGCTTGAAAACTTTTCTAAACGTTTAAGGACGTCAAACATCCTAAGCCTTACATCCAAAAATTTGCATCAAATTGAAACTAAACATTTTATAATATGGCCTATTAAAGCACTAATTGTCTACCCCAAAAGCAAACTTTGACGTAAATATACGTCATACGCATTTAAAGGCAAATTATTCCATTATTTGTTTCTTAAAAGTTTTAAAAATTGTTTATACAATTTCTTAAATCAGTTTGAAAGATTTTCTGGATGTTTACTTACTTAATTGGGCATTACAACCCTTTAGCCAGGATTACAATCTAACTCCTCACATCACTCATGTTAAGTGTGCTAATTTTATTCATGAGTGATGACACCTGTAGTTTAACATCGCCGCTGGAACATAGATTTGAAAATCTTTTTATTGAGATTTTACTAGTAAACTGATGAGAGGAAGTTGCCGAAAGAAAAATTTATTTATACTTCGTTATGTTCATGATTTCTGAGCCGGTGCTTACACACTACCTACTAGACTATGGTGACTTCTGGACGTTTAAGCATGTCAAATTTATTTAAGAAGTAAAAGAAAGGTTTATTTCCTTTAAACTAATTTTTTTAATATCAACTTCGCGTAACCTAATCTTTCAAAACGAATTTAGACTTGGACGTGTTTATACGTCAAATGTAATAATAAGTAAATTGATCAATTCTTTGTTCTTTAAAACCATATTTAAATGTTTTGTACAATTTTTTATACATATTCTAGACGTTTAAACACATTAGATGTTCTCAAGCATCATAAGTAGGTCTTACATTAGTAGGAATAGCTTCTAGTACCGATCTACCAACATCTTAATCGTTCAGATCAAACACATTCAGCAGTAAATTGCTGAATGTGTGTCTTAAAACAGTTTGAGCAGTATTAAATAATTGTTTATAATTTTTTCTAATTAGTTTGAAAATTTTCCTGGACGTGTAAACTCGTCAAGTCATAAGTCATATGAAAGACTTAAAAAATCGGTTTAAAACTAAAAATTCTTCTAATTTTATCTGCAATGCTTGATAAGAATTTTTCAAAACAAAAGTAGATGTCGACGTGTATATACGTCAAATGCATTTTAGTGCTAAAAGAGATTTTTAGTTTAAAAAATTTATCTAAAGTTACCTGCTTGTGGCATACTAAACCTTCAAAAACGAAATAGACTTAGACGTATATATACGTCAAATGCCTTTATAGGTAAATTCAGCACTTATTTATCACTTAATGCGTTACAAAAAAGTTTTTAAATAATTTCTTATGCTTTTAATGCAAGAACCCCTGTACATTTCAAGGGTTAATGCAATTACACACATACATATGTAGCTTGTGCATGAGTAGATAACATTGCTTTAATGAAAAATTATGCTGGAAAATTTGTCAATTTTCCGTCTTAAACACTTAAACAAATACAAGTTGAAATTGCTTAAATTTAGCTTTAGGCCAGGGTTAATGCTGCAAATCTCTTGCATAAAACAAGATAATGTTTACCAAACTTATTAAGGCAAAACGGTGGAAATTGAAAACTTCGAAATAAAAACCGAATTTACACATGATGTTCTCTACATATACAAGATATACAAACGTACATACATACATATGTATGTATGTATATACGTAGTATAGGCTGAAACATATTTTCTCTTTCTTCTAAAATGAATATGTTTTGACTATCTTTTGTTCAGACGACTATGCATGCCTGTTTAGAAGTAGAAAACGAAGAAGAAGCAAAAAGGCATAAAAATTGTTGTTTTTCTATCGTAGTTTGAACATAAAAATTGTTTTTATGGCTTCTTTAATGGGCTTTACAAACCCAAAGTCACAAAACCATACATCAGCTACTGCTGCTACTGCCGCCGCTACTGCTACCACTGCCGCTGCTAGTGCTGACTTCAATTTGCCTTTTTCTTGCCAGACTGTTTATGCAACACTATCTACTCTGCTGTATAAAACGAGCATAATAATGTTGCATGTCACATACAATATGCTGCCACAAACAATTTGTGTGTATGTGTGTGTGTATTTGTGTTGTGTTTACTTTTAAGATTTATTTATGCCACTGATTTAATGTAATTGTTTAATTCTCCTTTGCTCTGCTCTGCTGTTGTTATGGTTGTTGTTTGCCTATTGCAAATATTAAATTTGAACAATTTCCTTTGGGTGCTATTTGAACTTGTGTTGCTGCTGCTTTTACTGATGATGGTGATGGTGATGGTTGTGATGGTGCTGATGGTGGTGTTGGTGTTGGTAATGGTTTGGTGGTCTTTGGTGGCTTTAACCACTGGTGTTATAATCATTTATAGTTACATGAACAATTTAAATGATTTACTATCATATCATATGTTATTTGTTATATTATAAGATTATTTATAAACAGAGATATTAAGATTCCATACAAAAAAACGAAACCAAACGAAATACATGAGATAAAATGCCAAAAGCTATCGATAACAATCGCCCACACATATGCTGCTACTTATGGATGCAATTAGTCTTCATATTACAGTTACAATTGCAACAAAAAATAGAAATGTTTGCCTTTCTTCTTAAGGAATTGATATCAGTTTGGTATGCACATCCTTTCGTCTACTTTATCAATACAAAACTGACATATTTCTTTAGATTTTATTGGTACTCAGGTCCATATTTTAAAGATATTACTTTAAATATTCTCTAGAATGGGTGCCCGTAAGAGCTGAAGGGAGCAACACAATTTAAAGGCATTCCAAACACTAAGAGGGGGTTTTTAAATAAGTATTGTGAGAAAACTTATTTGTTTACAAATTTAATCAGTTTAATTACAAATTTAATTCTTTTAATTAAAATTTAATTGAATTAAAATTCAATTTAAGCTGGATTTTCACTTTTAACAACGGCTTTTAAGCCGAATGTCATTTCCATTGAAGTCACCGTAGTTGGCTTATTAGACATAAGACCACGATTCAAACCCCAGGCCAGATATCGAAACTAAAATATACAAAAAACTGTAGGTCCCGCCACTTATGTATAAAATTAACACACACAACATCAGTGGTGTGAGAAACTAGGTCGATAATCCTGACTGCAGGTTTGTTTGTAATGACCAATTATGTAGGTTAGGTTAAGTTAGGTTAGAGGACGTGTACTTGTCAATTTAGACAAGTACAGTACCCGGAGGTCGAATTGACCCATTGTACAACGTCCTAGTTTCTCACACCACTTATGTTGTGTGTGTTAATTTTATACATGAGTGGTGGGACCTACAGTTTAAAGTCGACTCCAAACGACAGATTTTTTTATTTGTTGAGAAACTTTTCATGGCAATTTTTATTTACTCTCAGAGTTTTAGCCAGAAATCTACTGAGAGGAAGTCGCCGAAAAAATACTTTTTGTATTTTGTCTTTGATGCCTGGCCTGGAGCTCGAACCCAGACTTTTGCGTCTAATAAGGCAACACACTACCTACTAGACTACGGCGACGACACCAATTATGTATGTATGTACGTCATTTTCGAAGTCGCCGTGGTGTAGTAGGTAGTGTGTTGGCTTACTATTCGTAAAGCCCGGGTTCGTATCCCAGGTCAGACATCAAAAATGAAATATGAAAAAAAAAAATATTTCTTCGGTGACTTCCTCTCAGCAGATTTCTGGCAAAAACTCTGAGAGTAAAATAAACTGCCATGAAAAAGTTTCTCAAAATTCTGTCGTTCGGAGTCGACGTTAAACTGTAGGTCCCGCCACTCACGTATAAAATTAACGCACACAACATGAGTGGTGTGAGAAGCTAGGCCGTAATCCTGACTGAAGGGTTGTAATGGCCAATTATGTATGTATGTATGTACGTCATTTCCAAGGCAGATTAATAGGCAACAATAGAAGTATCGCCTGTCTGAAGTGAAAATGGAACTGGCTTGACAGCGGTTTGAGAAGACTACACCCTGTTCCAGCAGGACCGGCAATTGAACTGATTCTCAAGACAGCAGCAGAATTCTAAGATCATCTTTCATTTAGAGAAGACAGACAACTGAAATATACGTAAGACACAGGTATTGGTCAAATTTAAAAGTATGATGTAAGAAATCATAATCATTAGGACGCTATTTTTCGTTCTCGCCGGGATAATAGTGACATAGCAAATTATCTATCCATGTTCATACCAATGTTCTTATATGAATCCAGTTCATTTTCAGCCAGTCTCTGTGAATTTTCCTCTCTAATGGTTCTCGCCAATCCATATCATTTTACATTTCAAAATTTCTGCTTTAACTGAAGCTGGGCTACTGAAACTGCTGAGAGGGAAACAGCTTCTTTTTCTATCTCGTTTTACCAAATATAGGCTGGCGTTTCAATTTTCGCCGGTGCATTCCACCCCTTACGCGAGTAAAATTTGCGTTTTAAATGGAGTTTTACAGAAGTCGCAACTATGAGGAGATTAACGCTGGCCTGAATATTTTTCAAATGCAATGTAGCCAACAGCTAATAACGATCACAATCGCGTTGGTATGCTTGGTTACTTCACTCAACCAATGACGCATGACGTCATTTGTCACAAATGCTCACATATATACATAACATAATTAGACATTGCAACCCTTCATTCAGGATTATGAAACTAGCTTCTCACACCACTTATGTTGTGTGTCTTAATTTTATACATGAGTGGCGGCATCTACAGTTTAAAGTCGACTCCGGACGACAGGTTTTTGAGAAACTTTTCATGGCAATTTTATTTACTCTCAGAGTTTTTGCCAGAAGACTGCTACGAGGAAGACGCTGAAAGAAATATTTTTTAATATTTCATTCTGTTTCAGAAATTCGAGGGAGGAGTAGAATCCCGCCAGCTTTTCGAACACACATTTAGGATACAATAGAGACATACATACATACATACATAATTGGTCATTACAACCCTTCAGTCAGGATTATGAAACTAGCTTCTCACACCACTTATGTTGTGTGTCTTAATTTTATACATGAGTGGCGGCATCTACAGTTTAAAGTCGACTCCGAACGACAGATTTTTGAGAAACTTTGGCAATTTTATTTACTCTCAGAGTTTTTGCCAGAAATTTGCTGAGAGGTAGTCGCCGAAGAAATACTTTTTTTTTTTGATGTCTGGCCTGGGGCTCGAACCCTGGCTTTTCGTCTAATAAGTCAACACACTACCTACTAGACCACGGCGACTTCAGGATACAATAGAGATGATAAATTAAAAGCGGTCTTCTTAGATCCACAGATGGTAGGAGACCAAGAGTGATGATTACAAAACTCACATTAGTCTCCGTTAGATGACGTATATTGTAATAAAGCTGCAATAGAAACAATTAGCGTGACGTCATTTGTCACAAAATTTAAATATTTTGTGTGTAATCAATAATTCTACAAAACAACATACGATCCACTGACCAAATTATAATGAATTGATGAAAGTGCTTTTCTAGAAAGACGAGTGCTGTTATAAAAATTTTGCTAAAACTTTCACTGTCTTCCGTATTCGTTTTTCAAGCTGTAAAATGATTTTTCCCACTGCTCCTTAATGATCGAATGTACTCCATTTTCGTTTGACTGTAGTGGGTTTAAATAGGTAGGAGATGAGAGCGCTAAAAGACTTTTGAATGTCGATTGCAACAACTGAAAAGTCTTGTAATTTGCTAAGGAAGCGGTATAAGTATCTTAATTTTGCCTTTTTTTCAATTCTAAGCAATTTTAAAAGGCTTTTCTCAATGTTTTATAATCAAAACTCATAAAAACTATAAAAAAATGTGACTTTTAAGTTTCATTGCATGACTGTTTTACCCAAAAAGTCAAAAGCATGGCTCTACTATGTACATATAAAGGAAAGGCAAATAATAACGTATAGAATGTAGTATGTAATGCTGATTGAAATACATAACTATTGTATGAATGTGTGTATATATTAAGGGGATATGTAATGATTTGCCACAGGCTTATCTATACCAGAACAGAACAAACATTGACGCCCTGCTTGCCACCACCACTATTACTATTTTTCCATTTCAGTAACGATGACTATAACGCTCATGATGATGATGGTGATGATGGTAACAATGTAACACATGAATGGCATAAAATTTTTACTGGGCTCTAGCCAAACATTATGGTTATGGTCTAATGGCTTTTGGGTAACATAACATGGCATGGGTTATGGGTGATGGGTGATGATGATGATGATGATGGGAGGAAATGTTGTTGAAAACATTTGCCAGCCTTAAAAACCAATCAAAAAATATTGCCCTCTAAAGGTGATAATAAAAATGTTTTCTAACGAGGGTTGTTTGTTTGTTGGGTGATGAAGGACGACGGCCTAATGAAATATTAATCATAAATCAAAAATTTTTTTTTATTATTATTCATTAGAATGATAACCAGGCAGGAGTTTAAGCGCTACCGTTAAATTTTTAACGCACGTTATGTGATTTCTAAGGGTGCAAATAATTTGTCATTCATTTTTTTGTTTTCTTCATTTTTCTATTAGATTTTTACAGATGAGTTCTTAAATCCCTTTATACAAGGGATGGGGGTTGTAGAAACTGGTTTGTTTGTTTTTACAAGTCTTTCTTTGGAGTTACAATTAACCGAAACGCACACATTTAGGTAGAGTTTTTATTTGTTTAGCATACATTTAGGGTGTATTTTGACAAATAGTTTGCTGCCTAGGCTGTTCTATTACAAATATTAACTCTTTTTTTGCTTTACAAATGTTAACTTTTTTGGTTCCTTAATTCAAATGACACTTTTTAAATTAGTTTTGCTAATACATACGCCCTACAATACATATGTACGAGTACTTATATTTCCAAAATGTCATCATATAATATGTATTCCCTTCAGGTCTTCTTCTTATTTTATTATTTTCAACAGCTGTGGTATTGTTGTTAATTTCCCACTGCAGCTTAAATATTTTTTTTTTCATTCTGTTTCCATTTTCATTTTCAATTTTCTTTTCATACTCCGTTAACATTTAATGTAATTTTGATTTGATTTAAAAATTTCTTTTTTTGTCTCCTGTTTTTTGTTTAAACACCCCAAGAAGATTCATTCATTCATTCATTCATTCAATCATATTTAAACAAATCATCATTGTCACCATTTATTTATACGTTATACGTTATTTGTAATGTTAATGCCTGAATTATTTTTCAAATTGAATTTGAATTTGATTTGAGTACATACTTCATTTGATTTGATTTTCATTTCATTATTCTTTCTCTCTCCATTTGAAATGCCAAGCCTTAGTTTGAAATGAAAGTAAAAAGTCTTGAAATTGTGAATTCAAAAGAAAAACAAACAAGTTTTCTTTTTAAATATCACCACAAAAAAAAAAGAAACACATTGAAAGCGTTAAGCGACAAGTGATTAATTTTATAAATACAAGACAATATAAATACCAATTTTTTTAAATACAAAGCACAGCAAAAAGAATCTTTAACCTCATGGGCCATGAGCTTAATAGCAGGGCATGCATGTCGAGTAGGCATTCCTCCTATGTTTTCTGCAGAATTTGCAACTCTGAAGAGGAGGAATACACCGTCTGCCACTTAATGCGTCTCGGATCAAAATCTTGGGCGAATACATACATATAAAGGGTGTTTTTTTATAGAGGTATAGAACTTTAAGTTGCAATAAAACAACGATGGATTATTCGATTGACATGAATTTTATTTATCCGAAAGATAATCTTGTGGCATTACATTTTAAATATGATTTCTGGCATATGACTGCCACGGCTGGCGCGGATGTAGTCCAATCTGGACGTCCAATTTTTGATGACTTTTTCCAACATTTGTGGCCGTATATCGGCAATAATACGGCGAATGTTGTCTTCCAAATGGTCAAGCGTTTGTGGCTTTATCGCATAGACCAATGACTTTACATAGCCCCACAGAAAGTAGTCTAGTGGTTTTAAATCACAAGATCTTGGAGGCCAATTCACAGGTCCAAAACGTGAAATTAGGCGGTCACCAAACGTGTCTTTCAATAAATCTATTGTGGCACGAGCTGTGTGACATGTTGCGCCGTCTTGTTGAAACCACATCTCCTGGACATCATGGTTATTCAATTCAGGAATGAAAAAGTTTGTAATCATGGCTCTATACCGATCACCATTGACTGTAACGTTCTGGCCACCATCGTTTTTAAAAGTACGGACCAATGATCCACCAGCCTTCAAATCTTGCACGAGTTGGATTTTGTAAGCACGCAAACCAAGATCCTTCCGCAAAATCTTCCATAAAGTGATAAAGTGGATGGACACAGATCCAATTCCTGTGCTCGATGGCGGATGGACTCATTCGGGTCTTCCTCAATGCTACGCTCTACAGCAGCAATAGCTTCTTCTGTACGCACCGTACAGCGTCTCTGGGGATGCGAGTTATCAATAAGAGTAAACGTGGTGCGAAAACGTTCCAAGGTTAATCGAATTAACTGCTCTGATGGACGATTTTGTCGACGATAAAATGGACGTAGTGCGCGATACGTTTTCCGCACAGAACCATTATTTTCGAAATAAAATTGCACTATTTGCAAGCGTTGTTCAGACGTGAGTCTATTCATGATGAATTGCCAAACCAAACTGAGAATAAATCACTTGACAGCTGTTAAATCGGTCGCCATCTTGAAAAGTAGTGCCAACTTAAAGTTCTATACCTCTATAAAAAAACACCCTTTACATACATACATACATACATAATTGGTCATTGCAACATTTCAGTCAGGACTACGACCTAGTTTCTCACACTACTTATGTTGTGTGTTAATTTTATGCATGAGTGGTGAGATCTCCAGTTTAAAGTCAACTCCAAACAACAGATTTTTGAGAAACTTTTCATGGCAATATTTAATTTCAGAGTTTTTGCCATAAATCTGCTGAAAGGAAGTCGCCGAAAAATTACTTTTTGTATTTTGTTTGATGTTTAGCCTGGAACTTGGGCGAATACTTGCGATAATATTGGGAACTTCGTTTTCGACATTCCTGCCGCAACTGCATGATGTTAGAATATATTGTAACTATGTAGTGTTCTCTAAGACTTTACTCAGTATATAAGACAATGCGAGATGCTTGAGCTACAAAACTCTTGCTAATGGTACGCATCTATGCCTCATATATTAAAAGGAATGTGCTATCATAATGGCCCCAACAGAGTGTCCTAAGCAGGAATCTCACTTGATCATACATGGTGACACCATATCACCTAATGTAACGGAAAAAAAACTTTAATTTCACCAAATAGCTTTTGAGCTTTAATTGTTTAACTCAGTATTACTGGAACGTTAGTCAAAAATAAACACCAGAAAAGGAAATTTGGTCAATTTATTCAGAAATAGGGCCTGTTGCAAGTCATTTGGATACAACTGCCACTCGTTTCTTAACTAGAGGGCATAACAGTTTAATATTTAGATCGTATGGCTACCGGAAAATATAAGCGCGAATGACTTGATTTGTATTGGGAATGTTTGGGTTTAACCGTGCTGTTCGGCAATCTCAAACCTTGATGTGATACTATGCAGGTTGAGAGTAGCATATGGGCACCCGATATAACTGCTGGATGGTCAGGCAGTTACAATCACATCTTTAGAGTAGTAGCTAGGGTATAACGCTATGTTGCGGCCTTACTTACTAATGGGTGATTTTTTAAGAGCTATAGGAAAATTTTTCAAAAACAAAAAAAACCTATAAAATTCAGAAAACTGCATGAAATCTTTATTTGAATCGATAGTACGGTCAATATAATTTAATGTTTGACGATTATTTCATGCAAATGTTGACCGCGACTGCGCCTCAAATGGTCCATCCGCTTAGTCCAATTTTGGCATACTCTTTCCAACATTTCGGCCGGTATCTCACGAATAAATGCTTCAATGTTGTCTTCCAATGCGTCAATTGATGCGGGCTTGTCTGTATAGACATGAGCCTTAACATAGCCCCACAAAAAATAGCCTAAAGGCGTTAAATCGCACGGTCTAGGCGGCCAATTGACCGGTCCCGAACGTGAAATAAAATGTTCACCGAACTCGCCTCTCAATAAGTCCATTGTTACGCGTGCTGTGTGGCATGTGGCACCGTCTTGTTGAAACCACATGTCATGTAAGTCAAGCTCTTGCATTTTGGGCAAAAAAAAGGGTATCATCTCACGGTAGCGCTCACCATTCACAGTTACGTTACGATTCGCAGCATCTTTGAAGAAGTACGGTCCAATGATGCCACCAGCCCATAAACCGCACCAAACTGTGACTTTTTCTGGATGCATTGGTAGCTTTTGCAATGCTTCTGGCTGATCTTCATTCCAAAATCGACAATTCTGCTTATTTACGTATCCATTGAGCCAAAAATAAGCTTCGTCGCTGAACACAATTTTTTGATAAAGAAGTGGATCTTCGGCCAACTTTCCAAGAGCCCATTCACCAAAAATTCTGCATTGTGGTAGGTCGTTCGGCTTCAATTCTTGCACCAGCTGTATTTTGAAAGGCTTCACACCTAAATCCTTCCGCAAAATTTTCCACGTTGTTGAGTAACAGAGCCCCAATTGCTGCGAACGGCGACGAATCGATAATTGATGGTCATCATTAACACTGGCCGATACAGCTGCGATATTTTCTTCAGTTCGCACTCTACGTAAGCGTGTTGGTAGTTTAATGTCCAACAATGTAAATTTTGTGCAAAATTTAGTCACAATAGCCCGAATAGCCGCTTCAGTGGTTCGATTAAACTGACCATAAAATGGAAGAAGCGCGCGATGAACTTTCTTAACAGAGCACACATTTTGATAATAAAATTCAATGACTTGCAAGCGTTGTTCGGTTTGTAAGACGATTCATGGTTAAATTATAGACCAAACTGAAGATGTTTGACAGTGAAACAAAACACAAAACGTGCGTGAGCTGTTTAAACTAGTGTTGCCAAATAGATAATAGCTAAAATATCACCCGTTATTTGGCCTTACTAGTGTTTGTAATTACTATTAATTTTCCCATAGAGAGACAAGAACGTATATAAACGAGTATAAAGCATTTCTTAAAACGCTTTACAGCTCTCGCTAATGCACGCGTGGCATCAATCTGTTGTCTCAGATTCGAAACTGAAAACTATTTTGAACTTTGTAAAGACAAAGATTCCTTCTATGGCGGAGACTGTTTAATTGGTTTTTCCATAGACCTGGTGATTTAAGAGTTTCGGGTGCCACGCTTAACTAACCTAACCTTCTAACTTTCCCTTGGAGAGTGAGGGTTTCTATGAGAGGGGAATAATGAAATTATTTATAATATGGGAACTAATTATCGAACAGAATGGTGCATAAATGATCTGAATCAGATAATTTGGAAAGTAAAGAGAGCTGAAGGAATGATCACTGATAAACAACGCGAGTGGTTCTTACCCTAGCCGGGAATTATAAACATTGGAAGATATTTTGCAAAGAAGTATTTTCTTTTAAATTGTTACAATAAGCCTAGTGACCTTTAGTGACCTATCTGACTGTACTGTTTTGGTTTGAAAGAATCCCAAAGAAATTTACATTTAAAAGAAATTATTCTAACATAGTCTGAGGGCCGCCGTGGTCTAGTGGATAGTGTATTGGCTTACTCAATGAGAATATGAAATTCAAAGTTAAGCTTTAATGTCTTGAAAAAATTCTTTCCACGACTCTCTCTAATCAGTCTTCTCTGGGAGTAAACTTTTCAAAATCTCACATTAGGAGGAGATAGTATATTGCAGGTCCTGCCACACATGACTAAAATTACCACGCACAGCAGCGGAAAAAGTGGAAGAATAGATCGCAATCCTGACTAAAGAGTTGTAGTGGCTAATAAGGTTTACGTTCATGTGCTAACACAATTAAAGCGTAAACGGCAAGCATAAATAAAAATAATTAAGACTCCACGGTAAACAGAAAATTGCACACAAATCTTGTAGAAAATAATCAAATACCAGAGTCTAAAGTTAATCTAAGCTTAGTTCAGTTAAGCTTGGTTTAGTTTGCATTTGGTCTAAGAGAATTAAGTTTTTTCAAACCTAAATTAGTTAACGATGGTTTAAACTGGGCTTAGTTCAACTGAACTTAATTCAAACTTACTTCTTACTTACTACTCCTTCTTTGAACTTTGTTTAGTTTTAGTTGGTTTAGTTAAACCTGGCTTAGTAGAGTTTAGTTTTTTTTAACTCAATTTAACTAAACTTTGCTTAGGAGAACTTAGTTAAGTTAAACTTATGGTGGTAGTTAGTCTTGGTTTAGTTAAACTTGCTTTGATTAAACTTTGTTTTACTAAGCCTAGCTTAAATTCAAGTATTTTTTCTTTAAGATTTTTTAAAATTGTCTACAATTAGAACAGAATTTTAAACCAAGTTTAACTTTTTTTGTTTCCTTTTTTCTTTTTTTCTTTTTTTTGTTTTCTCTTCTTGGTAACACCATATCTCCGTTTTCCCACAACAATTATTAACAATTTCATGCTACAACAGTTTCTGTATTGAGAGAGAGTGATGGAGAGAGGGAGAGCAAATTTCAATGATTATTTGTTTGTTTGTTTGTTTATTTATTTAACTTGAGCAGCAGCGTAAGTGCTTGTGCTGTTTGCTTGACTCCATGCTAACGGCGCTTGTTGGTATCCAGAGACAAGTGGCATTGCCAAGCATAAGGAAAAGTAAAATGAAAAGAGTACTCGTATCAATGAATAAATTATAGTTGTGTTAAGCATTAGGAAACAAGAAACAAGTGTTAAAAGTCACGCGCCCATAATCAAAGATTTCTTCAAACAGCCACACATACATACATACATTATCCCATCAACCAAAAACCCAGCCGTCGTAGTAGAACAAACAAACACGAACGACGACCGACTAGTGGAGTGTACCAAAAACAAATACGAGCATAAAAAATAAAAACCGAAAATGTTTATCCAAGGCGTACAGTTGCAAATTGACTCGATTAGAACTTCCTTACAGTTGTTGTCTAAGGCAACTACTTGAATTTCTCAATTTTACACATACACTCTCAGGAAGTTTCATTTCTTTATCATTTGAAAAACAAGTGTTTGCTGTGCTAGCAGTGTGAGATGTTTGAGGGGGGAATATCAAACACTTCATTTAACGTTGTGATGCCATTATCCTTGTTTGTTATGCTTAAGGGAGACGCACGTAAAGTGCTTACGAACGCATTTCAAAAATGTTATGCGGTATTCCTGACAATACCCACAAACAAACAAACAAACGAACGAAAGAACGAAAGAACGAAATGTTATGAAAACATTCGTACAAGTGGCGTAGAATTTTTGGGCGTTTGGCCAGCATTTGTTTGTTGTTACACAGATTTCAAAAGTCCTTAAAAGTCGTTACGTTAAAAGCCCAAAAAGAGCAGGAGTAGGAGGTGGAGGTAAAGATGTTAAAGGCATTGCTGATGTTAATGGTTTCATGTTGCCACCCTTGAAATAAAAACATAAAAATTTCATACTGTTTGCCTAAGTATTAATGCCACACGCCACAATCTATAAATGTTACCGCATCCATACACTCTGGTTTAATAGTGACTGACTGCCTTTCAACGCCCCTGTTATTCACTCACTCTCTCTGTCCTCTTCTGTTCATGGCTAAAATTGAATTTTATTTGTGTTATATTAACGTTATTGTTGTTGTTGTTATCAGTAAAAAAAAACAAAAAAAAGGTACATTAAATAAGGCGTATCAGATTTCATTATACAAAGTTACTCAATTTGTTTTATTTTTTTGTTTTGCAGATCCTTTAGATCCTTTCTTAGAATATTTTTTTTTCATTCAATTTTCTTAGTCAGAGATTTTGTAAGGGTAAGAATGGGGGCTTGGTGGACACATATTTTTTAACTGAATGTCCTTAATTTCCCAACAATTCCTTTGCCTTTTATGTTCATTTTTACTGACTCTTAAGAAATTTTTTTTTGTGCAAAAAGAAATTGAATTTAAATTTAAATTTCTTAACGTTGCTTTGAAATCGTTTAATGAAATGAAAAATATTTTAAATGCTGAGCTTTTTATTTTACAAACATACTTCAAAGCAAGTCCCTTATTAATAATAAAAAAACGTTCTTCTCTTTTCTTTCTTTTCTTTCTCTTCATCTACTTTCTTTGCAGGTCTGGTTTAAAAATCGTCGCGCCAAATGCCGCCAACAATTGCAACAGCAACAGCAATCGAACAATTTAAACAACTCCAAATCGGTTAATTCGGGCTCCAATTCAGCATCGTGTTCATCGTCGTCAACGTCACGCAATACATCGAACAACGGCAGCAGTAATTCCAGTTCAACGAACTCTTCCAAAAACAGCCATCATCACTCCTCAGCCGCCAGCAGTAGTAACAACAACTCACAACACAAAGGAAATAATCAGGGAGGCTCGGCAAATAACAATTCATCACACTCTTCCCACTCTGCCCAGACATCGTCAGCAGTAGCCGCTGCCGCCGCTGTGGCTCAATCGATGAAAGCACATCACAGTTCCTTCCATAATGCAACCTCATCCGCCTCTGCTGTAACGCCCAGCACTTCATCGGCTGTCTCCCATTTGCATCACATGGCCGGCTCAAATGTGGGCTCAGGGTCAGCTGGTGGTCTTAACAATTCCGGTGGCGGCCCCAATCATCAGAATTCTTCGCCGTTATTGCCCACACCTGCCACCTCAGTTAGTCCGGTTAGCATTGTCTGCAAGAAGGAACATCTCGGACCGTCCGGCTATCCAGGCGCAAATAACGATGCCTTGCGCGGCTCTGCCTATGATAGTCTCAAAGAGGCCGGCGGTGATATAAGCACCAGTGGCCATCATCATAGCATTTATGGCACTGCTGCCTCTGCAAATCCACGTCTCTTGCAGCCAGGCGGTAATATAACACCCATGGATTCCAACTCCAGCATTACCACACCCTCACCTCCCATTACGCCCATGTCGCCACAATCGGCAGCCGCAGTACATGCTACGCAAACTACACAGTCGGCTCACCATTCCGCTGCCCACTCTGCTGCCTACATGTCCAATCATGACTCTTACAACTTCTGGCACAATCAGTATCAACAGTATCCGAATAATTACGCCCAAGCGCCCAGCTACTACTCCCAAATGGAGTACTTTAGCAATCAAAATCAAGTTAATTACAATATGGGCCATTCCGGTTATTCGGCTACCAATTTCGGCCTCTCGCCTAGTCCTTCATTTACTGGCACTGTTTCGGCCCAGGCCTTTTCGCAAAATAGCCTCGACTACATGACGCCTCAGGATAAGTACGTCAATATGGTGTAGAATCTGCTGATTCAGTATTGCGGCGGCAAATCTGATGATGATTCAGCCAATGGTTCGTATATTTCAAATAAAGCTCCATTCGAATTTGCTTAAGCCGCATAAATCATAACCTAAAAATAATAAATTCAATAGGATTCTCACAAAAAAAACATCAACAACAACAACAAAAATCATAAAATAATTAAACATATCGTGAAAAAACAAAAAACAAAAAAACTTTAAAATAGTACTTTTTGAGCGAAAAAAAAGTACCAAAAAAGGAATTTTTTTAACACAAAACAAAGGGGAAAAAAGATACTTTTTAACTTTCTTAAACATACTCTTGCCAAAGTTTTAAATTTCTTTAAGACCATAAAAGTCCTTTTCCATAGAAAAACAAATCGACCAATATGTACAATGTACCAAAAGTAAAAAAAGGCCCTTTTTTAAAATATTCCCAAAGTCCCTTTAAATCGTATTTAGAAATTAAAAAAAATAATTAAACAGTAGACAAATACAAGAAAAGTACTTTTCCTTTAAAAAAAATTCATAAAATTAAGATTGTGTACTGAAAAATTGCCAAAAAAAATATTTACAGCACTTTACAAAGTACTTCACAAATGGCCCTTTTTAAAAAATATTCCTAAAGTCCCTTAAAGTAGTCTTTTGAAAAATTAAAAGAATACATAATTAAACACTAGACAAATCCAAGAAAAGTACTTTTCCTTTAAAAAAATTCCTGAAATTATTTACAGCAGTTTACAAAGTACTTTACAAAGGGCCCTTTTTTAAAAACATTCCTAAAGTCCCTTAAAAATTGTCTTTAGAAAATTAAAACAAATAAACAGTAGACAAATAATGTAATAAAAGTACCAAAAAATTTAAAAATTTAAAAAATTCATATAATTAAGATAAGGAGTATAAAAAGTACTCCTAAAATAGTACCTTTTCTTTACAATAACGGATAAACTGTCTAAAAGCTGTCACCGTAAAATATTAAAAAAAAATTTAAAAGAATACCATGCGTTAATATGGTACTTTTCCTCTATAAAGTGCTTAAAAATAAAGCACTACAAAGTGCTTAAAAAATAGTACTGAAAAATTAAAAGTACTTCGTAAATAGTACCTTATAAATAGAATACCCGAAAAATTCTTTAAAACTGTTCGCTTAAAAAATCCAAAAATAATTACAAAAGAAAACCATGCGTTAATATGGTACTTTTCCTCTATAAAGTGCATAAAAACAAAGCACTATAAAGTGCTTAAAAAAATAGTACTGAAAAATTAAAAAGTACTTTTCAAATAGTACCTTATGAGTAGAATACCCGAAAAATTCTTTAAAACTGTTTGCTTAAAAATTCCAAAAAATAATTAAAAAAGAAAACCATGCGTTAATATGGTACTCTTTCTATATAAAGTACAAGAAAAGTACTTAAAATTGTCTGCTGAAAATTTCTTAAAAACAAAAAAAAAACAATAAATAGTACTGAAAAATTCCCAAAAATATTAACAACATTCAAGGAGAATAAAAAGTACTTCCGAAGTAGTACCTTTTCCTCAGAAAACTGATAAAAATTCCTTAAAACTGCTTAAATAATCCATAAAAGATTATAATAAAAAAGGAAACCATGCATTAATATGGTATTTTTCCTTTACAAAATTCATAAAATTCCTTAAAAATTTATGCAAAAAAAAAGTACGCAAAGAGTGTAAAAAGTACTTTTAAAATATTTTTTTTAGAAAATATAAAAAATTCCTTAAAATTTTCAACTGAAAAGCATTAAAAAAACAATGTAAACGATATACAAACAAACCGGATAAAAAGTACCTAAAAAATGGTACTTAAAAGAAATTCAAAAAAATTTATTAAAATTGTTGGGGTCGAAATACCCATAAAAAGATAGGATTAGAAGACAATGATAAATAGGATGATAAAACGTACGTTTCAAATGTGTATCACAGGGCAAAATGTACACAAAAATGGTGCTAAATTAAAAAAACATAACATTTAACAAAATTATCGGGGCCGCAAATACCCATCAAAAAAGATAGAATTTTCAAATGGTACTTTCTCTTAAGAGAATATTCAAATCGTGCCAAAAATTCCGTACTGAAAAATTCCAAAAAAATAAAATCAAAATTAAAAAAGTACTTCTCAAATAAATAAAAAAAAAATTGTAAAAAAATTAAAAAAAAATAATTTGAATTAAAAAAAAATACAAAAAAAATTGAGACTAAAAGGACAATTGACACAGTGCTCTAAAATTGAATACCAAAAATTCCCAAAAAAACCAAAAACAATTTGAAAAATTAATTAAAGCGATAAAAAGTGCTCTTAAACTAATACTTTAGCAGCTGGGAAATCCCCCAGAAAAATATCCAAAAAAAGTTAAAAAATTCTTTAAAACTAACAGTAAGCAAGAAAGTACATGCTTCCAAAAAAGTACTTTCAAAAAAGTACTGTTTTTCAGAAAATTCATAAAATCGTTTAAAGTTACTCTTCAGAAAAACTAGCGAAAATAAAATAGAAAGTAATCCAAAAATTGCAACTAAACAAAAGCATTTTTAAGAATGCTCTTAAAATAGTACTTTAGCTGCTGAAAAGCCCCCCAAGAATAAATCAGTTTAAACTGAACTAAAATAATAAATTTCCTTAAAATAAAATTATGAAATTCCCTAAAACTAACAGGACACAAGATGGATGAAAGGTACTTTTAAAAAATACCGTATTTCAGAAAAAACATAAAATCGTTTAAAATTTCTCTTCAGAAAAACTATCAACAGTAAATAATAATAAAAAAGAGTACTCTTAAAACAGTACTTTAGCTGCTGAAAATCCCCCAAAAACAAATAAGTTTAAACGGTGGACAAAGCGGATTAAAATTACTTTTAAAGTAATACTTTTCCTTAAAATAAAATTTTGAAATTCCCTAAAACTAACAGGACACAAGATGGATAAAAGGTACTTTCAAAAAAGTACCGTATTTTAGAAAATACATAAAATCGTTTAAAATTTCTCTTCAGAAAAACTTCTTATATTAGAGAAATTCAAAAATTAAAAAAAAAAACCAAAAAAATTAAAAGAATTGATAAACGGGATAAAAAGTACTCTTGAAATAGTACTTTAGCAGCTGAAAAATTCCCAAAAATTACGTTTAAAATAATAATTTTTCTTAAAAAAAATTATAAAATTCCCTAAAACTAACAGTACACAGGGCGGACAAAAAGGTACTTCCAAAAAAAGTACCATATTTCAGAAAATTCAGAAAATTATTTAAAATTTCTCTTCAGAAAAACTAGCAACAATAAAATGTTACTTTTTATATTAAAGAAATTCAAAAATTCCAAAAAAAAACCAAAAAAATTAAAAGAGTTGATAAACGGGATAAAAAGTACTCTTGAAATTGTACTTTAGCAGCTGAAAAATCCAAATCCCAAAATCAACCTTTAAAGTAATAATTATTCTTAAAATAAAATTATAAAATTCCCTAAAACTAACAGTACACAGGACGAACAAAAAGGTACTTCCAAAAAAAGTACCATACTTCAGAAAATTTTTTAAAATTTCTCTTCAGAAAAACTACCGAAAATTAAATTGACATCAGGATATAAATGATACTTTTCCTTTAAAATAAATAAAAAAACTCCTTTAAATTGCTTACTGAAAAACTCCAAAAAAAATTGTTTTTTAACAGTAGACGAGGAGCACAAAAAGTACTTTCCAAATAGTACTTTTCCTGGACAGTTCACAAAACTTTTTTAAAATCGTTAATCCAATTCAATGGTACTTTTTTTAATCGAAAGGATTTCTCTTCAGAAAAACTACCAACAATTAAATTTACATTAGGAAAGGGTAAAAAAAGTTACTTCGAAATGGTACTTTTCCTTTAAAAGAAATAAAAAAAAACTTCTTTAAATTGTTTACTGAAAAATTCTATAAAAAGTTTTTTTTAACAGTAGACAAGGAGCACAAAAAGTACTTTCCAAATAGTACTTTTCCTGGACGGTTCACAAAACTTTTTTAAAATCGTTAATCCAAATCAATGGTACTTTTTCAAGCGAAAGGCATTTTAATAAAAAAAGTACCATTTGAAAATCGTACCCCCTTATACTAGAAAAAAGGTGAAAAATGGTTTCTGAAAAACCAAACAGTTTTTACAACACTTTTGCAAAGAGTACCACATAATATCAAAAGATACTTTACTGTACTAAATTCTATGAAATGTAAGCTTTTCCAAAGCTACTATTTGAGTACAATATAAAGTATAAAATGGTACTATCCGAGTCATAAAATTGATACTCGTTTTCAAAGAGTAACAGGCATCCCTAAATAAGAGCTGCTGGAGCATAGCGAAATAATGTTGGATTCCATGGATGAAAGCATGGAAACAATAAAACATTTCAAAAATATACAATTTGCCGCTTGATTTCGGCATGGCCACAGAGCATAAAAGCTAAGTGCCAGAAAATGTTCCGCTTTCCGCTCTTCTTTAGGGACGTTAGTAAGTAGAAATGGAAACTTCCTGAAAAGTTTCTTCTTGCGAAAGTCTTAATCAAAATTCATACATTTTTTAAGCGCTTGTACAGAAAAGGTACTTTTCCGTAACAGTTTACCAAAAAAAGTACTTTTTTCAACAAAATTCTATGGAAATTCATTTTCAAAGCATAAAAAGATATGGAAGCTCTTTAAAATGTCTTATTTTAAAGGTTTTAATAAGAGATAAGAAAATATCTAAAAAAGGTACTTTTTCTTAATAGCCAACAAAACAAGGTACTTTTCAGTGTTAATGTAATTTTCATAGGCATTCTTTCGCAAAGAATGTAAGAAAGGAATTCCAAAATATCTTCAGCGCTTTTAAACAAGAAATTAATCCTTAATAGCTAACAAATTAAGATCTATTACAGAGCCTAAAAGGGATTTATACAAAATAGTACTTTAAATCTGTTTCCAACACCAATATGAATATACATTTTAAGGGCAGACACTTCCCAAAATTTTTTTTTACAGTTTTTACAAAATGTTATACCAGCTATGAGACTACAAACAACTTTCAAAATAATTTCACCTTTGACCCCCCTTTGTTTGTTGTTAAACAAGAAATGATTTACGAGCAAAAAATAATTACAATATATTATTTTCAATAATTATTTTCAATAATTTTTATCATTTAAACAGTCAAAGATCAACGAAAATAAGAGTGATAAAAAACTTAATAATAATTTAAAAATAAAACACACAAAAAAAAAACAAAAAATAATTATAAATTAAAAACATAAACAAATAAGAAAATACAACAAGATTTAATGTTTTTAAAGCAAAAACTTTATGAAAAATTGTCACCCAGAAATGTAACCGAATTGTAAACAAAATGGAATTAATAGGAATTCTTTTTTATTATAATTTTGGGAAAATATTTTTTTTTAATGATTTTTTAAATTTTTAATTTATTTTTTTTTTAATGAAAAACAAAATGATTGCGTAAATTTGATACAAAAAAATATTTTCTTTAAAATCTTTTGTATAAAATATTTCATATAAAAACAGAATATTTTGTTAACAGTTTCACATCAAAAAAAAAAAAATATAAAAAAAAATATAATTTAATAAGAATTTTAAATATTATAAATTAAAGAAAATAATTTTATATAAACTTTGGTAAAAAAAATCTTAATTAAAAAAAAACGAGAAAAAGTAATTCAACATTTTTTTTAATTTTTATAAGAATTACATTCCTTCGTTTCGTTTCGTTTCTATAATTTCTTATATGCTTCTCTTAAATTTAATTTTTTTAAGTGTAATTACACAAAATTTTTCTTTTCTCCATGTCTTAGTTTAAATCAATCCCTTTCGGATTGATACATCAATTATTTTTTTGATTATACTTCAATTATTGATGCTGAAAAATTTGTCGAAAATATTTTTTAAATTTAAAATTTTGTTGTTAATTTATTATATTTATTTTTAGATACCAGAAATTATCTTTTGCATTTGTTTTTTTATATTTAAAATTGTACACAATCTTACTTATTGCACTTCACTTCACTTCACTAATTTTTTTTTTTTTTTTTTTGTTTTATTGAAAATTTCCACAAACAGATAGTTTTTTCAATTTAAATTGTACACAAATTATTTTTTTTCAATATTTTTAAATCAATTTTTTTTTTGTTTCATTGAAAATTTCCACAAACTTATTTTCTTTGAATTTAAATTGTACACAAAATAGTTTTTTTAATTCAATATTTTTAAATCAATTTTTGTTTTTTTGTTTTAATAGTTTTGTTTAAATTGAATATTTTTTAATTATTAAATTTTTTTGTTTCATTGAAAACTCGCCTAAACTGTTTTTATTTTTCAATTCCATATTTTCCACAATTAATTGAAATTATACACAAAATATTTATTTTTTTTATTCAATATTTTTAAATCAATTCTTTTATTGCCATTTTATCCATATCCATATGCCTATCCATATATATTTTTGTTGTGATAGAAACTACACATATACCAGTTTGTCTTTTTATTTGAGGCTTTACAGATTTTTTTAATTTAAATAATATTTTTTAGACAAATTTTTCCGGAATACTACTTTTCTTACTTAAGAAAAAAAATTTAAACAAAATTTTAACCAAAATACACCAATACCCCGGTTAACGTCATTAAGTGGGACCGGAGAAATATTTGTGTTGATTTGCAATTAATCCGTTCCGAGATTTATAGTTTTACAACGATGTTGTGATTTCATAAAAATTTTTTTAATGATTTTTTAAATTTTGAATTTGAATTTTGATACAAAAAAAAAATATTTTCTTTAAAATCGTTTGTATAAAATATTTTATATAAAAAACAGAATATTTTGTTAACAGTTTCACCTTAAAAAACAAAAAAAATTATTAAGAAAAATATAATTTAATACGAATTTTGTAAATTTTAAATAAAAGAAAATTAATTCTATATAATCTTTTGTTTAAAAAAATTCTCAAATTTCAAAAAAAAAAAAAATAGGAAAAGTAATTCCATATTTTTTTAATTTTTATAAGAATTACATTACATCGTTAAATTTTATTTCCTTAATTTTTTATATTCTTTTTGTTAATTTAATTTTTTTGAAGTGCAATTACACAAAATTTGTCTTTTCTCTGTGTCTTAGTTTAATCAATCTTTTTCGGATTGATACATCAATTATTTTTTTGTTTATACTTTAATTATTGATGCGGAAAAATTTGTCGAAAATATTTTTTAAATTTTAAATTTTTATTATTTATTTATTATTTTTTTTATTTTACATAATTTTGATTTTTAGATAACAGAAAATATCTTTTGCATTTGTTTTTTATATTTAAAATTGTACAGAAGCTTTCTTATTGCACTTCACTTCAATTCCTTTTTTTATTCTTTTTTTTTGTTTTATTGAAAATTTCCACAATTTTTTTTAATTTTTTTTTCAATTTAAATTGTACAAAAAATATTTTTTTAATTCAATATTTTTAAATCAAATTTTTTGTTTCATTGAAAATTTCCACAAACAGATTTTTTTTCAATGTTTTTAATGTTTTTTTTAATTTTTAATTTAATTTTTTTTTATGAAAAACAAAATGTGTTCGTAAATTTAATACAAAAAAAGAATATTTTCTTTAAAATCTTTTGTATGAAATATTTTATATAAAAAACAGAATATTTTGTTAACAGTTTCATATCAAAAAAAAATATATAAAAGAAAATTAAATTAATTAAAGAAAATAATTTTATATAAACTTTGATAAAAAAAATCCTTAATTTAAAAAAAAAGGAAAAAGTAGTTCCACATTTTTTTTTAATTTTTATGGGAATTATATTCCTTCGTTTAATTTTATTTTTTATTTTTTTATATTCTTTTTGTTAATTTAATTTTTTTGAAGTGGAATTACACAAAATTTGTCTTTTCTCCGTGTCTTAGTTTAAATCAATCTTTTACGAATTGCTACATGAATTATTTTTTTTATTATACTTCAATTACTGATGCTGAAAAATTTGTTCAAAAAATGTTTTAAATTTTAAATTTTTATTGTTTATTTATTATTTTTTTTTTATTTTACATATTTTTGATTTTTAGATAACAGAAAATATGTTTTGAATTTTATTTTTTATATTTAAAATTGTACTTAATCTTTCTTATTGCACTTCACTTCAATTCTTTTTTTTATTCTTTTTTTTTTGTTTTATAGAAAATTTCCACAAACAGATAGTTTTTCAATTTAAATTGTACAAAAAATATTTTTTTAATTCAATATTTTTAAATCAATTTTTTTGTTTCATTGAAAATTTCCACAAACAGATTTTTTTCAATTTAAATTGTACACAAAATGTTTTTTAATTCAATATTTTTAATTATTTTTTTTTGTTTCATTGAAAATTTCTACAAACCGATTTTTTTTTTCAATTTAAATTGTACACAAAATATTTTTTTAATTCAATATTTTTAAATCAATTTTTTTTGTTTCATTGCAAATTACCACAAAAAGTTTTTTTTTATTTTTCATTTTAAATTGTACACAAAATAGTTTTTTTAATTCAATATTTTTAAATTAATTTTTGTTTTTTTGTTTTAATAGTTTTGTTTTAATTGAATATTTTTTTATTTTTATTCATTATTTTTTTTTTTTTTTTGATCATTGAAAACTTGCCTAAACTGTTATTTATTTTTCAGTTCCACATTTTCCACAAATAATTTAAATTGTACGCAAAATATTTATTTTTTTTTTGTTCAACATTTTTAAATCAATCTTTTATTGCCATTTCGATGCCCCCATTCTATAACGTTCTAAGTGTACTTAGAACGTGTTTAATGTTTTTGCATTTTTAAATTCTACATTCTCTAACTTAAATACTGTCAAAATTTGGTTAAGATGGGCCGATCCGTTCCAAAGATATGGGGAAAAATCTTCTTAGAATACACATATAGTCGTATGTCGCGTGAAAACTTTGAGAGCTCATAACTCAAAACACACTTTTTCGGAGGCGTCGATTTAAATTTTTTTTTTGTGATAGAAACTACACATATACCAGTTTGTGTTGTAATTGAGGCTTTAAAATTTTTTTTTTTAATTTAAATAATATTTTTTAGACAAATTTTTCCGGAATTAATCTTTTCTTACTTAAGAAAAAAAAATTGAAATGAAATTTTAATCACAATACACTAATACCCCGGTCAGCGTCGTTAATTGGGACTGGAGAAACGTGAGGCAAATATTTGTATTGATTTGCAATTAATCTGTTCCGAGATTTATAGTTTTACAACAATATTGTGATTTCAGCAAATTTTTAAATTTTACACGAGTCTCTTGAACAAATGAACTTTATTGTAGAAGTGACCAGTCCAAGGTTTCTTTCTATGTTAACACTGTTTCCCCTAATATGAAACACTTCAAAATATCCAGTCTTTGTTCTAAATTTTTTTTTTGTTATCTTATTTGATTATTTATTGCAATTATTTGTTGCAAAATGAAATCTTCACATACAGTGAGCTTTAGAAGAAACTGTACCCTATAGATAAAATTCTAACAATCACGAAAACTCAACTTTTTACCACTTAAGGAGTGTGCCCGAAAAAAATTTGACATTATTTCGAAATTTTTTTAAACTTTTTTTGTTTCAATTTTAAAATCTGGCAATGAAACAATTGATTCCAAGGTTTATAGTTTTACAACGTTATTGTGATATCAGCAAAATTTTTTTATCTTATGCGAGAAACCGATTTTATTGTAGAAGTGGCCAGTCCAAGGTTTCTTCCCATGTTACCACTGTTTTCCCCTAATTTAAAACGTTTCAAAATATCCAGTTGTTTTTCCTAATTTATTTGCTTTCTTATTTGATTATTTGTTGCAAAATGAAATCATCAGTGAGCGTTAAAAGAAACTGTACTCTATGGTTAAAATTCTAACAATAAAACTCAACTTTTACCACTGCCCGATAAAATTTTACAATATTTAGAAATTTTTTAAACTTATTTGTTTCAATTTTAAAAACTGGCAATGAAAAAATTTTAAAATAAAAATAACGGTAATTTATTAATGTATATATAATTTATGTACAGTTTTTTTTGACGCTCACTGTACATACAGTGGACAATATAAGTCTAGGTACCTCAAAATGCACAGTCGTTAGAGGTATTTCCTTATTTTTCTTTTGTTTTATTGAATATACAGTCACACAGATAATTATACGTACCCCCTAAAAATCATTTTTTAAAAATGATAATATATGGACAAGTCAACTGATTTTTGATCCAAATTTTTTGTTTTCCGTCACAGCCGAACAAATTATATTTGTTCTCATCACTAAATATTACATTCGCCCAAAAATCAGTTGACTTGTCCATATATTATTGGGCGAATTCCAATCGTGGCTTTTTTCTCGGCACTCGGCTGCGGAAACCGTTCTTTCTCAAAACACTTCGAACTGTTTCGGAATGCACAATAACATTGTGATCACTTCCCGTGGTATTTCGTATTTCTACGGCTGTAGTCCTAGGATTTTTATTCACAATATCCTTTATATACCGGGCTACCTTGGAGAAATTTTATACGAAATATAAGTCGTACGCTTAATTTTCTGTGGTGCCATATTGGTTTTAAGCAAACTGCAGTCACAAATTCATAGATTTTGGGAATCTTTTTCCTTTATTTAAGTAAATGTGTCGTTACAGACGCTAATGTAAAGAAATTTTAGATTAGAAGTTCATTACTTTTTAAAAAAAAATGTTTTTAGGGGGGGGGGGGGGTACGTATAATTATCTGTGTGACTGTATATTAATTATGTTTGTGTTTTATTTTAAAATAGAATAGAAATAAATACATGATAAAAAACAACATTTTTGCTTAAAATTCAGAAAATTGTTAAAATATCAATATAATCAAAGTACCCCAATGGTACCTACAGTTGTGCTGTCCACTGTAAATTTTTGAATTAGACTTAAAGGGAAAAACCAATTTTTCTGTTTTAGTTTTCATATTACCGACTCATATCAGACATGCGACACGTATCGCAGCCATTTCATGCAAAACAAAGCAACTTCGAAGTCCCAGAAATTTAAAAAAACCTGCTAAAAATTAAAATTTTTGTAAACCGCTCCGGTTGGTGTTTTTTCCCAATTTTTTTATAGAAATGTTATGCAAAATATTTCTTGTTTTTATATAAAATATTTTTTAACAATAAAATTCCATTTTAACAAAAATTTTAAATTATTTTTTTTTTAATAAAAACAGTATTTGTAATATATAACAGTTACAATATATTAAAAAAATAAAATAAAAATTGTATAAGAAAATAAACTTGTTTTATACAATACAATTAAAATAAATAAAAATTTATAAAATTTTATAATGAAAATAATTTAAATAAATTTTATAACAAAAAATTGCAAATAAATTGTGTTAAAATTTTTTTTATAAAAACAAAAATAAAATAAATTTTTTTTATATAAAAATTAAATCAATTTTTGTTAAAAAAGTTAAACAATTTTTATAAAAAAAATTAAACTATAATAAATAAAAATTAAACCAAAATTAATTTTTTATTAAAAAAGTTAAACAATTTTTATAAAAAAAAATTAAACAAATTTTAAAAAAGGAAATTAAACTATAATAAATAAAAATTAAACCAAAATAAATTTTTTTTTAAAAAATTACCCAAATAAAAACAAAAAATAAACAAATTTATAATTTAAAATTTTTAAATTTAACAAATTTTTTTTAATCAGCAAGATTTTAAAAGATTTTTATTTTGTATTAAATTGTTTAACACATTTATTTTTTTTTTCATAAAATAAAAAAACAAAATATTTTTTTTAGACATAAATATGTAAAAAATATTAAAACAAATTTTTTTAAATTCATTTCATTTCATTTTTTATTTTATTATAAATTAATACATAATTTGATATAAAAAAAATGAAAAATATTAATTAAAAAATAATTTTTTATGTATTCTTTATTTATAAAAAAATTTTTTATAAAGTATTTTTTATATTGAAAAATGTATGTATTAAAAATATATTATAAAAAATTGTTGTATAAAAAAAATATATAAAAATTTAAAAAATAACAAATATTTACACATAATTACAAAAAGAAATACTGTTTTTATATAAAAAATATTGAATTTTAATTTAAAATGTTTTGAAAATGTTTTTATAAGAAACATTGGAAATGAAATTGTAAAAAATAATTATTTAAAAAAGAATTCCTATTAAAACCCAAATGAAGGAAAATAAAACTTTAATTTTAAGTTTTTATTTTTTTATAAACAAACGAAAATATTTTCTCTTTTTTAAGAATGATTATATCATTGAAAAATTATACTTGAAAATGAAACAGATTTGTAAATTATTCCACAATTTATTAGAAAAAAAACCTTGAGAAAGTATAATAAATAAAAAAGAAAACCTTAAGGAAAACCTAACCCAATAGTTTTAAGATCGATATACTATGTTATTATCAAACTAATCAAATTAACAAAACAAGAAGAGAAATTAATTAACAAAAACAAAAATAACTGTCCTTAAATGTATTTCATATCATTACTATTAAATTATAAAATAAAACAAAACAGATTTAAAATGTATGAATAAAAAATAAAAAAAAAAAAAACTAAATAAACATTTTGTAAAAACTAAAAATAAAAATTCTTTAATTATTTAATGTGTAAATTATGGGGCGGGGAAAAAATAGAAATAAAAAGTTCAAATCTTAATTAAGAAAATTAAGAACAAAAAGGGGAAAAATTTAAAATTAAAAAATTTAAAAAAAAAACTTTAAACTTCTTAAATATTTTTAGCCACTAGAAAATTTTATTTAGACGTTGTAAAATACAAAAAACATTAAAACTCTAATAAAAAGCATACCCTTTAAATAAAATTAAAGAAAAAAATATAATAAAAAATAATTGTATTGTATTAAAACAAAAAGAAAAAAAACCCCAATATCTTAACTTAAATAGTTAATAAATCAGTGTACAAAAAATCGATGAATAAAATTAAAAAAATAATTTATATATTAAACTTAAAACCAAGTAAACAAGTAAAAAAACTAATAAAGAAAAATAAAAATACTCTGTCGTTAATTCAACGAAACAAAACTTATAAATATTAAGCAAAAAACAAAAAAAAATGTATAAAAAATTTTTTAAAAAAATATGAATTCAAAAATATTATTTTTTTTTTTTATAATTTTATTATTATTTTTTATTTTTTAATATTATGGAAATATTTTTTTATTTTTTTTTAATTTTTTATTTAATTTTATAAATATTTTTAATTACATGCATATGTACTAAACATTCCATTTCTGTATTCAATAAAAAAAAAATAAAAAAATATACTTGTTTTAATAAAACAAAATGTAATTAAAATAAAAACAAAAACAGAAAACACATACACATAATATATATACAATACATATATACAATTTAAACATATACATACATAGTTAATTTTTTTTTAATTTTAGTTTCGAATTTTTTTTATTAAATTTTGGTAATAAAACCCCTACGCCCTACCTATTCTCCCCGTTCCCATTAGACCTTTGCTTTGATTTCCTTGAGATTTTAGGGCATTTAAATGTTGCCAGATTTTTATTATTTAAGTTAAACAAAAAAAGAACTTTAACAATACAAGAACAACAACAACAAAAAATTTAAAATAATTATTTTTATTATTAAAAACAAAATTAAATGAATGTAAAAAAAACAACAAAGCAAAACAAAACAAAAATTATATATAAATACAATATATATATACATATATATATAAAGAAAAATATAAAAAAAAATTAATAAAAAAAAATCTATAAATTAAAGTGTTTTCTTTTCAAATGCATGGTATGTCTGAGAAGTACTGTAAAGCATCCACTTCTAAACAAAATTTAAAAAGCAGTTGTGACTATAAAAAACGTATTAAAGCTAGTGTATACGGCTGGGATGACGGCATCGAGCTAAAGGATATTCCATCAAAAGGTTTCTCTATCTAAAGCTTCCATGGCATTAAACTGTAGTGCATCTTGTATGCTCTGGTTTAAGTGGTGGCAGTAAATTTCTTACTTGTTTTACGTTTCGATTGTTTAAAATCCATGTGAAAGACCAAGAGACAGTGTGTTATACCATGCGGAAGAGGGGGAGAGAGAGTGAGAGAGTGGGGTAGCATCGAGCTAAAGGATCTCTCATCTTTCGGTTTCAAAGTTAAATAAAACACGCATAAAACTATGATTTAGATGACACTTGCCATTTCTAAAAGCAACACAATGTCAGTTAAATTACCGCCTTTTGAGATAGTTTTCGACGACTTTTTCGCACATATTAAACGGTATCTCGGCCATAAATCTCATCGAATTGTCCATTGTGAGGGGACCATCTATTCCCTTAGATCTTAGTCGGCCAACACAAGAAATTACTTTTTCAGAATATTTCTATGAAGCCAAAATCAATCAAGATGTGCTGATAGTGGCAGCGTCTTGTTGAAACCACAATATCGTTCAGTTCAACATAATTGCAGGCCAATTATGGGCCCTCACCCCCAACTACAGAAGAACGCCAAATGAATTCCACAAAAAAAGTTAATGAAGAAGCACAAGTTCTAAGTGAGTTTTCTAAACATGACTCTTCTTCTTATTTGTCAACATCACTTTGATTATCTTTTTTCCCATTCTGCCAACTACTAACCGCTTTACCTACTTTACCTACTCCCCCTAATTATCATTAAATAAACAGCCAAACGGCCACATTGCCAGCCCTCGTGAGTTTTTTTTTGTGGCATTGGGCAAGTGCGTTGAGTGCCTCAGTGTGTCATTTGTTTGGCATTTTGCACCGGCTAATTAAATGGCCATAAATGTACAGCCAGTTAGTTAAATAGACAGACGAACAGACAGATAGACAGACATATGGATTCCTTGAACGTGCTGTTAGTTTAAGGCACAGATAATAAGAGAAAAACCAAAATAAAAAATAAAACAAACAAATTGAGAAAATCTTTCTAATCTGGGCTGGACTATCGCTGCACACAATTAATCATAATAATCGATAAATAACTCGTGTTCTAAAGAACTGTGGTACGCTAAGCGATGGGAAAATCAATTGAATTAAAGTTTTCTTTTCCATAAAAGGCTTAATAATGGAATATTTTCCAAAGTCAATAGGTATTCATCAATCAACCTACTGCATTGGTTTTGAAACTTTTAAAGACGATAGGCTTCAAAGACACTTTCATTTAAATGATCGCCTCTGGATTGATTACAACAACCGATCTTTTTGAAATAATTTTCGACAATTCATACGCAATAACTCGTCGAATTGTACAATGTGGGAGGACTATGTATTCCCCTAGATCTTAGTCGGCCGTCAAATTGCATGATTTTGGTGGCCAATTAACATAGCGAACACTTGAAATTATTGAATATTTCTCAAGCAATAAAATGAAAATCAGTAGAGTTGTGTTGCCGGTGGCAGCGTCTTGTTGAAACCACAATATCGTGCAGTTGATATACGAGTATAATATTCAATTGCAGGCCAATAAAAGCTGGTTTTCATATCAACCTAGCCCTCTGAGTTAAAGCTAATGGATCTACTAGGTTTATAAATAAAAAAATACTGCTCATGGGTGCCCTGATAGTCTAGCGTGTAGTGTACTAGACTATTAGCGTGAGGGTCGTGGGTTCGATTCCCAGCGGAGACTCTGATCTGTGACACTACACCGAGCATTTTGGTCGAAGTTACTCAACTTGTGTAAAATTAAATATAATTTGTAATTGTGTTGTAATTAATAAATAAGAATAAATACTGCACAATGAAACTTTCAGACTAGCAGGCACTTTTTCCGGAAACAATGGCTTCTCCACAAACACGACAATTTTATTTGTTACCATAAACACCGAATGATAAATGAGTGCCATGATAGAAAATTCGCCATTAATACTGTTTTAACACCCATTCAGAATAGATATATGCGGCATTGTCAGCCGGTTTTAATTAATGTGTGAATTGGACCTTATTTGGGTGAATATTCAAATCCGTATGAACAATATGCGCTGGAAAGGCCCAAATTGGTACGAACGCCATATAATTTCGATTATCCGCTCTACTGTTTCCAACAAAAGCGATCATTTTGACGGTGAGTGTATTGCCAATTCCAATTCCTAGCAAAGTTGGTCAACAACTATCCCATAATACACGAAAGGTGGCCACTTTGGAGGCACCAATATTTTAATGAGTTTTACCCTCAAACCTGTCATCTTTCTAGACATTTTGAAGGCATTTGGTTCATGCTTTCATTTAAAACTGATGGCAATTTCTTCCGATTTTTCAGGAATCACAATACATATGGAATCACAAATGAGATGGCATCACGCAGGATCAGAATAAATCCAGGGGTACCAAAAAGCCTGATTTCATGTCTATTTCAATAAGCTCTTGAGTTATATGCGAATGACTTTCGAATCACGAAAGTCATTAGGGCCATTAGAATGGAGGTACATGATAGGTATGTATCTGACGCTGCTATGTTATATTTTCAAAAGAAAAGATCTGCCGGAGGAGTGTCTGAGATCTCTGCAATGCCTAGGTATTAATCGATGGCAGTTAGTTTTTATCGAATGCCATGAACTTCAGTCCAATATTGACAGTGTTAACGGTCCTCATCAGAATTGAAATTCTATACAGAACGAATAATGAAAGTGTAAGTAGGCTGCCTTCCAAAATGTTAGTTGCTTCTGTGTTTGAACAAAGTATCGTGTTTCATAATGCCGCTGTACAAAATATATATGTACAATGTATTCTATTTCAAAACGTCGTCAATATGTAAAGGGTGTTTTTTATAGAGGTATAGAACTTTAAGTTGCAATAAAACAACGATGGATTATTCGATTGACATGAATTGTATTTATCCGAAAGATAATCTTGTGGCATTACATTTTAAATATGATTTCTGGCATATGACCGCCACGGCTGGCGCGGATGTAGTCCAATCTGGGCGTCTAATTTTCGATGACTTTTTCCAACATTTGTGGCCGTATATCTGCAATAATACGGCGAATGTTGTCTTCCAAATGCTCAAGCGTTTGTGGCTTTACCGCATAGACCAATGACTTCACATAGCCCCACAGAAAGTAGTTTAGCGGTGTTAAATCACAAGATCTTGGAGGCCAATCCACAGGTTCAAAACGTGAAATTAGGCAGTCACCAAACGTGTCTTTCAATAAATCTATTGTGGCACGAGCTGTGTGACATGTTGCGCCGTCTTGTTGAAACCACATCTCCTGGACATCATGGTTATTCAATTCAGGAATGAAAAAGTTAGTAATCATGGCTCTATACCGATCACCATTGACTGTAACGTTCTGGCCACCATCGTTTTTGAAAAAGTACGGACCAATGATTCCACCAGCCCATAAAGCGCACCAAACAGTCAGTTTTTCTGGATGTAACGGTGTTTTCACATACACTTGAGGATTACCTTCACTTCAAATGCGGCAGTTTTGTTTGTTGACGTAGCCATTCAACCAGAAGTGCGCTTCATCGCTAAACAAAATTCGCTTATGAAAATCGGGAACAATGGTAATCTTGTTTTGGGCCCATTCGACGAATCTACGCCTTACTTGATGATCGTTTGGCTTCAAATCTTGCACGAGTTGAATTTTGTAAGCACGCAAACCAAGATCCTTCCGCAAAATCTTCCATAAAGTGGATGGACACAGATCCAATTCCTGTGCTCGATGGCGGATGGACTCATTCGGGTCTTCCTCAATGCTACGCTCTACAGCAGCAATAGCTTCTTCTGTACGCACCGTACAGTGTCTCTGGGGATGCGAGGTATCAATAAGAGTAAACGTGGTGCGAAAACGTTCCATGGTTAATCGAATTAACTGCTCTGATGGACGATTTTGTCGACGATAAAATTGACGTAATGCGCGATACGTTTTCCGTACAGAACCATTATTTTCAAAATAAAATTGCACTATTTGCAAGCGTTGTTCAAGCGTAAGTCTATTCATGATGAATTGCCAAACCAAACTGAGAATAAATCACTTAAATCGGTCGCCATCTTGAAAAGTAATGCCAACTTAAAGTTCTATACCTCTATAAAAAACACCCTTTATTTTTAACGCAGTCAAAAAGCAATCGGTCATCGGATTTGTAATTGATGCATTGTTTAGTTACTTTGCATATCTACATAGTTTACATACAGTAGTAGAATTGCATACAAACTTTGTATTGAGACATTTTGGAAGGCAGTCGTAGTCACAGTATGGTAGTAAGTTGTAGTATGCAAGGACGACATTGTGCTGATTATAGTAGCAAAATGTTTATCCAATGTCGCCAAAGTTACCGCAGAGAAAACGAAATCCAAGTACTTAATTGTCCATTACAACCTTTGAGCTTCTCACACCACTAATTTTATTTAAGACTGGACCTACAAACGACAGAAATGAGATGTTTTTCATGGCAATTTTATTTACTCTTTAAGCTTTTGAAGAAGACCGCTGGGAGGAAATCGCCGAATAAATACTTTTTTATCATCGACGGCGATCCACAGATTTCAGATGATATTTCGTGACAATCAGTTTCTCTCAGACGTCTTGAATTCGGAGCTCTTGTCTTAGAAACTAACACACTTCTCACTTGGCTATGAAGTCAACAATGGAGGCAATTTATATTAGTAATGTCGCAGCAAATACTGAAACCCAAAGGCTGTAAGGCTACTGCATAATCGGAGAGGAAGCAGATCGTATGGGAAAAACTAAATGCAAAGGATAGCACAATAAATGAACGGTTTGAAGTACATATATCTGAACTTCAAAAATTTCTTCCTAGCACACTCTATACATAGGTATGACGTTCTCTTAGACTTCAGGAATGCCATAATTCATAACCACTTTTGTTATGAAACGCTTGCTAGTGTCTTCTCTAAAGGTAAAGACTTCTGACATCGGACTTAATGGACATGAAATGACATGTTTGTAGACAAACATATCTTTTTAACCATAAGAGCCAACTCTATATAACTGGGGCCTTTAGCTCAAAATAGATTAAAGCTAGTTGGACTACAGTGACACTCAGATTCTCCTAGGAAAAATTATAAACAAAAGTTATGTTAGAAATAGCTAGGTTTTGAACAATTAGGAGATAATAAGTGATATTTGTATTGCTCTGATGGAAATCTCAAATATGACTTGTAAAGGGTCCGCCAAATAACTTTTTTTTGAAAATGCTTTAAAAAAAAACTACTGAAGATTTTCTCAAATTTCTTTTTTTATTTGAAAGTACAATCCTTCCGGTTAATAATGGAAAATAATTTCATTCAAATGGCTGCCCCGGCTGGCCATGCAATAGCCTACACCGGAAGATGCCGATTTTGGCAAAAAAAAATCATCTTTTCAGATGAAGCTCATTTTGATCTTGGCGGATATGTAAACAGGCAAAATTGTCGCATTTGGGGCACAGAAAACCCGCACGCATACATTGAAAAGCCGACGCACCCAAAACGAGTCACTGTTTGGTGCGGATTTTGGTCCAGAGGCATAATTGGGCAATTTTTTCTTCGAAAATGAGCAAGGAGTGGACGTTACAGTCAATGGCGATCGTTATCGGGCCATGTTGAACGAATTTTTGTTCACAAAAATTGAAGAGGAGGATATTGGCAACATTTGGTTTCAACAGGACGGCGCTACGTGCCACACAGCCGAAGCTACACTCGATGTTTTGCGCCCTGTTTTTGAAGATCGCATTATCAGCCGCGAAGACGCCGTGGTGTAGTAGGTAGTGTGTTGGCTTACTATTCGTAAAGCCCGGGTTCGTATCCCAGGTCAGACATCAAAAATGAAATATGAAAAAAAAGTATTTCTTCGGCGACTTCCTCTCAGCAGATTTCTGGCAAAAACTCTGAGAGTAAAATAAACTGCCATGAAAAAGTTTCTCAAAATTCTGTCGTTCGGAGTCGACGTTAAACTGTAGGTCCCGCCACTCACGTATAAAATTAACGCATACAACATGAGTGGTGTGAGAAGCTAGGCCGTAATCCTGACTGAAGGGTTGTAATGGCCAATTATGTATGTATGTATGTATTATCAGCCGCAGAGCTGATGTCGTTTGGCCACCTCGGAGCTACGATTTGACACCGTTGGACTATTATTTGTGGGGTGCCGTCAAAGATAAGTGTTACGCCGACAATCCAGAGACAATTGACGCTTTAAAGGACAATATTCGTGAAGCCATTGGTGAAATACAGCTGCACACAATCGATAATGTGCTCAAAAATTGGCCAGCCGAGGCAGCCATTTGAATGAAATTATTTTTCATTATTAACCGAAAGGATTGTACTTTCAAATAAAAAAAGAAATTTTGAGAAAATATTCAATAGTTTTTTTAAAGCATTTTCAAAAAAAAAGTTATTTGGCGGACCCTTTAGTTGACACCACAAAGAATGGGGGCGGCCGTCACTATGTACAGAATTTCAAAGCCCATGTTGCCTAGACAATATTATAAGACGGCAACGATATTACTTTCAGAATCTCCAGAATAAGAAAAAGTGTCTCATCTAGTTGTAAAGAGGAAGAGGATTTGACATATTTTTTGCGCATCATATGAATGAACCTGGTAATCAAAGAGGTGTTCATTGGATCCATAAGGTTTCTCTATCTAAAGCTTCCAAGCCATTAAACTGTAGTGCATCTTGTATGCTCTGGTTTAAGTGGTGGCAGTAATTTTCTTACTTGTTTTACGTTTCGATTGTTTAAAATGCAGGCGAAAGACCGAGAGACAGAGCGGCAGAGGGGGTAGAGAAACGAAAGAAATCCATTCATTACCATATTTAATGCCATTTGCTGTTTTACTGTTGATTTTTCATTTCATTTCGTTTTTATAAATATTTAAACCCAATTTATTTTGTTAAAAATGCAAACGAAAAAAAAACAAAATAAAAATAAAAATAAAGGGCCATCAACCAGAAAATAATAACAACAACAGCAACAGCAACAACAACTATGATAACTTCCCACGCAATAACACAACAGCAACGATAACAACAACAACAATAATAATAATAAAGTTCTTTAACAGGCCCAAATAGCGTATAAAAGACTAGCAAAGAACGAAAGGAGGAAAAATTAAATTGAAATGGAATGGAATGGCAGAGCAGAGTAGAGTAGTGTAGAGTAGCGTAGAGTGGCGTAGAGTAGCGTAGAGTAAAGAATTAAATTGAAAAAAAGGGGGAAAAGAAAGAAACTGAAAGAAAGAAAAAAAAACAGGACGACATGACGCGTGTTGCCTATAGAATTACCAACTAATTTTATATTTATGAGGCTTCGACTTTTGCTACCTTTTTTTCGTTGTTTTTTTTTTTTTGTCTCTTCTACTTTCCTTTGCAACGTCGTTTATAATCATTTTCATCTGCTGCCGCTGTTGCTATTGCTGCTGCTGCTGGTGCTTTTTGATTGTTGGCGTATATGGTACACATACATACATATCTAGGGTGTATCTTTCAATTTGTAAACATTTTTGAATTTCGATTTCGATTTCGTTTTGGTTTTGGATTTTTCTTTTGTTTTGTTATTGTTTTTGTTGCTTATTAGAGATGATAAATTGGCAAACGAAAAAAAAATTTGTTTTTGTTCTAAACGCTCGAAATTGATTTCAATCTACTATTTTTACCCATGGAACGCATGCGAGATCATATTCCCAATGAAGTAAAAGAAGAAGAAGACACCAACCAACACCAGATGATATCTGACATTTCGATATACAGGCATTTGCCTGTTCGCATCGTGCCAAAGCGTAGCACGTGTCGCGTTGCTTTTTTCGTTACACAAATGAACTCCTCACCCCCCAACTGCAGAAGAATGCCAAATGAATTCCACAAAAAAAAAGAATTTAATGAAGAAGCACAAGTTCTAAGTAAGTCTTCTAAACATGACTCTCTTTTTTATTTGTCAACATCACTTTGATTATCTTTTTTCCCATTCTGCCAACTACTAACTGCTTTACCTACTTTACCTACTCCCCCTAATTATCATTAAATAAACAGCCAAACGGCCACATTGTCAGCCCTTATGAGTTTTTTTTTTTTTTTGTGGCATTCTTTTGTGGCATTGGGCAAGTACTTTATGGGAGTGCGTTGAATGTTTCAGTGTGTCATTTGTTTGGCATTTTGCACCGGCTATTTAAATGGCCATAAATGTACAGCCGGTTAGTTAAATAGACAGATGGACAGACAGATAGACAGACATATGGATTCCTTGAACGTGCTGTTATTTTAAGCACAGATAATAAGCGAAAAACCAAAAAAATAAAACAAACAAATTGAGAAAATCTCTCTTATCTACGCTGGACTATCGCTGCGCACTATTAATCATAATAATCGATAATTAAATTGTGTTCTAAAGAACTGTGGTACGCTAAGCGATGGGAAAATCAATTTAATGAAAGTTTTCTTTTCCATAAAAGGCTTAATAATGGAATATTTTCCACGGATAATAGGTATTCATTCTTAAGAAGGTAAAGAGCCGATTTTCAATTGTTAATGTCTTCTGATTAACGGAATATTGATTTTGGAAATTTCTAAACAGGTAGAGGTGCCATAAATTATTAAAAAATTATGGCATAATTGAAGAATATAACAAAGAAAAAAAAAGTTCATTGCATGCTGCCTGCCCTAGGTTTTAGCAAAGAATATGGTCTTGGTTTCTGTATCCTTACCTTCTGTCTTTCCCCCCGCGTCATGACATATTTTCGAAAAATATTCCAAAATATGTTAAAACGCACATTCTTTATAAAGGGTGTTTTTTATAGAGGTATAGAACTTTAAGTTGGCATTACTTTTCAAGATGGCGACCGATTTAACAGCTGTCAAGTGATTTATTCATAGTTTGGTTTGGCAATTCATCATGAATAGACTCACGCCTGAACAACGCTTGCAAATAGTGCAATTTTATTTCGAAAATAATGGTGCTGTGCGGAAAACGTATCGCGCACTACGTCCATTTTATCGTCGACAAAATCGTCCATCAGAGCAGTTAATTCGATTAACCATGGAACGTTTTCGCACCACGTTTACTCTTATTGATAGCTCGCATCCCCAGAGACGCTGTACGGTGCGTACAGAAGAAGCTATTGCTGCTGTAGAGCGTAGCATTGAGGAAGACACGAATGAGTCCATCCGCCATCGAGCACAGGAATTGGATCTGTGTCCATCCACTTTATGGAAGATTTTGCGGAAGGATCTTGGTTTGCGTGCTTACAAAATCCAACTCGTGCAAGATTTGAAGCCAAACGATCATCAAGTAAGGCGTAGATTCGTCGAATGGGCCCAAAACGAGATTACCGTTGTTCCCGATTTTCATAAGCGAATTTTGGTTAGCGATGAAGCGCACTTCTGGTTGAATGGCTACGTCAACAAACAAAACTGCCGCATTTGGAGTGAAGGTAATCCTCAAGTGTATGTGGAAACACCGTTACATCCAGAAAAACTGACTGTTTGGTGCGCTTTATGGGATGGTGGAATCATTGGTCCGTACTTTTTCAAAAACGATGGTGGCCAGAACGTTATAGTCAATGGTGATCGGTATAGAGCCATGATTACTAACTTTTTCATTCCTGAATTGAATAACCATGATGTCCAGGAGATGTGGTTTCAACAAGACGGCGCAACATGTCACACAGCTCGTGCCACAATAGATTTATTGAAAGACACGTTTGGTGACCGCCTAATTTCACGTTTTGAACCTGTGAATTGGCATCGAAGATCTTGTGATTTAACACCGCTAGACTACTTTCTGTGGGGCTATGTAAAGTCATTGGTCTATGCGGTAAAGCCACAAACGCTTGACCATTTGGAAGACAACATTCGCCGTATTATTGCCGATATACGGCCACAAATGTTGGAAAAAGTCATCGAAAATTGGACGTCCAGATTGGACTACATCCGCGCCATCCGTGGCGGTCATATGCCAGAAATCATATTTAAAATGTAATGCCACAAGATTATCTTTCGGATAAATAAAATTCATATCAATCGAATAATCCATCGTTGTTTTATTGCAACTTAAAGTTCTATACCTCTATAAAAAACACCCTTTACTTTATTTTCTTTGGTTTTAGTCTTTGTGAGATTTTGAAAGACATTTTACAGAACTGGTATTTGAATTTTAAGCGAAATAGACTTCAATTCCCCGTTAGATAGTTCAACCAGGGTTCCACTTGAACTCAGAGAGAATAACATTAACTGCTGCTTGGCTAAGGCAACATTGTTGCGCGCTATTTGACGCGTTGAATGTGTTTATAGTATAATAAGCAAAGTTCATCTCGATTACATGCAATACAGCAAATTATATTACTTGTTTAAACAGTTGACATTGTTTCCAGACAACGATAGATATCAACCCTATTATCCCAGGCTTCAATCATTGAAGTTCAATGCCACTCCAAATAATTCGAACGTTGCACTATGTGTCATTTACCCTAAAAAGCTGGCCAAAAATTCAAAAATGAATTTAAAGAAATTTAAGAAATTAAGTATGCAGTTCGATAGACAACAAAATTCTGCATTATATAGTGAATTTTCATGACTTTAAGTTGAGATTTATAGATTTGAGACGATGTCAAAGTCAGGAAAGTGAAGAAAATTAAATGCGTTTTTGGTGTTTTTTTTTTAAATTTTAATAAGTTTGTATGATATTTTTTTGTGGCTAAACGAATAGAGGTTTTATATTGATTTTTTTTTATTTGAAAGGTATGAACAAGTGCTACTTTCAGTTTTTTTATATATATATATATATCTCATACATTAATGTTAAAATTTTTCGTTCAAAATTTAAAAATAATAAAAATTTTACATATTTTACCCTCTCTAAAAAAAGGTAAGGATTTTAAAGGTGAAAGTAGTTTTTAGTAGTTTAATGTTATATACCACAAGAAAATATGAACTCTCTACATTCAGGACCAAAAAAAAAAGTTTGCGCAAATTTGTGCAATTATTTTTAGCGATTTTTTGAAAATTTTACTTTTTTTTGAAAAATTAAAAAAATTAGGCGCAGTGTAATGAAGCCATAGGCAATAAAGCCATATGGCGTACGAATTATGCGAGGAAATTCAGTGGAAGCGATACCAATCGAGATGTCCTGAATAGGTTACTCTTAAGCAGTGACCCTTTTATAAGCTTCAGTACACAAAAATCGCGAAGGAATTCAGATATTATTAAATTACTCCTTCCTGACATTGATGATGAAAATGATAACGATTTTAACGATTGTAGTTGGTTTCACTTTTTAAGTATTTTTTTAAATTATGTATTAAATAATGTAAAATAAATATTATGAATAAATATTAATTATCATAGAAGTTTAAAAACTTAATTGATGTATGTTTGTTTTTCTTAATGGACTGTATGTGGTACCTAGGGGCACTTATGATCCGTATCATAATAAAATGTAATCATAAACGATTCACATTCATATTAAACATGTTCATGTCGAATTTCATCGAGGTAATAAAATGTTTAAGCCAAGTATAATTGCTAAACATATTTTCTTAAGGGGCCCTATTTTGCACCAAGGGCCAATTATGGACCGACCATAACAAAATTTGGTAATATGATTTAGATTTACAAAAAAAACACGTTCATACCGAATTTCATCACCATACCGATGTTTTTAAGTCATTTATAAGCGCAAACGTGAATTTCTAAAGGGGACTTTATATGGGGACTAGGGTCAAATGTGATCCGATTTTCACCAAACTTTGCACCATGATTTCTTAGTACACAAAACTAATCAATACTAAATTTTATCATGATTGTTGCATAATTACCATAATTATGTGTAAATAAGTGCAATTTCGAGGGGAATTTGTATGGGGGCTAGGCGAAATCACTAACCGATTTGAACCAAAATCAGTTGGGTTCATTCTTGGGCTTAATTATCACTAACGCTATCAAAAAAATTCCAGCCATTAACTCATAAAACACTTCTATTAATTTTGGTCAGGTTTTCAGGCAAAATGCCACATAGTGCGTTGTAGGAAGATGATGCAATGTCAGTCAGCGATGAGTTAATACATTTTCACACACGATATTGTTTCCAGAAAAATTGCGACCCCATTATCATATGATCTGCCATAATGTATCAATCAACAGCTTTGTCGGGAAAACCTGGGGCAAGGCATCCAAAACAAGGCAAAAAAACAATACAATATTGGATACTATAGTACTGGATCTTATAAAATATTGTTCTACAAAGTATTCGTATTAAATAGAATGCCACAGGTACTTTTGTCTGTCGAAGTAAAGTCTGTACCAAAGGGATGCTCAGTCAAACGAATAGCTCCCCTCGTAATTTGTCAAGCCCATTTCGATACTCCTATACATAGGCAATCTTTAAGAAAAAGAACATTGTCTGACTTATTTTCTTTAAACGTATTATGAATCGTTTTAATATTTTTAAGTACAGATACAGTACAGTATAGCACTGGCATAAAAACTACTAACCGTCTTAATACTCTCACCATGACTGTGATAATTAGTTGTTCATTACACTTGCCTAACTACAGCGGATTTAAATATTCCCGATATCATTTAGATTTTAAGCCGTTATTACGAATAAAATGTTGACAATAATGTGTATCGGGTCCTTTATAAAGCGCTTCCTATCTTTAAATTGAAATTATTAAACAAAGTATGTCTGAGATATCATTTACAATTTTTTATTCGTTTGAAAATATGTGGAATATAAAATCGCCAACATGCTCACCACGGCTTCACTACATTCGAAATGTAAAATTTTCCATGACTCTGGCGCATAAATCAAGTTGTATATGACCGATGACAGGCGTTAAGTTGGCTGTGAGTTATTCGCATGCACTTGCGACTTAAGAAAGTCCCACAAGAAAAACTCTAACAGGTTCAAATCGCACGTTCTCAGTGGCCAGTTCACATAACCTACAGGAGAGATGGTTTTGTTCTCACATAACTCGCTTAAAATAGCCATTGCAGCAAAAGCAGCGTGGCATTTAGCGCTATACTATTGAAACCACATGTCGTTGGTGTGCCGATTATCCAACAGAGGCCAAAAGAAGTTTGTAATCATCGATCTATAGTACCCGTCCTTCACGAAGATGGACTGATCAAAGTCGTAGGCAAAGCACTATAAGCCAATAACGCATTCTACCCAAAAATTTATACCAAACAGTAATTTTTTAGGAATGCCTTGGACTTTCATGGCAAATAAGATACATACATACATACATAACATAATTGGTCATTACAACCCTTCAGTCAGGATTACGACCTAGTTCTCCCACACCACTTATGTTGTGTGTGTTAATTTTTTATACATGAGTGGCGGAACCTATAGTTTAAAGTCGACTCTGAACGACAGATTTTTGAGAAATTTTTCATGGTAATTTTAATTTACTCTCAGAGTTTTTGCCAGAAATCCGCTGAGAGGAATTCGTCGAAGAAATATTTTTGCATATGGCGCTTTGTTAGAGAAGTTTGACCTGGAGTTTGAACCATGAGTTCATGTTCATAATAAGCTAACGCACTACCTACTAGACTACGGCGACTTAGACTGTAAGGCCTTTACTATAAATATTTGAAATCGCTTGAAATATAATTTTCCTTTCAGAAATGATGGAATTCCATGAGATTATATTGGAGTATTGACTGAAATGTCAACATTTCTGACAGAAAATAAACGTTTTCATTATATTTTATGAGTACTTTTTAAAATTATTGCATTTATCGAAATTAATTTGTTAAAAACCGTCCAAGAATTTAATAAAATTTAATTAATAATTGAACTGAAAGCAAAAAAGAAAGCTCTTTTAAATAGCAATTAATACGAATCTCTCTCTGAATTGCCCAATTTTAATTACAATATTGTTCCTAAGCCATCAATGAACGCAAAAAAACAAACAAACGCAGTATAAATTGTGTTGAAAACAAAGCAAAGTAAAGTGGCAGCATATAAACCCCAATATTAATCGATAAATTTTGTATACCTACCGAGACACTCAGAAATGAAAACTAAAAAAAAAACATTTTTTTTTGGAATATTTTTGTGTTTTTATTTCTCTCATGTAATCCTTTCGATATTTTCTTTTCTTTTTTGCATAAACATAGCAAGAACAACAGCAACAACAATATGAACAAATGTCAACAATTTGTTTAATTACATTTATTTTGCAGTAAAAAACGAGAACAGAAACTCAGCAATTGAGCTTATAAAAGCAAAATTTCAGGCAAAAATTTATTCGATAATTTTAAATTAAATTTCAAAGAAAACAACAACAACAACAACAACAGCAACAGCAAGAAAAATGAAACAAAAAGGAAAATTCTCTCAATTACAATAAATTTAATAACAAACGTACGCTCTCTTTAGCTCTACCACCCTATAATACAACAACTACAACAACAACAATACTGATAATCAAGTAAAACCCATGTACAATAATAATAAGCAGAGGAGTTTTGTTTTATTTTTTTTTTTAATAGAAAAATTCCAAATAAATTGAATCGTTAACTAAAAAGACAGACAGACAGCAGGACAGACAGACACAGAGAAAATATTTTAAATTTAATTAAATGTTCAAACGTCATTATCATCATCATCATAATCATGATTATTTTAACCATCGCAACAAACCACCCAAACAACCAACTCACAAAAAAACCAACAACCTTCACTCGCAATATGTACCTACAAAAACACACACACCCATAGACATTACAGTTCCTCTAATAAGCCGTGTTGTTGTAATCATAAGAAGAAGACAACACTATTACAAAAACTGTTCCCAAGTGGCAACATAACCAGCATAAACAGAAAAACTGTTCCCAGTACAATTTTATCCCCCAACAATGCACAAGTTAGAGAGAGTCCACTACTAAACTAACACATCAATTGCTTTCTTTTTCTTTGCAACCAAGAGGCGTTGTTTATTTTTTTTATCACTATTGCGCCATTGTTATTATGCTCTCACCATCTTCTTGCTAAAGCGAAAGGGAGAAAAACCTATTGCTGGCATTGTTTGAATTTGTTTTGGGTATCGAGTGGTGGTAAACTGGTATTGTTTGTTGTTATTTTCCTTTTGTTATGCTTTGGTAAATAAAAAGGAGAATAAAAAAATATAACAACAGAACACACACACTTAAACGTATTCCACCATAACGAGAGTGTGGCCGTTACGTTACAACACAAATAAACAAACAAATAAATAAACAAATATTGCCATATTTAATGGGAATTTGCAATCCTAAATTGGGCAAATAAAATCGCCTTAAGAGCTGAATAATGGTTTATATAAATATATGAAATAAATTTCATATCATAAAACCGGTTTCCATTCGATAGAAAGTAGACCTAGAGGACTTCTACAGATACAAAGCTAACCCAAAGCTGATCGGCTATAGATTTACAAGTCAATATTAAAATAAATATGACGATATGATTTACAGATATGAGATCCTATCTACCAAAAGTATAGAAAATTCTGCTCATCTTAACTGATGCTGTTTGGTGCAATAAAAATTCAAAAGTTCACAAGGATATTGCGCTCAATACATCCTAGATGCAAACAAAAATATAAGATCAGCACATATCGACGCCTCCATTCTATAACGTCCTAAGTGTACTTAGAATGTTTTTAATGTTCTCGCATTTTTAAATTCTACGTTCTCTAACTTAAATACTGTCAAAATTTAGTTAAGATGCGCCAATCCGTTCCGAAGTTATAGGGAATAATCTACTTAGAATACACATATAGTCGTATGTCGCGTGAAAACTTTGAGAGCTCATAACTCAGAACACACTTTTTCGACTTAGAATATTATAGATCGGAGGCGTCGATATTATTGGATAATATTGAACATTAGATCGAAAGCAAATTAAAAGCTTAAATCTGTCAAGCTATCAGCAAAATGCTGGATTACAACCCTTCGGTCAGGATTACCACCTAGCTTCTGACACAGTGTTCTACAGGTCGCTTAAAAAATCGAGGTCTACCCAAGGATACCCTGATGATCTTACCAGCAAGACGCAAAAATAAGAACAACTCGTGAGTGAGCTTTAACACATGAGATAACATTAAATGTGAAAAAATTTCTAACTGAGGCAGTAATTCCAAAATTGCCAGACGGCAAATTCCGCGTCTAATGTGTTTATAGCATAAACTGCAGGTGCCATTTGCAATGCATATAATTAACCCACACGACATTGGTGGTCGTAAACCTAACTAAAAGGGTCTAATGGCCACTTAGGCGAACCTTGTAAGATGGAGTAGATTTCGAAAAACACATTCTGCAAAGAGGCGTAATATCAAAAATCTATTTCGCTATTATCAATTCTAGGGCTTCGAGAAGTTCATGCTGGTCTAAAATGTAAAACTACAGAACATCAGCTTTAACAATAATTTGAGAGTATGCCTCAAAAAACTTATCTGTGCAGCTTACAAGGGCACACAAAATAGTGATCTGAAAAACCGTTTCATATACAAGTTATTTGACACCGTAGGACGACCATTATGTGGCTTACAGCATATGCTGCAAGCGTCCTACATTAAAATGGTATTTGCGAATTGGATAGGACAAGAGAATACCCCACGAAAGTAATTAGCAAAATGTGAAACATCACGATACTTTCAGTTATCAGCTAAAAAGAAAAACTAAGAAGATTAAATTAAGAATGCCCAGGAACAAGGCCTCAGTGCATGGATAAAGTGTCCGGGCATATTAAATAAATAAGCAATTTAGGGCATCAATGATGTTAAAGTAAAATTTAGACATTGAGTAATGAATTTAAATTTTTAGTTGTTTCCCCACAAATTTCTGTTACAAAATGTTCATTCGAAAAAATTTATAAAAAATTTAATGTAAAATTGCATCATTTAAAGCTCTATTATCGTTTTTTTTTTAATCGAATTAAAAAACACTGCAGTTTACCTTGTTTAGCACCATCACTGCTTTACAGTTAAAATCATTGATATGGCAACACCATTTTACCATTGAGTTTTTTAGGCAACAAAACAAACAAAGCTCCAAAAATAAAGTAAAAAACAAGAGAAAAATGCACAATAATAAAAATAAGACACACATACACTCGCACTCTCACACACATTTTTTCTTACGGCAGAGACAATAACAAAAGAAAACTAAAAAGAGAATAAAAACAAAAACCGAAATTGCTCTCATCTCTTGAGGAGTAGAGGCTCTTAACATAAATCGTTAGTCCCAGAGTGGATGGTTGTTTAAATAAGTGGGTGGTTGGCGTACGTATGCACAAATACATAAATATATATTTCGAGTTGTTGTTGTTGTTGTTGCCGATGTTGATGTGAGATGTTATAAAACACATGCACAGCTTATGAGTCTGCCCCATTATTCATCCAATAGGGAGTGGGTATCCTTCTTAGAGGTTTTCATATGATTCTCCCTCTATTTCTTTTACGCTCTGCGTGTTGTATTAGTGTTTGTTTACATTTGCTGCAAAGGCATGTGTGTGGGTGGCCTAGCTTTTTCTTCTTATTTTGGTTAGCTCGCATGTCTGTGTGAGCTTGTGTATTCGTTTCTTCGTTCATTTATTTGTTGCTGTGAGGAAGTACATGCACTACAAGTATCAGAGAACACTTGTATTTCTTTTTCCATAACAAAGCCAGGCATACTCATACACTTATTTACTCTCGCTCTCTCTCTCTGACTGTCTGCCTCTGTTCCTTCTCTCTTTAGTCTTTTGTATTCTCTGCCATTATTTTGGTACTTTTTGTTCTTGACTATGCACACACAAGTATTCTTTACATCTATGGAGCACATCATAAGCTCCCTTCAATAGCAAGAACAACAACGACAACAACCAGTACGAACAAGCAATGTTTATTGTCCTCGTCTCATGTTTGTTGTTGTTATTAACATCTCATCAGATTGTTGTCGTCGTTAACGCTTGTTGTCACTATACTCGAGTCGTTTTCCTTTTGATTTTGTTCGTCTTTGTTGTGTAAGTGACTCACTTACACATGGGGGTATTTGGGGCGTTTTCACCAAAACGAAATTGGCTTTTCTTCATATAGGATCTCCTCCTCGCTCTCCTTGTTGACGAACTCGCTCTCTCTCTCCCTTGTCAGAGTTGTTATATTTACGAGTATTTGCTTGTCTCTTCTTGTTGTTTTTGCTTTTTCTGTATTTTGTTTGTAAAAGTGGTTTTAGAAGAGTTTTCTTCTCTTTTCGTTTTTTTGTTGCTTGGTTCTCCCTCAAAAACCCAAAACAACAAAAAAAGGAAATATTCCTTATATTTACAGTTACACATTCTCTTGACAATTTCTTTCGTTTTTTTTCGTGTTTTATTTTTCGCAATTTGTTGTCTTGTATGTATGTATGTAGGGACGACAACAGGACGTTGATAATATTTTATATTTTCAAAACACAAAAGAAATAATTTAATGACGATGACATACTTATGGGGGACACTGTCTTTTTCATAAACATCGCTTGTCGTGTTGCCATTCACTCTCCACAAACCTTAATTGCATTTTATAATAAACAAACCACTGAAGAGAGCGTAGTAGAGTATGATGAGAAAGCGTAACGTAACGTAACGAAGGCAGGACTTTAATTTATTTAATCAAAGAAAAATGGAAAGAAAAGGAAAAGAGTAAAAAAGCAGGACAATGAGCATAAAATTTAATTAAATTTTATTTAAAAGTCAGGATAGACGATAGACGTTGAATTGCAACAGAAATTTGACTAAAGTTGTCCAGTTTCAAACGTATTTACGATGTTATAAGCGAAAATTTCAATACCAGTTCAATTATTGTCATGATTGATTGTCTATTTACTCAATTTTAGACATTTTACCATACTTAGGCTCTTGATTATCACCTTAGTATTACGGGAATTTTGGTCGGTAGAACTTACGGCTTTACCGCTATTCTGGCAGAGCAAAACTCATGTCCTAGCAATGTACACTGATGGATTCACGGCCGGGGGTCGTGATTTTTGCATTTCCATGCACTTTCAGATTTCAATAGTAATTTTGATGATTTCGCTGTAACTTGGTACTATGCTCGCAATACAATGCCATTTAAATACCCGCCTTTGGATTAATTGCAACAGTTGATCTTTATAGGTCGTTTTAAATCACTTTCTCAACTATTTTGGCCAGTATGTCGGTGTTATCAAATGCTCCAACGTTCGCAGATGTTCTGCATAGACATGTTCTTTGTCGTAGCTACACAAACAAGTCTAACGGTATCAAATAGCTCGATATTGATGACGGATTCTCATTGTGGAAACATGAAATTCCGTTTTCTTGAAACTTCTCATGAAACAAAGCTAAAATTTATCGTCTTGTGTGAATCATGGCACAGTCTTTTTGAAACCAAATGCCGTCTTTTTCATAACTTTTAATTGCAGGCTAAAAATTTCGCTTATAACACAGCCAGAGTTTTCTCAGACCAATTTAAAAAAAAAAAAATACGGCCTCATGACACTTCCAGACCATAATACCGACAACACAGTCACTTTTTCCGAATATAATGGCTTTTTCACAATCACTTCTTTTTTTTTCTCATTCCCATATGCAACAGTTTTGCTTGTGATTCATGTTAAAGAAACACTTGTTGCTCTAGCGCCCAATATCTACTGCATCAGTCAGTTCTAGTTGGTGCGACAGTTGGAATTTATATGGAGAGAGGAGATGCAAATCCAAATGCTAAAAATACAATACTGAGCCGTAAGATAGGCCCAACTACTGAGAATGCTTTGGAATCTATAGATTCGGATTGTTTGGTACACTTCTACTAACAGAAGCCATATTTTTTGCAATGCTTACATTGTAATAATGCACAGGCCTGATTATATCCTGTAACGCTTCCAATTTCTTCAAATTTCTTTATAATCTTTTCAATCTCTTGCACAGTACATCAATTAGGAAGACTATAATCACTCTGTAATCTTCGAAAAGAGGCCACACTTGATACACCACGTTTGTTGGAAATTTCTACTGCATGTACGCATTTTGTGGATGTTAAACGTTCCATATTCGTAAGAGCATTGCTGATAGGTTAGAATGGAGTGGTAGTTTCGATACCAAAGCTTCCTTGAACATGCATAGTGGACCCTTGTGACACCACGGTTAGGCGCAGCCCCTGTACTCACGAAATTCCACCAAACTCAACGAAGAAGTTGATCAACGCAGGGACTGCACTTGCTGGGAGGAGATCACCGAAAAAAATTTTTAGATGTCAGAGTTGTACAATCAGATGAATACACAGCCCTTGTCGAGTAAACCAAAACACCTACCCATACATACGATGCCTACTACATACATAATTGGCCATTACAACCTTTCAGTCAGGATTACGGTCTAGTTTCTCACACACCTTATGTTGTGTACGTTAATTTTTATACATGAGTGGCAGGACCTACAGTTTAAAGTCGACTCCGAACGACAAATTTTTTGAGAAGCTTTTCATGGCAATTTTTATTTACTCTCAGAGTTTTTGCCAGAAATCTGCTGAGAGGAAGTCGTCGTAGAAATATTTTTTCATATTTCGTTTTGTTGGAAATGTCGGACCTGGGGTTTGAACCGTGGCCTCACGCCTAATAAGCCAACACGCTACCTACTAGGCTACGGCGACTTCAATCGATGCCTACTAGTCTTAATTTATAACCAACGAACTGAAATCAATACGATTTTGCGTCCAAAAATTAGAAAGGAACTGTAGTAACCCCATAAGTAAGGCTTTAAAAGGTAAATTACAGTGTCACTTAAATGTCACTTTGTCAAACTCTATAAAGGAGAAATAAAGTGAGTAATTGTGTTGGTAATAAGACACTTGAAATTACTTTAAAATATGCCACTTTTAACAGCTCAAAATACATCCAATAAACGCTCAAAAGAATGCCTTTATTTCTCATGATTACAATGGGGATGAGTTTCTGAAATCAAATCACAGATTAAATGAAATTCGAGAAAATGTTTTCGTTGATAAACATCAGAAATATAGGGAACAGGGATGCATGGAAATTCATTAGAGAAAAACAAATAAACAAAGAAGAGAAAAGAAAAGAAGAAGAACTTAAAGATGCTAGGCATCCATATTTACCTTGAGGAGTAGAGTTTTTGGCACCTTCAAACAAAAACAATTTTTTTTTTTGGTGCAATTATTGACTCAAATGATGTAATATGACATCAGGCCCAAAGCAAATGAATGGTCAGATGATGCTCAATGCCATTATGCTTGGCATTTAGAATCCTTATCAGATTTTTAAAGGCATTTTATACAAAAACAATGGTAATGCTGGTCTTTTCTCTTGAGTTTTTTGGTTTTTTTTTCGTTTAAGGAGTGAATATCTGTTAACAAACGTCTACGCCTTCATTATTTGGTTTTTAAATTTTAAACCTTTTCCTTCAAAAATATTAGAAGAGTATTGGACGACGATCTTATCAATCTTTTATGCTTGAATTTGCTTTTTCATCGTTATTGTCGTCATCATCATTATCATTATGACAGACACACGTAAGACAAGCTGACTAATAGCAAAGATACTCCTGATTTTATTTCTCTTCTTCTTTCTAATTGAATACTTTGATAGGATTTAAATAAATATTTTTTTGAAAAATTAAAAAAAAAATACGAAAAAAATCATGGCATGTGCAATATTTACGTCATTAGCTTTGAAGATGTTAATGCAGGATAACGCTCTTACACATACACACACGCATACAACTCACTTACCTCATCCTTGTGCTATGGTCGCTATAGTGATCGACATTTACGTTTGCATACCCACAGTTACAACAATTCCAGCATCAGCATCAGCATCAGCATCAGCACCAGCACCAGCACAAATTTTTCATCTCAAGTATGCGTTTTGAATTTGAAAGACAGAGCCAAAGAGACGTACAGAACGATGACAGGCAACATGGGAAATATTCAATAATAATCAGTTTATGATTTATTAGTGAAGGGAAAAAGTCTTTTCCATAAATAATAGAATCCGAATATGGGGTTATCCATTGTAAAGGGTGTTTTTATAGAGGTATAGAACTTTAAGTTGGCATTACTTTTCAAGCTGGCGACCGATTTAACAGCTGTCAAGTGATTTATTCTCAGTTTGGTTTGGCAATTCATCATGAATAGACTCACGCCTGAACAACGCTTGCAAATAGTGCAATTTTATTTCGAAAATAATGGTTCTGTGCGGAAAACGTATCGCGCACTACGTCCATTTTATCGTCGACAAAATCGTCCATCAGAGCAGTTAATTCGATTAACCATGGAACGTTTTCGCACCACGTTTACTCTTATTGATAACTCGCATCCCCAGAGACACTGTACGGTGCGTACAGAAGAAGCTGCTATAGAGGTAGCATTGAGGAAGACCCGAATGTGTCCATCTGCCATCGAGCACAGGAATTGGATCTGTGTCCATCCACTTTATGGAAGATTTTGCGGAAGGATCTTGGTTTGCGTGCTTACAAAATCCAACTCGTGCAAGAATTGAAGCCAAACGATAATCAAGTAAGGCGTAGATTCGTCGGTTTGGGCCCAAAACGAGATTACCGTTGTTCCCGATTTTCATAAGCGAATTTTGTTTAGCGATGAAGCGCACTTCTGGTTGAATGGCTACGTCAACAAACAAAACTGCCGCATTTGGAGTGAAGGTAATCCTCAAGTGTATATGGAAACACCGTTACATCTAGAAAAACTGACTGTTTGGTGCGCTTTATGGGCTGGTGGAATCATTGGTCCGTACTTTTTCAAAAACGATGGTGGCCAGAACGTTACAGTCAATGGTGATCGGTATAGAGCCATGATTACATTCCTGAATTGAATAACCATGATGTCCAGGAGATGTGGTTTCAACAAGACGGCGCAACATGTTACACAGCTTGTGCCACAATAGATTTATTGAAAGAAACGTTTGGTGACCGCCTAATTTCACGTTTTGGACCTGTGAATTGGCCTCCAAGATCTTGTGATTCAACACCGCTAGACTACTTTCTGTGGGGCTATCTATGCGGTAAAGCCACAAACGCTTGACCATTTGGAAGACAACATTCGTCGTATTATTGCCGATATACGGCCACAAATGTTGGAAAAAGTCATCGAAAATTGGACGTCCAGATTGGACTACATCCGCGCCAGCCGTGGCGGTCATAGGCCAGAAATCATATTTAAAATGTAATGCCACAAGATTATCTTTCGGATAAATAAAATTCATGTCAATCGAATAATCCATCGTTGTTTTATTGCAACTTAAAGTTCTATACCTCTATAAAAAAACACCCTTTAGTAGGTAGTAGGATGGCTTATTAGACCCAAGGCCGTGGCTTAAACCACATTTGCGAGTCTTCCGGCAAAAATTCTGAAAGTAAATGAAAATTGCCATTAAAAATCTATCGTTCGAAGCCGCCTTTAATTTGTAGTCCCCGCCACTTATGAATAAAATTAACACAACCATGATGGGTGGTGTGGGAAGCTAGGTTGTAATCCTAGCTAAAGGGTTGCAATCACCAGAGACCCATATTGACTACTTACTTAATTTGTCTTTTTAGCCCTTTAGTCAGGCTTAAAACCTAACTTCTCACTCCCATACTACACTGATTCAAAACTGCCGAGAACTACGATCAAGAAAGTCGCTGCATACGCCAGTTTACACCAGAATGTTGCATTTGAACGAGGTATGATTGGCGGCTGGATTTCAGCGGACCAGGATCACGATTTATGACCATTAGCTCGGCATGATATACACCAGAGTGGTGGTATTATATTCCAAGCTTAAGCCTTTGGAAGAAAATACCGCAGCCTTATATATATGTACAGTGGTGGCCTTATAATTAGAAACGATGTTTCTGGAACAGAGTTCTCTGGAGTGACGAATCTAAGTTTAATTTGTCCCAAATCTGATGGAAAAACGTATGTAAGACGTCCCCAAACAAAGCCTTTGATCCCAGGTACACAGTGAAAACTGTAAAACAAATTAACAAACATACATGTTGCTAAGTCGTTTCTAATTATAAGGCCACCACTGTATATATGTCTAGAATCACTCTTGCAGATTTCCTCAGAAACCCCAGAGCAACGCCATGTTAGTCTTTTCTGCTTGAAATTCTATACCAAGACTAGGTTCAGACGAGGTATAATCATACATGCAGACATACCTTGGTCATTGCAACCCTTAAGTCATGATTACGACCTAGCTTCTCACATTACTTATGCTGTGTAGGTTAATTTTATACATGAGCGGCGTCACCTACAATTTAAAGTCGACTTCGAGTGACAGATTTTTGAGAAACTTTTCATGGCAATTTTATTTACTCTCCGAGTTTTTGCCAGAAATCTGCTGAGAGGAAGTCGCCCACGAAATATCTTTCGTATTTCAGTTTGTTGGAGATGTCTGACGTGTAGTTTGAACCGTGGTATCACTTCTAATAAGCCAACATACTACCTACTAGATTACGACGTCTTCATAATCAATTTCACTCAAAGTCTGCAGATCGGAAGATAGGATGGAGAAATGCACGTGGGATATGATGTGCAAGCGTCACAAGGTATAGACCAGAGATCAACAATGAATCGTTTTTTCGCTACTCATAAGCACTCATGAAATTTTGAATATAAGTGAGTCAACAATATTGAAATTCAACTACGCTGATTCATTCGTACTCAGTACAACGTTGATTTATAAATACAGGTTGCAGGTTGCAATGAGTACGCGTACAGCATTCGCATCAAACTCATACCATTCGAAATATGTTTGATTCAAAATCTACTCATTCTGATTCATAACTTTATAGAAACACTTATAAATGATTCGTGGGACTCGAATCAGTCATCAAAATTTACAGTCTTAGTTGTTGTTGCATTTACAAAAAAAGAAAAAAGACAGAGCAGCAAGCACACAACCTTCTAGTAAGTGTTTTAGTGTTCGTACGCGACTCATACTTATTTTGTGATTCGTGTATATATGTTGAGTTATGGAGAGTCGATTTCAACAACATCACACATGTTGTTAAGTATGAATATGATGAGTACTTCAAACTTTGAGTAGAGGTTGCGTGATATTAAAATACAGTAATCCCTCGATATACGTCGCAGTTGGTTCTAAAAAAGGTGACGTAAATCCAATTCCATGTTGCTCATACGACAAAATAGTATGTTTTTAACAAGGAACTTAAAAAAGTTCCAGTAATCCCTCGATTTACGTCGCAGTTGGATCCAAAAAAATTCGAATGACGACGCAAATTGAAGTTAGAGGGAACAAAAAATTTGACGACGTAAATCGAAACAACGTTAATCGAGGCAACGTAAATCGCAGGATTACTGTAAGTATGAATGCGTATATGTATCAGAAATTATGAGTATGATTCGATTATATTCATCTTTTTGAATACTCATTGCTGATCTCTGGTACGGACACAAGATAACATTCGAAACGTAATTTTTCTCTTACCCAATAAAGGAAAACTAATGAGTACTTTACTTAGAAGTAAAGCAATAAACGAAGCATGACAATATTACAGAGCTGGGTAGGTTTTGTTAATGTTTTAAAACCATTACCTTCGATTCTATCGGTTATGAGCTGCTGACGGACTAATAACGCAATATTGTACTCGTCGTAATAAATAAATGAAGCAGTTGAAGAGTATAATATGCTGCACTGCACGTTGGATTGTTGCCACAATTATTATAATGGAAAACTGATTATGGGTATACACAATTGAATTGTAACCTGTGACGTTAAACTTATTTTTTTTTTGTTCCTGAAAGGCATTTAACGTATGGCACCCACTGCCATCTTCAAACAGATATAAAAAAAGAGAGAGTGTTGCCACTGACAATGCATGTTCTGTACAAGGGAATGCCTTTTAATGATTGTTCCCGGTGTTTTATTTGTTTAATTTAAAATGATTTTCAGACTGTAGTAGGTGGTATGGGTAAAGATCCATTTTTTTGTTGGTTTTTTTTTTCTTTTTTTTTTTTGGTACAACACAAGGAATTATAAAAACAATCCTCGCAACCAATGTTAACATTTATGGTAGTCAACAACATACAATGAATGCTTAACATGCTCAACGTTCAACATCATTATCATTATCATTATCGTTATCATTATCATCATTTGTGATTATCAACGTCATAATTTAATCGAGCAGATGCCATCAATTAGCGAAAGTACAGCGAAGAGGTGCTTTAACAACCAGCCACCAAAAGCGAGAGAGAAAGGACAACAAAAAAAAAAAACATTAAAAATAAAGAAAGAAAAAAAAGGACTACAAAGGCTGTGATTTAAACTACCCTTGCGGCCAGGATAATGATTGAGCGAAAACAATATCGTGATTGTTTTCATTCACATTTGTTTTGTTTTGTTTTGTTCCTTACTTACTTGGCTCATTTATTTAATTTGTGTTTCTGTTTTGTTTGTGTGTGTTTAACACTATTTTTGCATGTAGAACTGGCTACAGTTGAGGGTTGGCTAAATAGACACAACACTAACGCTGCCGATCTGCAAACCTCACAATGCTGTTCGATGACAGTAAGAATATTTCCCTGTCCAGGACTTGATAAGCACACAGAAGTTTCGTTCGCCCAGGCAAGTTAAATGCCAATCGAGCAGTAAATCAGAAAATATAAACGGAACCGGCTTAGATAAATGCAACGTAAAGCCCTTCACAACATAGTCTGAAATACAAGAGATTGGAATCCACAGTATAGCCGTCAAAAAGGAAAGCACGCTCATGCAGATCGCGGATACCGGTTGGAGCAGAAGTTGTTAATACGGGCAAAAAGTGGAGTGAATTAAAAGTATGGGAATGTATAGACTAAACTGAAGATCATTCGTACAGGCCATGTGCTCCTTATTGGTGCGAGGTGCAGTACCAACTAGATGAATAAATATCTCGGAGTCACCTTATCATTGCGTGAATATCCGGAATTCACCGGAACTGCTAACTTGTGAGACAATTTGCTTTATAAAGGGTGTTTTTTATAGAGGTATAGAACTTTAAGTTGGCATTACCTTTCAAGATGGCGACCGATTTAACAGCTGTCAAGTGATTTATTCTCAGTTTGGTTTGGCAATTCATCATGAATAGACTCACGCCTGAACAACGCTTGCAAATAGTGCAATTTTATTTCGAAAATAATGGATCTGTGCGGAAAACGTATCGCGCACTACGTCCATTTTATCGTCGACAAAATCGTCCATCAGAGCAGTTAATTCGATTAACCATGGAACATTTTCGCACCACGTTTACTCTTATTGATAACTCGCATCCCCAGAGACGCTGAACAGTGTGTACAGAAGAAGCTATTGCTGCTGTAGAGCGTAGCATTGAGGAGGACTCGAATGAGTCCATCCGCCATCGAGCACAGGGATTGGATCTGTGTCCATCCACTTTATGGAAGATTTTGCGGAAGGATCTTGGTTTGCGTGCTTACAAAATCCAACTCGTGCAAGAATTGAAGCCAAACGATCATCAAGTAAGGCGTAGATTCGTCGAATGGGCCCAAAACGAGATTACCGTTGTTCCCGATTTTCATAAGCGAATTTTGTTTAGCGATGAAGCGCACTTCTGGTTGAATGGCTACGTCAACAAACAAACCTGCCGCATTTGGAGTGAAGGTAATCCTCAAGTGTATGTGGAAACACCGTTACATCCAGAAAAACTGACTGTTTGGTGCGCTTTATGGGCTGGTGGAATCATTGGTCCGTACTTTTTCAAAAACGATGGTGGCCAGAACGTTACAGTCAATGGTGATCGGTATAGAGCCATGATTACTAACTTTTTCATTCCTGAATTGAATAACCATGATGTCCAGGAGATGTGGTTTCAACAAGACGGCGCAACATGTCACACAGCTCGTGCCACAATAGATTTATTGAAAGACACGTTTGGTGACCGCCTAATTTTACGTTTTGTACCTGTGAATTGGCCTCCAAGATCTTGTGATTTAACACCGCTAGACTACTTTCTGTGGGGCTATGTAAAGTCATTGGTCTATGCGGTAAAGCCACAAACGCTTGAAAATTAGACGTCCAGATTGGACTACATCCGCGCCAGCCGTGCCGGTCATATGCCAGAAATCATATTTAAAATGTAACGCCAGAAGATTATCTTTCGGATAAATAAAATTCATGTCAATCGATTAATCCATCGTTGTTTTATTGCAACTTAAAGTTCTATACCTCTATAAAAAAACATCCTTTATAATGGCTAATGGCTGTTTGATATCCATAACCTGTGACCTATATGACCTACAGGTGAAGACCTTTAAATTACCCATCCAAAGAACTCCGAAACGCATCATAGTGCTATCCAAACAGCTTCGTGTAATGAACAATACATGACCTTAAGGGTTGAAAAGTTTCCAACAGGCCATTTCGAACTTTGACAGTTGATAACGGCCATCTTGTTGAAGCACCATCTGTCATATATTCAGTCTGTTTTGCTAAATCATGATTAGGTGGATACATCATTCAAACAGCACGTGTAAATAATAAAATTGTTTTATTAAAATGGGTGTCCTGTTCGGACAACGTACTGCGCGCTATTCATCAAAAAATCATCTTCAGCGATGAGGTGTTAATGAACAAACAAAATTGTCGAATATGGGACGATACTAATCCGCATAAGATCCAAGAGCATCAAACGCATCTCAAAAAATTCTCATTGTTTGGCATGGATTTTGAGTTAGCGGCGTCGTTGGTCCATATTTATTTGAGAACGGCATCAGTTAGGCAAATTGGATGATGTGAACAGCAACGACATGTGGTTACAGCAGGACGTGACTTGCTACATTGAACCTCACAGGTGCTGGGGTTTTTTGTAGGGAACTCAGTCTTGAACTTCACTTCAGGTTAAAGGCTGACTGTAGTGCCTTTTAGGCAGAGATCTTCGCAATCTTGAAGGCTATCGAGGACATAGCTGGTGGGCCTACTTCGAATTCGGAACCTTATATTATCTTCGTTGACAGTCAGGCTGCCCTAAGGGCCATTGAGTCGCTCTCATGCGTATCACGGCTAGTAAGCGAGTGCAAGGAGTTGTTAAAGACTTTTGGACCAGACCGAATCCTATTCTATTCCGGGTTCATACTCGTTAATGAGACAGCAGAGGCTCCCGCTAGATTAGATTCACTTTCTGAGAGTGATGTGATAGTTGGTCCTGATCCCCCAATCTGTCACCTCTACGGCCTCATCAATGGATGGGTCAGAGAGGAAGAGCTGAGGCGTTGGGGGAATGGATCGTGTTGTTATGTTTCTGGGTGTCTGTGGCATGCTATAGACAGTGTAAGATTAGGTTGGCTGCTGGGCTTGGATAAGGCCAGCTTAAGGTTAGTTATTGGGTTTATTACGGGGCACTGCGAGATTAGGTCGCTGACAAGGATCTGGAACAGATCCCAGCTGGACTATTGCAGGGTATGTTGCGATGAGGAGGAGTTGGAGACTATCGAGTACCTCCTCTGTAACTGTCCAGCCCTTAGTACGTTGAGGTTGAAGACCCTTGGCAGGGGCTTCTTTGAGTGTTTGAATTCTATGTCGAGGGCCAACATAAAGGTACTCCATGGATTCATTCTTTTGTCTTTTGTTAGTCTGTGTAATTCCTCTCTTTCCTTATTCTCCCTTTCCTACTTTCTCCCTTTTTTCCCTATCTCCCCTATTACCCTCTCCCCTTTAGGACGTTGTACAATGGGTCAACTGGACCTACGGGTATTGTAAAGGGTGTTTTTATAGAGGTATAGAACTTTAAGTTGCAATAAAACAACGATGGATTATTCGATTGACATGAATTTTATTTATCCGAAAGATAATCTTGTAGCATTACATTTTAAATATGATTTCTGGCATATGACCGCCACGGCTGGCGCGGATGTAGTCCAATCTGGACGTCCAATTTTCGATGACTTTTTCCAACATTTGTGGCCGTATATTGGCAATAATACGGCGAATGTTGTCTTCCAAATGGTCAAGCGTTTGTGGCTTTACCGCATAGACCAATGACTTTACATAGCGCCACAGAAAGTAGTCTAGCGGCGTTAAATCACAAGATCTTGGAGGCCAATTCACAGGTCCAAAACGTGAAATTAGGTGGTCACCAAACGTGTCTTTCAATAAATCTATTGTGGCACGAGCTGTGTGACATGTTGCGCCGTCTTGTTGAAACCACATCTCCTGGACATTCATGGTTATTCAATTCAGGAATGAAAAAGTTAGTAATCATGGCTCTATACCGATCACCATTGGCTGTAACGTTCTGGCCACCATCGTTTTTGCAAAAGTACGGACCAATGATTCCACCAGCCCATAAAGCGCACCAAACAGTCAGTTTTTCTGGATGTAACGGTGTTTCCATATACACTTGAGGATTACCTTCACTCCAAATGCGGCAGGTTTGTTTGTTGACGTAGCCATTCAACCAGAAGTGCGCTTCATCGCTAAACAAAATTCGCTTATGAAAATCGGGAACAACAGTAATCTCGTTTTGGGCCCATTCGACGAATCGACGCCTTACTTGTTGATCGTTTGGCTTCAAATCTTGCACGAGTTGGATTTTGTTAGCACGCAAACCAAGATCCTTCCACAAAATCTTCCATAAAGTGGATGGACACAGATCCAATTCCTGTGCTCGATGGCGGATGGACTCATTCGGGTCTTCCTCAATGCTACGCTCTACAGCAGCAATATCTGCTTCTGTACACACCGTACAGCGTCTCTGGGGATGCGAGTTATCAATAAGAGTAAACGTGGTGCGAAAACGTTCCATGGTTAATCGAATTAACTGCTCTGGTGGACGATGTTGTCGACGATAAAATGGACGTAGTGCGCGATACGTTTTCCGCACAGAACCATTATTTTCGAAATAAAATTGCACTATTTGCAAGCGTTGTTCAGGCGTGAGTCTACTCATGATGAATTGCCAAACCAAACTGATAATAAATCACTTGACAGCTGACCTAAACCTGCTCCACAAAAGTGTTAATGCAACTGATTTTAATATGATAAAAAGTTTAAGATACGACAACAAATTTTAAAGTATACATTATAAAAACAAAAGGTCAAAGGTTAACGTTAAATTATTCAATAATAATCATATACAACTGGTTTATCAGGGCTAAACTTGACCCTGACACAATATAAACTAATAAATAATGGTAGTAATAAATTATTTCTAATTAGTGAACCCCTGTTGTTGCATAGTTGTTGTTATAAATTTAAGCCGGCTACTGAATGCAGTAATAAAAGATTTTCTCTTGACATTTTATTCATTACATGTATGTATGTGTATATGTATGTATGTATGTATGTATGTATGCATATATTCATTATTATTATTATTGAAGTTGTTGTTGTTATTATAATTATTATTATTATTGTGTTGATATTTAATTATTATAAAAATAAACTGCAGCTATTGTAGGTTCTTAATTCATGGTATGACATATCATATGCATAAGTATGTATGTATGTATGTATGTATGTGTGTCTCCCTCTATGCATATGCGTTAGTATATGTAGATTGTGGCTCTCTGCTCTCTTTAGTACACTTTATTTAATTAATTTAAAAGCGTGCGGATAATACCATCAGCCAAATAAATAAGCCCCGGCCAAGTCAGTCAAACCGACGACAAACGGTTGGTCGGTTGCATCAGCTTAAATTATGATAACGAACTATGGTTCATGATGATGATGATGATGATGATTAAAACTTAAAAGTCAAAACGTACGTATATATTTTGGTAACGTATAAGGGATTTGAATCCGAAATACCGATTTAATGTGAATTTTATCAATATAGACTACAACAACAACAAATAGTTTTCTTAACTGTTTTTTTTTTTCAAGAGACCGATAGTTTACAGTGTTAGAAAATGAAAATAAAAAAGTGTTGTATTAAACGATTAAAATTATTAAAAAAGACTTAAGTTTAGATTTGATTATCGAACGACTTTTTCTTTAAAAAAAAAGAAAAAAGAATTTCAGCAAATTAAGATCTTAAATGATCAGCTTAATTTTTTATGTCAAAGCCAGTAGGAGGGTATTAAGAACTAAAGCAAGTGATCTACAATTTTATGATCGATTTTTGTGTTGTTAAAAATATTCGTTTTTAATTTGAAAACCATTCAAGACACTTTTACAATCAATTTGAATTTAAAATCCTAAATTTAAAAAAATAAAAAGACGCAGGTAATAGAGAGAATTGAGATTTACAAATTTAGGAAAATAAAATCAAGTAATTCTCACTAATGAGCAATAAAACCTTAGTTTAAATGCATTATTGCACATATTCTCGAACAGGGCATGGTTTAAACATTAACTTCGGCGATAATTATCGTTTAAGCATGGCACCTGCCTCGCAGTCTAAAGGGTCCGCCAAATAACTTTTTTTTGAAAATGCTTTAAAAAAAAACTGCTGAATATTTTCTCAAATTTCTTTTTTTATTTGAAAGTACAATCCTTCCGGTTAATAATGGAAAATAATTTCATTCAAATGACTGCCTCGGATGGCCTTGCAGTAGCCTACACCAGAAGATGCCGATTTTGGCAAAAAAAATCATTTTTTCAGATGAAGCTCATTTTGATCTTGGCGGGTATGTAAACAAGCAAAATTGTCGCATTTGGGGCACAGAAAACCCGCACGCATACATTGAAAAGCCGACGCACCCAAAACGAGTCACTGTTTGGTGCGGATTTTGGTCCACAGGCATAATTGGGCCATTTTTCTTCGAAAATGAGCAAGGAGTGGCCGTTACAGTCAATGGCGATCGTTATCGGGCCATGTTGAACGAATTTTTGTTCACAAAAATTGAGGAGGAGGATATTGGCAACATTTGGTTTTAACAGGACGGCGCTACGTGCCACACAGCCGAAGCTACACTCGATGTTTTGCGCCCTGTTTTTGAAGATCGCATTATCAGCCGCAGAGCTGATGTCGTTTGGTTACCTCGGAGCTGCGATTTGACACCGTTGGACTATTATTTGTGGGGTGCCGTTAAAGATAAGTGTTACGCCGACAAGCCAGAGACAATTGACGCTTTAAAGGACAATATTCGTGAAGCCATTGGTGAAATACAGCTGCACACAATCGATAATGTGCTTAAAAATTGGACCGATCGTGTAGGCTACTGCATGGCCAACCGAGGCAGCCATTTGAATGAAATTATTCTCCATTATTAACCGGAAGGATTGTACTTTCAAATAAAATAAGAAATTTGAGAAAATATTCAGTAGTTTTTTTTAAAGCATTTTCAAAAAAAAAAGTTATTTGGCGGACCCTTTATAACAAGCACCTCCCTAAAGTGAAATTCCCAAACGTCGCGAATACAAAGTCAACAAAGAACACTTAAAGACAGGCGATACTCAAAGAGCTGGAATAGTATCACTTCTCATGGAAAGAGGGACGAATTGCAGCAACAAACTGCTTTAAATTAAAAAAAAAATTCTGAAAGCTATGTGCTCCTAGGAGGGCTAATGGAAAAAACTTACAAGAGAATGCAAAAGCGCTCATTAGTGGTAGTAGTGTAATACACTTCTATTGCTTCATTGCAACACGCAGGTTGCAGGTTTCACTGTTTTATTGATATTATAACCCTTAACCCTGGACGGTTACTCTTCGTTGGTTGGATGATAACGAAAGTTTGCTTGAATCGACGAACAAAAAAATTTTTTTTCGTCTACTGACTGCAAGCTTTCATTATCAACTAACGAAGTCTAGTAGGTAGTGCGTTGGCTTATTAGACGTAAAGCCCGGGTTCGTGTCAGACATCAAAACGAAATATGAAAAAAAAATTTCTTCGACGACTACCTCTCAGAAGATTTCTGGAAAAAAAAGTAAATAAACCTGCCAGGAGAAAGTTTCTCAAAAATATGGCGTGCGGAGTCGACGTTAAACTGTAGGTCCCGCCACTCATGTATAAAATTAATGGACATAACATGAGTGGTGTGAGAAGCTAGGCCGTAATCCTGACTGTAGGGTTGTAGTGGCCAATTATGTATGTATGTATGTATGTTGTTGAAAAAAAAGATCGAAATTTGGTCAAACAGAAAAGAGTTGTATGATAAAGAGTAAATGAGCTTCGTCGATTCGATGAACAGTAACCGTCCAGGGTTAAGGATCTTGTTACTATCAAGCATGTATCTTGACGTAGTCCTTCTCATAGAGCTTGTCCTAATACAGCCTGTCTAAAAGAGAGCACAAGGCATTACAGAGAGAGTTCCTTTGTGCAGAACCACTTTTCCTATATGCAACACAGTGTTTCAATATGTATTTGGGTAGGTAGGTAGGTTAGGTCGAAGTGGTAGCTCTGATATCAAAGAGCTCACTTGAGCACGCATTGCCGCCCGTTGTGATGCCACGAGTGTACGCAGTCTCTGTACTGATCAAGTTCCACCAGAATCAGGGAAGAGAAGGAAGTTGGTCAGCGCAGGGTCTGCACGGTTGTTGTTGTTGTTGTAACAGTTCGGCTGTTGTCTCCGGAAGCTTTTCCCTGTATGTGAATAAAGATAATTTTAGTTTATGTGTTCTATTTGTAGTGTGCCGTGTAATTTGATGGGGATGGAAAGGGTTTGAAATGGGATTGTTGTATGTGCGTGTTGTTAACGTCATGTTGTAGGTAGTCCGAGGAAGTTAGCTGTCATCGTAGGGTTCAGCCATAGGTCTACTGGCCGCAGGGCTGTCGGTTTAACTGGACAGCTAAAAATGTGCAACGTGTCGTGTGGTGTTTGGTTGCATGATGGGCAGCTATCTTGGATTTCCGGGATAATTCTAGCTCTGTAGCTGTTCAGGAAGTTTGACCATCCTGATCTGAGCTGGGCTAGAATAGTCCTCGTTACTCTTGGTAGCTGCCTTTCTGAATCGGCTATGGGTGGTGGGTGCTGATTTATGACCTTGTTATGGCTGAGCTCGTCTCTGGCCGTCGCGACGATGGCATTGTGAAGAGTATTTTGTGCCTCCCTGACGGACAGTGTGTCGGTTATTGAGGGTATGAGGTGTATAATGTCTGAGTTGTATGTGGTGAGGTCTTGTCTAATGCGGCGAGGAGGGGGATCATTTAAGACTATGTGGTGGTTTGGATGGGAAGGTTGGTAGCAGGCTATGAGAAATTGTTTTGTGAGCAGCTCGTTGTGTTTTTTCACCTTCAGCATCTTGGTCTCCTCATGGAGATGGTCTATACTAGTCATCCTCACGCATCCTGTGGCTATACGCAGGGCGTTGTTCTGCGACGTCTGTAGTGCCCTCCACTGTGTGTCACTCAGGAATGATGTCCAGATTGGAGCAGCATAATTGAGGAGAGACCGTCCGATAGCCTTATAGGTGGAGAGGATGGTTTCCTTGTCCATTCCCCATGAGGTGCCAGCTAGAGCCTTTAGGACCTTGTTTCTTCTCTTCACGCTGGTGTAGATGTTAGTCGCATGTGCGGCGAAGTGAAGCAAGTTGTCGAAGGTGACCCCGAGGATCTTTGGGTACCTAACTGTGGGAATGATGTTTCCTTCCACTGCGACGTTTAACGTGATTCTTACTTCCTTCGTCCATGTCGTGAAGAGGGATACAGTTGATTTTGGATTTTGATTTTGGATTTTGAATTCCACCAGGGACGAGAGGTAGGTGGTTATGTTGGAGCTGACTTCGTCGATGTTAATGCCCGAGGAAAAGACCGTACAATCGTCCGCGTAAGAGACCAAGGAGATGTTAGAAGGTGGCGTTGGGAGTGAGGTGAGGTAGATATTAAACAGGATAGGCGACAGGACTCCTCCCTGTGGGACACCCATCTTTATTCTCCTGTGAGAGGATTTTTGTCCCCTAAACTCAACGTATGCCTGCCTACCTCCAAGGTAATTGGAGGTCCAGCGTTTCAGGTCGTTGGGCAAGGCTGAGTTTAGTATATCTCTCAGGAGTGTGGGGTGGTCGACCGTGTCAAAGGCCTTTGAAAGGTCAAGGGCCGCAACGACAGTTCGTTGACACGGTCGTTGTTGGTTGAGTCCGTCAGCTATCCTAGTAGTTATCTCGGTGAGAGCCGTGGTGGTGCTTCGCCCTTCTTTGAAGCCATGTTGGTGTTCTGCCAGTGGGAAGTGCTGTTTGAAAGCAGGGAGCAGGAGGGCTTCTAGGATCTTTACCATTGGTGATAGTAAGGAGATCGGCCTGTATGATTCTCCTTTGGTCGCTGGTTTGTTCGGTTTTAGGATCGGGATGATCCTAGCGACCTTCCAGATGTCAGGTATCACCAGGCTGTGCAATGACAGGTTTATTAATCTGGTAATGAACCTCAAAGCCCTCTCGCCCAGCTTCTTCAGCATAAGCATGGACAGTCCGTCGGGTCCCAATGCCTTAGATGGTTTGGCGTTGGTGATGATGTAGGCCACCGCGGATTCCTCAAATGACTGTGGTTGTTGGTCTCTACACAGGTTCCTTAGCAGCCTCAGTGTTGCTCTCTTGTTCTTATTCTGCTCAGTTGGGTGTTCGACAAATTGCTTGCAGAATTCTTTGGCGCACTTTTTGCCCTCAATATATTGCCTGCCTTCAAATTCAATGGCTGTGAGGTTGTTATTAATTTTAGAGCCAGATAGGTTTCTTATGGTCTTCCACAGTTTCTTGGGAGCTAAGGAGTAGCGTTCTAGGTGTTCCAGCCATTTGGAACGTCTGTGCTCGTTCACCAATTTGTTTATTCTTATGTTCAGAGACTCTAGCCTCTCGTCCGCTGGGTTAGCCGCTCTGATGTTATCCCGCTGTTGAGCCAGGCGCGCGGCATCTGAAGGGTAGTTCGGCCTGGTGTTGTTAATTCTGCCGGCGGGAATAAAACGCTTCGCCGCATTTTGAACAATTGTTCGGAATTGCCTCTCACCATTTCTAACGCACGTGGGAGGGAGCATATGTTCAAGGTTATCCTCAATGAAGATCCTGAAACCTTCCCAGTTGGCCTTATTGTAGTTCACGTACGTCTGTCGGTCAGGTTCCATAAAGTCGCTGCGTTTTTCTATGTTGACCACTATGGGTAAGTGGTCGGAGCTAAGGGCAGTATACGTCTGCCAGGTGGTAAAGGCTAGAAGTGACCGACTAGCAATGGTGAGGTCTGGGGAGCTAGAGCATCTTGCGGTGACTCTGGTCGGCTGTGGCTCGTTTATCGTGGCGAAGTCCGACTCGTCTATTTGACCGGCTATCGCGATCCCACGTTGATCGTTGGGAAGAAGGGAATACCAGCTCTCATGATGTGCGTTGAAATCACCTAGAATGATCTTATTTTCACCCTGGAGGAGATGCATGATGTTCGGGTGGTAGTGGGTTCCTATACTATTTACTGGTGGAATGTAAACATTTGTGATTTCGATATCGGTTTCCTCTGACCTTACCGATATTGACATCGCCTCGATGATGTTATCTGGATTGGTGTGGGCTGGAACATTAGTTAATTTGTATTTCACGTTCCGTTCGAGGATGAAAGCAAGTCCTCCTCCGTTGTCCCTTTCCCGGTCTTTCCTCACTATATTATAGTTGCCCGCAGATGTAATGGTGCACTCCCTGGGTAACTTGGTCTCCTGTATGGCGGCTATTTTGATGTTGTTGTCGTACATGAAGTTGGTAATATCTGCTATTTTATTTCTAAGTCCGTTACAGTTTAGCTGCAAGATGCTGAAATTAAAGTGTGGGCTGTCCACGGTGGGTTGATGAGCTATGGGGGTTATGGATGGGGGGATGGATGGTATGGGTTGTGAATTTATGTTTGTGTGTGTTGTGGATTCCTGCCGGTTGCGTCGTCGTGTAGTTATTGCATGTGTATCGTGTTGTGGGTCCATACGGGTGTCCGTTGAGTCTGTGTCGTGTTGTGTATTACAGCAGTGAGCTCTGAAGTTCACAGACCACTCCCGATGAGAGGAGAGGCCTGAGCATCTCCTGAGGTGGCACCAGTTGCCACAGCTGTTACATCTCACTGATGTTATGTTTCTCCTGATGATTGTATGGCACACTGAACAGATCCATTCAGGACCTGGATTCTGTTCAATGCCAGCTCTTATTAGTAGGGTACAGAGCAAATGCGCTGGCATGATTTGCTCACCTTGGGAAAAAACTTCCGGTTGATACAGCTTTCGCTGAGTTGACAATCCTTGGCCGATATTGAATCGGGTCGTTCCGGAGCGTAGATCCGATTGTCGTGGGAACGCACGGTCTGCACGGTAGGTAGGTAGGTTGAACGAAAAAACCATCATACAAACGGGCCTCATAGAAGTCACCGTAGTCTAGTAGGTAGTGAGTTGGCTTATTAGACGCAAAAGCCTGAGTTCGAGCCCCAGGCCAGGCATCAAAGACAAAATACAAAATGTATTTTTTCGGCGACTTCCTCAGCAGATTTCTGGCAAAAACTCTGAGAGTAAATACAAATTGCCATGAAAAAGTTTCTCAAAAATCTGTCGTTCGGAGTCGAACTTTAAACTGTAGGTCCCACCACTCATGTATAAAATTAACACACACGACATAAGTGGTGTGAGAAACTAGGTCGTAATCCTGACTGAAGGGTTGTAATGACTAATTATTTGGGTAGGTAGGTAGGTTAGGTCGAAGAGCTCACTTGAGCACTCATAGCCGCCCGTTATGATGCCACGAGTGAACGCAGTCTCTGTACTGACCAAGTTCCACCAGAATCAGGGAAGAGAATAAAGTTGGAGCTGCACTATAGGTAGGTAAGTTGAACGAAAAAACCATCATACAAACGGGCCTCATTGCCATATCGCCATATCGTTTTTATTGCACCATTCACTTTCAAGGAAAATAGATTAAAATTTAATGCCTGTAGGCAGCCTTTTATCTTTCTTCGGTTTTTTGATATGGTGTCCAGTAGTACAGGACATTCCCAATTGTCACCTGAAAGTATTTCAACAACATTTTTGCCTTAAAAGACAAAAAAAAAATCAAATTTCTCGATTCCAAATAAAAACTTAAAATTAAAAGTAAGAAAACTAAGAGTATTCAATAAAAAAGAAAACGAAAACAAAAGCAAAAAGTCAAAAAAAAACTAGAATGTCTGTCAAAAAAATTGAAGACGGATTAATTGTTTTTGTTTTTGCTTTCCTTTTTGTGTCTCAAATGATTTCCAATCAGATGTTTTTTGTGTGACCTAATGGACAGATACGGTTTTCTTTTTTTCTTTTGCTTTTTCTAGATTATAATCTCCACACTTGTGTGAATTTGATTCCACCAACTTAATAATCATTCCAGAGCTCTTGCCATGCCATGGCATATCAAGCACAGTATAGTATAGCAGAGCAGTACAATAATGCAGCATTTAAAGCCAGTAACTTTAGCAGAGGAATAGGAGCACAGAACTCCCAAAACATTATCAGATTGCTTTAGGGAGCAAGTGTTTGTGTGTTCGTTGGAGTAAAGCATTTTAAAAAATGAATGAAAGAGAGAGAAAAACGAGAAATAAGAATTGTATATGAATGTGGGAAGGGGGGAAACACTCGAGCTAAATGATAAAAAAATTCAATATCGCTTTTAAATGGTGGAGTCAAGTGTAAATAAGCTAAAATCCCACGATTCGGGTGGTAAAATAAATGCTTGGCTGGCATCATACAATCATTAATGAAATATAAGGTAACGAACGTACTCTCTGCCTTAATTTAATACGTTTTCTGGAGTTTCTTCTGCATTTAAAGTGTCTTTTTTCATTAGATGACATACGCCATATCAGTTGTCAATTAAACTGAAATGCAACAGCAACAGCCAACAGCCAAACATCCAACACCAACACACTAAAAATATTAAAGATCAGACAGGAAGTCAAGTTTGTCAATGGCATCTCGCATAAATTGACATTATCGTCGTTCCATATACGTCCATACATACATACGAGGCATGAGTTGATATAAATATTTGACACTTGACATATTGAAAACCAACCAGCCAATAATGGAAATGAAAAGATAATGCATCCACAAGATCTCAGCAAGAGTCTTTCCTTTTTTGTTTTGTTCAGTCAAACTGAATCACAATTAAAGTCAAAAGTTTTTTTGTTGTTGACTGCTGTTCTCTTCTTTTTTGCCATTCTTCTGTCATTATTTTGATTTTTATTAAATGCCACCAACTGTGTTTTGGAGTGTCAATAATATTGGCAAGTTTTGAAGTCTATTTATTTCGAAAGTAAAATTGGTTTTTTTTTTTTTTGTTTGTTTTTTAAGAGATTAAAAATTGAATTTGTGTCAGCCTTTTAAAGGAGTAATGTTTTTAACACAAGCCCACTAGTGTTCACTTTTGCGAAATGTGAACATTTTTTGACATTAACGAACTAAAGGGTCCGCCAAATAACTTTTTTTTTTTGAAAATGCTTTAAAAAAAAACTACTGAATATTTTCTCAAATTTATTTTTTTATTTGAAAGTACAATCATTCCGGTTAATAATGGAAAATAATTTCATTCAAATGGCTGTCTCGGCTGGCCATGCAGTAGCCTATACGATCGGTCTAATTTTTAAGCACATTATCGATTGTGTACAGCTGTAATTCACCAATGGCTTCACGAATATTGTTCTTTAAAGGGTCAATTGTCTCTGCCTTGTCGGCGTAACACTTATCTTTGACGGCACCCCACAAATAATAGTCTAACGGAGTCAAATCGCAGCTCCGCAGGGCGCAAAACATCGAGTGTAGCTTCGGCTGTGTGGTACGTAGCGCCGTCCTGTTGAAACCAAATTTTGCCAATATTCTCCTCTTCAATTTTTGTGAACAAAAATCCGTTCAACAGTGCCCGATAACGATCGCCATTGACTGTAACGGCCACTTCTTGCTCATTTTTGAGGAAAAATTGCCCAATTATGCCTCTGGACCAAAATCGGCACCAAACAGTGACTCGTTTTGGGTGCGTCGGCATTTCAATGTATGCGTGCGGGTTTTCTGTGCCCCAAATGCGACAATACCCGCCAAGATCAAAATAAACTTCATCTGAAAAGATGATTTTTTTTTGCCAAAATCGGCATCTTCTGTAACTCGATCGCAGGCCCACTTAGCGAAGCGAAAACGCATTGGATGGTCAATTGGCTTCAACTCCTTAACCAATTGGACTTTGTATGGCGTCCTACCAAGGTCTGTATGCAAAATTCGTCTCAATGATGTCTCCGAAATGTTCAATTGTTGACAACGACGGTGAATTGATGTTGATGGCGCTTCACGCACACTTTCTGCCACAGCAGCAATATTATCGGGTGTACGCACTGTTATTGGCTTTTCACGCTTTGGTTTATCGATGAGGATGCCAGTTTCTTTCACTTTTTTCACAAGTTAACGAACATACGCAGCTGACGGTACTTCCCTTCTTCCAAAATCCGTACGCAATTTTCATTCATCACATTCTGTAACATAGCCATGATTTTCAAAGTAATGTCGCAATATTTCCCAAAGTTATTCAAGCGTATACACAACCATATCCGTTCAGCGGAAGGATAAAACTAATTATCTGTCAAATCAGACATGAGCTAAGTGTTACCATTCACGAAATAAGCACTAGTTGAACAAAAACGTTAGATGGCAGACCCTTTAGCATTGCAGAGCATAGGCTTTTAACTATTGTATCTCTTTAGGATATATGTACGTAACTGTAGAGAAAATTATGAAGATGATGTATGCGTTACATAGCCATGACATTTGGTAACCCTATCATTTTTAGGACCTGCTGCAATAAAGTAATCACCCGCTTGTGTGGAAAAAATTTGTTTAATAAAACTGAGACAAATCAAACGCAGAGTAAACAGTCTGATGAATGTTCTTAATGCCAAATGTTCGCCTTCCCAAAATCTCTGTAAATATAATCATCGTTGTTTACATTTATTGTTGTAGTGTTGTTTGTTTATTTTGTTTACATTTATACCTGTAGTATTGTTTGTGTATTTTTGTTTACTTGTTTACCGTTGTTTTTTATGCTGGTGTTTGTTGTTATATTAAGCAGTACGATAATTTGTAAATAAGTTTGTTTACTGCATCGCTTTTTAGATTTTTCATTTTCGTAACATTAAGAAGAAGGGGAAGATATTTTTAAAAACAGTCTCATTTACCTTTTCCAGCTCGAGAGCCAACAGTTGTAATATGTGACTTCCATTGGACTTTGTTGAAAGATAATCTTATTGCCTTGTCCCATAAAAACACTACAACATGCGGTTCATGTATTTTGCAATGCCCGACGATGTTCGTAAACGTCCACGATGGCAAGAATCTTAGGAGTTTTACTGTAGTGTTGCCCATCACTATTTTGGCAGTTTCTCACTTCAAGTTTCACTAATTCATCATGAACCTAATACTCCGAGATTTGATCTTGCTTTTCTGCGTTTGCCCTTAGCTGCAAATTTGAAACGTTACTCATACGCCACCACTCATACACTGTCAAATCACTGCACATTAGCAATCATCAACATCAATCCTATGATGATGTATGATAGTCGTGCGGCTACGACATCCTTATGGAGCATGTGTACCACATCTAAGACTATCCAAGAATGCCACGTATCTCTGGAGCAGACAATGAGACTTTCAATGGTAACCCTCTTGTAAACTTTTGGAGACGAAGGATGCTGACGGTAACAACATAGTTAAAGCACTTAAAGAAGCTGGTATAGTGAATACTCCTTTGTCGGGTGACAAACTAAAAAGCAAAAAAAATGTGACGAAGTGTCGCCCTCTACCCACTCTATTCATTCTCCTACAAACTATCTTTCCCGTATCCCAACGCAATGCACTGCACATGAATAGAGGTCATCTCTTGTGTGTTGCTATAATAAATAGGACTAGGACTAGGACTTTGCTGCTGTATTGGGTCTTTCATTAAGAGCTTCCTATCTTTAAATTTAAGTAAAACAAAGTGTGTGTAAGATATCATCGACATTTTTTACCAGCTTAAAAGACCTATTGATGCCATTATGTGTGGAATATAACATCGTTTCAATGTCCGCCGTATGGCTTATCTAGATGGAGCACATCCAAAATGTTCAATTTTTCATGGCAATGACAGATGGCATAGGTTATGTTGGCTTTGAGAACCGCTGTGGTGTGTGGCTTATTCGCATACAACTGCAACTTAAGCAAAAACCCCACAAGAAAAAGTCTAACGAAGTCAAATCGCACAAACTCGATGGCCAATTTGCACCATCTCCACGTAAGATAAACATGCTGACAAACCAATCGTGCAGAATATCCAATTCGGCATAAGTTTTGTGACACTTAGCGCCATGTTAAAACCACATGTCGTTGGTATCAAGAGTTCAAGAAGTTCGTAACCATCGATGTACAATGCTCCTCATTGACAGTGATAACATGGCTAAGATGTATGGACCAATGACGCCAACAGTTCAAAATCCATACCACATAGTGACTTTTTTGAGATGCTTTAGACACTCTCGGATCTTTTTGGTTTGGTATCGTAGCAAATTCGATAATTTTGTTTGTTTATGAATGCATTTATCCAGAAATGGGCCTCATCGCTGAGGATGATTTTTCGATAACGCAGACAGAAACATTTCCTAATTTAACTGCCGTTGCTGCTACGTAAAATACAGCAGTATAGGTAATGATAAAGGGTCCGCCAAATAACTTTTTTTTAAATGCTTTAAAAAAAAAACTACTGAATATTTTCTTAAATTTCTTTTTTTATTTGAAAGTACAATCCTTCCGGTTAATAATGGAAAATAATTTCATTCAAATGGCTGGCTCGGCTGGCCATGCAGTAGCCTACACGATCGGTTCAATTTTTAAGCACATTATCGATTGTGTGCAGCTGTATTTCAACAATGGCTTCACGAATATTGTCCTTTAAAGCGTCAATTGTCTCTGGCTTGTCGGCGTAACACTTATCTTTGATGGCACCCCACAAATAATAGTTCAACGGTGCCAAATCGCAGCTCCGAGGTGGCCAAACGACATCAGCTCTGCGGCTGATGCGATTTTCAAAAACAGGGCGCAAAACATTGAGTGTAGCTTCAGCTGTGTGGCACGTAGCGCTGTCCTGCTGAAACCAAATGTTGCCAATATCCTCCTCTCCAATTGTTGTGAACAAAAATTCGTTCAACATGGCCCGATAACGATCGCCATTGACTGTAACGGCCACTCCTAGCTCATTTTCGAAGAAAAATTGCCCAATTATGCCTCTGGACCAAAATCCACACCAAACAGTGACTCGTTTTGGGTGCGTCGGCTTTTCAATGTATGCGTGCGGGTTTTCTGTGCCCCAAATGCGACAATTTTGCTTGTTTACATACCCGCTAAGATCAAAATGAGCTTCATCTGAAAAGATGATTTTTTTTGCCAAAATCGGCATCTTCTAGTGTAGGCTACTGCATGGCCAGCCGAGGTAGCCATTTGAATGAAATTATTTTCCATTATTAACCGAAAGGATTGTACTTTCAAATAAAAAAAGAAATTTAAGAAAATATTCAGTAGTTTTTTTTAAAGCATTTTCAAAAAAAAAAAAGTTATTTGGCGGCCCTTTATTTGCGTCGTCTGTAGTTTTATTTCCGTTTTCTTCAAGAGAAACTTATTTTAAACTGCTTGTCTAAATTGAAATGTCACCTGTTAACTTATGTGAACCTTCCTCTGGTCATTGCTTTTATTTATAGTGGTACCAAATTTCGATAAATTCACCGATTAACTATGAATCGTTCGATTTATTACCTTTAGGGAAAGGTTAAGACTGTATGATAGCTCTAAACCAACAAGAATCTTATATTGTCCTTGGTTTTAAGAGACGAGAGCATCATATGTAGGCATTTCTAGTAGCAAAAATTAATTCAAAAAATCATATCCTGTAAAAAGGATTCGAATTATCGAAATCGAATTCAAAAAATGGAACACACAATGTTTATTTTATAAACAACAATAAAACCACAATACAATACACTTTTCATACTTTTAAAGTCTGTCCATCAAATCAAATCAAAGGAGTGAAATTTTCTTTTTTATTACGATATTACAATACCACCACGCCACCAGTGCATGAGCAGCACTGTAAACAGGAAATAAGACTTGGCATTACAGTTTCTACCCCGTACCCATGCATGGCTCTTATGAAATTTGCAAAACAAACAACAAGAATAAATCACTTAAAAAGGTGTGCAAATAAATTATTTCTTTGGATTTCTTTTTATTTCAATTTTAATTTTCGTTTTTCAAAAAGAACACTCAACCGACTGTGTTATTTTGTGTGTTTTATTTGCTAAATTGGCCAAAGGAAACGAAATGTAAAACCAAAAAATTACTAGAAAAAGGGGTGGCTGCCGTTGTTTGTTGTTGAAATATTTTTTTATCCTGTGGTAAAAACAGAAAACAGAAAACACACACAAAAGTTAATAACAAATCTTGACATTACACAAGATGTATTCAATAGTCCTTGTACAATTGAAATCGAAAGAATAGGAATTCATTGCTCTTTTTCGAGTTGAATACAACACACGCACTTCTATTTGTTCAGTTTTTGTTTTTATTACAACAAAAAAAAAAAAGTTGAACAAGGATTTCAAGTGTATTTGTGTTGGTTAAATGACATCCTTGAAGTTGAGCTCGACTGAAATGTATGTTTGATCGTTGTAAAAGGGGATTCCAATGCGAACTTTTCTTTAAAAATTTGTAAGAAGGGTTTTAAACTGATTTAACTGATGATCGTAAAGAATCTCTTGCACTCATCAAAATATTTCCGAATTTTATAGGCTGTAGATTGAACTTAGAAGTCCCTTGTAGCAGGGTTTAAGAGAAAATGATCTACCAGAGTTTAAAATATTATTCTCTCGGAAGACAAGTCAACTTGAAAGACAAGAAGACTTCGACCTCTTAGAGGGTCAGACATCAAAACGAAAATATGAAAAAATATTTCTTCGGCGATTAAAATTTGATAAAATTGCCATGGAAAGTTTCTCAAAAAAATATCTATCGTTCAGAATCGATTTTAATCCCACCACTCATGTATAAAATTAATACACACAACGTGGGTGGTGTGAGAAACTAGGTCGTGATCCTGACTAAAGGGTTGTAATGTAAAAATCGCTTTCAAGACTTGTTGATGCCATTATGTGTGGAATACAGCATCGCAACGATGTCTCTGTGTGGAAGGCAAATGACTCTGGCTTATAAAGGGTGTTTTTTATAGAGGTATAGAACTTTAAGTTGCAATAAAACAACGATGGATTATTCGATTGACATGAATTTTATTTATCCGAAAGATAATCTTGTGGCATTACATTTTAAATATGATTTCTGGCATATGACCGCCACGGCTGGCGCGGATGTAGTCCAATCTGGACGTCCAATTTTCGATGACTTTTTCCAACATTTGTGGCCGTATATCGGCGATAATACGGCGAATGTTGTCTTCCAAATGGTCAAGCGTTTGTGGCTTTACCGCATAGACCAACGACTTTACATAGCCCCACAGAAAGTAGTCTAGCGGTGTTAAATCACAAGATCTTGGAGGCCAATTCACAGGTCCAAAACGTGAAATTAGGCGGTCACCAAACGTGTCTTTCAATAAATCTATTGTGGCACGAGCTGTGTGACATGTTGCGCCGTCTTGTTGAAACCACATCTCCTGGACATCATGGTTATTCAATTCAGGAATGAAAAAGTTAATAATCATGGCTCTATACCGTACACACACCATTGACTGTAACGTTCTGGCCACCATCGTTTTTGAAAAAGTACGGACCAATGATTCCACCAGCCCATAAAGCGCACCAAACAGTCAGTTTTTCTGGATGTAACGGTGTTTCCACATACACTTGAGGATTACCTTCACTCTAAATGCGGCAGTTTTGTTTATTGACGTAGCCATTCAACCAGAAGTGCGCTTCATCGCTAAACAAAATTCGCTTATGAAAATCGGGAACAACGGTAATCTCGTTTTGGGCCCATTCGACGAATCTACGCCTTACTTGATGATCGTTTGGCTTCAAATCTTGCACGAGTTGGATTTTGTAAGCACGCAAACCAAGATCCTTCCGCAAAATCTTCCATAAAGTGGATGGATACAGATCCAAATCCTGTGCTCGATGGCGGATGGACTCATTCGGGTCTTCCTCAATGCTAGGCTCTACAGCAGCAATAGCTTCTTCTGTATGCATCGTACAGCGTCTCTGGGGATGCGAGTTATCAATAAGAGTAAACGTGGTGCGAAAACGTTCCATGGTTAATCGAATTAACTGCTCTGATGGACGATTTTTTCGACGATAAAATGGACGTAGTGCGCGATACGTTTTCCGCACAGAACCATTATTTTCGAAATAAAATTGCACTATTTGCAAGCGTTGTTCAGGCGTGAGTCTATTCATGATGAATTGCCAAACCAAACTGAGAATAAATCACTTGACAGCTGTTAAATCGGTCGCCATCTTGAAAAGTAATGCCAACTTAAAGTTCTATACCTCTATAAAAAACACCCTTTAAATCAAACTGAATTTGACCAATAGTATGATTTATTTGTTGATTTTGAGGACCTCTGTGGCTTGTGGCTTATACACATTCAGCTGCAACCTAAGTCGTGGTCACCACCTAGCTTCTCACACCACCCACGTTGTGTGTTAATTTTATCCATGAAACGAGAGACCTACACATTAAAGCCGACATCGAATCACCGATTTTTGAGAACCATTTTATAGAAAATTTTATTTACTCTCAGAGTTTTTGCCAGAAGACTGCTGAGAGGAAGTCGCCGAAAGAAATATTTTTTCTATGTTTTGTTTTGGTCGAGTTATCTGAGCTGATGTTTGAACCATGCGGTCTCATTTAATAAAGGAACACACTATCTACTAGACTACGGTGACTTTTCGAGTTAAGAAAAAATCTAACGGGTTGAAATAACATGATATCGGCAAACATTCGGAAATGACCATGCCCTCGAATCGCTTGAGTGGAACAACCAAAGTGGCATGAGCTGTGTGGCATGTAGCACAGTTTTGCTGAAACCACGTGTCGCTGATAACCAAACCAGCCATTCAGGCGAAAAGAAGTTACTAATTATTGGCCTATAGTGCTTGCAGTTCAACAGTGATGGCCTGGACAACGTTGTTCTCTAGGATCTCAGGCGGATTGGTATTGTTCACGTATCCATTCATCCAGAAATGGGCCTTATCGCTGAAGATGATTATTCATTGATGAATCACACGGCAGATTACCCATTTTATTAAAAAAAACATTATCAGTCTGATCTAATAGATCGCTTACATTCATGTGTGAATTGATACTCGGTAGGGGAGTGCCTGCTCGAGCAAGTTCATCAACTATACAATTATCCGGTACATTTCTGCGACCAACCCTTAACAAAAAAACGAATGCTATGGTTGATCAAGTTTAGATCTGAACGTTTAACCCACTGATTGATGCTAGTAGTTGAAGATCCCTTACTCAAGATCAGTTCAGCAGCCTGAATTAATAGTCATTACCTCGGTCTGAAGCAGACCAGACAGTTGTCAAGGTATTGGAGGGATATCCTAATGTTAAATCAGAAAATACCACAGCCTAGTTCAGAACCCTCCATATAAACTTCAATAGAATTCCCGGAGCATATAATGACAGAGGACTAGTCTTCCCTGCTTTGAATTCTAATGTGAAATATTCTATCAAAACTAGGTTCAGGCGATGTTTAATAAATATCACTAAGATCCCACGGATTCTCAGATAGGTTGGAGAAGTACTAAGATGAACAGATAATGTCAGCGGACTAGTCTTCCCTGCTTTGAATTCGAGTGTGAAATATTCTATCAAAACTAGGTTCAGACGATATGTAACCAATGCCGCAAAGATCCTGTGGATCCTCAGATAGGTTAGAGAAGTACTAAGATGAACAGATAATGTCAGCGGACTAGTCTTCCTGCTTGGAATGCGAGTGTGAAATATCAAAACCAGGTTCAGACGATATGTAACCAATGCCACTAAGATCCCACAGATCCTCAGATAGGTTAGAAAAGTAAAGGGTGTTTTTTATAGAGGTATAGAACTTTAAGTTAGCATTACTTTTCAAGATGGCGACCGATTTAACAGCTGTCAAGTGATTTATTCTCAATTTGGTTTGGCAATTCATCATGAATAGACTCACGTCTGAACAACGCTTGCAAATAGTAGAATTTTATTTCGAAAATAATGGTTCTGTGCGGAAAACGTAGCGCTCACTACGTCCATTTTATCGTCGATAAAATCGTCCATCAGATCAGTTAATTCGATTAACCATGGAACGTTTTCGCACCACGTTTACTCTTATTGATAACTCGCATCCCCAGAGACGCTGTACGGTGCGTACAGAAGAAGCTATTGCTGCTGTAGAGCGTAGCATTGAGGAAGACCCGAATGAGTCCATCCGCCATCGAGCACAGGAATTGGATCTGTGTCCATCCACTTTATGGAAGATTTTGCGGAAGGATCTTGGTTTGCGTGCTTACAAAATCCAACTCGTGCAAGATTTGAAGCCAAACGATCATCAAGTAAGGCATAGATTCATCGAATGGGCCCAAAACGAGATTACCGTTGTTCCCGATTTTCATAAGCGAATTTTGTTTAGCGATGAAGCGCACTTCTGGTTGAATGGCTACGTCAACAAACAAAACTGCAGCGTTTGGAGTGAAGGTAATCCTCAAGTGTATGTGGAAACACCGTTACATCCAGAAAAACTGACTGTTTGGTGCGCTTTATGGGCTGGTGGAATCATTGGTCCGTACTTTTTCAAAAACGATGGTGGCCAGAACGTTACAGTCAATGGTGATCGGTTTAGAGCCATGATTACTAACTTCTTCATTCCTGAATTGAATAACCATGATGTCCAGGAGATGTGGTTTGAACAAGACGGCGCAACATGTCACACAGCTCGTGCCACAATAGATTTATTGAAAGACACGTTTGGTGACCGCCTAATTTCACGTTTTGAACCAGTGAATTGGCCTCCAAGATCTTGTGATTTAACACCGCTAGACTACTTTCTGTGGGGCTATGTAAAGTCATTGGTCTATGCGGTAAAGCCACAAACGCTTGACCATTTGGAAGACGACATTCGCCGTATTATTGCCGATATACGGCAACAAATGTTGGAAAAAGTCATCGAAAATTGGACGTCCAGATTGGACTACATCCGCGCCAGCCGTGGCGGTCATATGCCAGAAATCATATTTAAAATGTAATGCCACAAGATTATCTTTCGGATAAATAAAATTCATGCCAATCGAATAATCCATCGTTGTTTTATTGCAACTTAAAGTTCTATACCTCTATAAAAAACACCCTTTACTAAGATGAACAGATAATGTCAGCGGACTAGTCTTCCTGCTTGGAATGCGAGTGTGAAATATCAAAACTAGGTTCAGGGGATATGTAATCAATATCACTAAGATCCTACGGATCCTCAGATAGCATAGTGGAGTACTAAGGTCAAGTTATGAGAATTATGAGCGACATGATGGGAATGCTAAAGGGTGTTTAAAACTTAACGGATGAACTGTGTGAACGTTTTTCTTTATGATGATTTTATAGATTGATTGCCTGATTTTTTGTTCAATGAGTCTGAGAAAAATGTATAGTTTCTCTACGAATTCTAATTAAATCACAGCGTCATTCCTTAATGAAGTAAATTAAAGTTAATTTCACCATTTGCGAGTAACTTCTTGATTGGCTTGAAACTTCTTAAGCTGTTGTCAGCTAGTCATCAATAAAAATTACATGACATTTAATTTGTTTTTCTCAACTAATTTGTTATTATTGTTTTTGTTTTTGTTTTTTTCTCTTTCTTTCCATAAATATTATGGAATCTGTGAAATTTGTTTCAAACGTCAAAAAAAAAATAATTAAAAGCTGAATCATTCTTAACGCTTTCAATAGAAATCAATCAATACACCTGATGAGAATTAAGAATTGTTTTCCTTTTTATTTCTTTTTTTTTTTGGATTTTCAAAAATTAAACAAAAATTTACAACAATTAACACAATAACAAATCAACAATTTCGTATGTATGTACATAAACAACGTATAATAATTATGATTCCATGATGCTATGTTTACTGACTCTGTCAGTCAGAATTGTAAGTGAACAGCAAGAGAACAATGAACCCCGTATTAACAACACATTGTTGACAGGTAATAAATAAATTCAAGGCAATTGATTTTCATATTTCCTTTCCTTTCCCTTCCTTCACTTCTCTTTGTTTTACTCTTTCATTCTTTTGTTTTCTCTTTAGATTCGCTGACAGGAAAGCAAATTTGCCAATAAACAATAGGGCTTCGAACAATGGTGCGTAGAATCTGTAGGAGAAATTGTTTGTATTCGTACAGAGGAAACAAATGCTTCCTCTGTATGTTTTTCGATCCTTCGTCTGGTAGCTAAATCTAGGGAATCATAGCTATTGTTTGTGGCATGTGAACCTTAGGTCAGGGGAAACAATTGTTATAATTGTTAAAACGAAAAGAGCTGACAGTGAGTAAGGTTCCTCACCACAACATCCAATACAACAATCGAATTCTCTTCGCAAGTTTGGTTGCCAACTAAACAACGATAAATGGCAACCATATTATTCTAGAATCGATTACAGGTGCAATCTTGGACTTTCGAAATTATCAATTCTGAAAGAATCCCTGATCATTATTAGATCAGTAGGAGTTAGGTCTTGCAGTATCTACAAACCTTAGAAGAAAAACGAGAGGTCTTCGTGTTTATCTAATGTCAAGTAGTAAAAGCGCTTCAAGGGATTTCATAACTTTTGAAATTCAAAGAACTTAAAACAAAATGTCTAGTATATCCTTTGCTTTCAGTTCTGAAAAGTCGTTTATCAAGTGCCTCTCGATACCTTTCCCTCACTGCAGCATCTGCGGGTAATAGTGTCGACTAAGCACATAGTGTACTGGCGTTTGTTACAGGCCCCCTGTAACAGCTTCCGAAATTGTCCTCAATTCTAATTTTATAGAATAGTATTCTCCACTATAGGCATAGTGAAGAATTTTTTTTTGGAATGATGATTTGGTCTCCACATTGTGTCATTGGAATCTCCACGATAGAAGTAAATCACTTTCTCACTACACTCTATTTGTAGTGGCTCCAATAAAGGTTTTCTCACTTCCCCTATTTGGCATAACTTTATCAGGGTAATTTCATTCTAAGTGGCCCGGTTGTTGAGCGAGTTGTGACATCCCAGTGTGCCCGAAACATAAATATGTAACTGCTAAGAGCCTTAAGGCTCGATAGACTATACTCTTTCCGATAGAATCCCAAGTGTTTTCTAGTAAAGTGTAGTATACCGTCTGAAACCGCCGCAGTGTAATAGATAGTGTGTTGGCTTATTAGTCGTGAGACCACGGTTCAAACCCCACGTCAGTCATCTCGATTGCAATATGAAAAAATATTGCTTTTCGGTGACATCTTCTCAGCAGATGCAAAGTTTCTCGAAAATCTGTCGTTCGGAGACGACTTTAAACTCTAGGTCCCACCACTCATGTATAAAATTAACACATACAGCATAGGTGGTGTGAGAGACTAGGTCGTAGTGATCAATTATGCATGTACGTCCTATTCCGCCTAGAAGAGTAGAGTGTCGTTGCTAAAGATTACCGATCTTCATATTCTGGATTCCACTATTCTTGCACCCACTTCGTGAAGCATTTTGATTCCATCCAAATTGTACTTTTATGAACCATCTAATATAAGAAAAATCACCCTGTATTTCCTAATGAAACTAGCAATGGCTTTATGTAATCGTTTGCCTGAGGTATGACTAGAAATTGATTTTCCGATCACACCCAAAATCGTGGTATTTTTACGATTTTGTCTTATTTCCTACAAATGGATTCAGTAGGTGTTAGATTCAGCAGTTTCTCTACACACGCCGTCCTCCTAGACTACGGTGACTTCGTTGATATTTACGGATGGAAATAACAAGAGTTCTAAGCGAGTATGGTGCTGATTATAGACGGTAAGAATCCGTCGCATCTAAAACTCATTGGCAACTAAAGGGTGTTTTTTATATAGGTATAGAACTTTAAGTTGGCATTACTTTTCAAGATGGCGACCGATTTAACAACTGTCAAGTGATTTATTCTCTGTTTGGTTTGGCAATTCATCATGAATAGACTCACGCCTGAACAACGCTTGCAAATAGTGCAATTTTATTTCGAAAATAATGGTTCTGTGCGGAAAACGTATCGCGCGAATTATCATAAGCGAATTTTGTTTAGCGATGATGCGCACTTCTGGTTGAATGGCTACGTCGACAAACAAAACTGCCGCATTTGGAGTGAAGGTAATACTCAAGTGTATGTGGAAACACCGTTACATCCAGAAAAACTGACTGTTTGGTGCGCTTTATGGGCTGGTGGAATCATTGGTCCGTACTTTTTCAAAAACGATGGTGGCCAGAACGTTACAGTCATTGGTGATCGGTATAGAGCCATGATTACAAACTTTTTCATTCCTGAATTAAATAACCATGATGTCCAGGAGATGTGGTTTCAACAAGACGGCGTAACATGTCACACAGCTTCAATAGATTTATTGAAAGACACGTTTGGTGACCGCCTCCAAGATCTTGTGATTTAACACCGCTAGACTACTTTCTGTGGGGCTCTGTAAAGTCATTGGTCTATGCGGTAAAGCCACAAACGCTTGACCATTTGGAAGACAACATTCGACGTATTATTACCGATATACGGCCACAAATGTTGGAAAAAGTCATCGAAAATTGGACGTCCAGATTGGACTACATCCGCGCCAGCCGTGGCGGTCATATGCCAGAAATCATATTTAAAATGTAATGCCACAAGATTATCTTTCGGATAAATAAAATGCATGTCAATCGAATAATCCATTGTTGTTCTATTGCAACTTAAAGTTCTATATCTCTATAAAAAACACCCTTAACAAGAAATATCACCCTGTATCTCCTAATGAAACTATGTAGTCGTTTGCCTGAGGTATGATTAGAACGTGATTTTCCGATCACACCCAAAATCGTGGTATTTCTACGAATTTGTCTTATTTCCTACAAATGGATTCAGCACGTGTTAGATTCAGCAGTTTCTCTATACACGCCGTCCTCCTAGACTACGGCGACTTCGTTGATATTTACGAATGGAAATAACGAGAGTTCTAAGCGAGTATGGTGCTGATTATAGTCGTTAAAGCTGGATTCACCCATCGTTTCGGAACAAAAAATATTTCATATGGTAACCTTGTTTTTACAGAACAATTGTTCGAAGTGGGTGGATAGTTTTGGAACAAACTGTCAAAAAACTGAACTGAACTCGGAACAAACTGCTTGTTCCGAAACAATGGGTGAAGCCGGCTATAGAATCTGTCGTAACTAAAACTCATCGGCAACTATAAGGGGTTTCTAACTCATATAAAAAGAAACACAGGCCTAAAGAGTACATAGGATCGGTTCTTAATCTCAGTTGTTAACTCGATAATGCTCCTTAAAGCTTTAATACAGTTATTTGTTTAGATCGCAAACCTTTAAATGTTTCGGGAGTTTCGCAATTGACCTGAAGGCTTCAGTATGAGACATTCTTTACACATGTTTGTTGTAGAGTTGGAAATTTTAAAATTTTTAGAAGGAATTTCCCTTCAAATAACATGAATAATTGCAATATTTTCTACTTCATAGTCCTTAACAAATTTATTTTAAAGAGTAATTGCCCATAGAAACCTTGTTAAATAGCAAAACGAATTCAAAATCAAAACAAGAATTTGTTTTTGAAAAGTAAATCGAAACAATTATTTGTGCTCTACTATGGTAATTTCCAAAACGAAAAACAAGGCAAATTGAACTTGGAAAACTATTAAATAATGACGAGAAATATTTCCGTTCTTTTGCTCTTTCCCACTCTTTCTCTCGCTCTCTCTCCCTCACTCTATCTCTTTCACTGTATTCGTGTGTAGTAATTGGACATTTTTGGTTTCAACTGATGATGCCGGCAATTTTATGCATTTTAAGCGTTTAAAGCATTTAAAGAACGCATACACTTTTATTTCATATGAAATGGAATGAGAAAGAAAAGGGAGTGGAACTAATAGAAGCCGAAAATAGAAGGGAAATATTATGAAAATATAATCATAATCAGTAACCAGTTTCGAGTTTTCAGTTTTTAGGTTTACATTACTCGATTCGATGGTAAACAAAAGCAATGACACATGAATAGCAAGAAAAATCCATAGAAGACACAAAGGCAGACAGACAGACCTACAAATATTGAAAATAGTATGTATGTACGCATAGAAATTGTATGGGAAACGTAAAAGATTTTCTTTTTCTTTCTTTCTTTGTTTTCATATACCAAATCATTCATTTTGAAAGAAATGATGGGCGAACAGACAGACACGTACAGAAAGTTATGCCAGACCTAGTGTCTACAGGTAGTTTTTCGAAGAGTATAATTTTGTTACAATATTTGGCGGGTAGAGAAACTATAAAAACAAACAACAAAAAAAATTGGGTTAATTTTCCAATGCACTTCCTATCTATCCACCACTACAAAGCCATATGCAGGCATACGTACATGTACACAAGCACACCAGTAGAGAAGAGAGACAAAAACCAGTGTGTTAAGTCTTGCTTTTGCTTGGTATAAGTCAACCAGCCAGCCTACGCTGGTTGAAGGTGGTTAAGTGTGGGAATTTTTTATCTTTCCAAAAAAATCTAACACGGACACACATACACACACATACATACATACAAAATATGCCGGAAAAAAATTTTAAAAAATTCATTTATTGTTCAATTTCATGTCATTCAAAAAAGAAAATCTCTTACAAAAGAAATGCTCAACAAAAGATCAGAAAAACGACAACAAAAAAAAATTGAAATTTTCTTGGCAATAATGCATCACTAGGGATGCCCTAGAATGCACTGGGTTTATAAGTTCTTTCTTTCTTTCATTCTGTTTTCTATTAGAAACGCAAACGACTTTTAAATTATCGCTTATATGACAGTGTTGCGGAAAGCCATGGTATGGATGCATATGCAATGTGATCCTGAAGGTATAAATCATATAAAAAAGAAGGTAAAGATAGTTAAATACGCCTCTTTTGCTACTTGTTATATTGCTCTGTTAAAATTGTTTTATTACCATCTTTAACTCATACGACCTAAGTGAGTGCAATAAAACAGTAGCACATCTATTGTTTTCCTCTATGAGATGATTTCTTTGAAAGACTAAATTAATTTGAAGTCTACTTCCTAATGCTTGCCAGATGCACCTCAAAAAGGAAAAGATCGCAAAAAAATCTACAAGGAGTTGTAGATGACTTCTATGTCAGAGGAATAAATAAAAGGTTGTTGCCCTGAGATGTCCTTCAAACTAAAGTATCCGTTATTAATAGGGCTGTGTAATAGGGTTGATCATAGAATTTTGCTTCTTAAACTTTCATTAATCGGTATTCCTGATATTATTCATCGTTGGCTAGACTCCTACCTCTCCCTTTGGACTCGGAGGGTAATGTTTAGGAATGTATTGTCTAAGACAGTATATGCTACTTCTGGTGTCCCGCAGGGAAGTCATTTGGGTCCTTTACTGTTTTTATTGTTTCTTAATGATCATCCTTGTGCTATTTCTGATTGTAATATTCTGATGTATGCTGACGACGTTAAATTATTTTATACTTTTGATGATGATCATGTTCAGGCTGTTTGATTTGTTTGTAACTTGGTGCAGAATTAATTTAATGGATCTTAACTTGAAGAAATGTAAATGCATGGTTTTCTCTCGCGGGGGCGTAATTTCGTCCACTTATGTGATTAATTCTTGCCCTTTGGAAACTGTGACTACATTTCTTGATTTGGGAGTATTATTGGATATGAAACTATCTTTTATTGATCATATTAGTATGATAATTGGCAAAGCTTGGGCTGTTCTTGGCTTTGTGAAAATATGGGCTAGGGAATTCATTGATCCTTATATAACGAGACTGCTATACATTTCACTTGTTAGACCTATTTTGGAGTATGCGTCTATTATTTGGAATCCATACTATCGTTGTCATAGTGATTCAATAGAGTCTGTGCAGAAGCAGTTTTTATTATTCTGTTTACGTGGCTTAGGCTGGGATTATGCCAATGGGTTTCCGTCATATGAGGATAGATTAGGTGTGATAAAACTTCCAACTTTGGAACGTAGAAGGGCTGTTTTAGGGGTTTTTTTTGTTTTTAATCTGGTTGGTGATATCGATTCTGAGTTTTTGCTTTGTAATCTGAATTTCAGTATTCAAGCAAGATTTTCATGGCACTATCGTCCTCTTTCTGTAGATTTTTATAGAACGAACTATGGATGTAATTTTCCTTTTCGTAGATTATGTAATGATTTTAACTTATATTATGATTTTATTGATTTTAATTGTAGTGTTTGTAATATAAAACGTAGCTTATATGCTGGCATTAATTTGTAAATTATTATATAAAAATGTATTTTCGTTCCTGTCATCAGGTAGTTCCTGTTTATTGTTACTTTATTCAGCTTGTGATTAGGTTCTGTAGTTGATCTATGTTCTCGTTGCCATTACTTTTCCCTTACCCGCTACAGTCTGGACTGTAGTGTGTACATACGTGTCCCTACGTAATGGGGACGAGCCCTCCGCGGTCGGGTGAGGGTGGGTTAGTGTGAGGCCGGGGACGTTCGAAAAAAAAAAAAAAACTACTGCCCTATCCTATCCGCTGGTATTACAGTGTTAGCGAAAGCTATTGCTCGCCGTCGTTGAGTAGCTAGTGTATGGGCTTATCGGACGATATCTACGATTTCAAACCTCAGCTCTGACCAAAAGCAAAATCTGAGCAAAACCTTTGAGAGTAATTTAATAAAATTATGAAAAAGCTTCTCAATTCTGCCATTCGTAATCCTAAAACTCATGGACAAAAATTAGCTCACACAACATTGTTTATGTGAAAAAAATATGTAGTAAACTGGATAAAATGGTTATAATGGATGCTTCCCAGCCATTGAAGTCTAGTGTTACTCAGGGTAGTCTATGAGGACACGTTTTATGTGTAGTAAATGGGTATTTGGAGCATGCTACTAAGCAGTTACACGTGCCCTGTAGCCATGTCCTATTACATTGTCTTTCTTAGCACATATGAGATTACCTACGAAGTTGTATTCATAGCCTTACAAATAGTCAGGCAGCTTTAAAAGCCTTGATTGTAATCCACGCGATAGGTATCCTGATCAGAACATGCTAGAGACGCATTCGATTTTTACAATTATCACTGGACATTGGACATGACGACCATGCTTACTGGTAAGCTAGCAAAATTGAGCACCAGATTGTTTGCTAAATATATCCCCATCATTCTTACAGATATCGGTCTCACTATTTTCGAACGGTAAAAATGTAAACACAGTTCAAATGGTCTATAGTACCTGATTACGTGAAAGACCACCTGCTCTAATAGACTCCTCAAGGCGAAACTAAGCATAGTAGTTGAGAAATGTTTTTAATTCCTTTAAGAGCCGCCACAAAAGAGCAGTACCTTCCGATTTAAGGATTCCGAGCAAAGATTTCAAAACAGTTACGGTAGGGTAACTTTTGGGACCGGAGATATAGCCGAGGAACCTTATTTTTTATGTGAACAAAACAAATTGCTATTTTTGTGATCTTCGGTCCCAGTGTGCTCGATAGCTAATGGACCTAAGATTCCAAAAAAGTTTTCGCTACGGTCGGGTAACCTTTGGGACCAGAGGTACAGCCATCGACAAAAGAATTGACCAAAAAATGCAAGTAATCGTCAAAAAAATGCAAGTATTCGACCAAAAGAATGTGATTGGCCAAAAAGTGCAAGTCATCGACCAAAAAATGCAAGTCATCGACCAAAAAATGCTAATCATCGCCAAAAAATTCAAGTAATCAACCAAAAATAGAGAAGTTATCGACAAAAAAAATTCAAATCATCGATAAAAAATGCAAGTCATCAACCAAAAATAGGCAGTTTCCTTGCCGTTCACATCTTGAGTTTAAATCAAATGTCCACAAACACTAGTCCCTCATTCCACCTTCCTATAACCTATTTTCCTAAACCTGCACAATGCACTGCATGAGTAGGGGCCATCCCCTGAGTGCTGGTTTAAAAAAAAAAAAAAAAAAAAAAAAAAAAAATTGTAAGTCATCGACCAAAAAAGTGCAAATAATCAACTAAAAAATGGTAGCCATGGACAATAAGTGTAAGTCATCCACAAAAAAACGCAAGACACCGACAATTTTACCCGATTTATATAGAGAACCTTTTGTTGCTCATTTGAAGAAAACAATTACCATCGGCGCCTATATCTCCGGTCCTAAGTTATGCTCGGCCGTAAAGAAACCTGTTTTGTAATCCTTGAAAATATGGCTATCTAGCCCACTAACTCCATTTTCCCCACTAGGTCCACTTTTTATTCGATTTGCCCAATTTATTAGAGCACTTTTTTGCTAATTTGAAAAAAAGTTAGCTTCGTCGCCTATATCTCTGCTGTTAAGTAATGCTCGACCGTAAGGAAACCTGTTTTGCAATCCTTGATCCAAAAGCTATCCAATCCACTAGGTATGAAAGCTGCACCTTTTTGATTTATATCGAATCTTTTGACCAAAAAAAAAGCGAATTGAAATTCTAAAAAATTCCATTTTATATTGAATGAGAGCCCCCAGCCTGTCTGCCTATGTGTCTGTCTGCCTGTCTAAACAAACACATTGTAAATGAAATTTAATATTTCACTGAATTTGAATGAAAATGTAACACAGAAAATTGAAAACCTAGAAGAAAAGAAGAAAAAAAACCCAAATGAGGTAAATATTCATTGAAATGAGTTTTTTTCTAGAATAGGAAGAGACCATCATTGGGATTGGTAAGACACCCAGAGAAAAAAGGAGGAAAAACCTGTGATAACAAAGACATGAAAAGAAAACTGACGGACTGTATGCCAAAATAAACGCCCAACTCTACTGCATGCATAAATAACTGACTGACTGAATGGCTGGTAGAATGCATACATAAATAAAACGAGTGAGTAGTAAGTAGTACATCATGATGACTGATTGAAGTTTAATGAATTTTTTAACATTCCTTGGGGACTATTGTCAGCATGACATAAAATGAAATGAAAACAGATACACCAGATACACAGCACCAAAGTAGCGCAAGCGAACGAATACATTAAAATTAAAAGAAGCAAAAAAATTCATTCATTCGTTCACTCTAATCAAACTACGGCCCATAAAGAATGAAACATAGAAAGATAGAACAGACAGACAGACAGGGAATAAAAACTATTTATCGTAACGTAATAATAATGGAGAAGACGGACGGAAGGCATACAGAGTGGAAAATACTGAAGCCGCAAATGTTTACCTAAATGTTTAGCAATAATAATCGGCAAGTGCCGTTTCACATTTTCTTTTACGCCTGCTTTACGGGAATTCACTTTGCCTATGTTCGTACATTCGTTCGTTCGTTTGCTCATTAGTTTGTTGTTTCATTTTGTGACGGCGAATGCATTGAGTGCGAGTACTTGTGCCACCCCATTGGCACAAAAAGCAAAACAAAAACACGACACACAAAATGAAATTTAATACTTCCTCACTTCGATATGCTCTGTTCGGCTCGACTCTGTTCTGTTCTGTTCTGTTCTGCTCTGCTTTATGCTCATTGCCTCCATCTGATTCGATAGACTTGTGTCAAGTTTTTAGCCTGCCACTCACTCTGCCAAACAACAAGTTGCACAAACAAACCAACAAACAGGGCCATTGATTGCAAGAGGGTAAGCGCGGTACGCAACAGTAGTCAGTCAGTCAGTGAGTGAGTTAAACAGAAAGCCAGCGAGCGAGAAAACAGCCAAGAAAGCAGTTAAGCAAACAGCAGAAAAAACACGGGCTATGTAGCTGGCAACGACTGTCATGTCAGTCTGTCTTGATAGGCTGACTGACACAGTGTTAGAGGTATTAAATTGAAAACACATTTTACCCTCCAATGATTTCGTTCATACTTATTATTGCTTCCTATACTACACTCACTGCATGCGAATACAGTACAACATGTAGACGAGTTGCACGAACACCGACCGGGTAATAATACAGTGGTACAAAAAAAGGAAAAGAAATAAAATATGACCGCATAACTTCATGAATTGAACATAGCCAGTACAACGGATTTGTTTGAGGGATGATTTCATTGCTGGGACAAGATCTCTTTCCCATGAGCCATTTCTTCAGATCTATAGACAAGAAATAGTCAATCGGGTTTAAGTCTAAGCTCATGTATCAAAACGGATTATACCGCATGCAGCTCAAAAACGGTTTTTCCTCGAGAAACTCAATGTTTTGAATTCTCTGCTGACAATTTGTGGATCGATTGTGAGCACAGCACTTATCTTTCGAAAAGCTTTCCACTCAACCCTAAATGATGTCTTTGGTTTCCACAACATCTAGGCATTTCAATCTCTGATCGTCCAACCCTATATGGTAAATTTTTTTCAATTATAATGTGGCAAGAACCAAAGAAATAGAGAAGCATTTCTGTAGGACTAAATGACCGATAGGGGATTCCACTTTCTGATTCCGAGTAGGGACGACTGGAATCCTGATGCGGTTATCCCCCCGGAAGTCCTAGATATATATACCGACGGCTCTAAACTCGATAATGGGGTTGGAAGCGGTGTCTACTCTGGGAAACTGGACGTGAACATTTCTCTCCGTCTGCCGAACTACTGCAGCGTGTTTCAGGCGGAGGTGATGGCAATTTACAGGGCCGCTCAATGGATCCTCGTCAACGGTGCTCCTTTCACTCGCGTCTCGGTCTTTTCTGATAGTCAGGCCGCGATAAGATCTCGATCGTGTTTCGTGAATAACTCTAGGATCGTTAGGGAATGTCGCCGCTGTCACGACCTTTTTTCAGGGCGCTTCACCAGTGCCTTACTGGTGTGGGCCCCCGGGCACAGTAACAATCCGGGAAACTGTAGGTCCGACGAGCTCGCCAGAGCTGGTGCGCTCCTTCCGGAATCCTCTTCAATTGAACTGGGTATGCCACTTGCCTCGGTTAAGTTGGACATTGCGCGGAAATTCTCTCAGGACGCCAACCTATCCTGGGTCAATAAGGAGTCCTGCTCTACCGCTAGACTCACCTGGCCCTTGATGGATACAAGGCGTACCAACCAATTACTTGGTCTTGGTCGTGACGTCATTGCGTTATGGGTAGACACGCGGAGAGAATGAGGCTCCCATTTAACGACTTCTGCCTTGGTTGCAGATCCGCTGAGGAAGAGGAAACTGTTATACACTTTCTTTGTCAGTGCCCGTCTCTTGCTAGGTGTAGATATAGGTTATTTGGCTCTCCATTTCTTGTCAGCTTGACGGAGCTATCATCTATTGATATCAAGGATATAGCTACGTTCATCAAACTTCCTGACTGGTTTTCCAGTATAGGGTAGTCGTGCTTTTGATGTGCAGCCCTTGCGCTGACCAACTTCTTCCTCTTCCCTGATTTTGGTGGAACTTGGTCAGAACAGGGACTGCGTTCAGCCGTGGCATCACAACGGGCCGCTATACGTGCTCAAGTGAACTTTGTAATATCAGAGCTACCCCTCCGACCTAAACCTAAACCTAATGACCGCATAGAAAAGCTTGACGATGCTGGGTACATTTTCCTGTTGGCTTACACTCACTCAGACCTTCTCATAACAAAGCTTTTGCGATTTAATACCCCGAATGCCTAACCACTTTCAATACAACAACACTGACGATGTGACATGATGCTTCAACTGGTCAGGCATTCGGCAAATCAAGATAAATTTGGAAATCAAGTCGATCAAGCAGTGTGACATCTGTACTATTGAACGCAAGTCGTACCGAACAAGTCGACGAAATGAGTTGAAAAAACTTGCATCGAACAAATCCAAGGGCAACACATTTGTGGAGCTTTGAGCCCCATGCAGTTGCGCTGAAAATTAATGAATTTCGAAAACAAACGCAATACCTGATGGATATGATGCAGTTTGAGTCAACGAAAGCGTTGAATTCGTAGGCACTTCGATTTATATGAATAGTATGGTAATTACACCTAATCTAGTAGATAGTGTGTGGGCTTATTAGACACGGGCCAAGGTTTAAACCCCAGGTCAGACATCTTTCTTCTTCTTTACCAGATTTCTTCCAAAAACTCTGAGAGTAAATAGAATTGCCATGTAAAATTTCTTAAAAATTCGTCGTTCGGAGTCGACTTTAAACTACAGGTCCTCCCACGTGTGGTTAAAATTAACACACACAACATGGGTGGTGGGGGAAACTAGGTTGTAAGCCTGACGGACGACAGGTGTAATGACCAATTATGTATGTATGGTAACTAGAAAGGATGATGTTGACAAGGATATTGCGGTTTGGAGATCTGGACATCTAAATCATCGTGACTTGTTATTTAGAAACCTGAAGAAACCGTGGTCTAGTAGGTAGTGTGTTGGCTTATTAGACGAAAAGCCAGGGTTCGAGCCCCAGGCCAGACATCAAAATAAAATACAAAAAGTATTTCTTCGGCGACTTCCTCTCAGCAGATTTTTGGCAAAAACTCTGAGAGTAAATAAAATTGCCATGAAAAAGTTTCTCAAAAAATCTGTCGTTCGGAGTCGGCTTTAAACTGTAGGTCCCACCACTCATGTATGAAATTAACGCACACAACATAAGTGGCGGGAGAAGCTGGGTCGTAACCCTGACTGAAGGGTTGTAATGACCAATTACACACGATGCGCGGCTCTCAATTTTGTCAAGCAAGGGTCTGATAAATTCTAAACATATGGTGGACGAATCGCAACCAAAACGTTCATCTAGTGAGAGCGGCAAACCAAACCAGTCAGTGGAAATGATGGTGGATTGGCCACATATTTCGAAGATAAACTTGTATTGAAACCACTTGGAAGACGCCGGGCTTGTAGTTAGTCTTACAAGAATGTGGAGGAGATTACTTGATTCAAAACTGTAACAATTAAACTGTCAAACATCTGGCAATACAGTCCCATACATGCAAGTTGATGGTTGAGACCTTAATCACTGGATAACAGTAGCGAGTTCATCGGAGAGCTCGATGGTTGTGCCACAGATTGAAAGCAATACAATTAATAATTAATGAAGTCGCCGTAGTCTAGTAGGTAATGTGTTGGCTTATTAGACGTAGGCCCACGGTTCAAACCCCAGGTCCGACATCTCCAGCAAAACGGAATATGAAAAAATATTTTTCCGGCGACTTCCTCTCAGCAGATTTCTGGCAAAAACTCTGAGAGAAAAATAATAAAATTGCCATGAAAAGTTTCGCAAAAATCTGTCGTTCGGAATCGACTTTAAACAGTATGAGAAACTAGGTCGTAATCCTGGCTGAAAGGTTGTTTATTGACCAACTATGGATGTATGTATGTATGTATGTATAATTAATAACAAGCTTAGTGGTTTATGCAGTATTACTGAATTTATTCTGACCATTCCGGATGGAATCCCTCTCGCTTCAGAAGTAATAAAATACCATTAAATTTTTTGTATGAAAATTCTTTTTTCATCCCACTGTGCCCAAAATGTCTACTTACAATATTCATATAATGAATAGCTAAAAACGTATTCCTAAGTGTACAAGTGTAGTTAGTATGTGTGTGTGTGTGTGTGTGGGCCTCAGAGTACTTCTCATCAACCAACAGGTTTCCAATTACATGTGTACAGCAACGAAACTTTATTTTATTAGCGGGTGGGTGGAGATTTACTCGACAAACGTCATAATCAACAGCATTGACGAGTTCAAAAAATAAAAAATAAATAAAGAGTAGGATTGAGGGAAACACTAATAGATTTTCTATTACCTTTTAACTCTCATGGTTGGACGAATTCCGGGTCTCAATGGGAATTGATTTAGAATTTGTTACCATTTTTTTTTCTTTCTCTTTTCTTTCTTTTTTTGCTTTTATAACTACTTATTGCTTTTTTTTTTTGTATAAAATTTATTTTATTGTTGTTGTTGTGGTGTTGTTGTCGATATAGAAGCAAGTACTCGACACATGCTGTAAATTATTATAAAAAAAAAACAACAAAAGACTACACGCTGTTTAAACGCCTTTATTGTGGCCAAAATATCCTGGGTAGAGAGTTATAAAGGAGAGATGAGGAAGAGAGAGAGAGAGGGAGTAGGTTAAATGAAATTTTTAACAGATTTGTTACTTTAATTTCTTTTTTTTTCTTTGATTTAAAAAGAATTTGCAGTATGGGGGAGGTCGAATTGTAAAGGATTTGCTAAGCTAAGGGGAAAGACACTATAAAAATGAATCAGTTTTCTGCAACAATAACATTTTGACAAGTTCATAATATACGACAGATGGCCTTTACCCTAATTGACCTGTTTCTGTATCACAATATCCATAGAGAATTCATCAACCTCACCCCATCCCTGCCCTGTCCTTCTGGCCACACAAATAAACCGCAAAATTAAAAACATTCTTCAGTGTATCTATGTACGTATGTTTGTATGTTTCTGTGTTCATGTAGATTTATAAATAGAATTTCATTCTATTTCGATTTTTATTTTATTTTTAACGCTATTATTCCAATGTTTAACAAGAAAGATAATTGTTAGAAAATCTATTGTAAGTCGAAGAAAAAAAAATAAATTTGTCATGACAACCGATTGCTTTTCTTACTTTTCTTGTTAATAATTCTTGTTACACATTCTTTAAATAGAAAATCTGTATTGCCTTGTTACAACAACAAACTTTTCAAACTAAATATAATCGAATAATGCCCTTCCCCTTTAGCCCTTACCCCACCCATCCCCTTCAATTACATTTTTGGTAAGTACTTTTGCCCAAAAGATTCTTTTTTTTATTTTCTTTATTTATGTCTGTCATAGACTTTCCACATTCTTTTTCCTGTCATGCATGCATTCATTCATTCATTCAATCACTCGTTCAGTCGTTCATTCATTGATTTCATTCTTTCAAAGGGATTATGAAATGCCACATTAAACTAAATAAACAAAACAAAACAAAGTTAAACCGATACTTGAGTTTAACCACAGCTGTCTAGAATTATCTTTTCTTTCTTTTTTGTTTTTAATTTCATGCTATTCTCCTTCATGTTCATCGTATTGCTATTGGCAATCCATAAATCAAATTAAATTATTAAACGATTTATCGATTATTATTACTCGTACAACAATTGTAATTCGCAAACTTATTTCTCTTCACAACAAACTAAAGGGTTTAAAAAGGCGGTGGGTTATTGTAGGATAATTTGTTTAATATCAACACTAACAAATTGAATTAAATTCCTTGGGGCCCAAAGTGGTAATGCTATCTATCAATACCTCAATTCTGTCTGTGACGTTGTTTATTAGGGATTACAGTATTTGTGAAATAGATAACGTCATGCTTTCTGATATTCAGACGGCTTTCAGGAACTTCCTTCTAACATAAAGCCTACATCTAGGAATATCTCTACAACTATAAACGTCAGCTGCAATACTCTTAAAGAGATGACCTAGTGGTACAATGTTCACATCACATAGGCAGCGGAGAGCATAGCCGCTTTCCTTGAACAAAGCAGATGACTAGTCCTGATATGGTACAACCATCAAACTTTCGGATGAGTTCTCTACACTGAGAGTTATACTGAGAAATTGAAAGTTTGGAATTGATAATGCAGTAATAGATTCCTTAAACGCTACATGGTACGTCAGATATGGACAAGATATCTTTGAAAATCTGTTTTAAGATGGACAAAGTACACACGGAATGTCTGGTCAAACTCCAAAAGAGCAAATTTAGCTATGAGCGTCATTACTAGATATTGCATACTGGGTACTCATACTGGAAGCATGTGTCTCGGTAATGTGGCTAATGACTTAGGCAGGAGCTGTAGAGACGATAAAGTCTAGGAAATTGTTTTTCGCTATCTAGGGGCTTCACAGAGTTATGTCACGTCTGTACTTCTACTCGGTAGATTTATCAAAAATAGACAATGGCAGCCTAAATGACTACCACAAAAGTTTCCGAAATAAAAGATTTGACATCACTTCCTGTTATTTGATATCCACCTTTTACCTGCCACTCACCTTAATATCTTCTATTGCCTGTCATTTGAGTGAAAGCAGTATAACACATCTCTATAAATAAGCACATATCGATTGTAATCGATATCTTTTATAAAGTGATCAGTACACAAAAAGTGATTCTGATCATATTTTACAATCAGCAATTTCGTTGGTTTTTACATATTTTGTGCCGATATACTTTCAGGAAGCAGTCGCCGGTGTTGCCAGATCGTTCTCAAGTTTTATCCGCGATTTAAAAATTATTAACAATCAAATTTTCCCATGATCGTGTTTTGATTAACAAATTCACCATAGATAGCCATCCTCTACAATTTATATTCCAATTAAAGGTGTGTTTTTAAATCAATGACACCGCTAATCGCGGTTAAGTTTATTTATTCCAGACATAAACCTCACGATTCTGCACTGGTAATACGGTGCAATTAAGGTATTACTAACACATCGGTAAGGCTGTAATTTTCGGAGTATTTTTTATTAATTATAAAAAAATATTATTATTATTATTAATATTCACCAAAGCTCACCATATTCGAAACTCACAATACCTAAACAATTTACCCACATAAGAATAATAATTTTTGTCCCAGGTTGCCGCGTGGCTGTGTGTTTAATTAGTAGGCACTTTTCCCTCCTGACACCACCAATCATGGTACAAAAAAACCGCACAGCAAGCAATGACAGTGACATATAAACAAACCACCTACACACACCCCTTCTCTTTCTCTCGTTGAATTTTTCTTTCATAAAACACCGAAAATGTGCTAATTAAAATTATATATAAAATTGGTATGTGATGGTTTCGAAACGAACCCATGACGCCTTTTGCACGTTGAAATTAGTTTCGAAACAAGTTTCAAAAACTTTTTTGCATTTTCTTTTAAAATTTCTTTCGCTTTTGCACGTAAAAAATTAATTTCAGAAATTTTGTTTTCTTTTATCGCGTCATTCTGCTGTTTCTGACAGTTATAACTTTATTTGGCATTGTGATTTAGGTTCAAACGTTACATTGTGGTTCAAACAACGGCAGACAATTCTTTAAAAATGAACATTATATGAATATTATATTTTTTTATAATATTATAATATATTATACATATATTTATGAATGTATTATTATTTTTTAATATATTTACCTTATTTATTGATTTTTATAAATTAAAAAATGAAATTATATTCTTTTTGATTTCAAACACAAAATAAACGAAAAGTAATGACTGCCCACTACGAGATAATTCATAGTTGGCTCCCTAGAACGGAACGCAATCTACGAGTTATCTCGTACTCAATAAACCACTTTTTCTCCTAAAAAACATAATTTTTATTTTTGATGATACCTACGATCTAAAAATAGAGTTTTTTAAGTAATATAATGTAAAAAAAATCAAATTGTCATTTTTGGCCAGTTTTTTGAAAATTGCCGCGGCAGTCAGCATGTTAACTTCACTATGCGAAACAAAAAATAAAAGAAAATGTGAAATCAAATACAACTCTGTGTATATACGAATAAAGAACAAAGCAAGTTTTGCGAGTACATGAAATTGTGAAATCACCCCCGCTCGTTTTTCCCCTCTCTCCTACAAACTCAAGTGTTTTGAAATTTGTTTCGAAACAAATTTCAACGTGCAAAAGGCGTCCATCCTACCTTAGACAGTGCTGCCAGATTAAGTTCAGATTTGGTTCCATAAAAAATCGTTAAATTTTATCGCTTTTTCAAACACTCTGGATTACTAAAAATCGTTAAATTTTATCGCTTTTTCAAATACTCTAGATTACTAAATTTTAATTTATTTTAACAATAATTAAAGCGAGAAACTACAGTATTTTTATTAAAACCTTTATATTTAAAAGTAAAACTATTATTTTGTCTTTTTCTACATTTATGTCATATTATTACATATTTTTTCCCTTTTAAAAAAATTTTACTTTTATTATGAAGTTTCACAATTTTCAGCTTTTGCTTATGTCTTCAAAGAGCTGCCACTTTCTATCTTATTTGATGTGGCAACACTTTTTGCCTGCCTTTAATTTCAAAATGGCCATCCACTTTTATCGATAATAAACGGTTTATAAAGAAGTTCTTTGCTGCGTATAATTTTCTATATTTTTATTGGTTTTAATTAAAAAAATAATCATAAAATTACATTTAAACGAAAGTTTGTAAAATATTTCGCATAAGAAATGTGAAATTTATTCAAAATTAGTGAATTTATTTAGTGAAAACAGTGTAAAAATATTTCATAAACTAACGACGGCCTGAGAAATTATAAAAAGCGTGCTGCCAGCAGCTGTCATTCGTCATAGTGGCTGCATAGCTTAACTAACAATTCCAACAAAAACTTTAGCGACGTTTGAGCGTAGCTGTGTGTGTGCGTATATATGCCAGTGTGTGAGCGGATAAAGACGAAAACAAAAAAAACATTTGGAGAATTTTTAATAAATAAAACAAACACACATTTTGAATTTTTGTTTAGAAATCATTAAATCGACGAGCTGAGAACGACAGACGTAAAGAAGACTTGAAACTAAAGGAGATGTTGCTTTAAGTATTCATAGAAGTAAGTTGATTGGTGTAAGTGTGTGAATGTTACTCGATTTCGGCTAATGATAAAAAAAAATTAATATTAAAAAAAAGGTCCATAAATTTTGTTATGTTGTTGCTGTCTTTTGATGAGTGCTGTTGTTGCTGCTTCAGAAAAGACCTCTGTCGTTAGGGGGGTTGTTACGCTTGCGTTTAATGGCCGAGAATGGAAACTTAAATAATAATAACAACAACAACAACAACATTAACAATTTGAACAACTTCAATAGCACCACAACCGAATCAACAAGGGAATTTATAAATAGATCTACAACAACAACAACACCAATAACTTGTATAAATTCTACAATAACTACGTCATTGCCAGGGACATTGGAGGAAACAACGAGTATAAACGAGCAAACAGGCGGTATAAGTGAAAACGATGCTACACATTATCGTTTACGGGGCGGTGTAATTGAGGGATTTGAATATATTACATGCTTAAGCTGTGGAGAAACATTTAAGTCCACTTCCCTCTTAGAGGTATACGATCACTACAAAGAGCGACCCCATCTAAGGCACTATTCCAACTGTTTGTACTGTCAGGGAAAGGTGCACCAATACTATCACAATAGTCTTCAGCTGATCAAGTACTATCATAACTGTTTACGTTGGAAAAGAGGAGAGGATAACTAAACATGGAAATGATGGATTTTGGTTCCTATGCTGTGTCCATCAGCGAACAAAGGGACAGTGCTGATTCGGGAGAATCGGAATATTCAGATACTGAGGTAAGAGCAGACGATGATGCCTCCTCCATTAGTTCACGTAATAATACTGGTAGTTCTGGAGGTTTTGGCAAGCGTTGGTCCAAGTCGGAGGATAATCTACTTAAGAAACTGGTGGAACAGCATGGTGATCGTTGGGACTTAATAGCGCCTCATTTTAAAGATCGCACAGAACCTCAGGTTCAACAGCGATGGGCAAAAGTCCTTAATCCAGAACTAATAAAAGGTCCATGGACCAAAGAGGAAGATGACAAAGTGGTGGCACTGGTCAGACGTTTTGGTCCCAAAAAATGGACACTGATAGCGCGTTATCTAAATGGTCGCATTGGCAAACAGTGTAGAGAACGTTGGCATAATCATCTCAATCCCAACATTAAAAAAACTGCCTGGACCGAAGAAGAAGATCGCATCATCTATCAAGCCCATTTGCAATGGGGTAACCAATGGGCTAAAATAGCCAAACTGTTGCCTGGGCGTACAGACAATGCCATTAAGAATCATTGGAATTCAACAATGCGTCGTAAGTACTACGACAATGAGCGTAAATCAAATCGACAATGTTCTGACTTGAAATCTTCACGTTCTCATCTGAAGACACTTATAAAATCTGGGGCCAATGGCATAATAACGCCTGGTCTGGCACTGTCGGCACAGATTTTACAACGCAATGAGAATAAAACCTTAAATGCGGAGACTAAAGTCAATGTGGCGAAAGTTTCCACTCGACCGACACCAAATATACTCAAAAGAGCCAAACAACATAATCAAAATCAACACAGTAATCAACAAGAATATCAAATTATTTCGAATTATAACTCTGCAGGTCATAAAAACGATGTCAAGCTACCGGATTCACCGGTAATGACACCCATTAAGCCGTTACCCTTCTCGCCAAGTCAGTTCTTAAATTCACCCTGCTTGACTACGTTTGAGGACATGAATCTGCGTGCCAGTACACCGGTGAATAAGGCACACAATCGTTTAACAGCAGAGACCAAAAAGGAATTGGAAAGTTCTTCCATAGAAACACCACATAAAAGTGAGTATTATTTGGAATGGAATTTAAATCAAGTTTTTTATTTTTATTTCGATTTATTTTTTTATCTTAAACAGCAAGGCTGGTTAAAAATAAATTTCTCGGTTTGCGTTTTACATTTATTTTTGGACAAAACTATTTGTTGTTCGGTTGTGTTAGTTGTATTGTCTTTATACGGTTAAAAAAAAACTTACATTTTATAACTCAAATCAATGCAATTTCTTATCAATCACATTCATAAGGGGGGATATAGTTCATTTAATACAACGAACGCAAGATAAATTAACTCAACAATTGCTATATTAAACGTACATATTTATTTATTGTTGCTTTGGTTAATAATCAGCTTGTGGATTTCTTTGTTTGTATGTATGTAGATATTTAAAAGCACTGTGCATACATATGTATATTTAAAGTTAGTTTGTTGTAAGTCACTAAGTTTTACTAAGATAATGAATCATTTTCTCAACTAATTAATTGTAAAGAGATTTTAATCGTTATAATATCAATGCACATAGAATTTATTGTAGAGTTGTTTAGACTCCCAACACTTTGATTGTAAACTAGAAAGCAATACATATGTTAGACACTGAATAGTTTAGGTTACACAGCAATTTAAGATTCTACGGGCTAAGAATTATATTCCACAAAGTCTTTCCATTGGCAAAACAAATTCCCAATTCATTTTTTATATTTGAGTAGAATTGCATAGCACTGACCTTGAAAAATACTAAAATTATTCAATCTTTTTCTTCCTATTCATGCTCTAACGACCATGTTGGAAGTCACTACAAAGAAATATGAATCACACAGTGCTTGGAAATTGGTTGTATTATGCTTCATAGGCAAAGTATGAAAAACATTATTCAAATACCGGCGGATTTCGGCGTTTTTGTAGAAGAATTAATTATTTTTTGTTGAAAGTTTTATTTTGAATTGTTTTGTTTCTAGGTGTCTATGGCCTGCTGTAGACAGTAAGAGAACAGGTTGGTTGCTGGGCTTGGATAAGGCCAGCTTAAGGTTGTTTGTCGATTTTATAATGGGGCACTGCGAGATTAAGTCACTGACGGGGATCTGAAACAGATCCCAGCCGGACTATTGCAGGGCGTGTTGCGATGAGGAGGAGTTGGAGACTATCGAACACCTCCTCTGTAACTGTCCAGCCCTTGGTAGATTGAGATTGAGGACCCTTGGCAGGGCCTTCTTTGGGAGCTTGAATTCGGTGTCGGGAGCCGACATCAAGGCTCTCCACAGATTCATTAGTGGCTTAGGCTGGTTGAGAGGTGCTAGGTCTTCATCGGTGTATTCGCGGTCTCCCATCCTTTTGTTGTGTCTGGTCTGTGTGATTCCTCCGCTTCCCACTCTCCCCTTTTCCATATACCCTCCTTTCATCCTATCCCCTATACTATCCTCCCACCCTTTAGGACGTTGTACAATGGGTCAATCCGACCTCCGGGTACTGTACTTGTCTTGACTGACAGGTACACGTCCTCTAACCTAACCTAACCTAACCTTTATTTTGAATACTTTGATTTTACCCACGATTAGTCTAGAACCACTGAATTTACAGCAGCACGCCTTCACTCGGCTCATTTTAACCCCATCTTCAGATGAAAGACGAAAATAGAATAAAAACAGAAATCTTAGAGAAAGAGAGAAAAGAATAAAGCTATAGAAGAACATGTCCTTCTCTTATTCTTTAAATACTATGCTATAGATATCCTCCTAGCCACGCAACCTCGTTCGTAAACCCTTCTGCTTTCCTTCAAATCTGCCTGCGTACATAACTACAAGGACAATAAGATTTACTGTTTCCCCCTGCCTCTTCATATAATCTATTATAATCAGAGATATCCATATTACATCTATCTATTGATTATAAACTGAACCCATTCAGCTCACATATACACCGTTTTGATGCATAATTTATTATTATTTTAAAGTTTTTGAAAAAACCTACACAATTGACTCCCACCAGCTTCTATTTGCAATGATTTTGCAATAAAATTGTCCGGTAAGGGCTTTTTGTTAAGTTCATAAATGGGATGTAAGAGAAGCTTCTAACGAACCTCATCTATGTTTAATGTTTGGCTTTTTTATGGGAAAACAATTTCTCTTTTATCTAATCAACACAATAGCTGGTCACATACATAACATACATACATAATTGGTCATTACAACCCTTCAGTCAGGATTACGACCTAGTTTCTCACACCACTTATGTTGTGTGTGTTAATTTTTATACATGAATGGCGGGACCTACAATTTAAAGTCGACTCCGAACGACAGATTTTTGAGAAACTTTTCATGGCAGTTTTTTATTTACTCTCAGAGTTTTTGCCAGAAATCTGCTGAGAGAAAGTCGCCGAAGAAATACTTTTTGTATTTTGTTTTGATGTCTGGCCTGGGGCTCGAACACTGGCTTTTCGTCTAATAAACCAATACTCTACCTACTAGACCATGGCGCTTCAATAGCTTGTCATTATAGTAAAAAAATTCGAGAGAGACGTAGGAAAAAAATTCTTTTCTGATCTCACCAAAACACCTTCCTTATCTTCTGTTTTAATTTTTGAAGTATTATGAACATTATTTATGTTTACGGCTAACCTATTAAATCCCACAGTAGTGCCTGGTGCTCAATTGGGAAATCGATTGTAAACACAAAAATTAGCGAATGTTGGATTATTATTTCAATAGAACTTATTTGTTGTAGTATATACAAGACTAATATACAGTCACACAGATAATTATACGTACCCCCTAAAAATCATTTTTTTAAAAATGATAATATATGGACAAGTCAAATGATTTTTGCGTCAAATTTTTTGTTTTACGTCACAGCCGAACAAATTATGACTTGTCCATATATTATTGGGCGAATTCCAATCGTGGCTTTTTTCTCGGCGCTCGGCTGCGGAAACCGTTCTTTCTCAAAACACTTCGAACTGTTTCGGAATGCACAATAACACTGTGATCACTTTCCGAGGTATTTCGTATTTCGACGGCTGTAGTTCTAGGATTTTTATGCACAATACCATTTATATACCGGGCTGCCCTTGAAGAAATTTTATGCGAAATATACGTTGTACGTATAATTTTCTGTGGTGCCATATTGGTTTTAAGCAAACTGTAGTCACAAATTCATAGATTTTGGGAATCTTTTTTCTTTATTTAAGTAAATGTGTCGTTACAGACGCTAATGTAAAGAAATTTTAGATTAGAAGTTCATTACTTTAAAAAAAAAATAATTTTTGGGGGGTACGTATAATTATCTGTGTGACTGTATGTGGCGCAATGCAAAACACTTGCAACTTTCATTAATGGGAACTATTAATCCTTGTGGTATGCTCTCGTACTGTTTCAAAATAGACTTCTAGGCAACAGTGTACATATACAGAAGATTTCGATTGCAGTTTGAGAAGTAAGAAGAAACCCTTGAAACCTTCTCTGGTTGCAGAAAACATTGCACTCTCAGAACATCAAGGATCTCTGATTCTCGAACATTTACGCCAACCATAGCTATAAGTGGCTTTTAAGTCAGCAAACAACATTGGTTTTTGTGAAACAAAACCGAATCTTAACGATCTCATTCGTAGGTAGCCTTAGGACAGACTTAAGTTATTCATATTAAGGCTTTGCACCTCAGATTCTGAATTACTTGGTCTATAGTTCAAATAAATTGTGGACATAAGAATTTAATCAGTAATTTTATTACGACTGTAATATACGAAAACATTTGCTAACTACGTTATACCTTAATCTTTACCCTGCTGAATGACAAAGTTCCACAAGTATGTACATTTTTCGGAACTTGACTTACTATTCGACTACTTGCTTATCTGTACTACTCTTCTTTTTTCCTTATGCGTGGTTTTCTTATCATTTATCTTCTCCTGTTGGCATTATTTCACATTAAATCTTAAAATTTTTCATATTTCTAGGCTTTATGGGTCCCCGTACACCGACACCGTTCAAGAATGCTCTGGCCGCTTTGGGTAAAAAACGTCGAGGCGAACGTTACATTCCACCAAGTCCATCCAGTTTAGTCGAGGATCTGGCTGAAATCATACATGATGAGCAACTCAATGACACAAATCAATCAAATAAAGTGGCGGCTGGTAAAAAGGAAAATATACCTGTTGCGACAACAACAAACACAACAACGACATCAAATAATGTTGGAGGTAATACAAGCAATACACAACTGCCGCCACCTACAAAGAAAGCACGTAAATCTCTAATAACTTCGTGGGGAGAAAATGTTATGCCAACAACAAATCATTCAAATACAGATGGAAAAATGGATAAAAAGCCACAACCGTTTGAAACAGAAACCCCAAGTAAATTTCTAATATCGTGTGAATCGTCGAGCATAATGCGTGATACACTGTGCAGTGAGAATGATTTGTTGCTCGACGACGATGAGGTTAAAGATGATGAGGCTAAAAAGGAGAATAAACCACAACAGGATACTGTGGGTGTACGCGCACGAAATTCGCATCATTACTTGGATCCGAAATGGGAAAAGTTTGCCTGTGGCCAAACACAAGATCAACAGTATATGGTGCAACAGGCACATGCCTGCCTAAGAAATCTCGCATTAATGCCACGATCGTTGAATTTCGAAAAACAAAAATAGTTAGCAAAGCAGTTGGTAAGGCGGTTGAATTGAATTGAATTGAATTGAAAAGTACCTTTAATAGAAACCAACAAAATGAAAGAAAGAAACAAATCTGAAGCGTATAACACATATACATACGCTTTAGAGAGATTCGTTTACACTATTCAGAAATTAATGAATAATTAACACGGGCAAATAGTGTATTGAATTCTTAATGAATTTTTTTTTTTAAATATATTGAAACATATATAACCCATATACATACATACATACTATAAATATATTTTTATACAAACATAATCATTTAAATTAGAATACTACTAACGAGTTACTCTTAAGTTATAAATTGCACGAGAGCAGTGTATGCAAAATTATTTTATAATTTCGTTAATTGGCTGGCATGCATAAATAATTGTTTTTCTTTATTTTTTATTTTGAAATTTTAGTTTTTAAGTTCAAAGTGAATGGAATGTATGAATTCTTTATTTCTTTTCTATAAAAAAGAAACAGAAACGAAAGTCTGTTGAAGGAAATATATTTTATAGAGAATAGATAATATTTTATTATTATTATTATCGTATGTAGTTAAGGCTAAAAGAAAACCAAAATAATCCCTAATTTTTCTTTTATTTTTTTTACATGTAAGGCTTTGAAAATCATAAAATAATGTAAAACCTCCTCTTTTTTATTATATTTTCTATTTACACTCTTATATTGTTAAGGCAAAACAAACAAACAAACCAACAAACCGAATAAAATATTTGTTTAATTTTTTATTTTTCTTTAAAAAAATTTATTTCTTTTGGCATTAAATTTTTGAAATTGTTTTGTTTAATGCCCTACCCTCCCCCCAAACACATTTAAAATATAGTGTAAAAAATAAAAATAATTTAAAAAACGAAACGAATTACATATAAATAAACAGAACAACAACAATGTGTACAGTTAATTTCCTCAATTTTTTTTAATATTTTAAAACAAATATTTAATGATGTAGTATTTATATTATAAAATAATAAATACATATATATATAAAAAAACAACAACAAAAAACAATTAAACATTTTAATTAAAGGGTCCGCCAAATAACTTTTACTGAATATTTTCTCAAATTTCTTTTTTTTATTTGAAAGTACAATCCTTCCGGTTAATAATGGAAAATAATTTCATTCAAATGGCTGCCTCGGCTGGCCAATTTTTAAGCACATTATCGATTGTGTGCAGCTGTATTTCACCAAAGGCTTAACGAATATTGTCCTTTAAAGCGTCAATTGTCTCTGGCTTGTCGGCGTAACACTTATCTTTGACGGCACCCCACAAATAATAGTCCAACGGTGTCAAATCGCAGCTTCGAGGTGGCCAAACGACATCAGCTCTGCAGCTGATAATGCGATCTTCAAAAACAGGGCGCAAAATATCGAGTGTAGCATCGGCTGTGTGGCACGTAGCGCTCTCCTGTTGAAAGCAAGTGTTGCCAATATCCTCCTCTTCAATTTTTGTGAACAAAAATTCGTTCAACATGGCCCGATAACTATCGCCATTGACTGTAACGGCCACTCCTTGTTCATTTTCGAAGAAAAATTACCCAATTATGCCTCTGGACCAAAATCCGCACCAAACAGTGGCTCGTTTTGGGTGCGTCGGCTTTTCAATGTATGCGTGCGGGTTTTCTGTGCCCCAAATGCGACAATTTTGCTTGTTTACATACCCGCCAAGATCAAAATGAGCTTCATCTGAAAAGATGATTTTTTTTTGCCACAATCGGCATCTTCTGTAAGTCGATCGCAGACCCACTTAGCGAAGCGAAAACGCATTGGATGGTCAATTGGCTTCAACTCCTGAACCAATTGGACTTAGTATGGCGTCATACCAAGGTCTTTATGCAAAATTCGTCTCAATGATGTCTCCGAAATGTTCAATTGTTGAGAACGACGGTGAATTAATGTTAATGGCGCTTCACGCAAACTTTCTGCCACAGCAGCAATATTCTCGGGTGTACGCACTGTTTTTGGCTTTTCACGCTTTGGTTTATCGATGTCGATGCCAGTTTCTTTCACTTTTTTCACAAGATAACGAACATACGGAGCTGACGGTGTTTCTCTTCTTTCAAAATCCGTACGCAATTTTCGTACTTTGATTTTCAAAGTAATGTCGCAATATTTTCCAGCGTTGTTCAAGCGTATACACAACCATATTCGTCCAGCGGAAGGCTAAAACTAATTATCTGTTAAATCAGAGATGAGCTAAGTGTTACTATTCATTCAAAATAAGCACTAGTTGAAAAAAAAACGTTTGATGGCGGACCCGATATAAATACAAAATTTGGTTTCATACTTTCTTCTTTTATTAATTTCTCGTTTTATTGAAAAACTTAAAAACTAATTTTTATTTTTTTAGTAGAAATTGTCTTTGGCGTCTTTTAATTTAATTTCTTTTGTGGTGAAATTGGTTTAATTTCCTCCATTTTAGCTCTGTTTAATACCAAAGTCCAGAAACAACACCACAGTGGCAATAATACTGAGGTAACAATGGTACACAACCAATTGTTGTAGATCTGTAAGAGAGAGAATACATTACATTACCATGAACATACTTACATATATAGATATAGGGTGACTTTTTTAAGGCTTATTTAAAGAATAACAATTTCCTATAAACAAAAACTCCAACTGCTTTTAATCTGATTAGTAAAATATTCTTTTAATTCGGTATGTGTGAAGAGTATTCTGTTGAACCTTTGTTGAGACACTTGTTCGAACAGTGCGACCAAAGGAAATTATGGATATTTTATGACGAAATAGGAATTGTAAAATAATGTTTAGACTATTGTGGTCCAGGCTCAAACATCCTAGAAGGGATAGGTAATGAACCTGGGTAGGAGACATCTTTCATATGGTCTTGGTAGGTTTTCTAACAGCATTGTGCTGAAAGGACGACAAGTTATGCCCTTTTTTCTGAAGATTGTACAGAAATATAGGAAAGCCTAAGATTGTCAACCACATTATTCGTTTCTGATCTGTTACACAGGGGTAAAGACTCAGGGTAATAGACCAAAGTTACCTTAATGGTCTAGTAGAGCTAGCGTTTATTAAGCGCCATGGTTGGCTGGTGAAAAAATTCTTTTGTTCTTTACTTCATTCATATCAGCCTTTACTTCTCTGTTTTAATTGTTTTCTCTCGGTGCAGTTTATAGTTTTTCCGCTCTTCTTTCGGCTGCTTAACAGTGGAAAATTCACCGGATTTCGCAAATGGAAAAAGTGAGGTTAAAATTACTTTTATAGATGGGTTTTGAAGTCAGGTGACAACTTAGGTTAGGTTAGGTTAGAGGACGTGTACTTGTCAATAAAGACAAGTACAGCACCCGGAGGTCGAATTGACCCATTGTACAACGTCCTTACGGAGGGAAGGGATTAAGGAGAGGATGTAGGAAAGGGGAGAATGGGAAGTGGAGGAAAAGGAGCTTAGTTAGAGAAATCCTTACAAGGGTAGAATGGTTTATGAATTTACATGCCAAAAAAAATGTTTAAACTACGGTTTAAGCTAAACGTTCATACTGAGAGGACAAGGCTTTTTCAAAACATTGTTGCAAGAAAAAAGGGTGATTTTACTAATACAGCAGACTTTTGGTATAGAATGACAAATGGGAGCACTTACTGACTTCGCAAGGGGATATTGCAGAATTCCCAGGATCCTATGGCCCCGACAGAATTGTTCTAGACCTATGCCAGAGCTGATATTAGATGGGAAGCCTAAATAATAAAGTTCAGGCTAAACATTGTATTCTGACGGCGAGGTATTCTTTATGAGATACATTCACTGCGCATTATGCAATGATGAGTGGTATTCTGAAAGTGTTAGGATTCTTTAAAGGTTTTAGAAACTGAGATTGCTCGTTTTCAAACGATGATGATTTCAAATGAAGGAGAACAGTATGTTAGCGAAACTGCTGCTGAATTAATAGGACTAACACAGGATTACAATATTTTCTAAATCGTAAAAACTTATTACATGCATACAGAGATTATAAATAATAAAATAATACTCACCAAATTGTCCGTTAATGAAAACGTGATGGCATCCATAGTGGCAGTGAGTGCACGCAAGGCTATTTCCTTTGACTTTAATTCAGGAAACTGGTACAGAGTTAAGATTGATATTAAAATGTAAATAAACACCAGAGGATTCAATAGAACACAGTACACAGTCAAAAGTGATTTGCGAAAACCCTTTTGCATATTGGGTGCAACGCCTACAGCCAATGGAACACAAACTAATGCAATTAAAAAGGCCAAGGCGAAATTCAATAAGCCAACCACCACTAAAGCAGTGCCCAGACCCAGCAAAGCAGTCATATGCAGCCAATGCATAGCATTTACAGGCAGTCGATATAGAAAAGGTAATGCTACAGCCAAAACAACCCACACCACCATGGATACGGTAACACTTTGTGCTGTAGTTAGACCGTAAGATGAAAGAGAATTCACAATTAATTCCAGGCCCAACAATTGTTGACACATGTAACCTATGCCACAGGCATATATAACAAACAAGATGGCTGGCACTAGATATTTTTCATTATGCTCCTCAATGCTTGCCGTAGTAACAACATTTTCTGACTCATCCAATGTTTCACGACAATCTTGACCACCCGCTATAAGCCACATTAAAAATGATTTAATAAACAGCGGAACGACCAGTAAAGCCAGACAAGGCATATAATCACCAATCGAAACGAAACGATCATTTTGTGCCAGTATATAAAAGAAATAACTTTGATGGAAACGTTCTAATAAATTATTGAGACTGCGTGATATGCCTTCAATGGTTTTTAAAAGAGGCAAAACACCATTATAACGATTAGAGCCAGAATTTTGCCGTTTAACCGCTTCCAGTGTAAGGGCTTCTATGCGGTGACGATGGAATAGACCATGATTACCATTTGGTATGCCTGTGGTTTGTGTTAATAGCATACTAATTAAATTCTTTACATTGCTTTCCACCGAGGTATGTTGTGAAGAACGACGTTTCTTGTGCGGTGTTTGTTTGTAACCGGATACAATGCCTTCGCGTGCTGTTATGCGTTGTACTAAATTGAACATATCCAAATTGGGCAATTGGCCATTGAGACCTTCTATTTTTACATCAATGTAGTCTGTAAGAAAACGTTTTAATTATATAATTATGTTTGATTTGCTTAAAAGATTAGCATACCAATGTCTAAATCTTGAACTTCAATATTTAAAGCTGCCTGCAAGGAGCCTGCTCGAGCTGGTAGGTAACCATAATCTAGAAAACTATTCTTTTTAGTGGATTCGTCCATTTCTGTATTGAAATAGGCTTCTAGAAATGCATGCATTCCCAGTTGTTCCTGCTCAGTTACAACAAAAATAATATCCTTGGCCCAATAATTCTTTTCTGGAAAGGAAATTTGGCGTTATTATGATTCAAATAGATTTAACACAGCAAACAATTTGTTTTAGAAGTGTTCTTACTTCTAGCAAACTCTGCAAATGCCAATAACACTGGTACACTGGCTGTAATTTCTGTGTGATATGAAGAGGGCGGACGATAGGGAGCTGAAAATACTAAACCCTCTGTAGAACTAGTACGTGGAGCCCTTAGGATACCATAAATATTTTTGCCTTGAAATTCCTTGCCACCGGCAAACGGATAACGCAAAGTATAGTTGTGTACATAAGTTTCCAAACCAATTTGTTTCATTTTGGCCGATATCCAGGCATGAGGTGTTGTTGTTTTATGGGTCTCTCGTTCAGCTTTCAATTCATCGATTAATTGTTGAGCCCAACGACTGGAATCCTGTTTGATTTCAGGATAAACAAGACCTATTTACGGTAGTGTTTTCAATTAATACGATTACATAAAAGAGAAACTAATTTTATTACCTGGCGATAAGGCATTCTCTGAAAGATAAGTGCCATGATTAAAATCCTTATGACCGAGACAACCAAACCATATAATGCTGGCCACATACAAAAGCCATCCCAATTTTGAGTGGTATTTTGTTAATATTTTGCCGAATTTATTGCGCGGCGTTAAAGAAGGATCCGACAAGAGACCCATGTTAATGGAATGTTTCAAAAAGAATTTATTTTTCAACAATTTTTCACACAAATTTCGGCTAAGAAAAATTATTTCATACTTTTTGTTTTTATTTCTTAAATAGTAATGATAAAATATTGATTAGTAAAGACCATATATCGATACCACAAAAGTAATCGTATATGAAAGCACAACAACTATGATGATGTTATTACAGTGTGGCATCCTTCAGTCTTAATAAAACTGTTGAACTGTGGAAAAAATTTGTAAGAGTTTTAAAATAATAACTGGAATAAATGTGTTAAATTTAATTAAAAGTGCATAATAATAGTGAAATAATGTGTGATAAATGGTTTTATAACAAAAATATATTAATTTTTAATTTGCGAATTGCAGATAAAGTGTTAAAAAAAGAAGCTGGAAAAATAGCGCGAAATACATACATATATTGCATGTAAAAGAGTTACAACAGGCAAGAAATTGCAAATAAGGCGGCATTTCTCCGCTTGTGTAAAAAAATGGTCATGAAGTGGCGTCTATTGAAACCATATTAATAAACATCAGTAAGGTAAGTCACTAGTTTGCTAAGCTATTTGGTACCCCATCTTTGGATGCTTTTCCGCAAACAAGTTGCTTCCAATGTCCGCATTGGGCGTTTAGTTGCGTGCGTTATTTCTTAACCAGAAACAGCGCATTAGTATTTTTTACGATTTTTAGAGCTGCCCCAACATCCGAAATCGAATATTAGGTAATATCTCAGCCAAGTTATTAGCAGAACAAACTTCGATTTGCTAGACACCGCAACGGGTTCTAGCATATGTACTTAGGTAGCGATATATTCTTAACTGGGTGTTATTACTGCTTAGTTTAAGTGTGAAGCTATTAAACTATAATCATTGCTTGGCTTCGCCACCATTCGGCAAAAAATCCTCTAACAACCACACAAATTCCCAATGTCACTCTGCATCAGTGTCAGGTGTCAAAATAATCAACTACAATGTATTACTAACCCTTCCCTAAGCGTAAACCCCTTTAATAAACAAAGAAAAACAATCAAATAAAACTAAAGTGCTTTTAACTCTCTTTTATTATCTCGGGTAATAAATCAACTACAAGATTTAAGCCTTCTTGCTAAACTTTCCACCAGGTGTCCTTTTGGGCGGACACCATCTTAAATATGCCGGATCCACAGTAAGTTTTGGTCTCTTAAACTGTGGTAATTGTAAATGTTCCATTATTGTTTTCGGTGTAACACATATAACATGTTGACCCTTCCAATATTTGACCATTTTCATAGACTGTAACGTATAGATTATATCATCATGTGTAATACCGCTCAACTCACTCAATTCTTTAATGCTCTGGGTAGTAGTGCGACAGTCTTTCATTAACTCGAGCAACGTATAAGCCCAATAACTACGATAGCTGAGACGACCCAAATCGGATAAAGGCTTTTCTGGACTGCCCACCACACCCTCGCGGCGTGATAGCTCATAACTAAAGGCAATTAATAGTTTACCATATCCCTTACGTTGATATGGCGGTAGTATTAGTATGCAGGCCACATTATTATTTTCAGGAGACTCTTTTTCTTTGGAAAAGTAACCCACTATATGGGCACCCTTCTTGTCAATTTCACATAAAACATAAAAATAAAATGGCTCTACATCATAGTATAAGGTCTTGTGGTCCAGGAACAGCTTGGCCATCAAACAAAGCATTTGACAGTACAGCTTATGATCTTTGCCATCGATTTCAAATATGGATATAGTGCCTTTACGGTAAATCTCATTGCCTGGCGGTTGCCGTTGTGTACACTCGGAGGCATGATAACGATAGGTCTTCTGGTAACGCATATATTTTAAACAATATTCACACACATAAAGTGTGCCCACTTTGCCGTACTCATCCGGATATGGACTAAAATACCAAGTGTCTATCTCAAAACGTCCTATACGCAGTTTGTCAATGTATTTTACTTTGGTAATAGCCTCGTGTTCTTTCTCCAAAGCTGCTGTTGTGGGATCCATCTCGGCATATGTCTTTTGTACGTGATTTATTTCATCATGTCGTCTTTTTTGATTTCTTGTCAATTTACGATCACTATTCTCTACTGCTGAGGGATTCTCCAAAGAGGCAATCTGTTCTTTGCTTAATTGTTTAATGGTTTTGGCTCCCACAGAATCTGATACATCTGAACTACCCGTTGTAGCACTACTGCCAGCCTCAGCTTCTGTGCAATCTGTTATACGATCCCGTGACACCCATTCATCCAAACGCCGGTTGAGACCCACATAGTGTACGTAGTATTCCTGCTGTGAAGGTGTGGAATCCTGTTCGCATTCTCTGGATTGAATAATTTGTGCAGCATGTATGTTGCCATCCGTCCTTTTAATCATATAAACATCGCCAATATTTATTTCCATTCCCTGACTCGCATTTGTTGTAGTCGTTGTTGTTATTGCAGCGGCATTTGTGTTTATTTGTGTTTTTGTTGTTTTTGCCGCATTATTTATGCTGGCCGCTTCATTGTTGTTGTTGCTGCCATTTGTATCGTCTTTATTTAACGTGTTGTTGTCATCGTCGTCACATTTTTCTTCTTTTTTGCTTGTTTCTTCTAGGTCTTTCCTACACTCGTCTTCATTTGTTTTTGTTTCACTAGCACTTTTTATACTTTTACTTTCAACGACCATGTTTGATTTTCTTATTTGCAATTATTTTCAATTAATTTCACAATTTATTTTTAATAGTAAACAAAAAACAAAATCTGATGCAAATTTTTTTTGGGTTTAACAATTGAAATGTCAAATTATTCTTGAAGGTGGTGCTGCCAGATAGGTAGCATGGCGTTATTATAGTGATGCCAGATAGTGTGGAAATTGAATACACAGAAAGGAAAGTAGATAAAGTTGGTGAAGTAGTCTAAACGTTATTCGGTACTCGCAACATAACTGAAGTTCAATTGTTGTCTCTAATTAATTAGTAAATAGCCCCTTATCACGTTTAAGGTGAAAAGGTAAAAAATGCAGGGGTGTACCCTGTATTTCGATTCGTAAAAGCTTTGAGAACTTAATGTATAGGACATACAATTTCAAACGATTTAATTTTGTAATTGAAATACTGATATTTCCTATTTTTATTATGGTTCATTTTGGTAATTATAAGAGAGGCGTTTACCGTTTATCTTTGTAAAACCGGTAGTTTATTTTGAACTTGTGATATCATAGTCTCATATTTCCTCTAATGCTTTAACCTTTCGAAACTTCTGATGAAGCCATTTAGACTCCTAATATCCATTCTTGATAGATTAGTGAGAAAACTGGCATACTGGAAGCCCAATTGCTTCCATCTGCTACGACATAACGCTGAGCATGAACCCAAGCGATAAAGAACAATTTGCTCTTCTACCTCATATCCGCATCTCGCTTAATTGTTTTCAATAGTAATGACTTCCAAAAAATAATTGCACGAATTTACTGCATTGTCCTAGTGTTAATGAAATCTGTTATCAACTCTGCAGGTTGAAGGTTATCAGTGTGGCTGCCATTGTAGAGAACTCTCCCGAAAGTCCAAAGTTTGTACTATTTTTGGCCAACCCAACCACACTGTAGTTTTCTGGAATTAGAAATGCGGCCTTGATAGTCGTTAAACAATCAAAGATCAGGGGATGGTCCCTACATATGTATTGCATTGTGTTAGATCTAGAAAAATAGTTTGAGGGAGAAAGAGGGAGTGGTGCTTACTTGTCACTGTCCACAAGCGGATGTGGTGTGCCACATTACAACGTTGTTCCAATGAAGCAATTAAGTTGGATATCCTAGTGCAGTTTATGGATGTATGTGAGTGGGGGAAATAGTAAGTAGATCACATTGTTGCACGTTTCTTGTTGATCCCTGTTAATTAATAATATTCTTCAGATTATTCTTCAGAAATATACTTGTCTTTGCCGAGTACGAAATGCTTTGAAAGTGGCAGTTTATGCAGGACAACAATTCTAATCATTGTATTGTAAAATTGTGGCTTCGGCGAACCTAAACACTATGGACACCTCTAGGGAGTTTTCAAAAATAAAATGTATTTCTTTCCATCGTTTACAAACAATATAACTTGAATTCTTGTTTATTGTTCGACTTTCTGGTAAGAACTTCCAGTCCACTATGCCCCTGTTATCGAAAAAATTAATTGAATGGTTTATCGTTTATAAAGGCTCAAAACATGTCAGTTTGAACTTTTCAGATGTTTTAGAGTCCATAAATCAATTTTTTTAACAAACAATCTTGATTGTTTAATATATTTTTGATTACACATGGTATCTGCTGTATTTTAAATGCTTCTAAATTGGTAATCTAATGCTATAATTCCGTTTACAATATTTTGGGTGTCCTGGTGTGCTAGTCCTTAAATGTGAGGGTTGTCGGTTCGATTCTTACCTTTCTTATCTTCTCTCGTAATAATTATAATATAATTTGTAATTACATTATAATTCACAACATAAATAACACTATGCGACAAAATACAAAAAATTAAATACACCCGAGTAGCTACCTAGTCTAAGTTGTTCAGTTTGTTTTATTTTTCTTGTTTTATTTGACAAAAACATTTTTTTAGACTTTATGCACAATTTTATTGATTACACAAACATTTCTGAACCGATGTCCAAAATGTAAACCTTTTTAGAAAGCATAGGGATAGGCATTTAAAACGATATACATATATATATTATTTGACTTAATATGCTGTGGGGTTTGATGAGGTAAACGTGACAAATGGGAATTTTTTTCATATTTTTTCAAGTTTGTCGGTTCATAGTAGCAAACTTTAATTAAAAAATATGAAATAAGTGATGACATTCTGAAAGTGTATTATCTTGTGAAGAGATTGACACTTCGTTTGATCAAATCGGACAAAAATTACCGTAGTTATTATTTAAAGAGTCTAATAGTCGAGTTATATTTTTCATTATTTCATCCATTTTTTTTTCAAATGAAATTTTAGCACTAAAATTTTCAGAATTTTTAGGGATCTTAATTATTTATCGGAAAATGTGTCAATTTTACGTTTGAGTGACCACCAGAAGTTGGCCAATGTTTGCGCAAAGAGAAATAGTAATATTTGCAAAAAACACAAATATTAGCCGACTTCTGGCAGTCGTGCAAACGTGAGATTGACACATTTTGCAATAAACAATCAATATCCGTCAAAGCTTTTGAAAATTTGTGAACTGAAAGTTCATTTGATAAGATGACATATATAAAAAATATAAGACGACTGTTATACTATTTAAATTATAACTACGGTAATTTTTGTCCGATTTGATCAAACAAAGTGTCAAACTCTTCACAAAATAAAAATTATTTTATATTTTTTTAATTAAATTTTGCAATTAAGAATAGCTAAACTTGAAAATATAAGAAAAAAATATTTTCCAAGTTTACCCCATCAAAACTTATAACATATAAGATTGAACAAAATGTTTATGTATGCCGTTTTAAAGACTAATGTCTTCCCTTTCTAAAAAAAAACTTTGGATTTTTAAAATAGGTTCAAACATATTTGGGTAACCAATAATTTTGTGTGAAAATATAAAAAAACGGTTTTTGTCAAATAAAACAAGTCTGGAGGGTTTGAGAAAATAAAAAAAGTATTTTTGAGTTCAACCAAGGAATATGGATATAAAGAATACGCATCATGTAGAAGTAAAATTTCTTATGGCGGGTTGTAACATTACGACCCGCTCTCACCAAAATCTTTTTAAAAATCATTTCTTGATGAGGGGGGAGGAAGACAGAAGGAAGATAAACACAAACAAAGAGCGTAACAATGCGTTGCTCTCATCGTACGTATGTACATGTGTATGTATTCTTGTGCTTTTTGATTTAGTTGTCGATCAGGCTGCGACCACAGAATATACACAGAATTGAAACCTTTGACGTTTAAAAACGCTCAAAGCAGCACTTTAACCTACCTCGTAGAGGGAGAAAATAAATATTTTAATGTTTTGCGAATCAAATGTGATAGAAGCAACAGATATACAGAGTGAAAACTGGCGGTTAAAGTAGAAAAATTAAATGTAAATAAAGATTTATTTTGTGTTAAAAAAGGGATAATTTGGAATATTTTTTAATTTCTTCAATGAAAAGTTTAAAGATTCTTAAATAATTAAATATTAATCGAAATGTGTGTGATTTTCGGTCACAATGAATATAGTTTCTTGTGCAAGAGGTAATTAAGAAGCTAAATATTACAAGATCAAAATAAGACGTACTGCTCATAAAAAAATTTTCTTGCTGAAAGTTGCCAATATTTTTTAATTTCTTGAAAGAAAAAGTTAAAGTTGTTATTGTTATTAGTTGTTTTTATTATTTATTAATAGTTTTAGACAAAAATTACATTTTTTATTAACTCTCGTCAATATAAAAAACCACCCCGAAAACTAAAAAAAACATAAATAAACAAAACAGAGTTACAATCAGAGAGAGACAGAAATACTTTTTGGTAATATTTGCTGTCTCTTTCTTCATGGAAAGTTAAACGTCAAACTCTTGTTTCTATTCTGTGTATATTCTGTGGCTGCGACAAGAATACATGTGCTGCGGATGCTTTATCATTTTATTTCAGAATAACACTCGAAGAATATTTTGTGTTAAAAATGTTCTGTCATTACCTGGGCGTATTTCATTTTTTTATTTTGTCTCATAGTATAATTTTTTTAAATGCTTTGGTATGCACGTCTTTTTTTCTTTTAATAAAAAATGGGTTTTTTTTAATCTTTTTATTTTTCTAAAAAACATGGCCTAATTTTTAAGCCAAAGATGGATAGCTTTATGTTCTTTTAATAATAAAATGGATTTTTTATTTTATTTTTATTTATCTAAAATTATCAAGCCAAAGATAGACAGCTTTACATATGTATGTTGATGAAATGAAAATAAAAATAGAGTATATTACTAACACTTTTATATGGCTGTAAATAAATAAATTCTCTCAACTTATTTTCTCTCTCTCACTCACTAATCCATAAACATAGGCATGTGTTAACCTAGAGGAAAATTGTTGGTAATAATTTCAAGTCTACTTATTAACCCAATGATATGTATATGTGATCGGAAAATATAGAATAATTGTACTGCACTAAACCCTTAAGGCGCCGTATTTAACTTGGCAAGTATTCTGCCAAAAATCGAAATCATTCCTCATTGATATTAGTGAATACTACTGTGATATTTCTTTGGGTGTATCATTGAAGTCTGGAAAAAGCGACATGAACCTTCTTCTTTAAAAACTGACAAGATTTTGACGCTCTTTTTAACGAACATTCTTGATGTTCGTGTCCTATGTGTGCAAAAAGCCGAAGATGTTCTTCCCCTGAGGGACTTTGGTGCCGACGTCTGTTTTTAACACCAGAAAAATAAATAAAAAGTGGTCAAACAACAAAAACGCACGATGAGAATAACGCATTGTTACGCTCTTGGTTTCTGTATCCGTCCCTTCTATCTTTCCCCCCGCGTCATGAAATATTTTTGAACAATATTCCAAAATATGTTAAAATGCACATTCTTTATACTTTATTTTGTTTGGTTCTACTCAACCTAGTGAATAACTTAGACTATGTAGTTACTCGGGTGTATTTTCACTGTTGCACCGTGTAATTGTTTACTTTTAAATAAAACTGTTGTTTACATTATTTTTCGTTCAAATTTTATTAAATTTTGGCACTTTATTGCATTTGACAACCACAACAAATGGTATTCTTAACTTAAATGTTAATAAAAAAAATATTCTTTTTAATTTTTTTTTTGTTTGTTTTGTTTTGTTGTTTTTGTTTTAGCTGATTATACTTAATTATTGTTATTGTTTTTATCATTATTATTATTATTATTACAATATTAGATTGTTTTTCATTTTTCTCATTTTGTTTTTGTAGATTTTAACAAATGTTTATAATTTTAAACTACTTAACTAATATTAATACAATAATTAATAAATTTGTTTGATTTTAATTTAACTAAAATATATAAAATTTGTTTCTTTTTTGTTTCTTGTAAATATTATTGTTGTATTAATTTTAATTGAATTGGTTAAAATACTTTAAAATAAAATGTTTTTTTTATTCTGTTTTATTAAATTAAATTAAGAATGGAAGCCATTAACGGTTTTCTTTTTGTATGTATTAGTAAAAAATAAAAGTATACGGATATTCAATATCTCCGTTTAATTCGTTAAAAAAAAAAATTCGTTTTAAATGGCTTTGGATTTTTATTTGCTAACAAAGTCAAATGAAACTAAAGCCAAAGCGTTAAGTTGGTTTTCGAGCCTATTTCTCTCTCTTTCTATGTCTCGTGTTTCATTTTCGATAATCCATATTGCGTACTTTGATAATAGTTGAACCAGCTGGTGGATTTCGTTTTTGCCTCATATACTCTTCATGTCTTATTATGCCGGCGGTATCCTTGTTAATCTCCACAGAGCCACGCGACTCCAAAGAGTGTTTCTGTTGCAGCTGATAGTGTGGTGCAGCTGCCCGATATTTATAATCATCTTCTATATACGATGCCGATCTATTATACGCTGTTATCGGTTTCGGCATAGAATGGCGACTGTTGGCTGCATACATTTGTGTTGGCCGTTCAACATAGTGATCGGTATCATCTTCATTTGAACCGATTTTTGTTAGATCCTTTTGACTGCGACTGATGAGATTAACAATTGATGGACTCTTTAAAGCACTCTGTTGGAGGGTATTTTCCTTGGCACTGTTCGTAAAGAGATGTGGGTTTGACTTGTAGGCCTGGCTAGCATGGAGATTATTATTGTTGTTGGCCGTATAATTGTTGCTGTTTAATTTTTCCATGTATATGGGACTAGGATCATTGCTACCATTCATGGCATGTACACTAAATGATTTGCTGCGATTAAGAGACTTGGCATAGGTTCTAGCTGGCTTCAAAGGTCCAGTGTTTTGTCCTATTGATTGGTAGGCTATGCGTTGTTCAGTTGTATGCTGATGTTGTTGCTGTTGGTGTTGCTGCTGCTGCTGCTGCTGCTGTTGTCGTAATTTGCTTTGAACTTTTCCACTGGTAGCATTGGAACGCGTTATATTAACGGTTTGCGTTTCGTAGTGGTGTACCGACGGATGATCGTTAAGTTTACGGGGCAAAGTTTGCGTAGAGCGATAACCTTGATTTAAATTGGGCGTAGAGCCTGATATGCGTTGATTGCTTTTCTGATAACGCCCCAGAGTGTGTGAGGAAGTTGTTGGTTCCCGATATGCCTGGCTGGCAGAAGCCGGCGGTGGTGCCGCTCCACCATTGCGCATTTTGAAAGTATCGTGAACATTTTCTTTGCCATACAAAGTGCTTGAGTAGGGATCTTCTCCTAAATAATAACGTTGTTTGGGGCTTATCAATCTATAGCCCTTATCTGCTCTATTATTTCCTATGGGATGGGACGAAGTAGAATGTAGCATTGCTCTACGATCTACACTAGCATTGTTGTAGCCTGTATGTTCTGTAGTCTTGATGTGCGCCTCTTGTCCCTGTGCTGGATAATGGCTACGTTGTTGGCTGCTGATATCCTCTTCCGATTCATCGTGGGAGGTTGTATGATGATTGCCTCCAATATGGCTATCGATGACATTGTATTGCTGATAAGTGCGTAGACTTTGTTGTTCGGGCTGCATGGTGGCTGGTGCTGGTGATTGTTCTCGTGATTTCGATTTTGATTTCATACGCAGCTTACGTTCCACACTAGCTGAACGTAGTTTGCCCACAAGTTTTCTTAAAGAGTTTCCTATTGCCTGACCGACTTTACTAGATGAGCGATGCGAAGCCACTGTGGATGTCGATATAGTTGAGGGTGTAGTCTGTGTTGTTTGCGTTAACATATTGGGTCTTACGGTCTGATGATGATTGATAACCACCGGTGGTGATGGTGTGTTGCGTGCAAAGCGTGTACGTTGATTTTGTTTACGGTTTAGCGTCTGAGCTTCCCTGAGTTGTGGCTCCAAATGGGAAGGCGGTGTATACATTTGCTGCTGAGAATGAGCATATGGTTTGGCTCTTAGACCATGATGAGGAATATACTGTTCCCTAGGCGACGAAGATCTACTTCTGGGTGGTGGTGAATAGTCTGGTGGTGGTTCGTTCACATCAATTGGCACTTGTTGTGGAGGTATTTTTAGTTCTGACACTACCTCCTGATGTCGCAACTTTTTCTCACCATTACGTCTGCGTTGCGGTACGATTGGCCTTTCTAAAGTGCTAACTTCTCTATGAGGCGAGGGTGAGTCACGCTGTTGTTGAGTGTCGCTTCTCAATGAATTATAACGTGTGTTCTCTATGTAACTACGCTCATATGACTTGGCTCTTTCCTCTACATAGGAATTCTTACGCGGTTGTATTGGCGAATCCACATCATCTAGTATTTCGGCCCGAGTGTAGTTACGTTTATCCTTGTCTTTAATATTCATGCCATAATGCAAGTCGGTGCGAGAACCACTTATATAACGGCTTTCCTCAAATGACCCTTGACCCAGCTTATCCACATCATCCAAGTGATCACGTGAATTTTGCCTTGATCGGGCCAAAAATTGGGAAGACAAACTTTGCCTCTTCTGCTGTAGAATATCCTCACGACTGACATAACTATCGCTTACTACAGGCTTTACATAGGGTTTAGATTGATCGCCGATAAAGCTCTCCTTTTTGTTGTACACAGCACTTGTTTTTTTCAATTGATTACGTTCTATGGAAGCGTGCAGATCATCCCGAAAGGCTTTAGAAGCGAAATGATTAGCCGGTGTTGTGGCTGAGACAACGGCATCATGACGATTATTCCAATTGGAGATGCCTTGATAGTATTTGGCGCCATTGTTTGGCGTTATTGGAGGATCTTGTAGACTGTTGCGTTTGTTATAGGATTTCTTTTCACCAGAGTCATAGTGGGTATTGGAACTAGTAGTATGGTTTTGATTAGACTTGATAGTAACATTAAAGTAAGTTTTCTTAGTGGGTTCAATGATATCCACTTCATCTTCGGGCGATTCATTTGAGGCTGTCGATTCGCTGCCAAAATGGGATTCCAGCCATTTAATGGTTTCACCCTTGCGCGTTTCTTCTTCCTTGTCGAAATCTAGGGGTCGTTTTGTAAGGGCATCCTTGCGGTCCAGTAGAATGCCACCTGCAAGTATAGAAATAGGTTTGACAAACCGTTTCAGAATAACTTTTAAGAGTCTAGTTTTAATCAACTTACCCTTTGGGTGTGGCATTATAGATTTATTATGTGGTTTACGCATTTTTCTCATACGATCTGATAGACTATCCCAATCATCTGGACGTTCCAGCATATCATCATTTTCCATGTGCATCGTCTCGGCTGCGTATTTCATTTCAGTGCCTACGACTTTGCCATCTTTAACAATATCCACATGCTGTTCATCGCGTTGTTTAAAAAATCTTTGATTTGTTTCCTACAAAAAAACAAATAAAAATTAATACAAATCAATATTGACTTAAAAAGAAATAGGAAAACAAAACCGAATCACTTACAAAAGTTTTAATCTGCTCTAGACTGTGGGCCGACTTATCGTCTGGCAATTCGTCATCAACAATAACTTCGTGTTCAGTGGTTGTTTTCGATTCGGTTATGATTTTACCATCCTCCTGGGCCAACGAACGCTTCTGCACATTCTCCGAGTCTATGGTTTTATGAGATTTTGTCTTATCGGCCACTACACGTGGTCCACGTGGCACAAGTTGTTTTTGAAATTCTGGCGATAATAAGACTTCTTCGACGTTTTCTACACCACTAGTTACTGCCTTAACAAAGCCCTGTTTGTGGAAAAGCAAACAAGAAGAAGAAGAAGAAGAAGAAGTGGTTGAATGGTATATGTTTCATTACACGTATCATATCATTTAGAAACAAAAAAAAACTCTGTCAAAAAATCTTTTAGAAAAATTTTTAGGTTTTTTTCCTTCTTTTTTTAATTGAAAGGTGTTGAAAATAAAAACAACAATAACAACAACAACAGCAGTACACACACACACACACTTTGTAGTGTATTATATTACGTAAACAAAATAGTTGCTTATTTTGATTACAATAACCAGTAATAGCGGTAAATGTACCACCACTGCCTGCCACCTTCATACAATATACGATATATTGTCAGTTGCACAGTGGTTTGTTTGGTTAAAAAACTACAATAAAGAATTTAAATAAAAAACAAAGCATTTTGCTTGAATTCTTGTTATTTTTTTTCCTTTATTTCAGTATAATTAATCTGCTAAAGAAGTACATGCTCCTGCAGTAGCAGATGATTTCGTTGCCTAGACACAACACTCTCTCTGAAAATGTATTGTAGTATCGTACAGTGTTACTTTGCAGGACGGCAATACTCCTGGTAGATCCTATTGTAGCAGAGGATATCGTTGCCTAGAAGCAATGCCCTCTGGGAAAATGTATTGTAGTATCGTACAGTGTTACTTTGCTACTACTTTCCTGGTAGATCCTACTGTAGCAGAGTATATCGTTGCCTAGACACAACACTCTCTCTGAAAATGTATTGTAGTATCTTACAGTGTTACTTTGCTACTACTTTCATGGTAGATCCTACTGTAGCAGAGGATATCGTACAGTGTTACTTCGCAGGACGGCAATACTACTGGTAGATCCTACTGTAGCAGATGATATCGTCGCTTAGACACAATACTCTCTCTGAAAATGTATTGTAGTATCGTACAGTGTTACTTTGCTACTACTTTCATGGTAGATCCTACTGTAGCAGAGGATATCGTACGGTGTTACTTTGCAGGAAGGCAATACTCCTGGTAGATCCTATTGTAGCAGAGGATATCGTTGCCTAGACACAACACTCTCTCTGAAAATGTATTGTAGTATCGTACAGTGTTACTTTGCTACTACTTTCCTGGTAGATCCTACTGTAGCAAAGGATATCGTCGCCTAGAAACAACGCTCTCTGTAAAAATGTATTGTAGTATTGAACAGTGTTACTTTGTAGGACGGCAATAATCCTGGTAAATCCTACTGTAGCAGAGGATATTGTTGCCTAGATCCAACACTCTCTCTCTGAAAATGTACTGTAGTATTGTTCAGTGTTACTTTGCAGTACGGCAATACTCCTGGTAGATCCTACTGTAGCAAATGATTTCGTCGCCTAGAAGCAATGTACTCTGTGAAAATGTATTGTAGTATTGTACTGTGTTACTTTGCAGGAAGGCAATACTCCTGGTAGATCCTATTGTAGCAGATTCTATCGTTGCCTAGACACAACACTCTCTCTGAATGCTTTGTAGTATCGTACAGTGTTACTTTGCAGGACGGCAATACTCCTGGTAAATCCTACTGTAGCAGATGATATCGTCGCCTAGAAGCAATGTCCTCTGTGAAAATGTATTGTAGTATTGTACTGTGTTACTTTGCAGGACGTCTATACTACTGGTAGATCCTACTGTAGCAGATGATATCGTCGCTTGGACACAACACTCTCTCTCAAAATGTATTGTAGTATCATACAGTGTTACTTTGCAGGACGGCAATACTACTGGTAGATCCTACGGTAGCAGAGGATAGCGTTGCCTAGACACAACGCTCTCTGTGAAAATGTATTGTAGTATCGTACAGTGTTACTTTGCAGGACGGCAATACTCCTGGCGGCTCTTGTTTTGTTGATCTAAATATTTTCACATGGGCTTTATAACTAACTATTGTGGCCTTACGGATTTCATCTTCTGATCGCAGTAAGCTGTTCACACCGGACTGTACGTATTTAATTGTCATTTACTATTCTTCAATCGTTGGCCATATCAACTCAAAGTGTTCTGTAGTTTTCTGTTTGACGTTGTCAATTCCTATACGTATTTCTTCCCATTACACCTTTTCCGAGTTGATGTTTCCCCCAAAAAATAACCTTCCTCCTACATGGATGGTTTTTTTTTGTGCCTTCTCGTGTAATCGCGAACTGTTCTAGTTTTTGGAGTATCATGCAGCTCCAACTCAGCTCTTGTAATGGTAATTTCTTTTCATTACTCCTATTGAGTGCCTTTGGTTTCCACAAATAATCTCCCTCTTACACGGATGGTCATTTTTGTGCCTTCCCGTGTAAGTTCAAACTGTTCTAGTACTTGGAGTCTGTTGCGTCTCCATGTCAATTCCTATGATGATAATTTCTTTCCATTATTTCTGTTGAGTGCCTTTGGTTTCCACAAATAATCCCCATCTTACACGGATGATTATTTTCACGCCTTCTCGTGTAAGATGAAAATGTTCTAGTTCTTGGAGTATCTTGCAACTCCAACTCAGCTCCTAGTCCTGACAAGTTCTTTCTTTACTCCTGCTGAGTGCTTCAAGTTTCCACGAATAATCTACGTCTTGTACAGTTTGCCTTCGCGTGTAAGGTCAAAATGTTCTAGTTCTTGGAGCAGCTCCAATTCAATTCCTATAAAGATAACTTCGGTCCATTACTCCTGTTGAGTGGTTTTAGTTTCTCCGTCTTAGACGTTTGTCTGGGGTTTATTTTGCCTTTAAGACTTTAAGTGTTTTGTGGTCGATCTCGCCTTCTTAAGGCCAGGATTTCAATTAAACGTCATTCTAATGGTACTCTCGTAAATTGCCTACCATTGATTTGTTTCAGTACGGCTTCTTCCCAGGTCAAATACCTCGAACAAAGCAAAATAAAAAAAAATATTTCTACGGCGTCTTCCTCTCAGCAGTCTTTTGGCAAAACTCGGAGAATAAAAAAAATTGCCACGAAAAGTTTCTCAAAAATCTGTCATTCGGAGTCGACTTTAAACTATATGTTCTGCCACTCATGTATAAAATTAACACACACAACATAAGCGGTCTAAGAAGCTAGGTCGTGATCCTAACTGAAATGTTATGTGTGTATGTATGTTATGTACGGGTTCTTCGTTAATTAAGTTTCAGTGATCCGTTTAGCTGAACAACGTTCATATGACTATTGTTCATATGTTGATGAATATCTACAGTTTTAGCAGGAATATATTCGAAACTAACTAACAACTGATTATACTTGGCACATGTTTTCAATATTCTAATCTAGGTTCGTGTTCGGATATTTCTGAGCTTCCTCAGACTGATTTTAATCGGCCAAACAACAAAATTCAAAAGATGGGAAAATGAGATTTTGGCATTTTATAAATCAATTTGAAGTCGCCGTAGTCTAGTAGGTAGTGTGTTGGCTTATTAGACGCAAAAGTCTGGGTTCGAGCCCCAGGCCAAGCATCAAAGACAAAATACAAAAAGTATTTTTTCGGCGACTTCCTCTCAGTAGATTTCTGGCAAAAACTCTGAGAGTAAATAAAAATTGCCATGAAAAAGTTTCTCAATAAATAAAAATCTGTCGTTCGGAGTCGACTTTAAACTGTAGGTCCCACCACTCATGTATAAAAAAAATTAACACACAACATAAATGGTGTGAGAAACTAGGACGTTGTACAATGGGTCAATTCGACCAACGGGTACTGTACTTGTCTTAATTGACAAGTACACTTCCTCTAACCTCACCTAACCTAAATCAATTTTATTTAAAACTCCACTCTACATAAACTACGATTAATAAGCCAATAAAATATCCTTTAAATAAACTTTGATGGCATGCCATTACTGTGCATGAAATTTTCCATAAGTTTTTCCCAGAGTTGGGGCCGAATCTTATCGCATTGAATCGCGGATTTGAGTTCAGAGATTATTTCTGATTTATGCCTACAAACTCGAGATGTCACAAAATCATTAAATCGCATGAAGTTGGTTGCAGCTAACATTAGAATTGCTTAAGCTAGTTTGTTCTGAAAATCGTTTCTGCAATAAATTGATTGATGCATGTGCAATGTGGCAGGTGGCGATATCTGGATATAACTATATGTATGTAGTATTAACGAGAAAATACGATCGTTTGAAATAAGTCTTTTTATTTTACACATATCCAGTAAAATATCCTTCAACTAGCCGTCATTGCTTTGACGGCAGTCCACTACTCTTTGCATAAAATTTCCCACCACTTTTTCCCAGAGTTGTGGCCGTAACTCGCTTGCGCTGGGTCTTGTATATAAGCTTAGGGTTTATTTCTGATTTATGCTTACAAACTCGAGACTTTAAGAAAAAAAAATCGCTCGGCATTAAATCGCATGAAGTTGACTGCAGCTGACATTAGAATTTCTTGAGCTAATTTGTTCTGAAAATCGTTGTTGCAATAAACTGATTGATGCATGCGCAAAGTGGCATGTGGCTGTCAAGCTATAAAGCTATACGACTGTCTGAAATAAGTCTTCTTATTTTGTAGTGTCGACAAGACGGCTAAACATAAGTCACATAATGACGTTAATCTAATGCATCAGTAGGAAGTAAAGCACTTTTGCTTTTTTTTATTTAACGCTTCACTCTACTAAAACTAAATCATTGTAAGATTTATTTAAAAAAACACTTTAAAGCCTGTCTAAAGCACTGTACAACATTATTGTTGGTAAATTGAGGGGCTATTGCAGCGTTTAATATAGTATTTATTGCTGTTGCTGCCAAATACCGAATCCACCAGCAACAATACTAATGGAAAAAAAAGCCAGACAGACAGACAGACAACAACTGCCAAACTCCAATCACTTTGCAATGCAAGGGCGTTATCTAGAGCAAAACAAACGAAAACCACAATGCGTTACAAACATTTTTATTTCTAAAAATTTTTTCTTGTATTTTTTTTTTACAACATCATCATCAAAGACTATATTAACTATCAAAACATTTACTATTTGATACATATTCATGTTCAAAAAAAACTAAAAAAAAATCCATTTTCTAGGCATCTATTTGCCTATTCAGTAGCTTTGGCTACTTGTATTTAAAGTTATATGTTGTTGTTGTTGTTTTATTTTTTTCCATTTTTTTTTTCCTGTTCATTATTATGATTTCTTATGTTGATTTTCTAAACAAATAAACACAAACAAAAAGAATTTTTTTTAATAATTCTCTTCATTTCCATGTGCCATCTACCATCAACGTCTTTAGATCTGTAGTACGATAGATCTTTTGAAGAGCCGCTTAAAACAATCCGACAAACAGTCACTCATTCAGTCAGCTAGTTGGTCACAATGTATGTAAATTCATTCTAAACGTTTCATATTTCATACGTACTGTTTGTTGTTGGCTTAATTCAATTTCATTTGACACAATCGATTTAGAAACACTCGACATTTTTTTAAGGAAATAAAAGCTTCCCTCTAATGTTACTGTCATAAGTAAGTAAATAAGTAAGAAAGAAGTCTGATAAATTCCCAATTGTTGCATTTAAATTGAAATAGTTGTAGTTGTTTTATTGTAAATTTCAAAACCTCAATGATTCATAGCCATTACGTTTATCATCATCATCATTATCATTATTGTGGCAACTGTCTGGTCTCTCTATAAATGAAAAACTTTTTAAACTTTTTTCTATTTTTTCTATTTTTCTTTTTAATCATTTGCAACTCAACTGAATTCACCAAACTAAGCTATAAATACAATAAATAATGCTAACATTAAGCTTGGTTTTATGATTTATTTTATTGGAAATCATAAAATATTAGACACGAGCTAATCTACTACAACAAATGCCTTAAAAGTAGTAGAAAAAAAGCAAAAATAAAATAAACGTCAAACGTATGTGTGTATGTCTTGAAACTGTATTACATTTTTGCTCGCTTTAAATCATTTAAATGTTACGTACGTTTATGACTTAAAGACATCATTATCGCCATCAATAATGCGCGATATAATATTGTTTATGGCATATATTGCAGCATTTTTAATATAAAGCAAATCAAAATAGATTTATAACATCCCATGCAACTGTATTAGTACCCTACACCATAATAATAGTAAATCCATTATTTTTCCAATACAACACTTAAGGAAATTGTAACTTCTTTGGTGTTTTCAACAATTTTCTTATGTTTACTCACTGGTAACTAAGTATTCTTGGACTGAACTTTAACAATATTTTTCTCTATAATAAATTAAACTCTAGTTAGGTGTCCACAGAAGTCGCCGTAGTCTAGTAGGTAGTGTGTTGGCTTCTGAGACGTAAAAGCCAGGGTTCGAGCCCCGGGCCAGACATCAATACAAAAATTATTTTTTTCGGCGACTTCCTCTCAGCAGATTTCTAGCATAAACTCCGAGAGCAAATAAAATTGCTTTAAAAAAAGTTTCTCAAAAATCTGTCGTTCGGAATCGACTTTAAACTGTAGGTCCCACCACTCATGTATAAAATTAACACACACAACATAAGCGGTGTGAGAAACTATGACGTTGTACAATGGGTCAATTCGACCTCCGGGTACTCTACTTGTCTTAATTGACAAGTACACGTCCTCTAACCTAACCTAACCTAACCTAGATGTCCACAAATGGAAAAGGGTTTGTGTCTTTGATATTATATATGACATCATAGGCAAAGATAGTACATATTCTGCAAGTCATTTTATATACTTTAGCAAATTGTAACTTATTTGCCATTAAAAAAGAACGTTTTTCTACAATTTAGTTGTGTTTACTCACGAGGAACTCAGTGTTCTTTGACTCTTTTCACTTTTCATTGGCTTTTTAATGATGATAACACAAGTTAGGTGCCCGCAAATGGAAAAGGGTTTGTGTCTTTGATATTATATATGACATCATAGGCAAAGATAGGCCATATTCTGGAATCAATGTTTTTCGACAATTTAGTTATGTTTACTCACGAGGAACTCAGTGTTCTTTGACTAAGCTTTGACTCTTTTCACTTTTCATTGACTTTTTAACGATGACAACACAAGTTAGGTGTCCGGAAATGGAAAAGGGTTTGTGTCTTTGATACAATATATGGCATCATAGGCAAAGATAGGCCATATTCTGGAAGTCATTTTGTATACTTTAACAAATTGTAACTTATTTGCCATTAAAAAAAACGTTTTTCGATAATTTAGTTGTGTTTACTCACGGGGAACTCAGTGTTCTTTGACTTGGCTTTGAAAAAAATTTGCCACATTTAACTGTTTTTCTCGATAAAAATTAAAACACTAATTAGGTGTCAGGAAATGGAAAATGGTTTGTGTCTTTGCTACAATATATGGCATCATCGACAAAGATGCTGCTACATATTCTGACAGTTCTTTTGTAGTAAATGACGAGATCAATTATTATGTAAGCATATTTTTTGATTCCGCATAGGTTCAATCCCTTCTTATAAGGACAAGAGTCCTCTCCAATAAGATGAGCCATATGGACAACCGAGTAAACTAGCCTGTTAACGGTAAGCTAGCCGCTAAACTACCCTTTGTAAAGCAAATTTCTTCCAATAACCTAATTTCTTCTAACCTACTCTTTCTAAAGCAAATTTCTTCCAATTTCTTTAAGTCAGCTTTTCCATCACCTAACGATAATTTACTGGGTCCCTTTTTCTTCTCCCTTCATCCCTCTATATAAGTCGAATGCCTTTCTAGATATTCTTTTTCTAAACATATGTGTCCCATCCATTTAAAACTTTCTGCGTTTCCTATAAGAGCTTCTAAATTATAATTTCATCGAAAGGGTGTCTCCGTATAAAAGCCGGTGTAGTCTAGTAGGTAGTGTGTTTACTTATTAGATATGAGGCCTCGGGTCAAACACCAGATCAGACGTCTCCAACAAAGCGACACATGCAGAAATATTTCTTCGGCAAATTTCTTTCAGCAGATTTCTGACAAAAACTCTGACAGTATATAACATTTCTACAAAAAAATTTCTCAAAAATCTGTCGTTCGGAATCGATTTTAAACTGTGAGTCTCGCTACTCATGTATAAAATTAACACACACAACGTAAGTGGTGGTATCTCGTTGGCCTTGTGTCCTATATTTAAGCTCAGGGATTATTTCTGATTTATGCTTACAAACTCGAGACTTTAAGAAAATAATCGCTCGGCATTAAATCGCGTGAAGTTGGTTGCAGCTGACATTAGTATTTCTTAAGCTAATTTGTTCTGAAAAACGTTGCTGCAATAAATTTTTTGATGCATGTGCAATGCGGCACGTGGTGCTGTCTAGCTAGAACTACGTGTAGTATTAACGAAAAAAATACGACTGTCTGAAATAAGTCTTCTTATTTTACACGTATCCAGTAAAATATCCTTCAAATAGCCGTCATTGCAGTCCATTACACTTTGCATGAAATTTTTCATCTCTTTTTCCCAGAGTTGTGGTCGTATCTCGCTTGCGTTGGGTCTTGTATTTAAGCTCAGGGATTATTTCTGATTTATGCTTACAAACTCGAGACTTTAAGAAAAAAAATCGATCGGCATTAAATCTCATGAAGTTGGCTGCAGTTGACATTAGAATTTCTTAAGCTAGTTTGTTCTGAAAAGCGTTGCTGCAATAAATTGATTGATGCATGTGCAAAGTGGCATGTGGCCGTCTAGCTATGAAACTATACGACTGTCTAAATTAATTTTCTTTCTTTGTAGTGTCTACAAGACCGTAAAACATAAGTCACATAATGACGTTAGTCTAATGCAACAGTAGGAAGTAAAGCGCTTTCGCTTTTTTACTTTTTACAATTTAATTAACACTCCCATTTTAGTACGAATATAGGTAAGGAGGTATAAAGAGTTAGCGTTATGTAGTTGCGAATGTGTGTGGCAACAAAACCAAACATTCCACTTACTAGTACATTGGAGAAATTATCAGCAAATATTTCCTTATGATTGATTATTTCGGTTATAAGATATTGAAAAACTCTTCATGCCACCATCAAATAGTACTTTGAACCATCTTGAGAGCATGACATCAACAATGAACATCAAATAAAGATGAGGTAGAACTAACTTTTGTTAAAGAATAGGACTCAATAAGCCATGTTCTTCATTATTACACCATGGACAACAAACCACATGTGAGCAATACAGTGAGCATCAAAAGAAACTGTACACTAACAATCACCAAACGCAACTTTTACCACTTAAGGAGAGTGCCCGAAAAAAATTTGTCAATATTTCGAAATTTTTTGTAATTTTTTTTTTGTTGTAATCTTCTATCTTCTCTACTATCTATATATATAAAAATGCATATGTGTTTGTTTGTATGTTTGAAATTTATAGACAACTAAACGGCTGAACCGAAATTTCAAGTAGGCGAGGTGCCACGCCCACATACCCAATATTTAATGTCGCATATCTCATAAACTGCAACCGCTAGAGTCCTCAAATTATGTATGGACGACTTTGACGTACATATGAAAAAAATGGGCGGATTGGCTATAGTGGGCGTGTCTATATATAGTCTATATGTATAAAAATGAATGTTTGTTTGTATGTACCTTATAGAATCGTAAACTATGCATTTGATCATGTTATGATCTTTAGTAAAGACGTTGCGCATGAGCCAGGGAAGGTTTCTAAGTTGGTATGATCAATTTTCGACAGATGGCGCCACTGAAAATTACTCAAAATGAATTAAATCGTAAACTATGCATTTGATCATGTTATGATCTTTAGCAAAGTTGTTGCGCATGAGCCGACGAAGGTTTCTAAGTTGGTATGACCAATTTTCGATAGGTGGCGCCACTGAAAATTACTTAAAATCAATTAAATCGTAAATTGTGCATTCCTTAACAAAGTTGCTGCGCATGAGTCGACGGAGGTTGGTGCGATTAATTTCCGATGGATGGCGTCAATGAAAATTATTCAAAATGAATGACAAGCAATTGGTCGACCTACATCTCAAGCACGGAAGAAAAAAGTATTACGAGCCTCAGAATCAGACGACCATTGAGACTGGAAAATCTTCGAGTATATGCCGCTGAGACCCGTTCGCTTGAACCATTTGAACAACGAGAAGTGAGATTAGAAACTGATCGAATGCGTACTACTTAGGCCCGTTCATCTGAATCATTAGGACAACGGGAAACAAAATCAATAAAATGATTCAAAATTAATTGGACATTTGTGTAATGTCTGTCCTTCAAATTTATTTTCGTTGGTGGCGTAGCAACACGCGCTGGATACAGCTAGTTTTAAAATAAAAATAACGGTAATTTATTATTTCTTTCCTTTCTTTTGACGCTCATTGTATCATTGTGAGATCAGCTAAAGTAGAGCTAAAGTGCTTATCTGGAAAAGTGGTGAAAATTTTTTTAATTTGTGTTTCATCAAAGAATATGGATATAAAGAATACGCATCATGTAGAAGTAAAATTTCTTATGGCGGGTCGTAACATTACGACCCGCTCGCACCAAAATATTTTTAAAAATCATTTCTGGATGAGAGGGAGGAAGACAGAAGGAAAATGAACATAAACAAAGAGCATAACAATGTGTTGCTCTCATCGTACGTATGTACATGTGTATGTATTCTTGTGTTTTTTGATTTAGTTGTTGATCAGACTGCGACAAGAATAAATGTGCTGCGGATGCTTTATCATTTTATTTCAGAATAACACTCGAAGAATATTTTGTGTTAAAAATGTCATTAGCTGGGCGTATTTTATTTTTTTATTTTGTCCCATAGTACATTTTTTTTAAATGCTTTGGAATACTCGTTTTTTTTTTCTTTTAATAAAAAATGGTTTTTTATTATTTTTATTTTTATTTATCTAAAAAACATGGCCTAATTTTTAAGCCAAAGATGGATAGCTTTATGTTCTTTTAATAATAAAATCGATTTTTTATTTTATTTTTATTTATCTAAAATTATCAAGCCAAAGATAGACAGCTTTACATATGTATGTTGATGAAATAAAAATAAAAATAGAGTATATTACTAACACTTTTATATGGCTGTAAATAAATAAATTCTCTCAACTTATTTTCTCTCTCTCACTCACTAATCCATAACCATAGGCATGTGTTAACCTAGAGGAAAATTGTTAGTAATAATGTCAAGTCTACTTATTAACCCAATGATATGTATATGTGATCGGAAAATATAGAAAAAAATTACTGCTTTAAGGCACTAAGGCACCGTATTTAACTTGGCAAGTATTTTTCCAAAAATCGAAATCATTTCTCATTGATATTAGTGAATACTACTGTGATATTTCTTTGGGTGTATCATTGAAGTCTGAAAAAAGCGACATGAACCTTCTTCTTTAAAAGCTGACAAAATTTTTACGCTCTTTTTAACGAATATTCTTGATGTTCGTGCCCTATGTGTGTAAAAAGCCGAAGATGTTCTTCCCCTGAGGGACATTGGTGCCGACGTCTGTTTTTAACACCAGAAAAATAAATAAAAAGTGGTCAAACAACAAAAACGCACGACGAGAACAACGCATTGTTACGCTCTTGGTTTCTGTATCATTCCCTTCTATCTTTCCCCCCGCGTCCTGAAATATTTTTGAAAAATATTCCAAAATATGTTAAAATGCACATTCTTTATACATACTTTATTTTCTTTGGTTTCATATTGTTAAGTTAATGAAAAATTATTTGAGAAAATTTTTGATTAAAAAAAAGAAAATGTAATCTTAGGCTTTAGCCTATCATTTGTTTTAAATAAATTTCTGTCACTCATTATTAATTAAATTTTTTCCTTTTTTCAAATCTAAATGTAAACCTTCAGTCTCTCTGAACAACATAAAAAAAATCATTTGTGTCGACTATGAAATAAATGTGGAATGATGAATGATGAATGACGAATGATGTTTTGGTTAAATACTAATGTTGTAGAAAGTAAAAATTACCCACAACAATAATAATAATAACAATAATAATGAAAGATTACGTGGTCCGCAGGTAACCACTTGTTGGCCTCTAATTATAACAAAAAAAAATTAAAAAAAATAATAAAAATTTGTTACAGCTAAACGTTAATAATGACACAGTAAAAAAAAATGGAAAAAATATTAAAAAAAATTAAGAAATAAAAGAAAGCCATAAACTGACACTTAATGTCGAGGTGGGCCTCTCAACACTCATAAGAGTTGAAAAACGCAAATTCCCAGATAAAATCACTTGAAATTATTTCAATGCCTTCCCCTTCTATTGCTTGCTACTCGTATTATATAATGTGTTTGGATTTAACAGCAAAAACACTGTTACCATTTGAGAGATAAACATGGTAAATAACCGTTACTTAATAGAAATTAGCGGTAATTTATTTTATTTATTTTAAAAGCATATTAAATTTAAACATAAATTTTATTTAAATTCATATTGATTTTATGTTTGTTTTTGTTTTTTTTTTGTTTTTGTTTTCATATTTAATAAACTGTAACTGCCCAGGTTTATTTGAACATTTTTCTTGAATAATATGTTCGGGTTAATGAACGTGTATTTTTCGTTTTTCCAAGACTCGTTTGCCTTGGAATATGTTGAACATAAAATATGTATGTATGTTTGTCAGTCTGTATGTCTGTTTATCTGCTGTCTGCCAACCTACCGGCCTGGCCTGGCTTGGCCTGCCAGGCCTGCCTGCTATATAAACGTCATCAGATTTTTGTTTTTGCTTTTTTGTGCAGCTTTTTTTTTTGTCGTTCTGCTACTGCAGATTATTATAGATCTCCGCACGATTATAAAGGGTGTTTTTTTATAGAGGTATAGAACTTTAAGTTGCAATAAAACAACGATAGATTATTCGATTGGCATGAATTTTATTTATCCGAAAGATAATCTTGTGGCATTACATTTTAAATATGATTTCTGGCATATGACCGCCACGGCTGGCGCGGATGTAGTCCAATCTGGACGTCCAATTTTCGATGACTCTTTCCAACATTTGTGGCCGTATATCGGCAATAATACGGCGAATGTTGTCTTCCAAATGGTCAAGCGTTTGTGGCTTTACCGCATAGACCAATGACTTTACATAGCCCCACAGAAAGTAGTCTAGCGGTGTTAAATCACAAGATCTTGGAGGCCAATTCACTGGTTCAAAACGTGAAATTAGGCGGTTACCAAACGTGTCTTTCAATAAATCTATTGTGGCACGAGCTGTGTGACATGTTGCGCCGTCTTGTTGAAACCACATCTCCTGGACATCATGGTTATTCAATTCAGGAATGAAAAAGTTAGTAATCATGGCTCTATACCGATCACCATTGACTGTAACGTTCTGGCCACCATCGTTTTTGAAAAAGTACGGACCAATGATTCCACCAGCCCATAAAGCGCACCAAACAGTCAGTTTTTCTGGATGTAACGGTGTTTCCACATACACTTGAGGATTACCTTCACTCCAAATGCGGCAGTTTTGTTTGTTGACGTAGCCATTCAACCAGAAGTGCGCTTCATCGCTAAACAAAATTCGCTTATGAAAATCGGGAACAACGGTAATCTCGTTTTGGGCCCATTCGACGAATCTACGCCTTACTTGATGATCGTTTGGCTTCAAATCTTGCACGAGTTGGATTTTGTAAGCACGCAAACCAAGATCCTTCCGCAAAATCTTCCATAAAGTGGATGGACACAGATCCAATTCCTGTGCTCGATGGCGGATGGACTCATTCGGGTCTTCCTCAATGCTGCGCTCTACAGCAGCAATAGCTTCTTCTGTACGCACCGTACAGCGTCTCTGGGGATGCGAGTTATCAATAAGACTAAACGTGGTGCGAAAACGTTCCATGGTTAATCGAATTAACTGCTCGGATGGACGATTTTGTCGACGATAAAATGGACGTAGTGTGCGATACGTTTTCCGCACAGAACCATTATTTTCGAAATAAAATTGCACTATTTGCAAGCGTTGTTCAGGCGTGAGTCTATTCATGATGAATTGCCAAACCAAACTGAGAATAAATCACTTGACAGCTGTTAAATCGGTCGCCATCTTGAAAAGTAATGCCAACTTAAAGTTCTATACCTCTATAAAAAACACCCTTTATATAGTCATAGTCGTAGTACTTGTCTGTATATTTGTATTTTTTTAATAATACTTTTATGGGCAGACAATTTTTTTTTTTGAGGGGGGGGGGGACAAACAAAATTTGTGTTTTCATCTGCCATACTTAAGCCGGTATTAAACGAAACTTATAAATATTTTGCATGCAAAACACAACACGTAAGACCAATGCTGCACAGTGGCTTGTGTATGCTAAGAGAAAACGAAAAAATTGTTTTCTTTTTATACCAAATTCGTCAATAAAGAGCCTTGAGCCATTTGTTTTATGTCTTTAATCAAAGCGTTGTGTTTTTTTTTTAGGTATTATTATGGAAATTTGTATGAGTCAAGCCAACTTCATCACAAATTTTGTCGAAAAGAAACTTGTTTTTGACCCGGTTTATTAGACGTCATAAAATTGCTGATACTAATGCATCAATTCTTGTTTTTTATTTCTTTTTCTGCTTTGTTAATTTGCTTTTGAAGCTATTAAAAAACTGCACCTATACTGATTATTATTTAATTTTATTGTCATAAAATTTTAAATCAAAATGTTTTATTGTCAGTAAAGAGAACATCTGCATTACTGAAAACGTCCTCATATTGTACAGCTGATCCTGGATTTTTTTTATAAAAAGAATTAACACCACAAGGAATTAAGTAAGACCTCTGTATAAAGGAAAGATAGAAAATATGGATTGTAAAACGCAAAGGTATTCGCAATAAGCCTGCAAAAATCTATAGAAGTGGGCGGTAATAGAAGACCAGCAAAAAAGGTACATAAAGAGCAAGGCCCTTTTGGAATTAATAGGAAACATGAAAAAGTTAACTAAAGGGTCCGCCAAATAACTTTTTTTTGAAAATGCTTTAAAAAAAAAACTACTGAATATTTTCTCAAATTTTCTTTTTTATTTGAAAGTACAATCCTTCCGGTTAATAATGGAAAATAATTTCATTCAAATGGCTGCCTCGACTGGCCATGCAGTAGCCTACATGATCGGTCCAATTTTTAAGCACATTATCGATTGTGTGCAGCTGTATTTCACCAATGGCTTCACGAATATTGTCCTTTAAAGCGTCAATTGTCTCTGACTTGTCGGCGTAACACTTATCTTTGACGGCACCCCACAAGTAATAGTCCAACGGTGTCAAATCGCAGCTCCGAGGTGGCCAAACGACATCAGCTCTGCGGCTGATAATGCGATCTTCAAAAGCAGGGCGCAAAACATCGAGTGCAGCTTCGGCTGTGTGGCACGTAGCGCCGTCCTGTTGAAACCATATGTTGCCAATATCCTCCTCTTCAATTTTTGTGAACAAAAATTCCTCCAACATGGCCCGATAACGATCGCCATTGGCTGTAACGGCCACTCCTTGTTCATTTCATTTTCGAAGAAAAATGGCCCAATTATGCCTCTGGACCAAAATCCGCACCAAACAGAGACTCGTTTTGGGTGCGTCGGCTTTTCAATGTATGCGTGCGGGTTTTCTGTGTCCCAAATGCGACAATTTTGCTTGTTTACATACCCGCCAAAATCAAAATGAGCTTCATCTGAAAAGATGATTTTTTTTTTGCCAAAATCGGCATCTTCTGTAAGTCGATCGCAGGCCCACTTTGCGAAGCGAAAACGTATTGGATAGTCCATATTCGTTCAGCGGAAGGATAAAACTAATTATCTGTCAAATCAGACATGAGCTAAGTGTTACCATTCACGAAATAAGCACTAGTTGAAAAAAGAAACGTTAGATGGCGGACCCGATATTTACTGATGCTTTCAGATCGTGGACAATATCGCAAGTGTCTATAAAATATGGAAAGCAAAGTCTCTATCTAGACCAGCACATTATGACAATGCTAAGCCATAGGTTTTTCAACTGTTCCTGGTGGTCTTAATAACGCAGAATTTTGCAGAATCTTGTAGGACCGCAAATGGCTGAAAATGTGAAAGATAAACTGGTGCCTTTTGTCAGCATGCTGTGCATGGATTCCTATGGATAAAAAAATCCCATCTGAAGTCAGGCATAGTGAAGGACGAATATGGGATCACGACGCAGATCTATAAGAAAATAAATGGCTACGCAGAAACAATGCGAGATCTCTGAAAGAATGTGAATCGCAGTAAAAGTAGGTTTTCGTTGGCCTTTTTGTAAAGGCCTTGCTTACTCGATACATATTTCTGTATAGTCCATGCATCCACTACTATTCTGTTCTGTTCTGTTTCATGCATTCACTACTACCAAAGAATATGGATATAAAGAATACGCATCATGTAGAAGTAAAATTTCTTATGAGGAAGACAGAAGGAAAAATGAACACAAACATGATTTAGTTGTCGATCAGACTGCGACAATAACACATGTGTTGCGGATGTTTCATCATTTTATTTCAGAATAACACTCGAAGAATATTTTGTGTTAAAAATGTTCTATGTCATTAGCTCTCTCACTCACTAATCCATAACCATAGGCATGTGTTAACCTAGAGGAAAATTGTTAGTAATAATGTCAAGTCTATTTATTAACCCAATGATTTGTATATGTGATCGGAAAATATGGAAAAATTGTACTGCACTAAGACACTAAGACACCGTATTTAACTTGGCAAGTATTCATCCAAAAATCGAAATCATTTCTCATTGATATTAGTGAATACTACTGTGATATTTCTTTGGGTGTATCATAGAAGTCTGAAAAAAGCGACATGAACCTTCTTCTTAAAAAACTGACAAGATTTTTACGCTCTTTTTAACGAACATTCTTGATGTTCGTGTCCTATGTGTGTAAAAAGCCGAAGATGTTCTTCCCCTGAGGGACATTGGTGCCGACGCCTGTTGTTAACACCAGAAAAATAAATAAAAAGTGGTCAAACAACAAAAACGCACGATGAAAACAACGCATTGTTACGCTCTTGGTTTCTGTATCATTCCCTTCTATCTTTCCCCCTGCGGCATGAAATATTTTTGAAAAATATTCCAAAATATGTTAAAATGCACATTCTTTATACTTTATTTTCTTTGCTACTACTCTTACTTGCTGCTGCCCGATACATTATATTCTTCCGAGTTTGCTGTAACGCCAAAAGGATTATTTAAAAGTCTGCCTGAATCGGTTGGTAGTATACCGACACCGATTCTGATGAACTGTTCTTTAAGATTCATTCAGTTCAGCACCTACATTTTCAATACGTGCCGGTATGTTGCAAGTATAATGATAACCCATAAATGCCAATGCAAGATGAGCCATGGGATGGGCAAAACAGTTTTCAGTTGATCAAAGGTATATTTTATCGTTACTCTAAATCACTCGTTACTCGTTTCATAAATCAAGTTTTTTAACTAATCAGATGACTGACCTGCTGTTGTAGATTCTAAGGTTGTATGGTTGAGCCGTCTTTCTGTATAGTAAATGCATTGGGTTGATGCCTTAGGTGGAAACAATTGCTTATTGAGTCCTGAAGTCTTGAATAGATTTCAAGTAAACCATCCCATTTTCTATCGCGTTCTTCAAAATTTAATAAAAAAATTTAAAAACAATTTCCAATATTTGGAAAATTCTGAATTTTCACTAAAATATTTAAAGCCATTTACTTTTGAGGTAACGATATGCACAATTAACTTCTTTTTTATTTCATTTCATTTCAACAAATGTATTTTTTTTCTTACTGGTAATCATCATTTATCCTTCCTAGACCCACTGTGCATTGTTTACATATGATTTTTCCCAAATTCAATTGGCCTTACTTAAGTATTTATTTGTTTAACACTCGTTTTTAATATTTTATGCCATTTTTTCCTTCTCTTTTTCATATGAAGATCTCAAGGGAAAAAAAAAGAAAAAATAAAACAAGAAAATGTTTCTCCAATTTCTTGTAGTGAAAACCATAAATGCAAGAGTATTTCGATAATCGCCTGGTTGGACATTTGGTTTGGCAAAATTAAAAGTAAAAAAAAAACAGAAAAAATATTCCATTTAAACAACAAAATTTGAGAGCAAAATTATGTTCAATATTTTTTTGTTTGCGTGTGTTTGGCGTTTAAATTCTTGGACAGAAGTTTAAAGGAAGGTATTCGTTAAGGAAGTTAAACAAATTGAACGTTTAGTAATACATAAGTAAAGTAAAATAAATGTTATAGGTACAGAAGTATGGGCACTAAATATTTTGAGCTTTAGGTTGAATAGAAGCAGTTGAGTTTGGTATATAATTTACCAGCTCTTTTGTCTTACAATTCAAAATATTTATTGATATACACTTTAAATGTAATAGTGAAATTACTTTTGAAACATAACAATATGCCCTAGTAACGGATGATTTTTTAGCAATTATCTTTTTGGCAACACTGGTTTAAACAGCTCACGCACGTTTCGTGTGTTATTTCACTGTCAAGCATCTTCTGTTTGGTCTATAATTTAACCATGAATCGTCATACAAGCGAATAACGCTTGCAAATCATTGAATTTTATTATCAAAATGCGTACTCTGTTAAGAAAGTTCATCGCGCGCTTCTTCCATTTTATGGTCAGTTTAATCGACACTCTGAAGCGGGCTATTGTGACTAAATTTCGCACCCAATTTACATTGTTGGACACTAAACCACCAACACGCTTACGTAGAGTGCGAACTGAAGAAAATATCGCAGCTGTATCGGCCAGTGTTAATGATGACCATCAATTATCGATTCGTCGCCGTTCGCAGCAATTGGGCCTCTGTTACTCAACAATGCGGAAAATTTTGCGGAAGGATTTAGGTCTGAAGCCTTTGAAAATACAGCTGGTGCAAGAATTGAAGCCGAACGACCTACCGCAACGCAGAATTTTTGGTGAATGGGCTCTTGGAAAGTTGGCCGAAGATCCACTTCTTTATCGAAAAATTGTGTTCAGCGACGAAGCTTATTTTTTACTCTATGGATACGTAAATAGGCAGAATTGTCGATTTTGGAGTGAAGATCATCCGGAAGCATTGCAAAAGCTACTAATGCATACAGAAAAAGTCACAGTTTGGTGCAGTTTATGGGCTGGTGGCATCATTGGACCGTACTTCTTCAAAGATGCTGCAAATCGTAACGTAACTGTGAATGGTGAGCGCTATCGTGAGATGATATCCAACTTTTTTGCCCCCAAAATGCAAGAGCTTGACTTGCATGACATGTGGTTTCAACAAGACGGTGCCACATGCCATACAGCACGCGTAACAATGGACTTATTGAGCGGCGAGTTCGGTGAACATTTTATTTCACATTCGGGACCGGTCAATTGGCCGCCTAGATCGTGCGATTTAACGCCTTTAGACTATTTTTTGTGGGGCTATGTTAAAGCTCATGTCTATACAGACAAGCCCGCTTCAATTGACGCATTGGAAGACAACATTGAAGCATTTATTCGTGAGATACTGGCCGAAATGTTGGAAAGAGTATGCGAAAATTGGCTAAGCGGATGGATCATTTGAGACGCAGTCGCCTCAAATAAAGATTTCATGAATTTTTCTGAATTTTATGTTTTTTTTTTGAAAAATTTTCCTATAGCTCTTAAAAAATCACTCATTAAATGAATGATTCCACAAGGGAATATAAAAAAATCTTTTTAACTGAATATGATTCGGAAGACAATTAAAGATACATTGCAACTGACAAAAAAAAAATATGATTCTATGGAGTACGCTTGTAGCAGCATGCCGTAATAATAACACAGCACGCTTAGCACTTGCTTTTAATCGTTAATAAATTTAGTCAACAGATCTAGCATAAAAGGACTTAAAACAATGCTATATTGCCTGGAATACTTAAAGAGCATGGTATGGACAAATTGTCCAGTCAAACTAACTTTTGTAAAAGTGCAGCTGCATGCATATCACGTAGGCTTCATCAAGATTTAAAAAAAATACTTCATCTGGTGTACATACCAACGCGTAAAATTAAGCAAATTCAAATCATGTATAAAACCAATCAAGCACTGTGTTTGCCAGACTCTGAACGGTCACTTAGAAACACTCAAGGTTTTCGGAGAAATTGAGGGATTTTTTGGTCAAGAATCATATACAATAACATACTATGGAAGCATTAAAATCTACTGCCTGTAGTGGTCAAAAGAAAGAGATTAAATGGTGGTGGAAGTGGTAGTAATCGCCCTAGTCTAGTAGGTAGTGCGTTTTCTTATTAGATGTGAGGCCATGGTGCAAACCCCATCCCTGAGCCATCTCAAACAAAACGAAATGTAAAAAAATATGCCTTTCAGCAATCACCTGATAAAAACTCCGAGGGTGAATCAAATTGCCATGAAAAGTTTCTCAAAAATCTATTGTTCGAAGTCGACTTTAAACTGTAGGTTCCGCCACTCATGTATAAAATTAACACATTCAATTTGGGTGGTGTGAGAAACTAGGTCGTAATCCCGGCTAAAGTAATTAATATACTGTAGAAGCAATAAAGTCAGCTGAATGTGATGGTCAAAAGAAAAGATCAATTGGTGGTAGATCAGCAATGCAATTAGAAAGAAATGCCATATGGTAGAGCCCCTAATAATAAAGGGTCCGCCAAATAACTTTTTTTTTGAAAATGCTTTAAAAAAAACTACTGAATATTTTATCAAATTTCTTTTTTTATTTAAAAGTACAATCCTTCCGGTTAATAATGCAAAATAATTTCATTCAAATGGCTGCCTCGGCTGGCCATGTAGTAGCCTACACCAGAAGATGCCGATTTTGGCAAAAAAAAATCATCTTTTCAGATGAAGCCCATTTTGATCTTGGCGGGTATGTAAACAAGCAAAATTGTCGCATTTGGGGCACAGAAAACCCGCACGCATACATTGAAAAGCCGACGCACCCAAAACGAGTCACTGTTTGGTGCGGATTTTGGTCCACAGGCATAATTGGGCCATTTTTCTTCGAAAATGAGCAAGGAGTGGCCGTTACAGTCAATGGCGATCGTTATCGGGCCATGTTGAACGAATTTTTGTTCACAAAAATTGAAGAGGAGGATAGTGGCAACTTTTGGTTTCAACAGGACGACGCTACGTGCCACACAGCCGAAGCTACACTCGATGTTTTGCGCCCTGTTTTTGAAGATCGCATTATCAGCCGCAGAGCTGATGTCGTTTGGCCACCTCGGAGCTGCGATTTGACACCGTTGGACTATTATTTGTGGGGTGCTGTCAAAGATAAGTGTTATGCCGACAAGCCAGAGACAATTGACCCTTTAAAGGACAATATTCGTGAAGCCATTGGTGAAATACAGCTGCATACAATCGATAATGTGCTTAAAAATTGGACCGATCGTGTAGGCTACTGCATGGCCAGCCGAGGCAGCCATTTGAATGAAATTATTTTCCATTATTCACCGGAAGGATTGTAATTTCAAATAAAAAAAGAAATTTGAGAATATATTCAGTAGTTTTTGTTTTTAAAGCATTTTCAAAAAAAAAGTTATTTGGCTGACCCTTTATAACCGAACAAGCGAATGTGTAGCTTATATGCACAAAAACAGATTGACATCGGGAAAATAAATACCGTGGGTAAAACCAAAAAAAATTAATTTCACTTTCTTTGGAAATTTTTCAAATTTTAAAAACTTGAAAGACTTCATTTTCTCTTCAAATAATCCATTCTGAAGTCATTTGATTTGACCCTAACAAAGAGGATAACATCAATAGAGAATATCATAAAAAGTTCATGCAATACCACCTCTTGGCAAAGAATAAGATTCAACAAACAAGGTTCCTCTAATCAGTATGTTTTCACGACTCGCCGTTATTTGCAGGCAATATATGACGGCAATCTTATCACACTAGAACCTGCTTCACCAGAAAAAGAAAACAACTGAAACCCGTAATCCTATTTAGAAAATATCTGAGGGTTTTTATGCTAACTTTTTAAACGAGTATTTTCGTATTGTTTTATAAATTTAAACAAATTCAATAGAATAATAACAACAAATTTTTAAAATTTAAAAATTTTTTTAAGATTTATTAAGTTTTGAATAATTAAGTGGACTGCATTCAATGCCAACAGTAGTGGGTTTTTTTGGCAAACAAAAAAATTATTAAAGAAACAAAAAAAAAAACAAAAATAACCAGCAATAGAGCTCCAACAGCAGCTGCTCTAACTGTTGTAGCAGCAACAAACAACATCAACGCCAGCAGCAGTAGAAGTAGAAGTAGAAGTAGAAGTAGTAGCAGTAGCTGTGGCAGTAGCAGCAGTACTAGCTTCGGTTACTAGTAACAACAAAAACAAAATGCAGTTGTTAGCCTTTTATTCAATTTCTTCAATTTATCTGAGTGTGTTTCTTTATTGTTTTTATTGTTGTTTTTTTTTTTTTTTTTGTTTCTCATTTTGTATCCAAACCCATTAAACAGGTTTTTCTTTCTTTCTTTCAATGCTTAAACTTTACAATTCTGCTCCAATACGAACCATTCCAAACCTAATCCACTCCATAGTACTCAATAACTTTACGTGTCTATATATGAGCATAATTCATTTTGTTTTTTTGTGTTGTTTTTGTTTTTTTTTTTAAATATTTTTTAATGACATTCACAAGCCACCACCAGCCAGCCAGCCAGCAGCACCTTTAAACGCTGCATAATACTTGGCCACATAAATGCTAAGCCATGAAATTTATCGATTTTTTTTCTTCTTCTTCTGTCTTTATAATTACTAAGGACCGGTAGGTAGCTTAGAGTAGAACTCGATGACGACTACAATGTGGATGATGATGATAATGACGTTGTCAATGTGGTCGTTGTTCTTTGCTAGACGTTGACGACAACGCACTTTACTTCTTTTTTTTTTATTATCGTCATCGACAGTAAAATAATTCCTGGTACAATTTTATTAAGAGTGATTTGCTATGAATTTGAATCGATCAATTATGTTTCGAGTGTCTGTCTTGAATTACCTTTGAAGTACATATTCTTGTTTGTTGCTTGGTTAATGTCTTTTTGTTTTTTTTTTACTTTTTTACCATTTTATTTTTAACCATTTAAGGTGAATAGGGTAGCCAAGGTTAAGATAAAAGAGTAAAGTATGTATTGGAAATTATAAGAAATATTTTCAAGTTGTTTGGGTTTTTATTTTCATTTTAATTTCATGTGTGTGATTTCAAGGTGATTAATTTATATGTTTTAGTGGAAAGTATGAAAAAAAAACAACAACTATAGACAGTTAGAAAGCAGATAATAGCATACATATGTTTTTATTTATAATATTGCATGTTTAAAATTCAATTTTAAACTCTACTGTTACAATTATTTTCAACGCCAGCTTAGATTGTGGGTGTTACTCGTTGTTAAATTACAAAAACAATGTGGAGAATCGAAATATTCAAAATTATTTTCAATCCCCATTTTATATTTGAATGGAATTAATCGCATTTTCTCTGTATGTTATTGGAATAATTATTTTTAAAATCTTATTTGATTAGATTAGGTGTAACCAAAGAAAATAAAGTATAAAGAATGTGCATTTTAACATATTTTCGAATATTTTTCAAAAATATTTCATGGCGCGGGGGGAAAGATAGAAGGAAATGATACAGAAACCAAGAGCGTAACAATGCGTTGTTCTCATCGTGCGTTTTTGTTGTTTGACCATTTTTTTATTTATTTTTCTGGTGTTAAAAACAGACGTCGGCACCAATGTCCCTCAGGGGAGGAACATCTTCGGCTTTTTACACACATAGGACACGAACATCAAGAACGTTCGTTAAAAAGAGCGTAAAAATCTTGTCAGTTTTTAAAGAAGAAGGTTCATGTCGCTTATTTTCAGATTTCAATTATACACCCAAAGAAATAACTCAGTAGTATTCACTAATATCAATGAGAAATGATTTCGATTTTTGGAAGAATACTTGCCAAGTTAAATACGGTGTCTTAGTGTCTTAGTGCAGTACAAGTTTTCTATATTTTCCGATCACATATACATATCATTGGGTTAATAAGTAGACTTGAAATTATTACCAACAATTTTCCTCTAGGTTAACACATGCCTATGGTTATGGATTAGTGAGTGAGAGAGAGAAAATAAGTTGAGAGAATTTATTTATTTACAGCCATATAAAAGTGTTAGTAATATACTCTATTTTTATTTTCATTTCATCAACATGCATACATATGTGAAGCTGTCTTTGGCTTAATAATTTTGGATAAATAAAGATAAAGTAAAAAATCGATTTTATTATTAAAAAAACATAAAGCTATCCATCTTTGGCTTAAAAATTAGGCCATGTTTTTTTAGATAAATAAAAATAAAAAGAATAAAAAACCATTTTTTATTAAAAGAAAAAAAACGAAAAAAAAAACAAAATAAAATACGCTGATGACATAGAACATTTTTAACACAAAATATTCTTTGAGTGTTATTCTGAAATAAAATGATAAAGCATCCGCAGCACATGTATTCTTGTCGCAGTCTGATCGACAACTAAATCAAAAAACACAAGAATAAATACACATGTACATACGTACGATGAGAGCAACACATTGTTACGCTCTTTGTTTGTGTTCATTTTCCTTCTGTCTTCCTCCCTCTCATCAAGAAATAATTTTTAAAAATATTTTGGTGAGAGCGGGTCGTAATGTTACGACCCGCCATAAGAAATTTTACTTCTACATGATGCGTATTTTTTATATCCATATTCTTTGGTGTAACATAACCTTACTAAATAGAATACTGGTTTTCATATAAGACAAAAACCACTTATCGATTATAAGTCGTAGTCGTAATCTAGTAGGTAGTGTGTTGGCTTATTAGACGTAAAGCCAGGGTTCGAGCCCCAGGCCAGACATCAAGACAAAATACAAAAACTATTTCTTCGCCAACTATCTCTCAGCAGTTTTTCTGGCTAAAACTCTGAGAGTAAATAAAAATTGCCATGAAAAAGTTTCTCAAAAATCTTTCGTTCGGAGTCGACTTTAAACTGTACGTCCCACCACTCATGTATACAATTAACACACACAACATAAGTGGTGTGAGAAACTAGGACGTTTGTACAATGGGTCGACCTCCGGGCACTGTACTTGTCTTAATTGGCAAGTACACGTTCTCTTACCTAACCTACCACTTATCGAAGTGATAAAACGTTAAGTGATGCATGCAATGTGTAAAGAATACAGTGAAATATCACAGGCTGTCTTTACTTTAAAACCATAAGCATGTCTTGAGAACGACTATTCAGATCGAAACTGGCAAATCATTTAAATAAATGGAAACAATATTAAGAAACATTATGCTTCTAAAGGAGTTTGTTTAAACTATCGTATATATATTGAAATACGATTCATAAGTTCATATAGACACATTAAAATATACACCAAAAAAATCTGTGAAAGTCATGAAAATCTTTACAGCAAAATTACCAAAATGTTAGATAGTTTTTCTGAAATCATTCTGCCTTTTCACCTCAAAAATGAGTAAATGTACTTGTACCTTGAAGTATAGTTTTTTATCAATGCAGAGAACTTTTTTTACAAACAAAAATACACCCACAACCATCTACTTAGGTTGTGCATTGGATTAGAAACAGGAAATCATGCTGCTAGAGGGAGAAAAGGAGAAGTAAAGTCAATGGACATTAGATTTGAATCTGTTTAGCCTGCAGGGAAGCGTCATCAACTGGACAAAACAATCGTAGACTAATGTGTTCTATGGCCACAAAAAAACCTGTAAGGAAGAATACGATAAATTCTCTCCATCATGTTTTCTGTGCGATCAGCTGAGCAATCAGTCACGAACAAATGCGCCGTTTGAGAAAGATGAGAACAAATTTACAATTATCGGGAACAAGTCACCTCATTTCACCAACACTGTAGTGTATCGATCATCAGAGTGAATACGCCCTGTCAATAATGAAATCGATCGCTCTTTGCAATAAGCAGTCGAGACGCTTCAAAATTGTTTTCGAGACACCAGCACTTCCAATGAACTTGTGTTTTATTTTCATGAAGTAAATATAATAGCAAGGAGGTCAGATTAGTAAAGATATGCTTGAAACATTTTAAAAAAGGAGCTTCATTTGCACCTTAAAAAATACGCCGGATATTCTGAATATCGCAATAGATTCTGACGTCTAAATTATTAAGATTCTAGCATGACTACAAACCCCAGCAAATCCATGCTCTAACACACAGAGGATGGCAAAAAAGTCTTCATTATTGTTTTCGTATTCTTAAAAATTAAGAGGCTTCAATCTCTTCCAAATAATTGTTCCAGGAATCCACCCTTAAGTGAGGATAACATAAAGAACGAACATCATAGGAAAGGCAGCCAATACCATCTCATAAGCAGGACCCAATTAGTGAAGTTCCTCACCATGTGATATTATCCACCAAGGCATTCCATTATCACATTAACACTTTCCATTCCAAAATTCAATCTTCAACCCCGTTCTCTACATTTTTCTTAATGGACTGCACAACAATTGCAGGTTTTGATTACAGCAAGAAGACTCGACAAATGATCTCCAATCTATTCTATACATCACTATTTTCTTGTCAATTTCTTTGCCGACTGTCTACTTCAGGTTTCCCTGATTTTGGTGGAACTTGGTCAGTACAGAGACTGCGTTCACTTGTGACATCACAACGGGCCGCTATGCGTGCTCAAGTGAACTCTTTGATATCAGAGCTACCACTTCGACCTAACTTAACTAGTCTACTTCAGGTATTTATGGTCGTTAATGTTTGGAATCTATTTTGCTAATCTATTGCAGTACTGCATATGATCTGAGCAGTTCAATCTGCTTTTTTTGTTTTCCCGCTCTATTGGCATTTGTTTTGTTTTGTTTTGCACATTATGGTGGGTCAGAAAAGGATTCTCCTTAATTATCTGCCAATAAATACTCGTATTGACTTAAGATTGAAAGTTAGGGACTACAGGTCCAGTAGACACACCAAAGTATTGACTTGATATTTGAGTTCAAGCATCAATCGTCCAAATTCTTGCATTGCTTTGCCTATATCTGCCGAGAACTCAGTTGATGTCCAAGTTTTCTATGATATTCTCATTGACATTTTTGAATATATCGGTGGACCGTATTTAGAGAACTAAAATAATATCTGCATGCCTGATAAAATATCGAATACGTCCTCAGACTGAGTGTAAACAGAAGTGGTTAGCAATCATCGCCTAAAGCGTTTAAGGCATCTATAGGATAGTTCTTCAATTTTGGTAGACAGGAAATGGCACTGTTTTGGTTTTTAGTAAAGATCTCTGTAAGATTAATAAAATCGATCCAATCTTATATCAGACTACATATTCCGATTTTCTGACAAGGATTTGGAGATTTGAAGAATATTTCCCCAGAATATAAATCTTTTAAAGGCCAATATGCAGATGCTATGATAAGAAAAACGAATACTTGGAACAGAAGTCATAGCTTGAACCTGTGAGGCGTTAAGGTACTTCAGAAATAAACGCTTAAATTCTTATAAACCACTGGGTTGAATGCAATCCTTGTCGACACCGAACAGCATTTTGAGTGCAACATGGTTGAAGGTGGCTTTTTTTAGAAAAACTCTGTAAAGGCTGAGCGGAGTCACTGTTATAGATCGTCTAGTGCCTCCACATTACAAAGCAATGCAATGTATCACAATGGATCTTTAAGTTAAAATTCTCTTATGGCAGATTTATTTTCCTTAATACGTACGTACGTACGTAATTTGTCATTACAACACTTCAGTCAGGATTACGACCTAGTTTCTCACGCCACCTATGTTGTGTGTGTTAATTTTATACATGAGCGGTGGGACCTACAGTTTAAAGTCGGCTCAGAGCGACAGATTTTTGAGAAACTTTTCATGGCAATTTTTATTTACTTTCAGAGTTTTTGCTAGAAATCTGCTGAGAGGAAGTCGCCGAAGAAATACTTTTTTTATTTTGTCTTGATGTCTGGCCTGGTGCTCGAACCCTGGCTTTACGTCTAATAAGCCAACACACTACCTACTAGACTACGGCGTCTCGTTTATGCCATATTTCTTTTCCTAATATAATTAGAATCAATTCTTTAATCTTTTCTAATTCTCCTTAGACTAGCGTACTCGTATACTTGTATTTGCCATGTTATCCAGTTAGTGGTTACAAAACCACTGGCCTGATAGGATCACCTTTTAATCTGAAATATTGTTTATTAGACTTGTTGTGAAGCCGTGGTCTAGTAGGTAGTTTGTTGGCTTATTAGACGTCAAGCCTCGGTTCAAACCCCCAAGTTAGACATCTCCAACTAAACGAAATATGAGAAAATATTTCTTCGGGGACTTCCTTTCAGAAGGTTTCTGGTTAAAACTCGGAGAATAAATAAAGTTGCAATGAAAAGTTTCCAAAAAATCTGTCGTTCGGAGAGGACTTTAAACTGTAAGTCCCGCCATTTATGTAAAGGGTGTTTTTTATAGAGGTATAGAACTTTAAGTTGGCATTACTTTTCAAGATGGCGACCGATTTAACAGCTGTCAAGTGATTTATTCTCAGTTTGGTTTGGCAATTCATCATGAATAGACTCACGCCTGAACAACGCTTGCAAAATAGTGCAATTTTATTTCGAAAATAATGGTTCTGTGCGGAAAACGTATCGCGCACTACGTCGATTTTATCGTCGACAAAATCGTCCATCAGAGCAGTTAATTCGATTAACCATGGAACGTTTTCGCACCACGTTTACTCTTATTGATAACTCGCATCCCCAGAGACGCTGTACGGTGCGTACAGAAGAAGCTATTGCTGCTGTAAAGCGTAGCATTGAGGAAGACCCGAATGTGTCCATCCACTTTATGGAAGATTTTGCGGAAGGATCTTGATTTTCGTGCTTACAAAATCCAACTCGTGCAAGATTTGAAGCCCAAAACGAGATTACCGTTGTTCCCGATTTTCATAAGCGAATTTTGTTTAGCGATGAAGCGCACTTCTGGTTGAATGGCTACGTCAACAAACAAAACTGCCGCATATGGAGTGAAGGTAAGCCTCAAGTGTATGTGGAAACACCGTTACATCCAGAAAAACTGACTGTTTGGTGCGCTTTATGAGCTGGTGGAATCATTGGTCCGTATTTTTTCAAGAACGATGGTGGCCAGAACGTTACAGTCAATGGTGATCGGTATAGAGCCATGATTACTAACTTTTCCATTCCTGAATTGAATAACTATGATGTCCAGGAGATGTGGTTTCAACAAGACGGCGCAACATGTCACACAGCTCGTGCCACAATAGATTTATTGAAAGACACATTTGGTGACCGTCTAATTTCACGTTTTGGACCTGTGAATTGGCCTCCAAGATTTTGTGATTTAACACCACTAGACTACTTTCTGTGGGGCTATGTAAAGTCATTGGTCTATGCGGTAAAGCCACAAACGCTTGACCATTTGGAAGACAATATTCGCCGTATTATTGCCGATATACGGCCACAAATGTTGGAAAAAGTCATCGAAAATTGGACGTCCAGATTGGACTACATCCGCGCCAGCCGTGGCGGTCATATGCCAGAAATCATATTTAAAATGTAATGCCACAAGATTATCTTTCGGATAAATAAAATTCATGTCAATCGAATAATCCATCATTGTTTTATTGCAACTTAAAGTTCTATACCTCTATAAAAAACACCCTTTATAAAATTTACACGCACCACATAAGTAGTGTGAGAAGCTAGGTTGTAATGACCAATTATGTATGTATGTTTGTACGTGGTTGATCTCTTTATGTTAAAGCATTCGAAAGCAAACATTCGTTTAGTTATTGCTCAAAAGAATCATCTGCTGTACCTCACCCATGGACAGTTATTTAATTGCATTTCATGCATTATGTTATGGCCCTAGCGTTTTAATGAAATAAAATTTTCATCGAAAACGAAGCTTTATTTGTGTTTTTTTTTCGAACTTTACTTTTTTGTAAGCGATAAATAGATACCAATTTACAAAAACGAATATATATAATCATTTCTAAAATATGTCATCTTTATTGAGTTGTTGCTTTTTTTTTTCTTCTTAGTAACCTTTTTTCTTATCTCATTATAATCTTTTATGTTAAAAGGGTGTCATTTCTGTTGTGTTGATTAAAATGCTTTACACGTAGGGCCTAATTTATGCAGAAATGAATAAATGTTAAATGAGCATTGACATCTACAATATTGCATATATGCTTAGGTTTAAGAAAGAATATTAATACACTACTGTTGTATACCACAAAGTGTGAATAATAAATTTGTTTTTTTTTTAAATATTTAAAGGGTAAAGCATTTTGCAGATATTTGGCAACAATGCTGTCAATGTTAAAACATCAAGATATTCATACAAATCGAATTGTATTAAAAAAATTATAACGAATTTATTTTTTTATTATGAGTTTTTTCTTTGCTTGCTTTTTTAAAACTGTTGATAAATTTGGCCTTTAAAGTTTTTTTTTTTGATAGTTTTTGTTGTTTCTTCTTTGTCTATATTAAATTAAATTAAACAGCTTTATTTTTGCAACCGCAAACGAAAAAAAAATATTTAACATTTTGATATCCCGGCATTCAATAAAAAGTCAGTTAAAAAATCAATATTAATTGAGTTTTTTTTTTGTTTTCTTATTAAAAAAAATTAAGAAAAAAAATCGTTTTTTTTCCTAAAGCCAAGTAGGTAGGTGGTGGTGATGGTGATTATAATACCCTTCAGTATGTAGAACCAAACTATAACCAGAAGTAAAAGACTATTAAGAATGAAGGCTGAAAGTCTAATGCAAAGAGAATAGAAAACCGAAGACAAAAGATTACATGACTAGGCTTAAATATAAGGTTTGTTGCTTAAGTCTTTTGTTTTAAAGATGCCAAAAGGAAAAAATATCTCATACACACACACACACATAAACTTTTCTAAACTTCAGAATGTACAAAAACAAGAACAAGAAGAAGAGCAATAACAACAACAACAATTATTGGCATTTCTAGACAAGTTTGCTTCTTAAGTCTTTTGTTTCTTCTTTGAAAAGTTTTTCCTTCTTTTCAGTTCATTTTGATTTTAATGAACTTTTATTTCAAATACCATTATAAACTCTGGTTCACTTTATCATTATAATTTTATGTTATTGTTGTTGTTGTTCTTGTTGTTTTTGTTAACATCATCATTATTTTCAACACCAACAACAACATTTTTAACATTTTAAGCATCTTTTTTCAGTTTTTTTTTCCGTTTTGTCTTAAAAAGGTCAAAATTAATGTAGAAGAAGAAGAAGAAAAAGCAGAAATAAAAGAAATAATTTACAAACCGCATTATTTAACCTTTTTGTTTCTTTCTCCCCCCAATGGGTCGGGTCGTTAGGTTTTGATGGTGTTTTTCTTTTCTTTTCTTTTTTTTTTTTTGAAATTTTGGTTTCAAATCTTTTTTTTACTGCACGATTTTTATTTATTTTTTTTTATTTTTTTTTTTTTGTTATTTAATCTTAGGAATTTATTCTTTCTTCTCTTGATTTTTTTTATTATATTTTAATTATTTTATTTTATTTTTTTTATTATAAATTTTTTTTCTATTTTCTTTTATTTTTTTTCCTTACTGGTTTTATTATTATTTTAATTTATTGTTATAATTAAAACAAACACTAATTGTTACTTCTTTTTTTTTCTTTCTTTTATAGACTCTTTTTTTCGATTTGTTTTTTTCTTGTTATTGTTTTATTTAAAAAACAATTTTCTTTTAAACAAAAAAAAAAAAACTTTTTTTCTTTCTACTAAGAAACGCGTACCGTAACGTTAGTTTTCGTAGCAAAACCTTGACGTCTTTATGGTTTCTACTCCAATCACAGACTGAGCGTAAAACCCACAAAAAAAAGCTATGCTGCCTGCTATTTGGCTGCTGCTGCTTGTGGCCACAAATAAAAATTTAAATTCTGTTGCTATTTTTAAGTTTTTTTTGTTGCGTTGCGTTTTTTTGTATCTTTTTTGTCTTTGTTTTTGTTTTTTTTTTTTTGTTTTTTGTCTGCTTTCCTCATCTCATACAGTTGCTGTGTTTGTTTCTTGTTTAGAGTTTTGCTAAAGACTTTGTCTACTCATATATGTATGCCCACAAAACTGAGAAAAAGAAAGAGTTAAAAGAGTTTCTATTAAAAGTATACTATTGCACAGTGGGCCACAGGCTTTTCTAATGGCATAATAAAAAAAACTTTGCGGAAGTGTTTTTTTTAAACGATTTAAATTTAAAATTAAAGTCCTGGCTGAAAGAGAAAACATTTTCCAATTAGAAGTTTACATTAGAAACTGAAACCACACTTAAAATTGGTTTCTTATTTCCGTCATCTCCTTCCTTACAGGACTGCCTACTAGGCAGGCAAGCTTTTAGGCCGGGCGCACCCTCGAGTGATTTCTATAAAACTTGAAACGCGGATAAGGAGACTAAAACCTCTACCACTTAATGAGTTGTAGGCTTACAGCAATACTGGGAACCTTATAAAGGGTGTTTTTTATAGAGGTATAGAACTTTAAGTTGCAATAAAACAACGATGGATTATTCGATTGACATGAATTTTATTTATCCGAAAGATAATCTTGTGGCATTACATTTTAAATATGATTTCTGGCATATGACCGCCACGGCTGGCGCGGATGTAGTCCAATCTGGACGTACAATTTTGGATGACTTTTTCCAACATTTGTGGCCGTATATCGGCAATAATACGGCGAATGTTGTCTTCCAAATGGTCAAGCGTTTGTGGCTTTACCGCATAGACCAATGACTTTACATAGCTCCACAGAAAGTAGTCTAGCGGTGTTAAATCACAAGATCTTGGAGGCCAATTCACAGGTCCATAACGTGAAATTAGGCGGTCACCAAACGTGTCTTTCAATAAATCTATTGTGGCACGAGCTGTGTAACATGTTGCGCCGTCTTGTTGAATACACATCTCCTGGACATCATGGTTATTCAATTCAGGAATGAAAAAGTTTGTAATCATGGCTCTATACCGATCACCATTGACTGTAACGTTCCGGCCACCATCGTTTTTGAAAAAGTACGTTCCAATGATTCCACCAGCCCATAAAGCGCACCAAACAGTCAGTTTTTCTGAATGTAACGGTGTTTCCACATACACTTGAGGATTACCTTCACTCCAAATGCGGCAGTTTTGTTTGTTGACGTAGCCATTCAACCAGAAGTGCGCTTCAGCGCTAAACAAAATTCGCTTATGAAAATCGGAAACAACGGTAATCTCGTTTTGGGCCCATTCGACGAATCTACGCCTTACTTGATGATCGTTTGGCTTCAATTCTTGCACGAGTTGGATTTTGTAAGCACGCAAACCAAGATCCTTCCGCAAAATCTTCCATAAAGTGGATGGACACAGATCCAATTCCTGTGCTCGATGGCGGATGGACTCATTCGGGTCTTCCTCAATGCTACGCTCTACAGCAGCAATAGCTTCTTCTGTACGCACCGTACAGCGTCTCTGGGGATGCGAGTTATCAATAAGAGTAAACGTGGTGCGAAAACGTTCCATGGTTAATCGAATTAACTGCTCTGATGGACGATTTTGTCGGCGATAAAATGGACGTAGTGCGCGATACGTTTTCCGCACAGAACCATTATTTTCGAAATAAAATTGCTCTATTTGCAAGCGTTGTTCAGGCGTGAGTCTATTCATGATGAATTGCCAAACCAAACTGAGAATAAATCACTTGACAGCTGTTAAATCGGTCGCCATCTCGAAAAGTAATGCCAACTGAACGTTCTATACCTCTATAAAAAACACCCTTATACTTGCTATCCCTGAAAAAACTTCAGTCTGAAGCTAGAATAGAAGCCATTGCCTGATATGTAGAAGAGTCTTGATGAATTGTACCAAAAAAAACTTTTCAATAATGTACATGAGCGCCATTTATTTCATTTGAAAGTGGTAGGGCACAATGCGCCCACTTACTTTGCCTAGGTGAGGACTTCACATAATCATGAATGGCGGCACCATCTCTTCTAATCCTAACTTAAGCCTTGTTTATCAAGTTCTAATTGAAGTGGGTTAGGATTTTATGTGTATTTCCTTGCTTGGAGTGTTTAAACTAATGGAGATATACTGCAATAGAGACGTGACATTGTCGGTCTGGATATCTCCTGGTGAAATGTTTATCGCAGTCCCTTAATTACGATATCAAATTTGATGGCAGTATACGTCATAAAGTTTTTCAGCAGATTCTGCTAGTTTTGACGACATAATTTGTCTTTAAACACACGCTGAAATAAAGTTTTTCGGTATTGACCTATGAAAGTCGCCGTAGCCTAGCAAGTAGTGCGTTGGCTTAGTAGACTTGAGCCCCCGGTTTAAGCCACGGGTCAGACATCTCAACCAAAACAAAATATGAAAACATATTTCTTCTACGACTTCCTCTCAGCAGATTTCTGGCAAAGACTCTGAGAGTAAATAAAATTGCCATAAAAAGTTGCTCTAAAAATCTTTAAAAATCGACTTTAAACTATAGGTGCCTCCACTCATATATAAAATTAACACACGCAACATAAGTGGTGTGAGAAGCTGGGTTGTAATCTTGACTTAAAGGTTGTAATGTATGTGTGTATGTATGTATACGGACCTATGCATACGGACCTATACATAAGGTCATCAACACCAGCAACAACCATACAACTGCTATCTCGGTTTTATGAAAACAACAATAAGTCGTTCCACAACAGTAGATAGTTGAACTGAAGGCATTGCATTGTATAGCCGAGGGGCAATACCATATTCATGGTTAAATGTGTGAATTATTAAAAATGTCGCCTACCACTCCCGGTTTTTCCCTCTCGCTTAACGGAATATTTTAAAAAATTTTCATAAATTTTCCGTTTTCCATATGCACTGCACCAGGCTAAAACTCACTTGTTATTCTCTTCAAACATCTTTAATCAAATTTCTTTATTTGTTAGGTTTTTATTTTTGAAGTCGCCGTAGTCTAGTAGGTAGTGTGTAGGCTTATTAGACGTAAAGCCAGGGTTCGAGCCCCAGGACAGACATCAAGACAAAATACAAAAAATATTTCTTCGGCGAATTCCTCTCAGCAGATTTCTGGCAAAAACTCTGAGAGTAAATACAAAATTGCCATGAAAAAGTTTCTCAAAAATCTGTCGTTGGAGTCGACTTTAAACTGTAGGTCCCACCACTCATGTATAAAAATTAACACACACAACATAAGTGGTGTGAGAAACTAAGACGTTATATAATGGGTCAATTCGACCTCAGGGTACTGTACTTGTCTTAATTGACAAGTACACGTCCTCTAACCTAACCTAACCTAACCTAGGTTTTTATTGCAATTCATTTCTCTATTGTTCACCACTGTGCGTTGCTTTTCTAGTTGTTGCTCTAAAGATTTAAAATGATTTTTATAAAGTGTTCTTTACTTTAGGTTTTCTTTTAATTTCATTTTTCATTTTCCATGTTTTTAGAATTTTCAATAAGTTTTCCTTTTTAATATTTTAATTTGTTTAAACAACTTGTCTCTTCTTCTATTTTTTTTGTCTTAATGGCAGCAGCAGCAGCAGGCAGTTAAATAAAGTGTGTAACATTTACAACTGCTGACAATTAAAGACCATCAAAACAAGAACAAGACAGCCAAAAGAAGATGGTGAAGAAGAAGACTAGGTAGCGAAAAAATAAGTGGAAGATAAAGTCAACAACTTACCTCATCGGAAAAATCGCCCATATGTTTGACATCTTCCGTTTCAAAATAGTCTTTCGTTTCTTCGTGCGATACAACCCGTTTCTCATTGATCTCTCTCACTAGACCATCAGCCGGTCTGGGTACGATGCTCTTCACTAATGTGCCTCCAGCATTTTCTAATTCTGCCAATTCTTTGCCCCCACCAGCAGCCGCCGCACTCTCTTTGCCATATTGCAAAGCACCTTTATGTTTAATATCATTGGGATTTAAGGCAACTGGTAAGCCTAAATCTCGTTTCTGCCACACACACACAAAAACAAATGAAGAAAGAAAAAAAAAAACAAAAAATTAGAGACAAATAAAATGGTATCGATTATGCAAAAAAAATTACAAAAAAAACATGAAAAAAAAATCAAATTTAGTTGCTCAATTATTTATGCGCTCATTGTGTATACATTCACTCACTCACTCACTAACATTTCTATGTAAATATACATACAAATGCATATTCAATTACTATATATGTACATATGTACATATCTATGCATGCATGTGTGTGTTTATCATACCTCTGTTGTTTCAGTTTCTTGTTTATCCGTATCCTCAGTGGTATTTGTTGATACAATCGGTCCACTGTCTTCGATTACTTTGCCATCTTCGAAAACCACTTGACGTTTGACATGAGTTTCGATTTGACGTGTTGTTGTTAATTCGGTTTTTCGTTTTGTTATCCATTCTTCTGTAAATAAATACACGTAAGAAAACAACAATTTTAAAACAAAAGCTTAATTTAAAGCCATTGTGTTGGCTTTTTAACAGCCTTAAAGTATGCTTAAGATATTTGTTTAAGCTGCACAAAATAATAATATTGAGTGCTAAATAGGCTGTTATTTTTTATACAGTAAACCTAAATAGGCCTGTTATTACCAAATAGAAAATGTTAGCATTCATGTAATTTAATGGTGATGGTGAGTTTATTTTTTTACTTCAACACTGATAATTAACACTTAGGTAAGCTTTGTTTATTTTAAATAAACATTATTTCATGGTTCATTTTTTAGATTTTTTTGTTTGTTTTTTTTTTTTTTGGATAAATTTACTGTTTAAATTACCAAATAAATAACAATTGGTTTGATTTAATTTGATTTTAAATGTTTAACGAGGCTTAAAATTATGATTTGTTACAATATTATAGCTGGCGTTTATGTTACATTGTGTAAATAATACAATATACATACATACATACATATGTGTACTTCAATTTGCAATATTGTGAGGAGAATACAACTCCATCCAAAAATTTTAAAATCTTTTCAAGTTTAAATAGACTATATAAAGGGTGTTTTTTATAGAGGTATAGAACTTTAAGTTGGCATTACTTTTCAAGATGGCGACCGATTTAACAGCTGTCAAGTGATTTATTCTCAGTTTGGTTTGGCAATTCATCATGAATAGACTCACGCCCGAACAACGCTTGCAAATAGTGCAATTTTATTTCGAAAATAATGGTTCTGTGCGGAAAACGTATCGCGCACTACGTCCATTTTGTCGTCGACAAAATCGTCCATCAGAGCAGTTAATTCGATTAACCATGGAACGTTTTCGCACCACGTTTACTCTTATTGATAACTCGCATCCCCAGAGACGCTGTACGGTGCGTACAGAAGAAGCTATTGCCGCTGTAGAGCGTAGCATTGAGGAAGACCCGAATGAGTCCATCCGCCATCGAGCACAGGAATTGCATCTGTGTCCATCCACTTTATGAAAGATTTTGCGGAAGGATCTTGGTTTGCGTGCTTACAAAATCCAACTCGTGCAAGATTTGAAGCCAAACGATCATCAAGTAAGGCGTAGATTCGTCGAATGGGCCCAAAACGAGACTACCGTTGTTCCCGATTTTCATAAGCGAATTTTGTTTAGCGATGAAGCGCACTTCTGGTTGAATGGCTACGTCAACAAACAAAACTGCCGCATTTGGAGTGAAGGTAATCCTCAAGTGTATGTGGAAACACCGTTACATCCAGAAAAACTGACTGTTTGGTGCGCTTTATGGGCTGGTGGAATCATTGGTCCGTACTTTTTCAAAAACGATGGTGGCCAGAACGTTACAGTCAATGGTGATCGGTATAGAGCCATGATTACTAACTTTTTCATTCCTGAATTGAATAACCATGATGTCCAGGAGATGTGGTTTCAACAAGACGGCGCAACATGTTACACAGCTCGTGCCACAATAGATTTATTGAAAGACACGTTTGGTGACCGCCTAATTTCACGTTTTGGACCTGTGAATTGGCCTCCAAAATCTTGTGATTTAACACCGCTAGACTACTTTCTGTGGGGCTATGTAATGTCATTGGTCTATGCGGTAAAGCCACAAACGCTTGACCATTTGGAAGACAACATTCGCCGTATTATTGCCGATATACGGCCACAAACGTTAGAAAAAGTCATCGAAAATTGGACGTCCAGATTGGACTACATCCGCGCCAGCCGTGGCGGTCATATGCCAAAAATCATATTTAAAATGTAATGCCACAAGATTATCTTTCGGATAAATAAAATTCATGTCAATCGAATAATCCATCGTTGTTTTATTGCAACTTAAAGTTCTATACCTCTATAAAAAACACTCTTTATATGAACTTTGTGAGTCTAAAACTATGTCGTTTATCATAACTACTGATTTCTCACACGGTTGCTTCATAATTTACGAATCATTTGTAAGTTCTAAGACAACATTAACTCTGAGAGCAGTGTCCGCAAGTTCTCTTTCAGGCATAGTCGGTGAGCTGCAATTTGTTAAATCGAGACCAGTATCCTCAATATGGTTTCTAAACCACGCTGCTTTTATATAACTGTTTATCCACTCCGCGTCCCAGTAATAGTCAATATCTGTAGTTTATATTTTAGTGCTTTCAATGTGCCTAATCAGTCTAATCTTTAAACTCTATTCAGGATAAAGAAATAGGATTTCTTATGCAAACAAATAATAAATGGAGGCGGTACTTTGTGATATTGAAATTGAATCACTGTATCCTGACTGAAAATAGGAGTTACTAGTAATACCGATTTCACTAGATTCATTGTAAAATAAAATATAAAAATAATATAATAATAATGAGCTTAGCTAAAGGCATAACTTGAGCTACCTCAACAGTAGGTTTAATTTTTGTACACTCAAGACATTTCAGTCAGCAAGAAAAAAAAACAGAGATTTTAATTTCTGTGAGGTGGCCAGACACCTTCGTATTTTATCTTCATTATAGTTAAGCACATTTCTTCCACACTTGTTCTAGTTCTCGGTCTTCTTTTGAGATCCTTCTTGACGAAAATATTTTCAAGATTAAGACGTCTGTAGATACATATTGATAGTTTTTTTCGTTACCTACTTATTTAATTTCAATTGGTCATTACAATCCTTTAGTTAGGATCACGACCTAGCTTCTTACGCAGCCCATGTGGTGTGTTAATTTGATCGATGAATGGCGGGACCTACAGTTCAAAGACAACTCTGAACGAAACTTTTCATGGCAATTTTATTTACTCTCAGAGCAATTGCCAAAGAACTTTTGGGAGGAAGTCGCCGGAGAAATATTCTTTCATATTTTGTTTTGTTTGAGATGTCAGTGCTAGGGGTTTGAAACTCGGCTTCACATCTAATAAGCCCTTGAATGTATGCATTTGACCGCTATAGCCTGGTATTGATAGAAAATTATTCGCGTTGTGCATAGGGTAGATAAATATTTGCAGCCGTATAATGTAATTCGCTTATTTGGATATTTTATTACACAATTTGAATAGGATTTCATTTACTAGAAGGTACCACAACAGCAAGTGATATGACATCGTTATTATTGCTGTTTTGGAAAATAAATTAAGAGCACTTTTCTCACACCTTTTTTAAAGTATTCTTTTGTGTACCCAAGAAAATCATTGAAACTGTATTGTTAAACTAAAAGTTTATACATTTTGCTAAAAATCTAAATATTTTCTTTATTATAAAACCGAATCAAACATAAGGAGCAGCCATAAATAATTGTATTTTATGGCCCCCTTAAAGAACAGAAGTTGGCACATCGTTAAAGCGCCAAATCAATAATAATAAAAAAAAATATTAAATAAATAAACGAAGAAAATAACAATAAAACATCAAATGGAAGGCAAAAAGGGTGTGCTAAAGTAAAAATAAAAAATAAAAAAAAAACATTTTATGAATAAGAAGACCATTTATGTGACATTACCCAGTTATATGACATCATATTCATAAAAATAATTTTTTTTTCTTTCTTTCTTTTTTTTTTTGCCTGTCAATATATTGCCATTTATGTAAGCCACGGAGTACATACATATGACGGAATGGATAATTGAAAGAAAATAACAATTATTGTTTAGTCAAATTTAAGAATTAAAATAAAAATATGAATGAAAAGGAAGTAGCAAACCAAAATAAATTATAAAAAAAAAATTAAAGGGTCCGCCAAATAACTTTTTTTTTTGAAAATGCTTTAAAAAAACTACTGAATATTTTCTCAAATTTCTATTTTTATTTGAAAGTACAATCCTTCCGGTTAATAATGGAAAATAATTTCATTCAAATGGCTGCCTCGGCTGGCCAAGCAGTAGCCTACACCAGAAGATGCCGATTTTGGCAAAAAAAAATCATCTTTTCAGATGAGCCTCATTTTGATCTTGGCGGGTATGTAAACAAGAAAAATTGTCGCATTTGGGGCACAGAAAACCCGCACGCCTACATTGAAAAGCCGACGCGCCCAAAACGAGTCACTGTTTGGTGCGGATTTTGGTCCAGAGGCATAATGAGCAAGGAGTGGCCGATACAGTCAATGGCCATCGTTATCGGGCCATGTTGAACGAATTTTTGTTCACAAAAAATTGAAGAGGAGGATATTGGCAACATTTGGTTTCAACAGGACGGCGCTACGTGCCACACAGCCGAAGCTACACTCGATGTTTTGCGCCCTGTTTTTGAAGATCGCATTATTAGCCGCAGAGCTGATGTCGGAGCTGCGATTTGACACCATTGGACTATTATTTGTAGGGTGCCGTCAAAGATAAGTGTTACGCCGACAAGCCAGAGACAATTGACGCTTTAAAGGACAATGTTCGTGAAGCCTTTGGTGAAATCGTTAAAGATAATGTGCTTAAAATTTGGACCGATCGTGTAGGCATGGCCAGCCGAGGCAGCCATTTGAATGAAATTATTTTCCATTATTAACCGGAAGGATTGTACTTTCAAATAAAAAAAAGAAATTTGAGAAAATATTCAGTAGTTTTTTTTAAAGCATTTTCAAAAAAAATAGTAATTTGGCGGAGCCGTTATGAAAAAAGAAACATATTTTTTTAGGTTTACTAATATCCTGTTTAATTGAATATAAATAAGTTTATAAATATATTTTTTTTTGTGGAAATGAAAGTCAATTTTCGTATAATATCAATCAAGTGGTCATAAACTGTTGAATTTGATAAATTTAAACTGAATCTGATATCACATCCTGTTATTTGCCGGTTTGTCTTTATCAGCTTCAACCGGCCTTCTCAAACGCGGTGCATCTTAGACATCAAAATTGCCAGATTGAAATTTAGCGAACCAGTTCTGGCACAGGCGTACTGTTAACACACTTTCTCCATACATATCGGCCAATTTCTTTCTGGCTTGAACAGCATTTTTACCCTTTCTGTAGTAAAACAGTAAGATATGTCGAAAATGCTGCTTATCGCTCTCCATATTTAAAAAGGCACCAACCCAAAAACTACTGCGTAGAATTAATTGGAATTTTTCACACACAAGCCTTGCTATATGAGCTCTCAAAGCATATAAAAATTATACGGCTTAAGTGTGAAGTTGGGTGCGAAAAAATACAATTAAATCATCTGTTGGGAAAAAACGAAATTGCTTTTCGAACACCCCAATATATACAGTCACACAGGCAATTATACGTACCACCCTAAAAATTATTTTTTTAAAAATGATAATATATGGACAAGTCAACTGATTTGTCCGCCAAATTTTTTGTTTTCCGTCACAGCCGAGCAAATAATATATGTTCTCATCACTAAATATTACATTCGCCCAAAAATCAGTTGACTTGTCCATACATTATTGGGCGAATTCCAATCGTGGCTTTTTTCTCGGCACTCGGCTGCGGAAACCGTTCTTTCTCAAAACACATCGAACTGTTTCGGAATGCACAATAACACTGTGATCGCTTTCCGAGGTATTTCGTATTTTTACGGTTGTAGTCCTGGGATTTTTATCCACAATACCTTTTATTTTTATATACCGGGCTGCCCTTGGAGAAATTTTATACGAAATATACGTCGTACGTATAATTTTCTGTGGTGCCATATTGGTTTTAAGCAAACTGCACTCACAAATTCATAGATTTTGGAAATCTTTTTTCTTTGTTTAAGTAAATGTGTCGTTACAGACGCTAATGTAAAGAAATTTTAGATTAGAAGTTCATTACTTTAAAAAAAAATGTTTTTTAGTGGGGGTACGTATAATTATCTGTGTGACTGTATGTATGTTTTGTTGCAATTGTGATTATACAAAGTAAATAATTTTGCAACTATCAGGTGTATAATCATATTAAAAAAACATTTCAATTAAAATTGTATTTCAATAGATATTTCGTAAAACGATAAAAAAGAGTCATAAGTGAACAAAAAAATCTACAACGACAATACGTTTGTCTCTAATGCCCTTAATTCAGCTTAGCTTTGTTCACTACACTTCAACTCAACTAAACTCAACTTGGCTGGTTTATAGATGGCGCTAAAGCAAACGTTTACTTAAGTACCTTATAATAATTGTTGTTGTTGTTTATTTTGCATATTTCCCATTTATTCATTACATTTGTAGAGTTTTTAAACGTTTTTCTTTTTTTATTTCGTTTTTTGCAAATGTTTATCAGTGTAAATCGCCGTCTGACAGACGGAGTTGAAACATGAAAATATTTTTGTTGTGCTGTGTTCCTTCGTTTCATTTATAATAACTGTTGACTGACTCTCTGTATTTCCTATTTGGCTGATACAAAAACAAGCGACCTTTAATGGTCCAGCAATTCCAAATGCACATTACGGTACCTTTTTGTTTTGTTTTGTTTTTTTATTTGTTGTTATATGAAATACTAGACAATTAAAATGCAATACAAATACCAGCATCAGCAACAACAACATTTATTTTCAAAATCATAAAAAAAATGTTGCATGGAAACTTAAAAAAACGAACACACACACACACACACAAAATAAAATAGACGACTGCCTTAAATGCTTTATAATCAACGTTTAACTTTTTTTCTTATTTTGAATTTACGAAACTTTTAAGTAAAAACTAAAATAAAAACAAATACAAAGTGTGTCCAGAACATTTGAATACCATAATACCGTTATTATTTTACTTCAATCGTTTTTATTTTTATTTTTTCGTTGCTTGTTATACGTGTACATACACTTTTAAACAAAAAGGGCTTGTGTTGTTCAAATTTTTCGTAATGTACGTATTGTGGAAACAGTCTGTCTATATATGGTGAATATTTCAACAACAGTTTAATTGTTTAAAATTTAAATACAATTTAAACCTGTAGACAGACAACAGCTTTATTTTGTTATTTTAGTTTCTGCAAAAAACCCAAATTTTAAGTGTTGCGAAAATAGGTTTTTTTGTTTTATCTTAAGTATCAATCACAAGGGTTTTTTATGTTGTTTGGAATCTATTCAACAGTAGCAGTATTTTTTTTATATTTTTAGTATAGAAAATGGAAACCTTTTTAATTTTATCGACTAAAACCTCGTTAAACGTCAACACTAAACTGTGCAATACTGCCATACGGTATTATTTCTTCTTTTATTTACAATTTCGTCGTCAGCTTATTAGACGTAAGGCCACGGCTCAAATCCCAGGTCAGACATTAAAACGAAAATATAAAAAAAAATATTTCTTCGGCGACTGTCTCTCAGCAGATTTCTGGCAAAAACTCTGAGAGTAAATAAAATTGCCATGAAGAGCTTCTCTAAAAATTTGTCATTCAGAATCGACTTTAAACTGTTGAATAAATTTAACACACACAACATAGGCGGTGTGAGAAGCTAGGCCGTAATCCTGACTAAAAAGTGGCAAAAACTCTGAAACTGATTGTAAAATTGCCTTGAAAACTTTCTCAAAAATCTGTTATTCGGAGTCGCCTTTAAACTATTGGTCATGCCACTTATGGAAGAAATTAACACACACAACATTGGTGGTGCATGAAAGTCGGTTGTAATCCCCACTAAAGAGTTGTAGTGGCCACTTTAAGCAAGTAAAAACATAAATAACTAAGCTTTAAGTGCTATAAAACCTGAGATTACGTTAAAAATTCCTTCTTAAAATTATAGAAATCACCTACATAAACATATCTGCGTAAAACACACACAATTTAACTTTCATTGTTAAAGTTCTGTTAAAAGGTTTGGAGAAGTTCATGGGCACATTTGCCATTGGCATTTGAATTAAACTCCATACAATATCAGGCTATTCTGTTGTCAACTGCCGCCTTTCAAAAAAATCATTTTTCTAATAAAACCTCTTCAAATTAAAACCAATACTTCGAATACTGTCAAGGAAAAAAGTATACATACTCCAGTGTATGTAGACTACCAGCGATTTTGTTCAAATTAAAAAAGGTGTTAAACATTTCTTTGGCGACTTCCTATAACTTCTGATAAAAACTATGTGAGTAAATAAAATTGATGTGAAAAGTTTCTCAACAATCTGTCGTTCGGAGTCCACTTTAAACTGTAGGTCCCGCCACTCATGTATAAAATTAACACACACAACATGAGTGAGCTAGACCGTAATCCTGACTGAAGGGTTGTAATGGATAATTATGTATGTATGTAATAGCGTTCTTTAAGGCAATTACAATTAAAAATGTTTGGAAGCAAAATCGAATACAAACAGAAATATAACCTAAAAATTATTACAAAAAATCAATGGTGTATGTAGACTTTTTTCTGTAACTGTATGCCTACTTTTGTTTAAATAAAATTTTATTCAAAATTTTGAAATGAAAAAGCTTTTCGAATTTTTTTCATTTTTTAACTTCATTTTCATATGCACACTCCACTTCAACTGATGCAATTTGCAAATTGTTTCATGCAAATTATTAAATAAATTGTAATTCACCTCTTTGCCAATAATTTCAAACAGAATTATTTTAATTTTCCACAATAAATTTGCGTTTAATAAAAAACGAAAGCAAAAAAAAAACCGAAAACAAAAACGAAAACAGTTTTTCAATTAATTTAACATTTAAAGCGATATTCCTACTCTCTGTCGCTCTCTCCTATCTTTCTATGTATTATACATGGTTGTTGAAATATTTCGTTTTAAATTCCCGCCAGTGTAATCGAGTAATTGATATTGTATTGTTGTAAGTGTTGTTTTATAGGTAGTATGAGTATATTAGTAAAATGAAATTATTTTTGTTGTTGTTGTTATTGTTGTTGTATCTGTATTATATGAAAACTATATAAGATAATTTGATGTTTATGCCATGGAATGTAGTTTTTATTGAACAAAATTGATACCCTCTTCAAATAGACACACAAATAGACTCTTTTGAATGTAATTGAATTGAAATGAAATGAAAAACTTTATAAACTCACACATACACTTACATATACACTTCAAAGAAAATCTATATGCCTGCCTGCCTGTCTGCCTGCCTGATTTTGGTAGGAATAAAGTACATTTCCAAAGCTTATGTGCGCATTCGTGCACATTTCATATGAAAATTTTTCAAATATTTGTTTCTCCTCCAAATGCGATTGAAAATAGAAGAAGAAAAAATCGAAAAAAATCAACAGAAGAAATGCCTTCACATGTTTGCCGTCGTTTGTAATGTTTTGGTTTGTTGGGTTGTGTTTATTTGCTTTTTCTGTTGCCGATATGCTTGAGCGATTTCTTTCTTATTACATAATGAAATTGACTACAACCAGATAAGCTTAACTCTACACTTAACGAAATCAAAGAAAAAAAAAAAAAAGAAAAATGTATTGCGAAAGGGGAATTATTTTCCATATTGAACAGATGCCTTTAAAAGTGTCATTTCCAAAAGCGAATCTGTTCCACAACTGTCTCTAAATGTCATGAGCTAAGAACACAAATCAATATAAGGACTCTGAAAAATATGCTTTGTGTAGCTGCAATAGTAATACCAGTACATACATAACATAATTACTCATTACAACCCTTCGGTTAGGATTACGAATTAGCTTCTCACACCACTGATGTTGTGTGTGTTCATTTTATACAAGCATACCAGTGAATGCAGTTATTTTTTGGGTCACTTTGAATCTAAAGTTTCCAAATCTGAGACTCAAGCACATATTCTCATATTGATCGGCTTGATGGTCATTTTAGGCTGCTGTTTACAACATAATGATACTAGTAATAGGTCGTAGTGAACAGATTGCTACTCTTACACGTACCCATTACCAGGCTAGATTTATTCGTGAAGTACTGTAGCTAATAACTACCAGAGTATTAGGCAAGCTGTTGAAGCCAGGAATGGCCAAGAAAGGCTACTGTATGTGTATACATACATAATTGGTCATCACAACCCTTTAGTTAGGATTACGGCCTAGCTTCTCACACCGCCTATGTTGTGTGTGTTAAATTTATTCAACAGTTTAAAGTCGATTCCGAATGACAGAATTTTGAGAAATTGTTCATGGCAATTTTATTTACTCTCAGAGTTTTCGCCAGAAATCTGCTGAGAGGAAGTCGCCGAAGAAATATTTTTAAATGTTTCGTTTTGTTGAAGATGTCTGACCTGGAGTTTGAACTGTGGCCTCACGTCAAATAAGCCAATAAACTACCTACTAGACTACGGCGACTATGTAGCATTTATAAAAGAACGCAGCATGATGCTATACGCATCCAGTCAAGTTTTTCTTTTCATTTAGATCGCGAACTACTGCAGAAGATAACAGGCAATGCATTAAGCAAACTGTTAAAACTGGAACTGGCCTACAGCTAGTAATTGCTGTACGGACTTTAAAACGTCAACAGCATCTGTTCACGGTGATGTTTGAGGGTTTGGTTTGTATGCAATTACCTTGAGGCTGAGCAATTCTAGTGACTACTACTTTTACTCTTCCGGGATTGACATTAAACCCGATTGTACTTTTTGTCTAAGTATTTCAATGGTTATGGAAACTAGTTCTTATGATACCAGGGGCAATTGTTTTGTATAGCCTGTATTCAAAACTACAGGAAGTAACGGTTTATTCAGATTTCGGTTTCAAAGGTAATGCAAATTAAAACACACACTCGGAAACTTTCGATGTAATTTCTCATTACAAAGCTAGGGCGTATAACGATAACTTGGCTTTCAAATGCTCCAACATGGAAGTATTACCCACGAAGACACGATTTTTGATGTAGCCTTACAAGAAAGTTTAAAAACGTGCAATTTTATACACTTATTGACTGATTGAAAATTATTTCACTGTCTTTTTTCCTGAAACTTCTCAAGCAATAAAGCCAAAACCGCTAGCGTTATGTGTTTGTCATGGCACCCTCTTTTTCATACAACAACGTCTGGTCAAAAATCTTCAATTGAAAGTCGGATATCATAATACTATGTTCAGATATGCACTTTTATTGAGTACAATATTCGGTTAATTGAGTACAATATTTTAAGTGTTCAGGCATAATATATGCATTTCAGCTTATTCAATATTTATTGGACAGCTGGTAAACAAAACAGCTGATTGTTTCAACAACATTGTTTTTATTTTGGTCGACATTTGAGTTGTCAAATATCAACAAAAAAGTGTTCGGTTAATTGTAATATGCTCACTAAATGGACTTATGACAGTGCTGCATTTTAAGTTTTACTCAATATTATAATAATTTATTGCGCAATTATTAATAGAAACTTTGTAACGGGTGATTTTTTAGGTATTATCTTTTTGGCAACACTGGTTTAAACAGCTCACGCACGTTTCGTGTTTTGTTTCACTGTCAAACATCTTCAGTTTGGTGTATAATTTAACCATGAATCGTCTTACAAACGAACAACGCTTGCCAGTCATTGAATTTTATTATCAAAATGCATGCTCTGTTAAGAAAGTTCATCGCGCGCTTCTTCCACTTTATGGTCACTTTAATCGACCCACTGAAGCGGCTATTCGGGCTATTGTGACTAAATTTCGCACCAAATTTAGATTGACATTAGACATTTAGACATTAAACCACCAACCAACACGCTTACGTAGAGTGCGAACTGAACAAAATATCGCAGCTGTACCGGCCTGTGTTAATGATGACCATCAATTATCGATTCGTCGCCGTTCGCAGCAATTGGGCCTCTGTTACTCAACAACGTGAAAAATTTTGCGGAAGGATTTAGGTGTGAAGCCTTTCAAAATAAAGCTGGTGCAAGAATTGAAGCCAAACGACCTACCGCAACGCAGAATTTTTGGTGAATGGATTCTTCGAAAGTTGGCCGAAGATCCACTTCTTTATCGAAAAATTGTGTTCAGCGGCGAAGCTCATTTTTGGCTCAATGGATACGTAAACAAGCAGAATTGTCGATTTTGGAGTGAAGATCAGCCAGAAGCATTGCAAAAGCTACCAATGCATCCAGAAAAAGTCACAGTTTGGTGCAGTTTATGGGCTGATGGCATCATTGGACCGTACTTCTTCAAAGATGCTGCGAATCGTAACGTAACTGTGAATGGTGAGCGCTACCGTGAGATGATATCCAATTTTTCTTTCTTGCCCAAAATGCAAGAGCTTGACTTGCATGAGATGTGGTTTCAACAAGACGGTGCCACATGCCAGACAGCACGCGTAATAATGGACTTATTGAGAGGCGAGTTCGGTGAACATTTTATTTCACGTTCGGGACCGGTCAATTGGCCGCCTAGATTGTGTGATTTAACGCTTTTAGACCATTTTTTGTGGGGCTATGTTAAAGTTCATGTCTATACAGACAAGCAGGCTTCAAATGACGCATTGGAAGACAACATTGAAACATTTATTCGTGAGATACCGGCCGAAATGTTGGAAAGAGTATGCCAAAATTTGACTAAGCGGATGGACCATTTGAGGCGCAGTCGCGGTCAACATTTGCATGAAATAATCTTCAAACATTAAATTGTATGGACCGTACTATCGATTCAAATAAAGATTTCATGCATTTTTCTGCATTTTATGTGTTTTTTTTGTGAAAGATTTTCCTATAGCTCTTAAAAAATCACTCTATGTAAAATATTGAGCTCAATAATGGCGTTTATTGCGATTTACGCAATAAAGGTGCATATCTGAACACAGTATAAAGTTGTAACGCAACAAATTGTCACTTTTTCTAAATACAGTGGCCTTTCTGTGGAAATAAGTGACAAAAAACAACACTGATAGCCTATTGCCCTAGCACTCCATCAGCTTAACTATGGCATCATAAAGAATCTGGTGTCTTTATTTGTTGAGGGAATATCTTTCAATCTCTTTTTGAGTTTCGTTATAATCTTGGCAATTTCTTGTAAATTAGGTCGATAATGGCTCCGAATTGAAATCCCTGGTTTGTTAAGACGATATAGTCGTTTCGGCAGCAGTATTCTGCCATTAAAAACTACCAACATCCACCATTTGCAGTCGCTGCTAAGTTGAAGGTCTTGCATTAAATTAATATTCACAATATGGACGTTTTGAAAAGGTAGACCGTAATCCTGACTTGGAAATTTTAATGGTCAATAAGGTACATATGTATGTGTATGCATGTGTGTATGTATAGATCAAATTATGTTTTATTATTCTAATTTCGTTAATTAATGAAGGTCTATTCTGTTATTCTATTTATTTATTATTTACCCTTCCATTGTTTTGACGCATGACGGACAACTGTTTTAAGTGCTAATATTTGCCTTTAATTATCACTGAAAAACACTTGTCACATCTTATTGACACAATTGCAGTTGGAATGGCATAAAAAAGTAAAATATTAATAAAAAAAAAAAAAACTTATTATTTTTCAAATAAAGGGTCCGCCAAATAACTTTTTTTTTTGAAAATGCTTTAAAAAAAATTCCTGAATATTTTCTCAAATTTCTTTTTTTTTATTTGAAAGTACAATCCTTCCGGTTAATAATGGAAAATAATTTCATTCAAATGGCTGGCTCGGCTGGCCATGCAGTGGCCTACACGATTGGTCCAATTTTTAAGCACATTATCGATTGTGTGCAGCTGTATTTCACCAATGGCTTCACGAATATTGTCCTTTAAAGCGTCAATTGTCTCTGGCTTGTCGGCGTAACACTTATCTTTGACGGCACCACACAAACAATAGTCCAACGGTGTCAAATCGTAGCTGCGAGGTGGCCAAACGACATCAGCTCTGCGGCTGATAATGCGATCTTCAAAAACAGGGCACAAAACATCGAGTGTAGCTTCGGCTGTGTGGCACGTAGCGCCGTCCTGTTGAAACCAAATGTTGCCAATATCCTCCTCTTCAATTTTTGTGAACAAAAATTCGTTCAACATGGCCCGATAACGATCGCCATTGACTGTAATGGCCACTCTTTGCTTATTTTCGAACAAAAATGCCCCAATTATGCCTCTGGACCAAAATCCGCACCAAAAAGTGACTCGTTTTCGGTGCGTCGGCTTTTCAATGTATGCGTGCGGGTTTTCTGTGTCCCAAATGCGACAATTTTGCTTGTTTACATACCCGCCAAGATCAAAATGAGCTTCATCTGAAAATATGATTTTTTTTTGCCAAAATCGGCTTCTTCTAGTGTAGGCTACTGCATGGCCAGCCGAGGCAGCCATTTGAATGAAATTATTTTCCATTATTAACCGGAAGGATTGTACTTTCAAATAAAAAAAGAAATTTGAGAAAATATTCAGTAGTTTTTTTTTAAAGCATTTTCAAAAAAAAAAGTTATTTGGCGGACCCTTTACAAATACTGAAAATGCCAACCTCTAGCACTTTTTCACAAGTTCATACATGTCAGTTTGAAATTGAAATTAAAATTCAAGAGAAAAAAAAATTAAGAAACTTAAACTTGTTCTTTAACTTTTACTCGTAAAGGTAAATAGCTTGGCTGTAGTTATTGTTTTAAATTGTTTTATGGCTTTAGCGCCATTAAAAAGAAAAAAACTAAAACAATTACACACTTGTATGTGCAAACATATTATTTAATGGCTTATGAACAATTAAATTATTAAAGTTTAGTTTTTCATATTAGTTTAGAATGAAACGAACCCAGTGGTAGATTGTAAATGGTTGCAGCATTCATGGTCAGTGTTTGGAAAATTGCAAATAAATAAAGTGGTTCACAACAAACACAATGGACTGCCAATGAAATACCACCACTTGTCATAAATAAACATATTGACACTGGGGGCCTTAACATGGCACACAGCTCAAGGGGTGTCCAACTCACTGTACATAAATGGTTTAAGAAGCACATGGCTATGCGCTTAATGGTTTAAAGCATTTGATTAATATTTTGTTTTTCTATTTCTAATCTTAAAATCAAAAGACTTAAGATACAAACGTTATTTAATGTTTTATTGTTTTATGAGCACAGCAAAAAAAAAAACAAAAAGAAAACAAAACTTTATGCCACGAAATACAAGTACAAAGATATGAATGCATATATGTACATATGCATGCAGGCATGCATGTGTTTAAGGAAAAGACTTAAGAAACAAACGTTTTACATACAAATATAACAACAACAACAACAACAATATAACAAAATCATAAGAATTGTAAATGAAACAGAATTTTTAAATCAACATTTGCAAGCATTTCAAGCATAATTGTTTCATAATTTATTACGTGCTGAAGTGAACTGATTTCAAGATTTTAGAACCTGCTGTTACAGCGCTTAGCGTTCAAACCAAAACCGCTGTAATTAAGTTATTATGAAATTTCAAAAACAAATATTTAAAATTTTAAGAAGGATTTGTTATTTTTCGATTCTTAAATCATCCAAAGGAATTCATACATCCGCACAGTGGTTGCACTTGTATGGGAAGGAGCGACAAAAATAATTATATTAAAGATATAGTCTTGAAATTTTCACAGTACATTTCGGATATAATAACCACAATATTCTAAAAAAAAAATGGGCGGGTTCACTTGCCCCTACCGCCAATTTTTTAAATTTTTACCTGATAAAATATTCAGAATAAATTTTCGATTTTCCAGAAATCTTTCAAATGCGTGTTTAAATTTAGTACTTTACTGTTTTCAAAAAAATATCAAACATATAAAAAAAGCTACTCTTGCAACAATTCAATTGTAGATTTTAGTAGCGTACTTTTCTTTTTACGTGGTAACTTTCGTTGATCTGAAATGAATGGATCCGAACTAAGCAATAATATATTTAGTAAATCCGTGTTTGTTGCAATTCTAGAAATTTTTCTTGTGTGTTGTAGCCTATATGTCTTTATTTTTTGGTTCTGTAGCTTCCTCTGAACGCTCTCCAATTGAGACTATGGCGTCTTCCATTACAGCGAAGGCGTGCAAAAGAATCTTGTGTACAGAAGGTGGGAGATAGAAGATATCAAGTGCGAATATTTTAAATTTGTCGATGTTTATTTTGTAGCTTGATGTCATAGCTTGCAGTAATATTGCACATCTGGTTATGAGCCCTTCATCAACGCCAGTTATCTTAGCAGCCAAACCACGATTGTTACAAAAAACGTCTTGCGGTGTTGCCACCATAAGACGTGCCACTACCCCCTTGTCTAGGCCTGTCTACTAACAAATCCATCTCGTATCTAAATTTGCTTTGAATTTCCCTTTTCCTATCCATAAATTTATTCTTTTCATCTGTTGATCTAATTACAATAAACACAGAGGTTAAGCCAGTATATTAAATATGTAGAAAAAAACCTGCAAAAAACTGCACGTAAATTAAACACAATTTTTTACCATAGATGTGTATCAATAGTTACAAACCAATTTGGTCATTGGCTTTCATTGGGAAACTAACTAAAACTCTAATTATTTTTTACAAAGAATTTCAAACGGTGTTAATAAAAACACTTCTTAAAAATCAGTACTTTACGAAAACTATAACACAATTCATTAAGTTATTATTTCTTAAAAATAATGTCAATACCATTCACATTAATTTCCATTTTTTTATTATTTTAATTGGCCACTTTAATTAAATGTATTTGACCAATTTGATATTCACTTTGTTTTCACAGTCGCTTAGTCAACTTTCTTCTTCTATATAAAATCGCACTTTAATTGTTTGCATTTAAAAATTACCGTTAGATATTATCAAAACAAATTCAGAAGAGAGTAATTTGATGCCATTAGCGATTATTTATTTCGCTACAAATCCAATATAGAAAAAAATTTTTTTTTATTTTTGTCATATGGGAGCAACCACTGTGATCCGTAGAGAACATCCTTTTTATTTCAGACTTTGCGGCCCAGAATCAAACTTACAAGAAGTTCATTGTGTCTCAAGCTAGAGGATACATTTAAAAAGAAGTAAAGCTTGGAAATTTGCATTCAATTTCAACACCTAGATTTTTTAATGGGGGTTTTTTTTTTGAATTCGTTACACCAACAAAAGTTCCACAAAAAATATTGTTACTAGAAACAAGAGTATTATTCTGTTCCACTACCAATTTTATATATCTTTTTTACTTCTTTGACGTTTCATTTTTAATTAAAATGTCTCTGCATTCGTAGTCATAAAAGCACTTCCAGCAATCTTTGGCTGCAAATTCGCCTCACCTTATGTACTACTGCAGAAGGAGTTCCTGGCTGCAAAACGGCCCCACAGTGGAACAAATGGGGCCAAGTCACCTTATAACGTTGCAGTGAACAGTTAAGCGAGTTATTGTACAGGAGGGGAGACGCTTTTTCAGACACAATAAGAGGGAAAAATATGAACGTTATGATATCGGTGTACTCATGAAAAGAGTCTGATCAAATATTTCAAGCCCTCCCGCATTGGGGTTTTTGATGCCTAAAATGGGAAATAATTGGAAAATGAAATTCTTGAGTACCAAATATTTTTTTACATGAGCTAAAAGTGCATAAAATTCTGCATCACTTTCTTAAAAAAATGTGGCTCTAGCAAGTACCGTTACATTGCTACGTCTTTTTGAAGTGTGAGTTTTTTGGTATTTTTTTATCTTTCGTGAAAAAACTAAATTTTCAGTGTTTTCAAAATTAGTTCTCGCCAAGTTTTTAAGTAAAAATATTAAAAAAAAAAAATATGGAGCCTTCAACAGCAGACGATTGAAATTATATTTGCTTCGTTGTTTTATAAGTTTATATAGTTTTGCTATTTTTAAAAATTTTTTTTGTGAAGGTCTATAAATTTTGCAAATTTTGTAGCATATATGGAAAAATAGTTGTGAGTTAAGCAAAGTAAAGCAAAAAAATTTTTTCTTTTCGTAAACCTAAGACACCTTGTGAAATAATAGAAAAAAATTTTATTAAAGTTTTTAACGATACATTGAAAAATTTTATTTCCCAATTGAAGAATCGCTGGAATGCATCTTATAGAGTTACTGAGCGTTATCTTCAGAACAACAAGTACTGGTTATATTCGTCAATAGGTTTCCCGCGCCAATCTGGTATTAAGCGTGGTAGATCGAAAGTTTATTTCGAAGATTGCAGTGATAGAAGCAAAAACCAACGACAAAAGAGTAAAGGAAAGAAAAATGCCTCATCTTTGCTGGCGCGGACTACTCTTTAACACCAATAGGGCAGTTAACTGAGGAAGCGCATGAAACCCGAAACAAAGACTTCAAAATGAAATGAAAACTTATTTGATACTCAAAATGATTTATTCTAATTTGTATTAGCATTTCTATGTTCAATTCTAATTTTATCTGGTTGGCAGATATTCTTTGAGAGTAGGATTGTAAAATTTTTTCAGAACATACATATATTTTGATGCAGTACATCAGAATCAATCAAAAACTCAATTTTGAATTTTTTGGTTGTTAGGCCCTTATGCATTTCAGGTCACGGTTTTTTTTTTATTATTATTATGGATTTATCTTCTTTAAGCGAAATAAACCAAAAAAAGTTAAAAAAGGCAACCAGGAAATCTCCCACGATTTAATTCCCATTTTAGGCATCAAAAACCGCATTGTGCCTCCTGGTAGAGGTAGAAACGATAACTTGGCTTCAGAAGCTAAAGTTTAATGAGATTTGGAGTTGGCACTTTTTCAAAAAATTTGTATGGGGTCAGCACCACAAATTCCGCCAATAGAAAAGATTTTCCAACGACTCCAGTTCATGATTATGCCGTAGAGATTCAGCAACTGAAAAACAACAAAGTCACTGTCTTTTACGATCTGCCTGGGGAAAGAGTTGATGAGATACCAATTTCTGGAAGGTGCCCATATAGGGCAAGTCGCCACACAACGCCTTCTTATCGACTATAAAGTAGTCTTCGATAAACGTAGTGTATCGGGTAGCCTGTTGGCTTCCTAGACGAGAGCTTCTCGAGGTAATGTTAAAAGCTATGTTGTAATCCTGACTACAACCAAAGAAAATAAAGTATAAAGAATGTGCATTTTAACATATTTTGGAATATTTTTCAAAAATATTTCATGACGCGGGGGGAAAGATAGAAGGGAAGGTTACAGAAACCAAGAGCGTAACAATGCGTTGTTCTCATCGTGCGTTTTTGTTGTTTGACCACTTTTTATTTATTTTTCTAGTCGTCGGCACCAATGTCCCTCAGGGGAAGAACATCTTCGGCTTTTTACACACATAGGACACGAACATCAAGAATGTTCGTTAAAAAGAGCGTAAAAATCTTGTCAGTTTTTAAAGAAGAAGGTTCATGTCGCTTTTTTCAGACTTCAAGGATACACCCAAAGAAATATCACAGTATTATTCAATAATATCAATGATGAAATGAATTCGATTTTTGGAAGAATACTTGCCAAGTTAAATACGGTGTCTTAGTGTCTTAGTGCAGTACAATTTTTCTATATTTTCCGATCACATATACATATCATTGTGTTAATAAGTAGACTTGACATTATTACTAACAATTTTCCTCTAGGTTAACACATGCCTATGGTTATGGATTAGTGAGTGAGAGAGAGAAAATAAGTTGAGAGAATTTATTTATTTACAGCCATATAAAAGTGTTAGTAATATACTCTATTTTTATTTTTATTTCATCAACATACATATGTAAAGCTGTCTATCTTTGGCTTAATAATTTTGGATAAATAAAAATAAAATAAAACATCGATTTTATTATTAAAAGAACATAAAGCTATCCATCTTTGGCTTAAAAATTAGGCCATGTTTTTTAGATAAATAAAAATAAAAAGAATAAAAAAACATTTTTTATTAAAAGAAAAAAAAAAAACGAGCATTCCAAAGCATTTAAAAAAATTATATTATGGGACAAAATAAAATACGCCCAGCTATTGACATAGAAATTTTTAACACAAAATATTCTTCGAGTGTTATTCTGAAATAAAATGATAAAGCATCCGCAGCACATGTACTCTTCTCGCAGTCTGATCGACAACTAAATCAAAAAACACAAAATACATACACATGTACATACGTACGATGAGAGCAACACATTGTTACGCTCTTTGTTTGTGTTCATTTTCCTTCTGTCTTCCTCCCTCTCATCAAGAAATGATTTTTAAAAATATTTTGGTGAGAGCGGGTCGTAATGTTACGACCCGCCATAAGAAATTTTACTTCTACACGATGCGTATTCTTTATATCCATATTCTTTGCTACAACGTTGTAATAGAGTTAAGAGTTTAAGAGTTTTTCGTTCCCATAATGAAATATTTCGTGTACATGGGGAAACTTGCGAGTACCTTTAAAGTAAAAGTCCGCAATTCAAGCACTCCACTCTTATGCAATTAAATTGAGTTTCTACACCTTTGATTGAGCCATAAACCTTCAGTTTAGTGCAAGCACATGTTTTTAAAAATATGCTCCTCAACGAAAGGGAAAATAAAGAGAGGCAAAAACTTTTCTCAAACCAAGAGGACAATCAAAACTTTTGTGGGGAAATTCCAATAAGAAGAGACCTGACTCATGCATCAGATTATCCAGCAATAACCTAAGGTTGGCAACCAGTCTTTTGACATAGTACTGCAGACTCAGGGTATATATACAGAACGGGAGTTTCCTCGAGTCCGACATGAAGATACAGTGACCTAACAATGAGTCGTTGGAACACATTCTTCGAACCTGTGAGGCATTAATGCTTTCCAGAAGGAAAGTTTTAGGTATATATCAGGTGTCATACATATGTACATACATAATCTGTCATTACAACTCTTCAGTCAGGATTACGACCTAGTTTCTCACACCACTTATGTTGTGTGTGTTAATTTTTTATACATGAGTGGTGGGACCTACAGTTTAAAGTTGACTTTGAATGACAGATTTTTTGGGAAACTTTTCATGGTAATTTTTTATTTGCTCTGAGAGTTTTTGCCAGAAATCTTCTGAGAGAAATGCGCGAAGAAATACTTTTTCATATTTTGTCTTTGATGCCTGGCCTGGGGTCTCGAGGGGTTACATCTAATAAGCCAACGCACTATATACTAGACTACAGTGACTACTATCAGGTGTCAATAATCATAATTTCCTACCGAGCAGCTTTCTGAAGTTTGTTGGGGCAATAGGCTTGTAGGAAACGCCTCAAGGTATGAGAGGAAAACAAGAGATCATGTGGTAGCAGTTCTATGGCATCTCTTCACGATAATAATAAGGCAGTCTTTCATAGCAAATCAAAGGAAAACATGTATGCAGCAGCGTCTTCTCTCGATATTCCTGCGAAGTTAATTAGACTATGCAGAATGTATCCTTCATACCTTTAAATGCCATGTGAAGTTTGCCAAAAAGAGACCACCCATCTTGCAGTCTCTCCGTGTGCATTTGTTTCGACAAATCTACCATCCATCGAATATTACAGATCACAATACTGTTTCTCATAACAAAATTTGTTTTAATTGAATTGGGGTGTGTAAGCTTTATAGGAAAACCAAAAAGCAGAGCAAAAGTAAAGGAATTATGCTGCACCAAAAACAAATAAAAAAATTCACATTAAATAAGTAACAAAACAAAAACCACTCCACTCCCTCTTTTTCATATGGAATGTATAAGAATTAAAGAAAAGATGAAGAACAATAAAAGTGAACTTTTCTTCATATTGCATCTGCACTTTAGTATTTCATTAGCCATTAGCTTAGCATTCAAAACCGTGTTAATTTGTTTACAATGCATATGATGAAAAAAAAAACTGGTCATACAGCTGATGTAGTAATTAGCAGTTTAAAACAACAACAAACATTTAAAAAAACTAAAGACTTAAGAAACAAAACAAAAGATTTAGAAAGCATACTTGATTTACGTTATTGTTATAAAGGATGTTTTTTATAGAGGTATAGAACTTTAAGTTGGCATTACTATTCAAGATGGCGACCGATTTCACAGATGTCAAGTGATTTATTCTCAGTTTGGTTTGGCAATTCATCATGAATAGACTCACGCCTGAACAGCGCTTGCAAATAGTGCAATTTTATTTCGAAAATAATGGTTCTGTGCGGAAAACGTATCGCGCACTACGTCCATTTTATCGTCGACAAAATCGTCCATCAGAGCAGTTAATTCGATTAACCATGGAACGTTTTCGCACCACGTTTACTCTTATTGATAACTCGCATGCCCAGAGACGCTGTACGGTGCGTACAGGAGAAGCTATTGCTGCTGTAGAGCGTAGCATTGAGGAAGATCCGAATGAGTCCATCCGCCATCGAGCACAGGAATTGGATCTGTGTCCATCCACTTTATGGAAGATTTTGCGGAAGGATCTTGGTTTGCGTGCTTACAAAATCCAACTCGTGCAAGATTTGAAGCCAAACGATCATCAAGTAAGGCGTAGATTCGTCGAATGGGCCCAAAACGAGATTACCGTTGTTCCCGATTTTCATAAGCGAATTTTGTTTAGTGATGAAGCGCACTTCTGGTTGAATGGCTACGTCAACAAACAAAACTGCCGCATTTGGAGTGAAGGTAGTCCTCAAGTGTATGTGGAAACACCGTTACATCCAGAAAAACTGACTGTTTGGTGCGCTTTATGGGCTGGTGGAATCATTGGTCCGTACTTTTTCAAAAACGATGGTGGCCAGAAGGTTACAGTCAATGGTGATCGGTATAGAGCCATGATTACAAACTTTTTCATTCCTGAATTGAATAACCATGACGTCCAGGAGATGTGGTTTCAACAAGACGGCGCAACATGTCACACAGCTCGTGCCACAATAGATTTATTGAAAGACACGTTTGGTGACCGCCTAATTTCACGTTTTGGACCTGTGAATTGGCCTCCAAGATCTTGTGATTTAACACCGCTAGACTACTTTCTGTGGGGCTATGTAAAGTCATTGGTCTATGCGGTAAAGCCACAAACGCTTGACCATTTGGAAGACAACATTTGCCGTATTATTGCCGATATACGGCCACAAATGTTGGAAAAAGTCATCGAAAATTGGACGTCCAGATTGGACTACATCCGCGCCAGCTGTGGCGGTCATATGTCAGAAATCATATTTAAAATGTAATGCCACAAGATTATCTTTCGGATAAATAAAATTCATGTCAATCGAATAATCCATCGTTGTTTTATTGCAACTTAAAGTTCTATAACTCAATAAAAAAACACCCTTTAGAAAGAGAGGAGAGACAAGGAAAGAGAGAGAGAGAGAGAGAGAATACTAGAGTACTTACCTTCTTTGGTTAAAGCTTCCGTAATATTATCGTCATCTAAATTTAAATTATCGTTATCGTTATCGTCACCATCGTAATCCTTTGCCTCGTATTCGACCTGTGAAGTATCGATATCATAGAAATTAACACGGGTTACGTGGCGTACATAGTTAGTGGTGTTAGTAAAATAATTTGGATTCTTAGAGGATTTCTCTCTTTTAGTTTTTGTTGTTGAGGAGCGTTTATGATTGTTGTGGCTTTTGTTGTTGCTTTTGTGAAACGTCGCAGACGTTGCTGATATTGAGGGTGTGCTGTAGGCAGCTTTAATACTTGATGGTGCTGTTGCTGCTGCTGTTGCTGCTGCTGTCGTTGGTGATTGCTTAGGTTTACGCTGTAGCTGTGGTGGTGTTTGTGGCTGTGGCTGTGGCTGTGTTTGCTGGTGTATTCCATGTTCGGGTATAGTTTCCAAAGTCGGTTGTGCTGACCGACTGCGAGGTGGTTTTGGTACAATATTCGCCCATACCCGCGTGCTACCCGAGGGGTTAACACGGTCGCGATAAATGTCAACGAAACCCTGCTGTTGTGGCCGCTGTAACGCATACTTGGGTGGTTTACTTTTGGGTAAAGGAGGCGGTGGCGGTGAAACCGAATCATACGGCCTATAATGACTAGTATTTTCTGATAAAGCAGGTGAATTAGTTTCTCTATAATATTCACCAGATGTTGGTGATGGTGTAGTGGCTGGTGGTGTTGTAGGTGTTGGAGTTGTTCGTGTTGTTGCAGTTGTTTGGCAGTGTTGTTGTGTATTGTTGTAATATGATAAAATTTGATTATTGTTATTATTGTGATCTTCCAGGGACTTATTATGGTTATTGTTATATTGTTGTTGTTGTTGTTGTTGGTATTGATGTTGATTATTGTAGTCGCTAGTTGGTATGGCAGTTTCGCCAGTTGATGTGGTCGATGTGGCAGTACTGCTGCTTTCATTTGATCTTCCATCACAGCCATTTGTAGAATATGGCGGCAATAGTAAAATCACCACCATTCGATCATTTGAAATCCTTCATTCATTGAATTTCTGTTACGTTTTATTGCAACGTCTCTACGTAATTTCTCCAATAAAAAACAGAGGGCTTTAGTTTCAATTTGACTTGTTAATTTGATTTTTTTTGTTTGTTTTTTGAACACTTTCTTTTAATTTGTTTTTTTCCTTTCTTCTTTCCGTTGAGTTTTCCTTTTTAAATTTAAATTTTAATTTTCTTTTATTTTCTCATCATCGTGATTTACTTCAAATTGGTTGCTTGAAATTTGAAATATTTTTTCTTTTTCTTTTTGAAATGCATGAATTAATTTTAAATTAAACTTTTGTTTTGGTTTTGTTTAATGATTTTATTTTTTCTTTTTAATATTTAAAAACATTGTTTTGGTTTGCTGCGGTTTGTTTGTTTGCTGCTAATAATTTTTTTATTTTGTTTAATAATAATGCAAATATAGCGGAAGATGACTTCATACCTTTTATGAATAGTTTTTTATTTTAAATATTTTTTTCTATTTTTATTGTGAATTTTTATTTGAATTTTTTTTTATTTTTTTTGTTTAATTTAGTTTTGCATTTGAGATTTTCTATTCCAATTTCAATTCCATTATAATGGGTACTGGTACAGTATGGCAGAAAAGTAATGTAACTTGAAACTTTTTTATTTTACAAAATGTGCCATTAAATAAGTAATTAAAAAAGCATTTAAATGGAATATAATTATTTTATGTTTAACGTCGGCTAAAGTTTAAAAAGTTCACTAAAGTTAAAGGAGAGTGACGTAGAGGTTAAAGTGATTGACTATAGAAAATAGGAGGTAATAAGCAAATTTTTTCACCAATTTTTGAAATTTTTAGAACTGTTACTCATCAGACGGGCTATGTTGAGATATTACACTCCTTGTAAAAAAAGTATTGTAAAGGGTCCGCCAAATAACTTTTTTTTTTGAAAATGCTTTAAAAAAAACTACTGAATATTTTCTACAATTTCTTTTTTTATTTCAAAGCACAATCCTTCCGGTTAATAATGGAAAAGAATTACATTCAAATGGCTGCCTCGGCTGGCCATACAGTAGCCTACACGTTCGGTCCAATTTTTAAGCACATTATCGATTGTGTGCAGCTGTATTTCACCAATGGCTTCACGAATATTGTCCTTTAAAGCCTCAATTGTCTCTGGCTAGTCGGCGTAACACTTATCTTTGACGGCACCCCACAAATAATAGTCCAACGGTGTCAAATCACAGCTCCGAGGTGGCTAAACGACATCAGCTCTGCGGCTGATAATGCGATCTTCAAAAATAAATAACAGGGCGCAAAACATTGAGTGTAGCTTCGGCTGTGTGGCACGTAGCGCCGTCCTGTTGAAACCAAATATTGACAATATCCTCCTCTTCAATTTTTGTGAACAAAAATTCGTTCAACATGGCCCGATAACGATCGCCATTGACTGTAACGGCCACTCCTTGCTCATTTTCGAAGAAAAATGACCCAATTATTCCTCTGGACCAAAATACGCACCAAACAGTGACTCGTTTTGGGCGCGTCGGCTTTTCAATGTATGCGTGCGGGTTTTCTGTGCCCCAAATGCGACAATTTTGCTTGTTTACATACCCGCCAAGATCAAAATGAGCTTCATCTGAAAAGATGATTTTTTTTTGCCAAAATCCGCATCTTCTAGTGTAGGCGCTACTGCATGGCCAGCCGAGGCAGCCATTTGAATGAAATTATTTTCCATTATTAACCGGAAGGATTGTACTTTCAAATAAAAAAAGAAATTTGAGAAAATCTTCAGTAGTTTTTTTATTAAAGCATTTTCAAAAAAAGAAAGTTATTTGGCGGACCCTTTACAATACTTTTTTTTACAAGGAGTGTAATATGTCGACATTGCCCGTCTGATGAGTAACAGTTCTAAAAATTGAAAAATTCTAGAGGACGTAAGAGACAACACCATGCTTAGTTGTGTTACTACTGAGCTTTTCCTCAAACAGCTGGTAACTCTTGCTTAGATCGGAGTGAACAGGGTAAGCTAATGGCCTTCACAACGTCATGAACAGATAAAGGTGTTAATTATCGTTGCCGATTGATACTATGGTCGTCTATAACTGTCTTAACAGATGCTCAATATAGATAGCTAGAACGTGAAGCCAAAACTTCTTTCAAAATCTGTGATATAAACAGACAAAATAGGGTAGAATGTATATATGGAAACTTTGGATATCAGGGACTCATGCAGACTCGCGGTTCTATGCACTTTCTTGCAGGCAGAAGTCTTGTCTATCTATGCTGTATGCTCGGTAAATGGCGGCTATTATATTACTTGGACCTCTAAGCATAGAGGCGTAACCGGAAATTGCATTGCGGTCATATGTGTTTGCCAGTTAGTGTATACAAAAATGCATTCTGAGTGGCTTGAGCTAGAAGACAATTGGTCTAAAAATACGGTCACGTATTTTAATGTGTGGTGATACCAATTAAATCTAACCTAACATGTAAGATATTATGTTTAAACCAGACAACTTAAAATGTCCTTAAACAGTATTCTCTTATCATTTACGCGTATTTTTGAAAAGGTTTTTATTTATGGATACCTTTTTCTAATGACAAAACTAACCAACACCTCTCATCGGACCTGCTTCCAATGTCCGAAAAAAGTCATGGCCATGAGATCAATTTCAATGGTCTCCTCATCTAGTTTTTCTTGCATTAATCTGCCACTCTGGATGGCATAGATATTGGATATCCTGTAGATCTTAATGTTAAGGACATGAAAAACCAATAATGCGATGTACGCTTATGTCAGTATACTTTTCAAATGTTGACTCATGTCTCCCCATCTGATCTCCTTTTGATTTACACCACTTATACACGACTGCAAATGGAATAGAACTCCCATGTATAAGCCGGTGTATGGAAGTATATTTTTCTACTTCTTGACCGCATACAGAACAGGACAAAGGCACTTATAAATGACTGTCGGTTGTCCAACACTATCGATTTGTTGGAGCGCCAGTGCAACTTGAATTGTTTTTCATTGTTTTAATGTCTTCGAGGCTAAGACAATGACTTGTTCCCAAAAAAAAGTTATTTGGCGGACCCTTTATTTGCTTACACTGTAACCCACAGGAAATTTTCTGCCGGAAGTGCATTCCACATAAGCATAGTGTTGGTAGAAAACGTATTCGCTCTGTAATTCATACATTGACTCAACGGTTACGATAAGTACTTTGATCGTGTAGGCTACTGCATTTCCAGCCGAGGCAGCCATTTGAATGAAATTATTTTCCATTATTAACCGGAAGGATTGTACTTTCCAATAAAAAAAGAAATTTGAGAAAATATTCGGTAGCTTTTTTTAAAGCATTTTCAAAAAAAAAAAAGTTTTTTGGCGTACCCTTTACAAATCTAACGGCATTAAGTACTATTGTCTCTTTCTGTCAGCCCACAATATTCGGTATGAATAGGGGCCATTTCATGGTGGAATATTATTTTATTGTAAGAAACTAAGGAAAAACAATTATTTTATATGCAGGGCAAGAAATTTCCCTTATTAAAAGTGTTTGGCTTTTTATTTTATCGAAAGTATTGAGAAAATTTTAAATTCAATATCGTGTTCAGATGAAGAAAATTGATATCAGATCAGAAATTATTTTCATCCAGTCTAACATAGGCTTTGGGAAACGGAATATTAATTCAATATCGTATTCAGATGATATTTCAGCGCGAAACTTGCTTTCATCTAGTCTTACATAGACTTTGGGAAACGAAATTTAAATTCAATATCGTATTTAGGTAGAGAATTTTGATTTCAGTTCAGAACTGATTTCCATCCAGTCTTATATGCACATTGGGAAACGAAATTATCAATAATCAGCTTAGATTATAAAATCCAAATTTCATGTTAGTTCATTAAATGAAGTTGCCGTGGTCTAGTAGGTAGTGTGTTGGCTTATTAAAATAAAATACGAAAAGCCAGGGTTCGAGCCCCAGGCCAGACATCAAAACAAAAATACAAAAAGTATTTCTTCGGCGACTTCCTCTCAGCAGATTTCTGGCAAAAACTCTGCGAGTAAATAAAAATTGCCATGAAAAGTTTCTCAAAATTCTGTCGTTCGGAGTCGACTTTAAACTGTAGGTCCCGCCACTCATGTATAAAATTAACATACACAACTTAAGTGGTGTGAGAAACTAGGTCGTAATCCTGACTGAAGGGTTGTAATGACCAATTATGTATGTTATGTATGTCATTAAATAGATAGACTTCTTTATACTATGTTCAGACATGCACTTATATTGAGTAAATCGCAATAAACGGTATTATTGATCTCAATATTTCATATAAAATGTCAATTAATTATTGCTCAATAAATTCATAAATTGTTATAATATTGATTAAAACTTGAAATACAGCACTGTCACAAGTACGTTCAGTGAGCTTATTACAATTTTCCGAACACTTTTTGTTGATATTTGACAACTCAAATGTCAAGGACTACAAACAAAAAATGTCGACCAAAATAAAAACAATGTTGTTGAAACAATCAGCTGTTTTGTTTACCAGCTGTCAAATGAATATTGAATAAGCAGCTGAACTGCGTATATTGTTATGTCTGAACACTTAAAATATTGTACTCAATTAACTGAATATTGACTCAATAAAAGTGCATGTCTGAACATAGTATTATGCCTGTAGAAAGCATTTAAATAGTCAAAATTCTCAATGGAAGTAAAGTATTTATTCATTCATTTGAGTTAAAAAATTGCTTAAAAATAAAAAAAAATATTATACACGACAACAATGTAGTTGTCATTATTAGATCAAGGACTTGTCAAGCCATGTAGTCAATTATGCATTTGCAATTCAATGTCTGTATTTTAATTTTAGTTTTGTTTCAAAACCACTGTATCACATCATCAATTTGTTTGTTTTGTGTTTTTTTTTTCTTTCTCAATCTCTCTTCTCTTCCTTCTCTTTTAATTATTTGTATATTTTATGACTATTTTTTCTTTACTTTTTATTATTATTTGAAAACAATTCAATCTGCACCCATCATCACATCACAGCACAAGCACATCACCCAAACAAACGTTATTTTATTGCAATTTTTTTTTAGTTTTCATGTTGTTTTAAGATCATTATCACAGTGATTATTTATACACACGAAACTGAATTTATTTTTATATTTTGTATTAATTTTTTGCTTTTTGCTTTTTTTTTTGTTTGTTTTAATTTTATTTACAATTTGGCTGATGGCATTGTTTTCATTTTTGTTTTTTTTTACAATTTCTATGATTTTTAATTTTTCAGTTCCTGTTTTTTACACAGAAAATAAATTATACGATGACTGACTGGCTGCTTAATTGTAATCGATTACCATCGTTTGTGTTTAAATGTTCTATGAAAGGGTGTAACGGTGTATTACACTCAAAACGAAAGAGACGAAAACAGATTATATCTGTGAGTACAGGAATTACTTAATGTTGTTGTTTTCTTTTTGTGTTTGTCTGGTGTTTTTTGCAAAAGTTCTCTGAGTTGTGTGTGCATAGAGAGTTAAGTAGTGTTTGTAAACTTTTATTTTTATTTGCGCCTGTTTTGTGTTTTTTTTTTATTTTGTTTTTGTTTTGGGTTACTCAATAAGTTCGCCCTAGATTTTTGACTCACGACATTCAAGTTAAAATATAAAATATGCATTACACTTACAATAATAAAAACAAAAGCAATGACAAGAACAACAACAACATTAGCAGCAAAAGCAGCAGCAGCAACAGTAACAATGATTTAAAATTTTATTTTAATGTACACAACGTGTACACACATACACTTACAAAATAATTTTACTTTTTGGTTGTTTTCTTGAAGAAAATTTTAACAATTTTAACTGAAATTTTGTGTACACACACACAGTACAAGTACACCTTAATGCTTTATGAGGTTTTTGTGTGACTATTTATGACAGACTTTAACCCCTGCTGTCTTAATGTTCATAATTATTATAAATGGGGGGCTTTTTAACAAAAAAAAAAGGAAAAAACTTCAAATTAAGCGAAAAACGAAAAAACAAAAATAGCAGAGGTGAAATTTTGGAGGCTGTTCTTATCGTAGTTGGCGAAAAAAAATTTGAAACAAAAAAATACCTGCAACTTAAAACTGATTATTTATTATGGGAATTTTCTTATTAGTTATTGTTTTAATTCATTTGATTAAATTAAAGAAAAATTTAAAGTTTTTTGTTAAGTTTTTGTTTAATTTTTTTGTTTTTTCTTAAAGAGACCTTGACTTTTGTTTTAATTCATATTTGTTTTAAGTAGGCATTATTAATTTGCTTTAAAAAAATATTTCAAAAAGTGTAAATATAGGTTTTATGTGGAAATTTAATATTATTAATGATATTTCTTGTGTTTTTTGAAAAGTCGAAAACAAAAATTAGTCTATTCATAGGCATCATAATGATGGAATTTCATTTTGTTTTTCGCAAGTTCGTCTACCCTTTACACTGAGCAAAATTTTTTTTTAGATGTTAGATGAGCAATTACTACCATATACATATGTATGTATGACGCTGCTTGATTTTTGATTTGTATATTGATTTGCGGTATCACAATGGTGATCTTTCGTACTAATCTAAATGAAAATGTTTTAGTGTAATAGAATCTCCAATAAAAATCTTTGGATAACCTTAAACCAAAAATCTATTGTCAGGGATATCCGACATCGCTAATAGTGGCGGATTGGTCATACCTTAACCTTCAAGGAAGAACAACCATTTAATTGATTTCGAACTTTAAAACCAATTTCAGTTTCTAAACTACTGGTTTCCTAATACTCAAGGGGGGTGCATCCTTCCATTCATTTATTAGTTTTCCCATGGCAGTTAATTATTATCAAAATAATATACAAGCATGATTGAAACATGTTTTCGCCGTAATCCAATAGGTAGTGTGTTGGCTTATTAGACATGAGGCCCCTGTTCGAACCCTAAGTTCAAACCCCAGGTCAGACATCTCCAACAGACATCTGCCTCGGTATCTTCCTCTCAGCAGATTTCTAACAAAAACTCTGAGAGTAAATAAGTATTGCCATGAAAAGTTTCTCAAAAAAAAGAAATTCTGTCATTTCGAGTCGATTTTAAACTGTAGGCCTCGCCACTTATAAATAAACTTGACACACACAATATACTAAGTGATGTGAGCAACTAGATCGGAATCCTAACTGAAGCGTTGTAATGAACAATTATGTATGTATGTATGTATGATTGAAACATGTTTGACTGCATTAATGCTGTGATAATAAAGGACTACAGCAGTTCCATCAAGATCATGTCCAATTTGTTATTACTTTGGCGTATAAATCAAGCTTTCCAATTTGACTTTGACCGATAGTATGGGTTATTGGGGCTTTGGCAATCGCTGTGATTTGTTGCTAATTCGCATACATTTACGAGTCAAGAAAACCCCTCATATAGAAAAGTCTAACGAGATCAAATTACTCGATCTCGGTAGTCAGTTCACATTAACTGCGTCTGATATGACCATGCCCTTAGTATTTTCAAACAGAATATCCAATCTGGCATGAGTTGTGTGACATGTAGCGCTGTCCTGTTGAAACTACATACCGTTTGTGTCCAGACCGGAAGAAGTTTGTACTCATCAACCAGCAGTCTAAAATACACATCAATTAGTGAGTTTTCCGTATATATCGGATTGGTATCGCCAGAAATTCGACAATTTTTTTTGTTTACATACCCAGTCGTCCAGAAATGGGCCTCATTGATGAATGTGATTTTAAAATAATTCGATTATTTGCACGTGTTGATGTATACTAAATCGATTCATTGCAAAACACACTGAAAATTAACAACTAATTTGAGCAATGTAACTTCTATAAGGTGGCTGTAATCAACTGTGAAAATTTGCAAGTTCCTGTTGGAAGACCCTATATTGAATTCTAGTTTCTACTAATGATTTCTAAGCATTGTCTTTTACATTTAAGGGCCTTGGAATATACAAAAAAAAAAAATTTTATTGTCCTATAGATGAGTCATGCTGTAAACACAATAAACGCAACGCAGCAATTTCTCAAAAATAGAATACATGGGTGTATACGTATATGGAAGTAATTATTTTAAAGGCAGCGCAACAAACAAAGATTCTGCTGCGTTGCATTTAGGCTAAGTTCTATTGTTGTTCGCAGCAATTAAAGATTTAATGCTCACAGTGAGAAAATTTGTGTTGGCGGTCAGACATCAAGACAAAATACAAAAAAATATTTTTTCGGCGACTACCTCTCAGCAGATTTCTGGCAAAAACTCTGAGAGTAAATAAGAATTGCCATGAAAAGTTTCTCAATAAATAAAAATCTGTCGTTCGGAGTCGACTTTAAACTGTAGGTCCCACCACTCATGTATAAAATTAACACACACAACATAAGTGGTGTGAGAAACTAGGACGTTTGTACAATGGGTCAATTCGACCTCCGGGTACTGTACTTGTCTTAATTGACAAGTACACGTCCTCTAACCTAACCTAACCTAACATTTGCTTATGCTTTGCTGCTTTTGTCTTTATTACAATTTTTACGCATGCAGCCAGCTTGCTGTGTTGCGCTTATTGTGTTTATCATGGATTTTTATAAATTTTTATTTGGCCTTGCAGTCCTTTGTAGGATACTTTCACCAGCCTATATTATACGGGATATATTTCGAAAGACGTTTATTAAATTTTGAATGTAGACATTTATTGCCAGCAAGTCATTAGTATGTAACGGGTGATTTTTTAGCTATTATCTTTTTGGCAACACTGGTTTAAACAGCTCACGCACGTTTCGTGTTTTGTTTCACTGTCAAACATCTACAGTTTGGTCTACAATTTAACCATGAATCGTCTTACAAACGAACGATGCTTGCAAATCATTGAATTTTATTATCAAAATGTGTGCTCTGTTAAGAAAGTTCATCGCGCGCTTCTTCCATTTTATGGTCAGTTTAATCGACCCACTGAAGCGGCTATTCGGGCTATTGTGACTAAATTTCGCACCAAATTTACATTGTTGGACATTAAACCACCAACACGCTTACGTAGAGTGCGAACTGAAGAAAATATCGCAGCTGTATCGGCCAGTGTTAATGATGACCATCAATGATCGATTCGTCGCCGTTCGCAGCAATTGGGCCTCTGTTACTCAACAACGTGGAAAATTTTGCGGAAGGATTTAGGTGTAAAGCCTTTCAAAATACAGTTGATGCAAGAATTGAAGCCGAACGACCTACCACAATGCAGAATTTTTGATGAATGGGCTCTTGGAAAGTTGGCCGAAGATCCACTTCTTTATCGAAAAATTGTGTTCAGCGGCGAAGCTCATTTTTGGCTCAATGGATACGTAAATAAACAGAATTGTCTATTTTTGAGTGAAGATCAGCCAGAAGCATTGCAAAAGCTACCAATGCACCCAGAAAAAGTCACAGTTTGGTGCGGTTTATGGGCTGGTGGCATAATTGGACCGTACTTCTTCAAAGATGCTGCGAATCGTAACGTAACTGTGAATGATGAGCGCTACCGTGAGATGATATCCAAATTTTTTTTGCCCAAAATGCAAGAGCTTGACTTGCATGACATGTGGTTTCAACAAGACGGTGATACATGCCACACAGCACGCATAACAATGGACTTATTGAGAGGCGAGTTCGGTGAACATTTTATTTCATGTTCGTTGACCGATCAATTGGCCGCCTAGATCGTGCGATTTAACGCCTTAAGACTATTTTTTGTGGGGCTATGGTAAAGCTCAAGTCTATACAGACAAGCCCGCTTTAATTGACGCATTGGAAGACAACATTGAAGCATTTATTCGTGTGATGCCGGCCGAAATGTTGGAAAGAGTATGCCAAAATTGGTCAAAGCGGATGGACCATTTGAGGGGCAGTCGCGGTCAACATTTGCATGAAATAATCTTCAAACATTAAATTATATGGACCGTACTATCGATTCAAATAAAGATTTCATGCATTTTTCTGAGTTTTATGTGTTTTTTTTATTGAAAAATTTTCCTATAGCTCTTATAAAATCACCCTTTACATACATACATAGGTATAGTGGAATAGTTATGAAACCATTAATTTATGAGTCCTTTATTAATTTTCTGTATTTTTTTTCTTGTACGTTTATATAAAATAACATACACATACATACATAATTGGTCATTACAACCCTTCATTCAGGATTACGACCTAGTTTCTCACACCACTTATGTTGTGTGTGTTAATTTTTATACATGAATGGCGTTACCTACAATTTAAAGTCGACTCCGAACGACAGATTTTTGAGAAACTTTTCATGGCAATTTTATTTACTCTCAGAGTTTTTGCCAGAAATCTGCTGAGAGGAAGTTGGCGAAGAAATATTTTTTGTATTTTGTTTTGATGTCTGGCCTGGGGCTCGAACCCTGGCTTTACGTCTAATAAGCCAACACACTACCTACTAGACTACGGCGACTTCAAAATAACATAAGTTTACTTATTTAATAACAATACAACAGTATTTGTATTGAAATCTCAAATATTGCTGTCAGTATTTGCACTGAATGTAAAATCAAAGTTTAAGCCCGTTTGTTAAGTGCGTGTGGTGCTTTAACGCTGGTTTAAAGTATCAAGAAAAACTATACTAAACTATAAACTAAATATTGTATAAATACAGAAACAAAAAGTGTGTGATTATTATTTAAAATTATAGTGATTACATGACTTGTAGACTCCCATGAAATTGTTACGAAGTTTCTTAGTTAAACGATTTGCAATGTAGAGCTTTTCCTATAATAAAAACTTTAAACTTTGTTTATATTAAAAGAAAAACATTAAACAAGAGAAATTGTTATTAATAAATCAATTTCAAGTGATTATCAATAATAGTCTTTAAACTATTGAGGGGAAATTGCATAACTTCCATTTCTCTATGCGAACATTTCAATCAGTTTTTTTTTTTTATTCATTCAAACGGACATTTATAGTCAAGCAGTTAGTCAGTCAGCAACTCAATAAAATTATTTATAATTGCGGTTTTATAATTAAAAAGTAATAACAACAAACATAAAATAATAAAAAAAAAAACTATTAATGGAGTATTTATTGAACATAAAAAAATAAAAATTTTTTTTTTCAAATCAACAAACGAACGATGCATTGAATGTAAAATGGTTTGGAAAAGAAAAGACTCTAAAAACGGCATAAACGTCCGTCAAAGGAACATTAGAATTTTAAATGCTAAAGGTGGTATTGGTGGTGGCGGTGCTTATGCTGGTGCTGAGCTGGTAATCCTAAAAGTAAATGAATTTTTTTTTATTTCCCCGCAGTGTTTAGCATATTGTTGCTGTGGTTTTAAAAGCCAACCAATTTTGTGTATCGTTTTAAGCATATAAAGAGTGTTTTTTATAGAGGTATAGAACTTTAAGTTGGCATTACTTTTCAAGATGGCGACCGATTTAACAGCTGTCAAGTGATTTATTCTCAGTTTGGTTTGGCAATTCATCATGAATAGACTCACGCCTGAAGAACGCTTGCAAATAGTGCAATTTTATTTCGAAAATAATGGTTCTGTGCGGAAAACGTATCGCGCACTACGTCCATTTTATCGTCGACAAAATCGTCCATCAGAGCAGTTAATTCGATTAACCATGGAACGTTTTCGCACCACGTTTACTCTTATTGATAACTCACATCCCCAGAGACGCTGTACGGTGCGTACAGAAGAAGCTATTGCTGCTGTAGAGCGTAGCATTGAGGAAGACCCGAATGAGTCCATCCGCCATCGAGCACAGTAATTGGATCTGTGTCCATCCACTTTATGGAAGATTTTGCGAAAGGATCTTGGTTTGCGTGCTTACAAAATCCAACTCGTGCAAGATTTGAAGCCAAACGATCATCAAGTAAGGCGTAGATTCGTCGAATGGGCCCAAAACGAGATTACCGTTGTTCCCGATTTTCATAAGCGAATTTTGTTTAGCGATGAAGCGCACTTCTGGTTGAATGGCTACGTCAACAAACAAAACTGCCGCATTTGGAGTGAAGGTAATCCTCAAGTGTATGTGTGAACACCGTTACATCCAGAAAAACTGACTCTTTGGTGCGCTTTATGGGCTGGAGGAATCATTGGTGCGTACTTTTTCAAAAACGATGGTGGCCAGAACGTTACAGTCAATGGTAATCGGTATAGAGCCATGATTACTAACTTTTTCATTCCTGAATTGAATAAACATGATGTCCAGGAGATGTGGTTTCAACAAGACGGCGCAACATGTCACACAGCTCGTGCCACAATAGATTTATTGAAAGACACGTTTGGTGACCGCCTAATTTCACGTTTTGGACCTGTGAATTGGCCTCCAAGATCTTGTGATTTAACACCGCTAGACTACTTTCTGTGGGGCTATGTAAAGTCATTGGTCTATGCGGTAAAGCCACAAACGCTTGACCATTTGGAAGACAACATTCGCCGTATTATTACCGATATACGGCCACAAATGTTGGTAAAAGTCATCGAAAATGGACGTCCAGATTGGACTACATCCGCGCCAGCCGTGGCGTTCATATGGCAGAAATCATATTTAAAATGTAATGCCACAAGATTATCTTTCGGATAAATAAAATTCATGTCAATCGAATAATCCATCGTTGTTTTATTGCAACTTAAAGTTCTATACCTCTATAAAAAAAACACCCTTTATAACCAAAACCTATAACCTGTACTTGTTGTAGAGGCATTTGATAAGTATGTATGCCTCCCATATATATATGTGTTTAGACAGACAGACAGACATGTACAGTCTTATAAGTATGTTTATTAGCATATAATGATAATATTATTAATAAAATTGAATTGCTTTTGTGCTATTTTCTTTATTTTTTATTTGATTTTTTGTTTTTATTCATAAACACTGTATAATCTTTAAAGCCTTTAAAGAGCCAATATACACTGACTGTGATACATTTGGTAACAAGTCATGTTGTATTGAAGTGACACCATAAGGCACAATGGGTCGTTAAAGAATTTCTTCACTATTTGTTTGTTGTTAACTGATTAACTTGATCTGGTCACGAGCTTTTACAAACAAAACAAAAAAGAAAAAAAATTAAAATTGAATGGAAAATATTTTTTTTTATTTTTAATTTACAGCCCAAATTCGTTTGTCGTTTTTTTTTTTTTTTTTTTTGTTTGGTTTTGGTTTTAACTTATTGGTCATCAAGTTGTTGTGTGGCTAAGAACAATGCGAACGATTTTTGAATATTTAATTGAAAAAAAATTGTTAATTTTTTTTCCTATTTTTTGTAATTCCTTATTTGTATAATGAAGAATCAAGTACTCGTTTAAATACGAATATTTTTTTAATTTTTTTTCTAAATTCGTAAGCATACATATGTGCAAATTATGCTTACGGCCAAACAAAATTTTATTTTGGTTAAAAGAAAACTAACCGGTATTTTAAAAAGGCGCGATATGCATTTCAATTGTTTTTTTTAAATAAATTTTTTCATTCAAATAATTTTTTATTTTTTATTTGTTTGCGGTTTTGCATGTGAATTATTCGATTAAGAATTTTTTTAATAATTGAAAATAGGCCAACTTTTTTACAATGTACTCATTTTCACATTATTGAAAGAACAGAATACAACTGCAACTTCAAAAGAAAACATGGCCCAGAATTAAATCGTTGAACGTATTTTTAAATACTAATATCGTTTTTTTCATCTCTTTGGTTATATTTTTCAAGCTTTGTTTTGTTTCTTAAAAACTCTAATATTCATGAAATCATGTGAATGAAATATAAATGAAAAATGAATTTGAATTTCGAAAATTGTAAGCGACACATGAATTTATACGTAAAAAATCGTGAAATTGTATTCTGTTTTTACTTACACTCTTCAAATCCAAACTAACATTATTCATCATCTGAAATCTAGTCAAAATCTTTTTATAAATACACTTCACTTAACCCATTCGCTGCCAAGGACGAGTATACTCGTCTTTGACAGGGTATCCCACACTGCCAAGACGAGTATACTCGTCTTACTTTAAATATATTATAACATGCAGGCTTTTGAATTAGCAAATTTTTTTTGCCACAAACATAATATAAATATGTAAAAAACTTGAAAAATACTACAAATAAAATTTTTTACAAAAATAATACTTTATTTCTTATAGAGAATGATCTTTCACGCAAATGTATATGGCAATGGGAATGGCTTCATATAATTTAGGCTTGGCAGCGAATGGGTTAATTTAGACGTCTCTTCTATATTCTCTCTCTATTCATATTTCTACTTCAGGCTGTTTAAGCTTATTTGCCTGTTTTTACCGTACCGTGTATGTAACACTCGCATAATGTCATAAGTCACGTCGTCACTGGCTTTTTGCAAAGTGTGCTTAAGCCATAGAAATTTTCGTCGGTAAATTGTGAGCGCTACCTTATACCAAAGAAAATAAAGCATAAAGAATGCGCATTTTAAGATATTTTGGTATATTTTTCAAAAATATTTCAGGACGCGGGGGGAAGATAGAAGGGAAGGTTACAGAAACCAAGAGCGTAACAATGCGTTGGCCTCATCATGCGTTGTTCTCATCGTGCGTTTTTGTTGTTTGACCACTTTTTATTTATTTTTCTGGTGTTAAAAACAGACGTCGGCACCAATGTCCCTCAGGGGAAGAACATCTTCGGCTTTTTACACACATAGGACACGAACATCAAGAATGTTCGTTAAAAAGAGCGTAAAAATCTTGTCAGTTTTTAAAGAAGAAGGTTCATGTCGCTTTTTTCAGGCTTCAATGATACACCCAAAGAAATATCACAGTAGTATTCACTAATATCAATGAGAAATGATTTCGATTTTTGGAAGAATACTTGGATTTAGTGCATTACAATTTTTCTATATTTTCCGATCACATATACATATAATTGGGTTAATAAGTAGACTTGACATTATTACTAACAATTTTCCTCAGGGTTAACACATGCCTATGGTTATGGATTAGCGAGTGAGAGAGAGAAAATAAGTTGAGAGAATTTATTTAATTACAGCCATATAAAAGTGTTAGTAATATACGCCATTTTTATTTTTATTTCATCAACATACATATGTAAAGCTGTCTATCTTTGGCTTGATAATTTTAGATAAATAAAAATAAAATAAAACATCGATTTTATTATTAAAAGAACATGAAGCTATCCATCTTTGGCTTAAAAATTAGGCCATGTTTTTTAGATAAATAAAAATAAAAAGAATAAAAAACCCACTTTTTATTAAAAGAAAAAAAAACGAGCATTCCAAAGCATTTAAAAAATATACTATGGGACAAAATAAAAAATAAAATACGCCAAGCTAATGACATAGAACATTTTTAACACAAAATATTCTTCGAGTGTTATTCTGAAATAAAATGATGAAGCATGCGCACCACATGTATTCTTGTCGCAGTCTGATCGACAACTAAATCAAAAAACACAAGAATGCATACACATGTACATATGTACGATGAGAGCAACACATTGTTACGCTCTTTGTTTGTGTTCATTTTCCTTCTGTCTTCCTCCTGTTCTCCTCCTCTGTGAGAGCGGGTCGTAATGTTACGACCCGCCATAAGAAGTTTTACTTTTACATGATGCGTATTCTTTATATCCATATTCTTTGCTTATATTGTTTAATGCCGTGCTAATCACCCTAGTTCACCGTAGTATGAATTGAGTTTTATATGTGCAAACTTTTGTTACCAAACATATTTTATTTTCGTAAGGTAGACTTAACCTAAATTTTTTTTATATTAAAACCTAACGCTTGTTAACATCCTCAAGCATAGAGCAGGTCAAAACAGTTTAAAAGATGCCTAATAATTTCACAAACAAGCCCTTGGTGTTGCCCAAATCACTATGTGAGCGATCTGGCATTCTTTTGGGGGAAAGAAATTTTCTATTGACGAAAATTTCTTCCATTAGGTGGTAAAAGGAGGGACAGTATATATAGATTCGCGTAATAATTTGACTGTGAAGTCAAATTCTCCCTAACAAGCAACAAAAAACCTTTTTAACCTACAGTTCATACTTCACCACCGCTTGCACCTCGTATAACATCACAAATATTTTTAGAGGACGTCGTCTAGTGTAGCTGTGGTTCAAATATAGGTCAGTTTTGTTAGGATTTAGCATGATTTGCAGATAGCAAAGACGCTTTTGAAGTTTTCTCGAGAGGGGTCTGTACGGCAGACTGATTTTTGCATTCAGTCTTATTCAATTGGATCGAATAAAAAATTAAGAAACCGCATTCTCCCTCAAATAATCCATTCAGAATTGACTTGACTCTGCATTGAGAATAATGACAATAACGAACATTGTCAAAAAATCGAAAAATATCACCATTTGGGAAATACAGCAATTTCACTACCTTTTTACAGAAAACATTGTTTTTATAAATGTTATATGGCAACTCTTTCATTCTAGAACCTGCTGGAGTACACTAATTACCTGTTTATCTGGAAAAACTTTGTTTATGAAATTTAAATAAAGCAAAAAAAAAAAAGAAAAAAAATATGTAAGAAAATTTTTAAAAACAAATTTATTATCGATCATAGGCTAGGAACTTAACATTTATTCATACATTCATGTAAGAGCGCAAAAACATTGTAACTATTCGAGGCCTATTTAGCAGGTATTTATTATTATTAAAAATTTATTAGTATTAAAATTTAAGGCATGTTCAACCGCAAGCAAACATACAGTGGTGGCCACGAATTTAAGACACGACATATGATTGACTTAGTTGTAATAATATTTACAATCCTGTAATATCAAATTTGATATTCTTTATTCTTCTATGTACCTTGTAATATTAAGAAAAAGTACCATTATTTTATTTTGTTTCTTTTTACGTTTTGTTGCTTTTTGATCATATTATTGTAAAAACGTTTATTTGAAATTGGCCACGAATTTAAGACATTTCAGAAATATCTGGTTTTTAAGTGATTTTTTTTAGTGTTTTTTGAAGCTAAACGTTGAGCAACGAATGTTTTATTTTATTTTATGTTAGAATACATAGAAATATTTAATTATAAATGGCCAGAGGTACTTGGAATACCGATGCCGAGCGAAAACTGATCCAACAACTAAAATTTGATGGAAAAATAATAATGGAGATATCCAAGCTGCTTAAATGTCCTAGATGCAAGATTTACAACGCGCTGGAACACATCAAGCAACATGGTACCACCAAAAATGTCAAACAGCAACCTAGAGCCCGAAAAACTACACCCTAAAGTAGCTGCTAATAATACTTTCACGAGCTCAAGTAAAATAAAAAATAAAATTGTATTGGATTTTGGTGTTGATATTTCGTCTAAGGCAATAAGCAGATGTCTAAATGAGAAAAACTTGCGTGGGTGTATTGCACAACGTAAACCACTTGTGTCAAAAAAATATCAAATCCCGACTAGCATTTTGTCTTGATCTGTATAATATGTAAATAAAAATTCTTAACCAAATATAGGTAGCAATATTACTAATATCTTAAGAAAAATATCATGGACCTAAAATTTTTTTTATAAGATGTAAAAATTATCACAAATATATAAGTAAAATGTAGTGTCTTAAATTCGTGTCCACCACTGTACATATTTTAAAAACAAAATTCCTAATTTCGATATCCAAACATGTTTCTCGAACCAATCGATTATTTAACGGTGATTTGTTTTTTGTTTTTGCTAAATATGCGCTCCCAAACAATACTCAAATAAAACAACATAAATCCAGCAATAACATCCATCATACATATTCTCAGACTCATTTGGCTGAGAACCAAAACAAACAAGCACAATAGAAAAAATATGCACTTGTTATCGTTAAACATAAAATACACTGAGAGAAACATAACAGAACACAAAAAAAACACACACACGCAATAAACAATTCAAACAAGCAAGCGTACAGAGGAGAACAAAACAATTCTCTCAAGAAATTTTCTGTTAAATATTTATTTATTGTAGGTATTCAGAATTAATCAAGAATCAAAACGAAAAAAACGATTTTTATAATTTTTGCAAAAACAATAAAAAAAAACCAAACAAACAAACCTCAAGTAAAACAAAAATTCACACGTTAATTTTTCGTTTAAAATGTTGTTGTTGAGTTTTAATTTTTTTTTTGCTCTTTTTTAATTCAATTTATGATTATTTATCTTGTTTTATTTTCTAATTTTTGTTGTTGTTGTTGTTGCTGTTGTTTCATTACGTAGAGTAGTCATGCTTTTTGGAAGTGAATGCCAGTTATTTAACTGGCTATTGTAAGTGAATATGTTTTATTTATAGGTGGTGGTGGTGGTGGTGGTGGTTGGTGTGTTATGTGTGTTTTGTATGCACCCATGATTGTTTATTTATCTACGTACATATGTAGGTATGTATGTATGTATATTTATGCATTTGTATAAACAGTTAAAAATAGTACCTCAGGTTGTACTTGTACTGTTATGTTGTGTGTTGTAAGCTTCTGAAATTGTTATTTATGTTGCTAACTTTGCTGCTAATGTAGTTGTTATTTGCTCTGCTGCATTGCATTAGCAGCATAGTGAGAACATATGGCAACACCATCATCGAAAACATTAATAATAACTTCCATGCATACATACATGTATATGTATGTACTTCCAAGCAAAGAACAACAAAACAATTCCAGTATAAAAGTTGTTCATTTAAGGTGTCATAAAAAATATTGTTCGAGCAATATTTTCTCACGCTGTTATTTTTGTTTTGTTGTTTTTTGTTTTTCCTTCAATTTATTTTGTTTTTTTTTTTTGTTTAAGAAAAATTGATTTTTTGTTTTTGTTTGTGGGTTTTTGCTCTCAGGAAAACTTGTCTAAAGTATAATAATTTGGCCTACAAAACGTATAAACAGCACAAGCACCACCACTACCACCATCACCAATAACAGCAGCAACAACATCATCAACAACCACAACACAATGTATTGTAACAGCATGCATGGGTGAGAGAGTGATTTTTGTTTTGCTTTTTATTTGTATGAGTGACACACACAAATCACTTGCACTTGTTTTATTAAAGTTTGTTTCCTTTTGTTGTTGTTGGTGTTTTTTTTCTACTTTAAGCTTTTCTTCTTTTTCTAATTCACAGGATCGTTTTTGATTACGTAACATTTAAGTTACAATTGTTGTCTTAACTAACGGTTTTTTGTGTTGGTTGGTTGGTTGGTTGGTTGGTTTGGTTTGTCTTGTTGGTTCGTTGGTTATACTACTTTGGTTTTGCCTATTTTCAAGCAGAGCTTTTAAAGAATTGTTAATCCTTCAAATGATTGTTAAATTTATAGAAAAAAAAAAAACTCAGCCATTGAAGTATTTCGTATTGGCAACACTACTAGTTAGTGATGGTATTTCTTTATTGTGGGGGAGGTCTAACTGAGGTTATTCACGTGTCATATTTAGAGATGGTTTTTCTTTTGGTTGTTGTAGAGGATTGACAGAATAATTGGTAGACCTAAAGCCCACTTCACACGGTAATACTTTACGTACGTAAAGTCTAATGAAAAATTAAAATGAAATTCCATCCGTATGACAAAAAAGAGAATAAACGTCGTATGATTTATATTTTTTGCGTTCATATGATCGGTATAAGACAATAACAGCTGTTACACTTTTTTTCTATGTGTTTACATAAAAATACATCCCTGATCTAATGCGACTTGCTTGTTTTTTGAATCATTTCAAAAAATGAAGAGAGCCATACGACTGTCAAACTTTTCATCCGTATTTTCTCTCAATGTGTGATGGTTTCATTACATAGTACGTTTAGACGATCACATCCGCACTCTTCTACACAAAATTTTGACAGATCATATTACTTGTGGGACCGTGTAAAGTAGGCTTTAAAGATACCTCACTGAACTGGATAATATTCTCTATTACGAACAAAATAAGGCAAATGCTTCCATTGGAAGATATGGGAGAATAATATTTGAGTTACAACATGCAGTAACAAATTTCCTTACTCTATCAAAAATTGTGTTCTACCATCTAAACGCCAGCCTTTACACTGCATTAGTGATTCGCCTAAAAATCTGGGGACTTGATAATCTTATTCTTATATCTCGAACCAAAGAAAATAAAGTATAAAGAATGTGCATTTTAACATATTTTGGAATATTTTTCAAAAATATTTCATGACGCGGGGGGAAAGATAGAAGGGAATGATACAGAAACCAAGAGCGTAACAATGCGTTGTTCTCATCATGCGTTGTTCTCATCGTGCGTTTTTGTTGTATGACCACTTTTTATTTATTTTTCTGGTGATGTCGGCACCAATGTCCCTCAGGGTAAGAACATCTTCGGCTTTTTACACACATAGGACACGAACATCAAGAATGTTCGTTAAAAAGAGCGTAAAAATCTTGTCAGTTTTTAAAGAAGAAGGTTCATGTCGCTTTTTTCAGACTTCAATTATACGCCCAAAGAAATATCACAGTAGTATTCACTAATATCAATGAGAAATGATTTCGATTTTTGGAAGAATACTTGCCAAGTTAAATACCGTATCTTTAGGGATTTAATGCAGTAAACTTTTTCTATATTTTCCGATCACATATAGGATATCATTGGGTTAATAAATAGACTTGAAATTATTACTAACAATTTTCCTCTAGGTTAACACATGCCTATGGTTATAGATAAGTGAGTGAGAGAGAGAAAAAAGAATAAAGAACCATTTTTTATTAAAAGAAAAAAAAACGAGCATTCCAAAGCATTTAAAAAAATATATACTATGAGACAAAATAAAAAATAAAATACGCCCAGCTAATGACATAGAACATTTTTAACACAAAATATTCTTCGAGTGTTATTCTGAAATAAAATGATAAAGCATCCCCAGCACATGTATTCTTGTCGCAGTCTGATCGACAACTAAATCAAAAAAACACAAGCATACATACACATGTACATACGTACGATGAGGGCAACACATTGTTACGCTCTTTGTTTGTGTTCATTTTTCTTCTGTCTTACTCCCCCCTCATCCAGAAATGATTTTTAAAAAAGATTTTGGTGAGAGCGGGTCGTAACGTTACAACCCGCCATAAAAAATTTTACTTCTACATGATGCGTATTCTTTATATCCATATTCTTTGGTCCTACCATCTAAACGACAGCCTTTACACTGCGTTAGTGATTCGCCTAAAACTCTGGGAACTTGATAATCTTATTCTTATATCTCGAACATATACTTCATGCTAATGGTGAGAGGACATGATGGCTTAGGTGTATGGCAGACCCTTAGTTGCTCTCCTCTGCTTCAACCTACCTTCCTATCTATACTAGATTGTAAATAATTGTCACCTTTTCCAGACCATGGCGATTAATTTTGCCGGGGAAAACTCTTCCTGATAGGAAATTGTAAAAATAGATACAAGCGTTTCTATGAGATGATAGGATAATAAGTTATCAAAGAATAATTGAGGTGAGGTGTAGTAAGAATAAATGGCTTGACTAAAAATGTTTTGAACGTGGTCTTAAATATTAAAAAATTAAAATATTTCCACCCTCAAAATAATCCATCCAAGAAGACCCCCCACAAAATCCAGGGAAAATAACATCAACAACAATTTTTATTGAAAGGTCAGACAGAAACTGATTCCTTTCCTTATCACTTAAGTTGGAACTAGCCAAAGGTTTACGAAAAGTAACGGAACGTTCGTTCGTTTCAAGCATGTAAACGGCAATGCGAGTGATTACCCAAGCGTAAAGGAATTTCGATAACTATTTGCATTATTTCCGAAGATTTTTTCAACATTAATTTTGCCAAAGAAAAAACATTTAATTTCTAATATTTTTTAAATAATAACCCCGTGTTATGTGAAAAGTTATAAGAGTTTCAATAGAAGCGTTTGTTTGAATTTTTTTCCACCATGTTTGTTTGCATGTAATAGATAGACAGGTAGACAGATAGATGATGGCATTTTTGTAAATTTTAAACTGTAAATTATTTAATATTTTACGTTGAAGTTTTTAATATTTTTTTTCAAAAATATCTCCATAATTTTAGTGTAAGCCTTTGGGCATTAAATAAAGAATGGCTGGCTACTATTATTAATATTTTGTATGTAACAAACGATTCAATTCTTTAACGAACTGCTATGCTAAGCTAAGCTTAGCTTGCCTTTGTTGTTGGTGTTGTTTTTTTTTTTGCTTTTAGTAGGTTGGTTTAGTTTTTCTTTTGAAATTTATACTTAAAACCCTTGCTGCTGCTGCCAATGCTGCTTATTCTTGCGCGCTTTTTTTTTGTTATTTGTTGTTGTTGTCGTTGTTGTTGTTTTGGTACGTTATTTGTGTACGTTTTTTGTTTTTCTTTTTAAATTTTATTTGGATTTCATTCACTTGGGTTTTTTTTTCGTTTCATTTCTGCTATTTTTGCAGTTTAGACTCTCAGAAACCACGAATACACATTTTCATAGATAAAAAAAAAAATGATTGAATGAAGGAAGAAAAAAAAAAACAGTCCATTAAATAAAAAAAAAAAGTAAAGAGAAGAGAAGAAATAAAATTTCAAAAAAAAAACCTAGGAAAAATTGAAATTGAAATGGAAAATAAAACACTCTTATGCAACACATGTAATTTAAATCAATCACTCGCGTTTTTCTTTTTTAATTTCGCCGTTAAATTTCAATTTCAAAATTACGGTAATAGTTTTCGCTGATGATTACTTTACTTTTTTTTTCCTTCTTTATATCTTAACGGTGTTGTTATCGATGATCATTAACAATTTGTTTTTTTATTTTATTCTTTTGTTACACACTTGTTAATAAATTATTGAAATATTTTCTATTTTTTTTATTCGTTTTTATTTTGTTTATTTTTTTTTTAATAATTTCATTTTCATTTAAAATTTTTCTAATTTGTCATGTTCTAATAAACCAATTCATTTATTTAAAAAAAAACATTGTATTTCTTTTCAGTATTCCATTTGTTATTATTCTGTCTTCATTTCGTTTTTTTTTCTCTCTATTATTCCGTAGCACGTCGTGCACCTTAAGGCACTGAACCTTTACTGAGTTTTGTGTCTATTAAAGTTTTATTTGCCGTTTCTCATCGTGTGTGCTTAACATATACACACACACACACACACACTCATTGTATTTGCGGGAAAATTAATGAAAATTTTTTAAGTGTAGCTTTTTTTCTTTACGATAAATTTTCCTCATTGAAAAACACGCAAATTCACCGACTGCCTTAACACACACACATACACTCTCTCAGTTTTTAAGCTCAGCTTTGTTTGTTTATTTGTAAGTTCTCAAAAGCTTAATCACAGCTGTTGTAAAAGCTCTTTCAACAAAAAAAAAAAAAAAACAAAACCTTATTTGTTTACATTTATCATATTTTGTTTTCCGTTTTTTTAAGAGAGAAATTAAATGTATTAGTGTGTCAGAAATACTCTTAGAAATTGTACACAATAACTGTTAAATTGTTGTATGTTTTTAACAGAGGCGGCTACAGTGTAATTTTCCTATTGTTTACATTTTTAATACGTTTATTAAAGTAACATTGTATGAGTGTTTAAGAGAGCAAAATTACTCTTAATTATGAGGTCAATCTGTGTAAGTGTTTTTTTTTTAACAGAATGTTTACGTTTCAATACTCTACGCTAAAGGGCTGGGGGTGGTTTTTTTTTTATTTATAAAGGGTGTTTTTTTATAGAGGTATAGAACCTTAAGCTGGCATTACTTTTCAAGATGGCGACCGATTTAACAGCTGTCAAGTGAATTATTCTCAGTATGGTTTGGCAATTCATCATGAATAGACTCACGCCTGAACAACGCTTGCAAATAGTGCAATTTTATTTCGAAAATAATGGTTCTGTGCGGAAAACGTATCGCGCACTACGTCCATTTTATCGTCGGCAAAATCGTCCATCAGAGCAGTTAATTCGATTAACCATGGAACGTTTTCGCACCACGTTTACTCTTATTGATAACTCGCATCCCCAGAGACGCTGCACGGTGCGTACAGAAGAAGCTATTTCTGCTGTAGAGCGTAGCATTAAGGAAGACCCGAATGAGACCATCCGCCATCGAGCACAGGAATTGGATCTGTGTCCATCCACTATATGGAAGACTTTGCGGAAGGATCTTGGTTTGCGTGCTTACAAAATCCAACTCGTGCAAGATTTGAAGCCAAACGATCATCAAGTAAGGCGTAGATTCGTCGAATGGGCCCAAAACGAGATTACCGTTGTTCCCGATTTTCATAAGCGAATTTTGTTTAGCGATGACGGGTTGAATGGCTACGTCAACAAACAAAACTGCCGCATTTGGAGTGAAGGTAATCCTCAAGTGTATGTGGAAACACCGTTACATCCACAAAAACTGACTGTTTGGTGCGCTTTATGGGCTGGTGGAATCATTGGTCAAAAACGAGTGTGGCCAGAACGTTACAGTCAATGGTGATCGGTATAGAGCCATGATTACTAACTTTTTCATTCCTGAATTGAATAACCATGATGTCCAGGAGATGTGGTTTCAACAAGACGGCGCAACATGTCACACAGCTCGTGCCACAATAGATTTATTGAAAGACACGTTTGGTGACCGCCTAATTTCACGTTTTGGACCTGTGAATTGGCCTCCAAGATCTTGTGATTTAACACCGCTAGACTACTTTCTGTGGGGCTATGTAAAGTCATTAGTCTATGCGGTAAAGCCACAAACGCTTAACCATTTGGAAGACAACATTCGCCGTATTATTGCCGATATACGGCCACAAATATTGGAAAAAGTCATCGAAAATTGGACGTCCAGATTGGACTACATCCGCGCCAGCCGTGGCAGTCATATGCCAGAAATCATATTTAAAATGTAATGCCACAAGATTATCTTTCGGATAAATAAAATTCATGTCAATCGAATAATCCATCGTTGTTTTATTGCAACTTAAAGTTCTATACCTCTATAAAAAAAACACCCTTTACGTGTACTATTAGATGTTCGAAAAAGTTTGGTTTACAAATTGTCGGTAGATATGGGTCTACAATATAACATCGGGTTATACATTTATTTACATTTACATTTCATGTTTTTAGAACTGCATGCCTCGCAAGGCTGTGCGCTTTTCAAGCACTACAGAGTGATTATAGCCACATTATTGGAATTTATTTGCAAGAAAAAACGAAAAATGTTATTGTCCACATACATACATACATAATTGGTCATTACAACCCTTCAGTCAGGATTACGACCTAGTTTCTCACACCACCTATGTTGTGTGTGTTAATTTTATACATGAGTGGCGGGACCTACAGTTTAAAGTCGACTCCGAACGATAGATTTTTGAGAAACTTTTCATGGCAATTTTTATTTACTCTCAGAGTTTTTGCCAGAAATCTGCTGAGAGGAAGTTGGCGAAGAAATACTTTTTGTATTTTGTTTAGATGTCTGGCCTGGAGTTTGAACCCTGGCTTTACGTCTAATAAGCCAACACACTACCTACTAGACTACGGCGGCTCCAATGAAAATTTATTATCCATTAATATTCAGCATGCTTTAGAAGATGATGTTATGTTATAAGTGATAGTACATTAGAGGAAAAAAATTAACAATCGCCAATATTTTCCCATGCATTGGATATATTTTCTGAAAACGATCATGACGAAAATCGTAGCGCGGGGGCGTAGCAGCATCTGTTGACCAAGCCATTAGTTGTTATAAGGAAATATATCAGCAAAAAAAAGTTTTGTTAACAGAACTGTAAGACCACCTAATCAAATGGATATAAGTGTTGTTGATTTGGATTTATTATCTGAAGATAGCACCACATAACCTATGTCCACATATTTGGTATAATAAAGCTGGTGTCAAATATAAGAAAAACATGTTTCATCTCTGATCAAATTTGTAACCGAACTTTTTCGAACATCCAATATTTTTTTAGGATAACATGATTAGTAAAGATATCAAGAAAATTAAAAAAAATATTTTAAATTATAAGGCAAATACAAGAGTGTTTAAATTTTATTTCAAAAAGAGATGGAAACGTTATAAACTTTTAAACCAATGTTAGGTTAACAGGGTTAATCCCTGTTATTAAATATTTCGAAAATCACTTTTTTAGAACAAAATGGTAGATTTGGACTTGGTTGACATAAAGTTTCAACAAGACGTTGCCCTATGCCACATTACATGCGATACCATTAGCCTATTGAAAGAAGAATTTGTTGAGAAATTAATTTAACATTTTGGAGTAATCCATTAACTGCCAAAATCAAGCAATTTGAGACCTCTAGACTATTTTAATTGTTAGAATATATCTCTCGTGCACAGAGGCCAGCCATCCACAATTCTAGCCATTGGTCTCTCGTTTTTTCTGCTGTTGTTTGTATGTTAGTTAAAGTAAGGTGTAGTAAAAAGTTATTCATTGTATTTGCATAGAATTGTAGACTTTATTTACTTACTTACTTAGTTGGTCATTGCAACCCTGTAGTCAGGATTATGATCTAGGTTGTGTGTTGGCTTATTAGAGAACCCGTGGTTCAACCCATAAATTTGACATCTCGAACAAAGAGAAATATAAAAATATATTTCTTTTGGTAGTATTCTGGCAAAAATTCTGAGAGTAAATAAAATTTTAGTGAAAAGTTTCGCAAATCAGTCGTTTGGTGTCGACGTTAAAGCATTTACACATACAATATGGGTGGTGTGAATAGCTAGGTTATAGCAAAGAATATGGATATAAAGAATACGCATCATGTAGAAGTAAAATTTCTTATGGCGGGTCGTAACAATACGACTCGCTCTCACCAAAATATTTTTAAAAATCATTTCTTGATGAGAGGGAGGAAGACAGAAGGAAAATGAACACAAACAAAGAGCGTAGCAATGTGTTGCTCTCATCGTACGTATGTACATGTGTATGTATTCTTGTGTTTTTTGATTTAGTTGTCGATCAGACTGCGACAAGAATACATGTGCTGCGGATGCTTTATCATTTTATTTCAGAATAACACTCGAAGAATATGTTGTGTTAAAAATGTCATTAGCTGGGCGTATTTCATTTTTTATTTTGTCCCATAGTATATTTTTTTTAAATGCTTTGGAATGCTCGTTTTTTTTTCTTTTAATAAAAAATGGTTTTTTATTCTTTTTATTTTTATTTATCTAAAAAACATGGCCTAATTTTTAAGCCAAAGATGGATAGCTTTATGTTCTTTTAATAATAAAATCGATGTTTTATTTTATTTTTAATTATCCAAAATTATCAAGCGAAAGATAGTAGATACAGATCAAGATACATATGTATGTTGATGAAATGAAACTAAAAATAGAGTATATTTATTGCTAACACTTTTATATGGCTGTAAAAAAATAAATTCTCTCAACTTATTTTCTCTCTCTTACTCACCAATCCATAACCATAGGCATGTGTTAACCTAGAGGAAAATTGTTAGTAATAATGTCAAGTCTACTTATTAACCCAATGATATGTATATGTGATCGGAAAATATAGAAAAATTGTACTGCACTAAATCCCTAAAGACACCATATTTAACTTGGCAAGTATTCTTCCAAAAATCGAAATCCTTTCTCATTGATATTAGTGAATACTACTGTAATATTTCTTTGGGTGTATCATTGAAGTCTAAAAAAAGCGACATGAACCTTCTTCTTTAAAAACTGACAAGATTTTTACGCTCTTTTTAACGAACATTATTGATGTTCGTGTCCTATGTATGTAAAAAGCCGAAGATGTTCTTCCCCTGAGGGACATTGGTGCCGACGTCTGTTTTTAACACCAGAAAAATAAATAAAAAGTGGTCAAACAACAAAAACGCACGATGAGAAAAACGCATGATGAGAACAACGCATTCTTACGCTCTTGGTTTCTGTAACCTTCCCTTCTATCTTTCCCCCCGCGTCAAGAAATATTTTTGAAAAATATTCCAAAATATGTTAAAATGCACATTCTTTATACTTTATTTTCTTTGCTACTAGTCTACGGCGACTGATCTAGGTTGTGTCTTGGCTTATTAGAGACCCCGTGGTTCAAGCCATAAATTTGACATCTCGAACAAAGAGAAATATGAAAAAAATTTCTGTTGGTAATATTCGACGTTAAAGCATTTACACATACAATATGGGTGGTCATGGTTAAAGGGTTGAAATAACCAATTAAGTAAATAAGGAACATAGAGCTCTTACAAGCAGTTCCCCAATATTATTTTATTTTTTTCCTTTCATTTAGTAGTCTTAGTTAAACAGGTGCCCGCAGGAGGTCTGCCATCTAAAGGCAAAAACTAACAAAAATGATTGTGTAACCGGTAAAAAATAAAAAATGTTTTGGGTAAATAGTAACAAGAAGAACAAGTTGAATAGATTGATTATTCCATTATTTAAGTTCTTGTATTTGCCTTTTAAGTTAAATATTTAATAGAAATAAAAATATAAAATATGACTTACCAATTCTTGATTTTGATCTGCTGCTGACTTATGCTTTTCCATCTGGAAATCACTAGAAATCGGTGGTTTCGGTTTCTCCAATGTGCTCATTATTTGCAGTATCAAAAGCGATGAGTAAATTTATTATTTTCTTTACAAAGTCTTTTAAATTTGTTTTGATTTAGAATTATTTATAATGAAGAAATTTCACTTGGTATTTATTTTAAAAAATTTTAGGCATTTCGTAATATTTTTTTATTTTTATTTTTCTTTTCTTAATTAATAAAATTTTTAAATTTGTTTATTTTTTATTTAAATTTTCCTTGAACATTTTGAAATTTTTACTAAAAGTGATAGATTAAGAACTATTTAAATTTATTTACATATTTCTTAAAATTATTAGGTTTTTAAATGTTAATATTTATTAAATTAATATCTCTTGCAAATGATATTGTTTTTCCGATAACCTAAATAACAGCTACTGTTGTTATACCATTTTCAAATGGCAAATCTCTCTCTCTCTCGCCATATTTTAATAACAACGACCCCCTTAAGTATTTCCGTTATTTCCGTTCCGCTTTTAATTCAGTATTCATACAAACAATTTTTTTTTTGCTTAGCTTTTCCTACACTTAACCACTGTACATATATGGCGTCACATTAATTGTAAATTCTCTTCATGAATGATTCAACTTTTTTAAAAAGAAACAAAATTTTTACTCCTAAACTACCAAACCTACTCTCGCAATAAACGACCACGTTTTTATTTCTTCTTAAACAAAAATTTCAATAACGGTAAAGTTTTCTTTTAAAATAATAAAACACCCAAACTCCTCTCTCATATTAACAAACACAACTATCAGACACAGTTTCGTACACACACACACAGGGAGATATTATGAATACATTTTTGCATAAAAAACATTTTCAAGGTCATTTATGATCAATATTCCAAGAGCAACAATAATTACATGAGCACTTAACACGAAGTGCAATTGAGAGTGACAGCCATGTTGGTGTGTAAGTAAAAACTAAAAAAAAAAAAATTAATAACAACACATGTACACATACACATGCCCGTACATTGTCGGCTACGACAAAAGATCCATGAAAACAAATATTAAACAGAGAAGGAGAGCAAACAAAAAAAGTGGGAGCAGTTTATTTGACAGATATATGGAGTAAAATAAACGTAAACTAACCATAGGAATGATAATAAATGTTAAATACGAAGAAAAATAATAACAACAACAACAGCGTAGTATAACTTATTACGGAACAAAAACACACACACACACAAAGAAAAGAAAAGAAGAGAAAAAAAACAGGTTACATTAGTGACCGCAAAACTGACTTGTAAGGTTGTTTGTGGTTGTTTTTGTTGTTGTTACTGATGTGTAGTTATTTTACAGACATTTTTATCTGTTTGTCGTAAGTGAGGGGGAGTAAATAATGTTGGTATAGAGAAAAAATATTTTCTTTAAATGGAAAATTATTGAAATATTCCATATTATTCAAAATATACAATAAAAATTATTTTTACTGTATGAAGGGGGGGTTCATGAAACAAATTTTCACATAAAATTATGTTTTATAAATGTTTCATAGGAGTTAAATGAAAAAAGTAACTCCGGTTTTTAAAGTGTGGGTATATTTTATTTCATTTTAATTATTTTCAAAGTAATGCAAATCAAATATGTATTTTTTATAATAAAAAGCTTATTGTTTATATACAAAAAACGACAATTAACAATTAAATAACTAAGCATTTTGTATCCGATTAGTCATGTCATGAATAATATCATCTGTATGTGAATAAACGTAATTGTTGCCAACGTCTAAAGTAAAGTTTTCACACTTTAAAACTTTTAAAAAATCAAATATTTTACGAGCTACAAGGTATATGTAAAGGGTGTATTTTATAGAGGTATAGAACTTTAAGTTGCAATAAAACAACGATGGATTATTCGATTGACATGAATTTTATTTATCCGAAAGATAATCTTGTGGCATTACATTTTAAATATGATTTCTGGCATATGACCGCCACGGCTGGCGCGGATGTAGTCCAATCTGGACGTCCAATTTTCGATGACTTTTTCCAACATTTGTGGTCGTATATCGGCAATAATACGGCGAATGTTGTCTTCCAAATGGTCAAGCGTTTGTGGCTTTACCGCATAGACCAATGACTTTACATAGCCCCACAGAAAGTAGAGTCTAGCGGTGTTAAATCACAAGATCTTGGAGGCCAATTCACAGGTCCAAAACGTGGAATTAGGTGGTCACCAAACGTGTCTTTCAATAAATCTATTGTGGCACGTGCTGTGTGACATGTTGACTGTAACGTTCTGGCCACCATCGTTTTTGAAAAAGTACGGACCAATGATTCCACCAGCCCATAAAGCGCACCAAACAGTCAGTTTTTCTGGATGTAACGGTGTTTCCACATACACTTGAGGATTACCTTCACTCCAAATGCGGCAGTTTTGTTTGTTGACGTAGCCATTCAACCAGAAGTGCGCTTCATCGCTAAACAAAATTCGCTTATGAAAATCGGGAACAACGGTAATCTCGTTTTGGGCCCATTCGACGAATCTACGCCTTACTTGATGATCGTTTGGCTTCAAATCTTGCACGAGTTGGATTTTGTAAGCACGCAAACCAAGATCCTTCCGCAAAATCTTCCATAAAGTGGAGTGACACAGATCCAATTCCTGTGCTCGATGGCGGATGGACTCATTCGGGTCTTCCTTAATGCTACGCTCTACAGCAGCAATAGCTTCTTCTGTACGCACCGTACAGCGTCTCTGGGGATGCGAGTTATCAATAAGAGTAAACGTGGTGCGAAAACGTTCCATGGTTAATCGAATTAACTGCTCTGATGGACGATTTTGTCGACGATAAAATGGACGTAGTCCGCGATACGTTTTCCGCACAGAACCATTATTTTCGAAATAAAATTGCACTATTTGCAAGCGTTGTTCAGGCGTGAGTCTATTCATGATGAATTGCCAAACCAAACTGAGAATAAATCCCTTAACAGCTGTTAAATCGGTCGCCATCTTGAAAAGTAATGCCAACTTAAAGTTCTATACCTCTATAAAAAACACCCTTTATATCTTTAACTGGTTCATTATTTATTATGTATTTGTGGACACTGTAGTACTCAATTTATATTTCAAGTACTACCCAATATATCGAAAAATGTACTTTTAAAAAAGTACTAATTTCTTAATAAATTTTCAAAGAGAATCTTTTTAAACAGAGAATATTTTTACAGTTCAAACTTTTCCTATATTGAGGATAATATACGACACTCTTGACAGCGAATTTCTCTTAGCAGTCTTCTGGCCAAAAAACCCTGACAGTAAGATAAAACTGTAATGAAAAGTTTCTCAAAAATCTGTCATTTAGAGTGGACAATAAACAATAGGGCCGCAGGCTGTAATCCTGACCATTCAAGGATACTTTTGATTCTTAAACACCAATTAAAATAATTCTATGATAGTTTCTTCTTCAATTTTTTTTAAGTAACGAAATAACGAAATGATTTTTTCTCTTCACCAATAATCCACATCCATTTAATAAACATAGTACATATGTACAGCGATTGTGTATCAATGAAACTATATTTTATTGACAGATGAATTATTTTTTTTTTTTTCAATTTAATTTGAATTTAAAATTTACACACAGGTGCATCATATTTAAGCAATAATTCACTCCATTATTCCAAAGTCTAGGCTTTCGTTTTAGAATCCAAAACACAAACAGAAACAGAAACAGAAAATAGTGAGGAGGCGTTGACAGAAATTTTAAGAAGAAAACAAAACGAAAACGATTTACATTCTTGGCAACACTGTAAAACAACAACAAATAAATTACAAGAAATTTTAAATCGATGCCATCATTGGCGATGATAAAAATTTAACTGAACTGAACTGAGTTTAATGAATGGAACAACAGCAACAACAACAATTACAACAACATTGAAATATTTTTGACTTGTTTTGGAGAGAAGAGTTTCTTTTTCATTTTATCGATGGCAGTGGTATGAGGTCTTATTGTTGTTGTTGTTGTTTTTTATCTTTTTTAAATATGGAAACTTGTTTCAGCAACATTTTAACTAAAACCACAACAACAACAGCAAATAAACCTACTTGTTTTGATTTCGATTTTTTTTCAACGATACACAGTGGTCCTGAGGCATAAAAAGGTGAAATTTTTTTTAAGTTGAATGTAAAACTTTAGAAATTTCTGCGAAAGTAGTTAATTTTTATCTGCCTAATCCCATAAATAAACAGGCTTTCAATAAGGGAGGCTAATTGGAGCAAATCTCTACTGAAAACTATGGCATAATTTTTTCAGAACCTGGAAGTAAACATTAATCAAAAACTGTAGAATGATGTTAATTATGGGGTTGATTATGTGAAAAGTATCGTAACTGCATACGAACCATTGTGGTTCTTAATATCGAAACCTAAAACCAATAGAAGCGATCAGAAGAGTCAGGGCCATAAACAAATGTTAAGGAGTTCTCAAGCTTTGTCGTAAAGAGATGCCATACTAATGCAACCATACAATCTATCGTAAGCCTCTCAATCTATGTAGGGTATCCCCAAAATACCTCCTCCTTCTCCAAGCCTATTGCTCTAAAAGACATCAGAATGGTACGTCAGAAATCTACACTGGCAGCTCATTTTTTCTTAAAATACAAGATAAATAAGAGGTATTACTATGAGTAAGGAGTATAACTATCGAAACTAAAGTCTAATGGAAGAGATCAAAAGAACCCAGATCACGATGAATCCACATGCAGGGAAAGCAGATAAATTTGGCCCGATTAGGTTATAAGCAGGCAGCAAAATTTGCTTTTAGTCCTATCAAAATCCATCTTAAAAATCTCATAGCAGTTGTAACTAATCACTAGCCTAAGAAGTCACTTGTTTTTAAGCTTGGAATACCTCCCAACAACAAATTTCTCAAAAGCAGTAACCACGCGGAAGAAAAGGAGTCCCTATAACATATTCTCTGGTATTGTTGAGATCTTGAAACCTAATAGAAAGAATTCTCGGACACTCATACGTAATTCACGGTTAAAACAATGACAACCAAAGGTATTTTGTCCAGGGTTATAATTGTTTGAAGGCAGAGATGTAATTGATGTTACAACGGGACCTTATGGGACCCAAGTAAACTATGGACTTTGAGATGAATGACAATTTAATCTAGCCTAACCCATGATCAAATTAAATAGATTTACTGAGGAGTTCAAATATAGTCAAGTATCTTGCCAGTCGCAATTTTAAACTTTTCGTTGCTAAAAAATTTTTTATAAAGGGTGTTTTTTATAGAGGTATAGAACTTTAAGTTGCAATAAAACAACGATGAATTATTCGATTGACATGAATTTTATTTATCCGAAAGATAATCTTGTGGCATTACATTTTAAATATGATTTCTGGCATATGACCGCCACGGCTGGCGCGGATGTAGTCCAATCTGGACGTCCAATTTTCGATGACCATTTCCAACATTTGTGGCCGTATATCGGCAATAATACGGCGAATGTTGTCTTCCAAATGCCCCACAGAAAGTAGTCTACCGGTGTTAAATCACAAGATCTTGGAGGCCAATTCACAGGTCCAAAACGTGAAATTAGGCGGTCACCAAACGTGTCTTTCAATAAATCTATTGTGGCACGAGCTGTGTGACATGTTGCGCCGTCTTGTTGAAACCACATCTCCTGGACATCATGGTTATTCAATTCAGGTATGAAAAAGGGTAGTAATCATGGCTCTATACCGATCACCATTGACTGTAACGTTCTGGCCACCATCGTTTTTGAAAAAGTACGGACCAATGATTCCACCAGCCCATAAAGTGCACCAAACAGTCAGTTTTTCTGGATGTAACGGTGTTTCCACATACACTTGAGGATTACCTTCACTCCAAATGCGCCAAATTTGTTTGTTGACGTAGCCATTCAACCAGAAGTGCGCTTCATCGCTAAACAAAATTCGCTTATGAAAATCGGGAACAACGGTAATCTCGTTTTGGGCCCATTCGACGAATCTACGCCTTACTTGATGATCGTTTGGCTTCAAATCTTGCACGAGTTGGATTTTGTAAGCACGCAAACCAAGATCCTTTCGCAAAATCTTCCATAAAGTGGATAGACACAGATCCAATTCCTGTGCTCGATGGCGGATGGACTCATTCGGGTCTTCCTCAATGCTACGCTCTACAGCAGCAATAGCTTCTTCTGTACGCACCGTACAACGTCTCTGGGGATGCGAGTTATCAATAAGAGTAAACGTGGTGCGAAAACGTTCCATGGTTAATCGAATTAACTGCTCTGATGGACGATTTTGTCGACGATAAAATGGACGGCACAGAACCATTATTTTCGAAATAAAATTGCACTATTTGCAAGCGTTGTTCAGGCGTGAATCTATTCATGATGAGTTGCCAAACCAAACTGAGAATAAATCACTTGACAGCTGTTAAATCGGTCGCCATCTTGAAAAGTAATGCCAACTTAAAGTTCTATACCTCTATAAAAAACACCCTTTATCAACACGTTTGGCGAGATATCGCCATACCTAACAACACAGAGTACGGGCGTGGTCTCTTAACCAACTGAATGCATATTGCATTACAGAAATAAGTTGTTTAGTTATGCTATCCGCACACTATCTTGCAACAAATGCTGTTCCTGTCACTTAAGATATGAACAGAACCAAATCTAATATCCGTGCCCTCTATTGCCTTTTTTCTACCTCCAACGACCTATGTATTTTCCTAGTTCCACGTTAACATCTGTTGACTTGAGTAGTATAGCGTTAGAAATTTTAAAAGCTAAAGACTTATTTACTCGCGTAAAACATAAAGAAGTTTTAAGCAAATTATTTTTCCTGCTGCCCTACTGTGCAGCATTGTTATTTTGTTTTCGTATTGTTGTTGTTGTTGTTGCTGTTGTTTTCAATTATTAGCAATTGATGACGACAGTGCGCATTGTCGGCGGCGGCGTCAATATCCATACAGTAAAAGAGATTCATGTTTTAACCAAGTTTAATGGATTCGTATTGGATTTTGTTACAAAAACAAATAAAAGATTTAAAATTAAAAAAAAGAAAAAATAAATAAATTGTAAATAAAAACAACAAGAACTGAACAGATGCTAGAAAAATCACAATTTTATGCCTGAATAACGATTTGCAGTGAACAAAAAGGGCTTTAAACAGTCCATGGCAATACAAAATTTATCGAACTCGATAAGTTTTAATACGGAAAACTTTTTTTTTTGCTAAAAAAAAATCACCACACATACACACACGTAAACACAAACATACATTAATAATTAACAATTTTTTTGGATTTATTTTTTATCATCATCATCATCATCACTATCATGAACAACGGATGGCGTTTAAAACATATTTTAGCGCATGCGTCACCAACTTTGCGTGTTTAAAATTGAATTTCAATTTCAATTTTTTATTATTTTTTTACTTTATTTATTTATAAACTGGTATGTTGCTTATTGTATTAGAAATTTTATCTTTAAAATCTTTAGTTTTTTTTTTCTTATTTTTTTATTTAAATTTCTTTTGTTTAAATTTAATTTTTTTCCTTTGCTTCTATTACCGACACTGTTTTGTAATTATTCAATCCGTAAATTCTAGACTTTGTTTTCTTAAATTCTTTTAAATTTTTTTAATTTTAATTTTAATTTTTGTGTTTTTCTAATTTTTAATAAAAAAATAAAAATAAACAAAATATGTGCTGATCGCTTAAGTATCGCGTCACAACTGATTTAACTCATAATATTGTAATGTCAATACGGCGGCTTGGTCCATTCAATCGCAACCACACGCATTTTACCGCCACACCTCATACCCCTTTGACTCTTGCTCAATGTCTCGCTCTCTCTCTCTCTCTCTATCTCTCTCTCACTTAACACTGTGTTATTTTGCTCAGGTATTTGTTTGTTTATTCTTCCGTTGTCACAGTGGGACAGGTGTTGTATAATTAATAATAAGATTGAAAAAATAGAATTTAACTCCTCGTTTAAAGCATTACACGAGTGAGTAAATAATCCAACATCTGATTAAATAATACACGCGATTACACTGTATTGCAAAAGTTAATGGAAAAGAAAAAGTATGTAAGGGTGTGGTCATTTAATTCCACAAATCTTTTTGCATTACTTTCATAGACATTTTCAAATGAATGAAACTTAAAAATATTCTCGATAACTTGTTGTCAGTTTACTTCTTTTGCCTGTGTTATTGAAATCCTTGTTCCAATTGTTAAAGCAAAAGATCGATGTTCACAAGCTTCTTTTGAACCGAATTTGACAGCAACAAACTCATTCTCATACGTACATACATACAGACATACATACATACATACATACATACATACATACATACATAATTGGTCATTACAACCCTTCAGTCAGGATTACGACCTAGTTTCTCACACCACTTATGTTGTGGGTGTTAATTTTTTATACATGAGTGGTGGGACCTACAATTTAAAGTCGATTTCGAACGACTGATTTTTGAGAAACTTTTCATGGCAATTTTTATTTACTTTCAGAGAAATCTTCTGAGAGAAAGTCGCCGAAGAAATACTTTTTGTATTTTGTTTTGACGTCTGGCCTGGGGTCTCGAACCCTGGCTTTACGTCTAATAAGCCAACACACTACCTACTAGACCACGGCGACACGACATACATAATTGGCCATTATAAACGTTCAGTCAGGACTACGGCCTAGCTTCTCACAGGAGTCGCCGTAGTCTAGTAGGTAGTGTCTTGGCCTATTAGACGCAAGGCCACGGTTCAAAACCCAGGTCAGATACCAAAACGAAATATGAAAACATATTTCGTCGGCGACTTCCTCTCAGCAGATTTCTGGCATAAACTCTGAGAGTAAATTGAAAATTGCCATGAAAAATTTCTCAAAAAAAAATCTGTCGTTCGGAGTCGACTTTAAACTGTAGATCCCACCACTCAGGTATAAAAAATTAACACACACAACATAACTCGTGTGAAAAACTGGGTTGTAATCCTGACTGAAGAGTTGTAATAGCCAATAATGTATGTATCAATAAATATGTACACGAAATATCTCTATTCAATAATCTTTAATACTATCCTTATAGCGATTATTTAAGCCTGAATTATGCTACCGTAATCAGATAATTTAAGTGACAATCTGAGATTAAACTGATACGAAGACATTCAACGTCCGACCATGTCCTGTGATCTGTCAAGATCAAGTCAATGAATAAATGTAAGATCATGTTTGTCAAGCCTCCTTTCAATATTAGTCAGTTTATAAAATATTTTTCGATTACAAAGAAGTCAAAACAGATTCCATTTCCGGATTCCAATCGGCTGAACTTCAAATGATGCTGTGAAAACATTTTCGACGTTTAATTATTCTAGTTTCTCGAATATGTTAGCAATCTACGGTTGAGGTGGTCGTGTTAAGGCTGCAAAACCTAGCAAATCAGATTTAAATTTCGGTTAAAATGAAATAAATTTCATTATGTTTTCGAATTTATAAAATTAAGAGTCGTCAGTTATCCTGAGCTGTTCCATCCAGGAAACGCCCTGATGCTTATCCACCAACGGAGAATAACATCCGTAATGAATATCATAGGATCACCTCTTGAGAAAGATTAGGATTCAATTAAAACATAGTTCCCGATCGCTACGACAAATATACAGTCGGAATCGACTTTAAACTGTAGGTCCCACCACTCATGTATAAAAAATTAACACACACAACATAAGTGGTGTGAGAAACTGGGTTGTAATCCTGACTGAAGGGTTGTAATGACTAATTATGTATGTATGTATGTAGTAGTAGCAGATGACCAATTATGTATGCTCCAATTGTTAAAAAGAAATCGATGTTCACAAGCTTCGTTCGCGACAAGCCGTACTATGATGAGAGCGCCCTAGTTTAGTAGGTAGTATCTTGACCTACTAGACAGACAAGAGTTGCAGGTTCAAACCACAGCTATAACATCTCAAAAAAAAAAGAATCGTTAAGAAATTCTTTTAATGAGGCTCTCTCAGTAGCCCTCAACAAATTCGATTTTAGTTCAGTTTAAAGCTCAATATGTTATGAGTAGTTGTTCTTTAAGCAACTGAAACAATGCTTATTAACAAAGGGAATAAATACGTAGACACCTACATTCATATTCTTTTTTTTTTTTCTGTGTAGCACAGTGTAATTAATAAAAACGTATTGAATTTTTTTAATGGTGGTTTGAAAACAGTTGGCAGGCTGCTTAATTCACCCTTGACTTTGAAAACGGGTTTCAAGTAATAAAATATTTTAAAGTGCATAAGAAAAATACGTGCAAAAATCCATACATTTTCTAGTCTAATGATCTTTTAATAATAACCCGGCTTAAAACATCAATTACACCATGTATTGAATCATTTTTGCATTACGACAATGGCTTTGTTTTTGGTTTGTAGTACAAAGTAGCTCAATATTGTAATGTAATGTTTGGGTAGAAGGAAGGATTTACGAATATGCAGTCGAGGAGCTTTGTTAATGCGTGTATCCTTCTTCATTGTTAATGCGTGTATTCGTCTTCATGTTTTTCATGAATATAGCAAATGGCTTGAATCCTTTCTATGGTGTTCTTATTGAGAGTGAGACAGGACATATTTGTGGTATTCATTCTTTTTGGTTTTGTTGATCAGCAGATGATCTTTCAGAGCACTTGGGTGCAATCTCTTGGTTATAGTCTTCATATATACAATACACTAGAGCCCCGACTTGCGTCGATCTGATTTGAGTCGTTTCGATTTTCGTCGCTTTTTAAAAATTAACAAAACTCAGCTTGCGTTGTTGAAATTTCAACTTGTGTCGATTAAATTTAGCTATAGAATCCGAATTTTTAGGAATGGAGGAGGATGATATTAATGAACTTTTATTGTCTCACGATGAGGAGTTTGATAATGAGTGATTTTTTAAGAACTATAGGAACAATTTTCAAAAAAAAAAACCCATAAAATTCAGAAAAATGTATGAAATCTTTATTTGAATCGATAGTACGGTCGGTCCATATAATTTAATGTTTGAGGGTTATTTCATGCAAATGTTGACCGCGACTGCGTCTCAAATGGTCCATCCGATTAGTCCAATTTTTTCATACTCTTTCCAACATTTCGGCCGGTATCTCACGAATAAATGCTTCAATGTTGCCTTCCAATGCGTCAACTGAAGCGGGCTTGTCTGTATAGACATGAGCTTTAACATAGCCCCACAAAAAATAGTCTAAAGGCGTTAAATCGCACGATCTAGGCGGCCAATTGACCGGTCCCCACGTGAAATAAAATGTTCACCGAACTCGCCTCTCAATAACTCAGTTGTTACGCGTGCTGTGTGACATATGGCACCTTCTTGTTGAAACCACATGTCATGCAAGGCAAGCTCTTGCATTTTGGGCAAAAAAGTTGGATATCATCTCACGGTATACCATGAATACCATTCACAGTTACGTTACGATTCGCAGCATCTTTGAAGAAGTACGGTCTAATGATGCCACCAGCCCTTAAACCGTACCAAACTGTGACTTTTTCTGGATGCATTGGTAGCTATTGCAATGCTTCTGGCTGATCTTCACTCCAAAATCGACAATTCTGCTTGTTTACGTATCCATTGAGCCAAAAATGAGCTTAGTCGCTGAAGTGGATCTTCGGCCAACTTTCCAAGAGCCCATTCACTAAAAATTCTGCCTTGCGGTAGGTCGTTCAGCTTCAATTCTTGCACCAGCTGTATTTTGAAAGGCTTCACACCTAAATCCTTCCGCAAAATTTTCCACGTTGTTGAGTAACAGAGGCCCAATTGCTGCGAACGGCGACGAATCGATCATTGATGGTCATCATTAACACTGGCCGATACAGCTGCGATATTTTCTTCAGTTTGCACTCTACGTAAGCGTGTTGGTGGTTTAATGTCCAACAATGTAAATTTGGTGCGAAATTTAGTCACAATAGCCCGAATAGCCGCTTCAGTGGGTCGATTAAACTGACCATAAAATGGAAGAAGCGCGCGATGAACTTTCTTAACAGAGCACGCATTTTGATAATAAAATTCAATGACTTGCAAACGTTGGGCGTTTGTAAGACGATTCATGGTTAAATTATAAACCAAACTGAAGATGTTTGACAGTGAAACAAAACACGAAACGTGCGTGAGCAGTGTTGCCAAAAAGATAATAGCTAAAAAATCACCCGTTACATACATAATTGATCATTACAAACCTTCAGTCAGGATTATGACCTAGTTTCTCACACCACTTATATTGTGTGTGTTAATTTTATACATGAGTAGCGCAACCTACAGTTTAAAGTCGACTCCGAACGACAGATTTTTGAGAAACTTTTCATGGCAATTTTAATCAATTTTTTGCCAGAAATCTGCTGAGAGGAAGTCAGCGAAGAAATATTTTTTGTATTTTGTTTTGATGTCTGGCCTGGGGTTTTAACCCTGGCTTTACGTCTAATAAGCCAACACACTACCTACTAGACTACGGCGGCTCCAATGAATATTTATTATCCATTAATATTCAGCATGCTTTAGAAGATGATGTTATGATAAGTGATAATAAAGGGTCCGCCAAATAACTTTTTTTTAAATGCTTAAAAAAAACTACTGAATATTTTCTCAAATTTCTTTTTTTATTTGAAAGTACAATCCTTCCGGTTAATAATGGAAAATAATTTCATTCAAATGGTTGCCTCGGCTGGTCATGCAGTAGCCTACACGATCGGTCCAATTTTTAAGCACATTATCGATTGTGTGCAGCTGTATTTCACCAATGGCTTCACGAATATTGTCCTTTAAAGCGTCAATTGTCTCTGGCTTGTCCAACGGTGTCAAATCGCAGCTCCGAGGTGGCCAAACGAAATCAGCTCTGTGGCTGATAATGCAATCTTCAAAAATAAATAACAGGGCGCAAAACATCGAGTGTAGCTTCGGCTGTGTGGCACGTAGTGCCGTCCTATTGAAACCCAATGTTGCCATTATCCTCCTCTTCAATTTTTGTGAACAAAAATTCGTTCAACATGGCCCGATAACGATCGCCATTAACTGTAACGGCCGCTCCTTGCTCATTTTCGAAGAAAAATGGCCCAATTATGCCTCTGGACCAAAATCCGCACCAAACAGTGACTCGTTTTGGGTGCGTCGGCTTTTCAATGTATGCGTGCGGGTTTTCTGTGCCCCAAATGCGACAATTTTGCTTGTTTACATACCCGCCAAGATGAAAACGAGCTTCATCTGAAAAGATGATTTTTTTTTGCCAAAATCGGCATCTTCTGGTGTAGCCTACTGCATGACCAGCTGAGGCAGCAATTTGAATGAAATTATTTTCCATTATTAACCAGAAGGATTGTACTTTCAAATAAAAAAAGAAATTTGAGAAAATATTCAGTAGTTTTTTTTAAAGCATTTAAAAAAAGTTATTTGGCGGACCCTTTAAATTGCTTATAAAAATGAAAAAAAAACTATGAATCAATTTCGAAATCAACTGTGACCAAAATACATGTCAATCGTGACCGGTATATGCATCAAGTTTCACTAGTCAACTGTAAATTTGAGAAAATATTCAGTAGTTTTTTTTAAAGCATTTTCAAAAAAAAGTTATTTGGCGGACCCTTTATTTCTTTATAATAATTAAAAAAAACATTTACTGAACTAAATAAAATAATGAAAAATGTTTTCACACTTCTTTTTTATTCGAAATATTAAGTTTTTTGCTTCATATTGAATTCTTGGTCGCACTAAATTAAATTTCAATGCATTTGTATAGAAAAAGTTGATTCGATTAGTGTCGTTTCAATTTGCATCGCAATTCTCCTGTTCGCATTAACGACGCAAGTCGGGACTCTAGTGTATATAGTATTATATACATACATACATACATACATACATACATACATACATATACATATGTATGTATGTATATACAATATAAAATAATAAATTGTAATAATAATTTGAAAAATATTGACATTAAAATTATTGTAACAGACAAAGTAGCCAGCGGTTGATTAAACGTCCTTGTTGTTGTTATACAATTTTAAATAAATTTGATTTGATTTCATTGGATATAAGCGTTAATAACCTCCTTCCATCGCCTTTTAGAAAAAAAAACACAATAATTTTTTAAATTTTTTCCTAACATCTCTCACTGTTAGCTGTTGACATTTGTTCGCCTTCAAACCACATTTAAAGACATTCAAAGCTCAGGCAATATAAATAGAAATAAACAACAAACAACAAAAACAATTTTCAAATTTACAAACTTTTTTTTTTATGACTACAACAACGTATCTGTATCGATACATAATAATGTATGTATGTATGAACGAACAGCAGAGACTCTTGTGTTTTATTTTTTTTTTACTTCAAACAACCGCACTTAACCGCCAACGTGCAAAATTCAAATTCAAATACTTGTGCAAACACTCGGCTGTCACATCTACGTCTATGTATGTACATACATACATAGACTGGCAATGACAATGTGTATATACATATGTAAATATGTATATACATACAATATTATGTACATGCATACATACATACATATATAAAGGCAAATTAGAAAAAAATCTTCAAGTCTTGATGTAAGTATGACTGTTGGCCGGACTTATTTGGACAATACATATCACTTAAGCATTCTAAATAATATTGTATTGGTTTAATAAAACCAACAACAATTAAAAAAACAAAAAGAATATTAGAAAGATTGGTAGTTAAAAAATTTTTTTAAATTTCATCATTAAAATGAAATATGTATTTATGTACGTGTGTAAAGGGTGTTTTTTATAGAGGTATAGAACTTTAAGTTGCAATAAAACAACGATGGATTATTTATCCGAAAGATAATCTTGTGGCATTACATTTTAAATATGATTTCTGGCATATGACCGCCACGGCTGGCGCGGATGTAGTCCAATCTGGACGTCCAATTTTCGATGACTTTTTCCAACATTTGTGGCCGTATATCGGCAATAATACGGCGAATGTTGTCTTACAAATGGTCAAGCGTTTGTGGCTTTACCGCATTGACCAATGACTTTACATAGCCCCACAGAAAGTAGTCTAGCGGTGTTAAATCACAAGATCTTGGAGGCCAATTCACAGGTTCAAAACGTGAAATTAGGCGGTCACCAAACGTGTCTTTCAATAAATCTATTGTGGCACGAGCTGTGTGACATGTTGCGCCGTCGTGTTGAAACCACATCTCCTGGACATCATGGTTATTCAATTCAGGAATGAAAAAGTTAGTAATCATGGCTCTATACCGATCACCATTGCCTGTAACGTTCTGGCCACCATCGTTTTTGAAAAAGTACGGACCAATGATTCCACCAGCCCATAAAGCGCACCAAACAGTCAGTTTTTCTGGATGTAACGGTGTTTCCACATACACTTGAGGATTACCTTCACTCCAAATGCGGCAGTTTTGTTTGTTGACGTAGCCATTCAACCAGAAGTGCGCTTCATCGCTAAACAAAATTCGCTTATGAAAATCGGGAACAACGGTAATCTCGTTTTGGGCCCATTCGACCAATCTACGCCTTATTTGATGATCGTTTGGCTTCAAATCGAATTAACTGCTCTGATGGACGATTTTGTCGACGATAAAATGGACGTAGTGCGCGATAGGTTTTCCACACAGAACCATTATTTTCGAAATAAAATTGCACTATTTGCAAGCGTTGTTCAGGCGTGGGTCTATTCACGATGAATTGCCAAACCAAACTGAGAATAAATCACTTGACAGCTGTTAAATCGGTCGCCATCTTGAAAAGTAATGCCAACTTAAAGTTCTATACCTCTATAAAAAAACACCCTTTATAATAGTCTATTATTTTGCACAGCACTGTATGTATGTACGTATGTATGTCGGTTTTAGTATAGGGTGCAACAACAAGAGATGTAAGTAAATATTGAAAGAGATGGGTGACCTTTAACCTCAACTTTTCATTCATGACGAGTGCTCTATCAAGCATCCAACGCATTTTAATACTTCTTTGCTTTGTTGCTGTTCTTTTAATTCCGTTAAGCAGAGATTTGATCTAGAAACAACGGTTTCTTTGTATTTGTCGTAGCGATCGAGAACTGTGTTTTAATTGAATCCTAATTTTTCTCAAGAGGTGATCCTATGATATTCATTACGTATGTTATTCTCCGTTGGTGGATAGGCATCAGGGAGTTTCCTGGAATCTGGAACATCTAAGGATAACTGACCACTCTTAATTTTATAAATTCGAAAACATAATGAAATTTATTTCATTTTAGCCGAAATTTAAATCTGATTTGCTAGGTTTTGCAGCCTTAACACGACCACCTCAACCATAGATTGCTAACATATTCTAGAAACTAGAATAATTAAACGTCTAAAATGTTTTCACAGCATCATTTGAAGTTCAGCCGATTGGAATCCGGAAATTGAATCTGGTTTGACTTCTTTGTAATCGAAAAATATTTTATAAACTGACTAATATTGAAAGGAGGCTTGACAAACATGATCTTACATTTATTCATTGACTTGATCTTGACAGATCACAAGACATGGTCGGACGTTGAATGTCTTCGTATCAGTTGAATCTCAGATTGTCCCTTAAACTATCTGATTACGGTAGCATAATTCAGGCTCAAATAATCGCTATAAAGATAGTATCAAAGATTATTGAATAGAGATATTTCGTGCACATATTTATTGATACATACATTATTGGTCATTACAACCCTTCAGTTAGGATTACGACCTAATTTCTTACACCACTTATGTTGTGTGTGTTAATTTTTTATACTTGAGTGGTGGGGCCTACAGTTTAAAGTCGACTCCGAACGACAGATTTTTTTTTTTGAGAAACTTTTCATGACCATTTTATTTACTCCCAGAGTTTTTGCCAGAAATCTGCTGAGAGGAAGTCGCCGAAGAAATATTTTCGTTTTGATGTCTGACCTGGGGTTTGAACCCTGGCTTTAGTGTAATAAGCCAACACACTAGTATGCACGTAGTATGCTGGCTTATTAGACGTAAGGCCACGGTTCAAACCCCAGGTCAGACATAAAAACGAAATTTGATAAAAATATTTCTTCGGCGACTTCCTCTCAGCAGATTTCTGGCAAAAACTCTGACTTTAAACTGTAGGTCCCGCCATTCATACGCTGCAATCACAGAATCTATTTCGATGAAAATTTTTTAGTGAAATGCTTCGAAATATTCTCTTCCGAATTTATTGATCGATTATGGATGTGACATTATGACCTTCGATGCTCTTTTATGGGACGAATTTGTATCTGTATCTGTATCTGTATCTGATAAAAAAAAAATTAAGTATTTAAGCTTAAACGCATTTTGTAAGTGCACCAGCTGTGTGAATATGATTTTTTTTGTAAAACAGCTTGTTCGTTCGCGTTAATCACAAAATACGAAACTTAATTATTGTAAGGCCGAATATTTTCAATGTTTAGACAACCCACATACTATTATTTAAAGCTACAGTGGAACTTAAGCTATCAAATGAGCAATAAAAAAGCAAATTAGGCCTATTAGATTCAACACATCACACAGAGTATGCAGACATTAATTACTTACTTAATTAATTGGCCATTAACAACCCGCTTAACGGATTTCGGGCTGCCGAAACACATCCTTCCAGGCGCCCCTGCTTCTTGCGCGCAGGGCTTCCTCGATTTGATCCTTCCAACGGATACAAGGTCGTCCTCGTCGCCGACTTCCGCAGATCTCCGCATCAAATACTCGTCTCGCCGGAGCATCCTCCTCCATTCGAACGACATGGCCGAGCCAGGCGCAGCCGCTAGATGTTAATACGCTGCACAACGTCTATTTCGTTGAGGAGCTTATACAGCTCACTGTTGAATCGGATGCGAAAATCATCGCCAACTCGCACTGGACCGAAGGTCTTACGTAGGACTTTTCTCTCGAATACTCTCAAGGCTGCTGCATCAGTGCTTAATAGGGTCTATGCCTCTGCGCCATAAAGAAGCACGGGGAGGATGAGCGTCTTGTAGAGTCTTAGTTTTGTCGTACGAGAGAGGTCTCTGCTACTCAATTGCCTATTGAGACCATAGTAGCACCTGTTGGCAAGAGTGATCCTGCGCTTGATCTCCAGACTGACATCATTTTTGGTGGTAACGGCAGAGCTAAGATAAATAAATTCCTTGACTGCATCAAAAGTATAGTTATCGGCCGTAATCTGAGAATCAATACGCCGCACGTCTCTACTTGTCGATAACATATACTTTGTTTTGCCCTCATTTACTGCCAGACCCATCTTACTAGACTCCCGTTCAATAGCACTAAAGGCAGCAGTAACATCTCGCTTGGTACGCCCTATGATGTCAATGTCGTCAGCGTACGCAAGCAACTGGACACTTTTTTGAAAAATAGTGCCATTGCGATGCACTCCCGCCTTTCGCAGAACACTCTCCATGACGAAGTTGAAGAGGTCGCATGGTAAGGGATCGCCTTGTCTGAAAGCTCGCAGGGTATCTAAAGTTTCGGAGAGGTCCATTCCCACCTTGACGGAGCTGCAGGAATTGCTCAAAGTCATTCTGCATAGCCTTATCAGCTTCGCAGGTATACCGAGCTCAGACATTGCGGCAAAAACACGATCCCTTATGGGGCATCAAAGGCTGCCTTATAGTCGACAAAAAGATGGTGTGTGTAGACTTGTTTTTCGTGGGCTTTTTCCAGGATTTGGCGTAGTGTGAAGATCTGGTCGATGGTGGACTTGCCAGGTCTGAAGCCGCACTGATAAGGTCCAATCAGTGTTTTGACGAGTGGCTTCAGTCGTTCACACAATACGCCTGTAAGAAAACCTTATATGCGATAGAGAGAAGGCTTATACCCCTGTAGTTGGCGCATATCGTAGGGTCTCCCTTTTTCAGGGAGGAATATGGAAACATGCTTAATCTTCTAATAAAATAAAATCAATTTTCGTTTTTTTTTTCAATTAATTTAAAATTAAATTTATTATTTAAGAGTAAACGTAAAATTTAACACATAAACTGAGAGAGTATGAAAAAGAGGAGAAAAATTTTAAATTTTTTAATTATTTATCAATGTGTGTAGAGGACATTTGTGTCGAGTGTTGAACTGGAAGTGTTTAAAAAAAAAACTTAAAGTTGTTGCTTAGAATTAAAGTGATATGGACAATACATATAAATTCATACCCAATAGGCAATGTCTTCGAAAAAGTTTGTACATAAAAATCAAAAGAGAATCAACGATATTTTTAAAAAATATTTTTTTTTTTTGGTTTTAACACAAAGGCATTGTTCTAGAGGTTTATGCGAGTAATAACGATTTTGAATAAGACTTATACTTATGATGGATGATGATGATGATGATGTCTTATGGTCAATTGAATTGATTGATATTGTTTGGTAGTTAAGAGTCATAGAAGTTTTAGTAAATAAAAGCACAATAAGAAAGAAAAAAGGAACAAAACATAAATATGAATATGAATATGCTGTGTATGTAAATCAGTATAAATAATAATTGATAACATAACGCTTTAGGTTTTCTTTGTAAGTCAGCGCGCTCTTTTAGTAAATATCGTAAGGAGGAGTGTGTGTGTGTATTATTCTATATTTCTGCTGGTTGATTTCAAAATTGTCCACATTAAGTCACTCATAATCGTTTCAACATGCGTTTTTTCTCCTTAATTAGTTTCTCTTTTTTCTTGTCCTGCAATTTTTTGTCGACAGCATGCTTTTTCGAACATGGACCATCATCGTCTTTGGAATCTGTTGATTTAGCAGTCAATGCATGAATTTCGGTCATCATTTTTGCCCGCTGTGAATAATCATCGTATCGTTCTAATAGCATTTTACCGGCTTCTTCATTTAACGCTGATTCAGCATTTGGTACAATAAGTAGGCATTTGATGGTTAGCAGTATATGTTTGATGCCCAAATCGGGTTTCCAATCCTTTTTCAATGTATTCACACAAATCTCACCGTTAGACGCCACATTGGGATGGAATATTTTGGTAATGAAGTAAGCCTTTGGTGGTGACTGGGGAAAATCTTTGCCCAATGTAAGCTTAGCACGAAATATACCGCCGCTATATGGTGTGCCAGCAGGTCCTTCGATCAGTGCTTGTATATCGGTGACATCAGCATCGTTTATTTGTATTTTAATACCCTCCAGGGGATTTTCAACCATACTTTGCATTTCCTTCATAACTTGCCTTATGGTTTGTGGTGAAAGATTTTCTACATTGGATATCTAAAATGGAAATCGAATAAAAGTTAAAGTTGTAAGATTAAATTGTACACTCATAAGCAAATAGATTTCCTTAAATTTAGAGTAATTTTGTTTAAGAATCGGGAAGATGGCACAAAGGCCAGTACAAAAAAATAATTACCCAAGCAGTGTATTTTGTGGTATAACTGAAGTATTGGAATTTTATGAAATTACTTTAGATGAGTGCTTGCGGTTTGACTCATAAACCTTGATAAGCACATGGCATTTAAAAATTGATTTCAAAAAATTCTGCTTTCGTAGGATCCAAAGTTTTGGGTTTCTTTTTTTCTTTTCTCGTGTAAAACATTAAAAATGTTCTTAAGGAAAAATAAACTTCTCAAGGTTATATAGCGAACAACATTCCCTACCACTGTCCTAGAACTATCAACCACCAGTTAAAGAAGACATACTCAATTGTACGAATAAATATTTAGAAGAAATAAAATCGTACTTAGAAAAGCATTGAAATGTTTAAAAATAACTTACCGAACTCATTTTTCTTGATGTTGTTGTTTCTATATATATATATGTATTTAAATGTAACTTGTAATTCTAGTCAGCCTTCCCTCCTATTTTGTTGTTGTTGTTTTAACTTAAAAAACCTTTCCTGTTGTCCTTCTTTCAATATCTCGTTGGGCTTTGAAGACAGTGAAGAAATTGTCTGCTGCAGTTGGCGTTTATCTAAAACGCCGTTGTATTTAAATAAAATTCCCTCTCTTCCTATTAACGCTGCCGCTATTTTTGAGACTTCTGCTGCTGCCACTTTCGTTTGGTTTGTTTTAAAGTTGTTGGTTGTATAAAGAAACGGACCTTTTTGGCGAATGTATTTCACAGTTTTGTTGTTCTTTGTTATTGTTTTCTGTTAAATTTAATTTCAAATATTATTTTGGTTTTGGTTAAACTTAAACTTTTGTACATAAAACGAAATAAAAGAATAAAGTTTTCTTATTGAAATAAATCAAATAATTCCTCAACAATATACACTCGCAATAAATACATAATAGAGCTGTAAACGTTTTGAATACTTTATAACTCGGGTACTCGGTAGAGAATGTTTTCGTTTTGATAACGACAGTATTGCCAATAGCAACAATATGCTTAGTGTAATATATATTTAAAATTAATTTCAAAGCTAATAAGTTATATGATCTTATTAAATACTATTTGGACAGGAAAGATAAAATAACAATATTTTTTCTTTTTTAATTTATTTGTCTTCGTTTCGATCCGTATAGACCTTATTTAATATACAAATCAAATTAAAGAAAAATAATATCTAAACCGTTTTAGAACACTGTTGAAATATAATTTCTATAGCGTATGCTATCACTTTGCAGTGAATGCCAGATAAGTCAAATTTTTTAATCTTCAATGGGCAATCACAGACGAGAACAATTATGCAGGCACAAAATGGCAGCTTTTTTGCAAGAGAGGTGAGGAGAGTGGTTTTTTGCTGGCATAATTTTTCAACCAGCATATACCCCGCACATGAACACAAGACCAATACACATACATTTATAAAGCAGCAGGTTCAGAAAAATTTTTTTATAGAGCATATTACACAAAGCAGAGTACATGTATACAATTTTATGCCAGATGAAATAGTCTCGTGTGTGACTGAAAGAACAAAAATTATGCGGCTTGAGAAATGGTCTCGTGTGTGATAGCGCATTCAGTAGCAAACAAAACAAAACCACAATGTAATCAGTGACGACACGGCATTTTGACAGTTAACTGTGTGTTTAGAAAGGGACAGCAAATATTACCAAAAAGTAATTCTGTCCCTCTCTGTTTTGTTTATTTATGTTTTTTTTTTAGTTTCTGGGGTGGGTTTTTTATATTGGCGGGAGTTAATAAAAAATGCAATTTTTGTGTAAAACTATTAATAAATAATAAAAACAACTAATAACAACAATAATTTTTAACTTTTCCTTTCAAGAAATTAAAAAATATTGGCAACTTTCAGCAAGAAAAATTTTTCATGAGCAGTAGGTCTTATTTTGATCTTGTAATATTTATCTTCTTAATTACCTCTTGACCGAAAATCACCCATATTTCGATTAATATTTAAATATTTAAGAATCTTTAAACTTTTCATTGAAGAAATTAAAAAATATTCCAAAATTTTTCCTTTTTTAACACAAAATAAATGTTTAATTACATTTAATTTTTCTGCTTTATCCGCCAGTTTTCACTCTGTATATCTGTTGCTTCTAACACATTTGATTCGCAAACCATTACATTTTTTTCTCCCTCTAAATTTACCTATGCTTTTATGTTATGAAGGATTTTCATCTGTCAAATCTTTCGTATCTGTTTATATGAAATTTTTATTCAGATATCAAAATGTTAACTATTAACAGTATTTAATTATGTACTACAATTTTATTTAATGAAGATAAAGGGTCCGCCAAATAACTTTTTTTTTGAAAATGCTTTAAAAAAAAAACTACTGAATATTTTCTCAAATTTCGTTTTTTATTTGAAAGTACAATCCTTCCGGTTAATAATGGATTTTACACACATTATCGATTGTGGTTTGCAGCTGTATTTCATCAATGGCTTCACGAATATTGTCCTTTAAAGCGTCAATTGTCTCTGGCTTGTCGGCATAACACTTATCTTTGACGGCACCCCACAAATGATAGTCCAACGGTGTCAAATCGCAGCTCCGAGGTGGCCAAACGACATCAGCTCTGCGGCTGATAATGCGATCTTCAAAAACAGGGCGCAAAACATCGAGTGTAGCTTCGGCTGTGTAGCACGTAGCGCCGTCCTGGTGAAACCAAATGTTGCCAATATCCTCCTCTTCAATTTTTGTGAACAAAAATTCGTTCAACATGGCCCGAGAACTATCGCCATTGATTGTAACGGCCACTCCTTGTTCATTTCATTTTCATTTTCGAAGAAAAAAGGCCCAATTATGCCTCTGGACCAAAATCCGCACCAAACAGTGACTCGTTTTGGATGCGTCGACTTTTCAATATATGCGTGTGGGTTTTCTGTGCCCCAAATGCGACAATTTTGTTTGTTTATATACCCGCCAATATCAAAGTGAGCTTCATCTGAAAAGAGGATTTTTTTTTGCCAAAATCGGCATCTTCTGGTGTAGCCTACTGCATGGCCAGCTGAGGAAGGATTGTACCGGAAGGATTGTACTTTCAAATAAAAAAAGAAATTTGAGAAAATATTCAGTAATTTTTTTTAAAGCATTTTAAAAAAAAAGTTATTTGGCGGACCCTTTAAATTGCTTATAAAAAATGAAAATTTTAAGTAAAAACTATGAATCAATTTGGAAACCAACTGTGACCAAAATACATGTCAATCGTGACCGGTATATGCATCAAGTTCCACTAGTCAACTGTAACCAATTTCCTATTTAACTTTCAGTAAAGTTTCAATTTTCATTGTTCATTAACATTCCGTATATCGGTTTGCTGCTTTAAAAGTAAATTTGATATTCGATTCTTCTTATATAGAACAATAAAATCATTATATTCTTCAATAGTTTTCTTATGGACTCTCTTTAAATGCTTTACGCAGCTAAAAAAAAGACAATTAATGATACATGTAAAAAATTTTAATAAGCAAGCAGTGTATACCTTGTTCGGCTGAAATATTCTTTACTACAAATCGTACATTTTGCTACGGGCTCATTCATATGGGCTGCCGTATGAGCTGTAAAATGTGCGCTGCGTATAGACTTATCACAATGTTTACAACGTACGAAATATTTTGGCTATCAAAAAGAGTTCTTTTTTGAAAATGTATACAAAAATTATATTCTCTGCATAACTTACTGCTTTTTTCGGATCTGTATTTATGGTTGCAGCCGAATGCGAAACCATGTGCCTTTCCAAATCTATTTGACGGTAATATTGCTTAGAACACAAGGTGCATGGTATCATCTGACCCAAATGTATACGTCTATGTATATTAAGGCCACCTTTCTCATAGAACGCTTTACTACAGAACTCACATTTGTGACGCTTTTCACGATTCTCTTTGTGTGTTTTCATATGAGAGTAAAGATTTGTTTTATTGAACAACTTAAGACCACAAACAGGACAGGTTTCTTTACGTTCACGATTTTCAATATGGGTTTGCTCATGCCTTTGTACCGCATATTTATTGCGTATAATTCTTGCTATAATATAAATATGTTGTAGAGTAACTGGTAACAATTCATAGATATACATATATATTGTGAAATCAGAAAATAGAAGAACTATAAGCTTAAGTTACTATTGTATTAAAAATCTATTGATAGGGTAATAAGTACTTACAGCAAATAGAGCACACTCCGGGTTCTTTCTTTTCTTTACATTTATTTTCGTGTCTGGGCTCAACATTTTTAATATCATCATTTGAATCAGTTTCAGTATAATTGCACTCTTCCTGTTTTTGCTCTTTGCAATTTTCACTCTCCGTGGTTATGCTTTTAATATCATTAGCAGCAATGGCTACAGTTTTTGATTTTTTAACTCTAACTGCACGTTTCCTTTTCGATGTACTCACTTCTGATGAATGATTTGGGGGTTCTTTTAAAAGTTCATCTGCTTTAAACTCCGTTTTTGATTTTGTACCTCTTGTTTTAGTTCTAATTGGTTTTTCCACTACCGCATATTCCTTTACTTGTTCAACAGGTTTCGTTGGAACTTCTTCATCAGGATCATCATTTACATCTATTATTTCAATTGTTCCCACTACCATAGATTCTTCTACTTGTTCAACCGGTTTCGATGGAACTTCATCATCAGGATCATTATATACGAAATAATCATCTATTATTTCAATTTTTTCCACTAACACAGTTTCAAATTCTGTTGGTGCATATTTAACATCCCCAAGTGTGTTGTGATCCGTGGATGTATTTATTGTCAAATTGCCTGCCTCAAATTTTATTTGTAGACTGTATTTTTCTTTGAAGAATTTTTGCGTCTTCAATGCTTTTAAAATTAATGTATGTGTGCTGACTAAAGCGTTGCAACAATTGTGGCATAACATTTGTGGGAATGGATCTGTGTCTAAATAAAATCATACAACTGTTGGTTAATAAATCCACAGCCCACCGCCAATTGCTTCTATACATACCAGGATATTCCAATTGAGTATATTTATAATAACAATCTTTGTAAGTCATATCGTAATATTGCGACAATGCTGTATTCCAGTCCAAACAAACACTTTCCTCCAGACATATACGGCAGATATCCTTTTTAGATTCAATTGAATTCATTTTGTTACTTTCTTTGATTCTCCGCGAAAATATTTTGTTTTCTTTTTTAACAAATGTAAACAATGCATTCATCACTAATTGATAACAGCATAATAAATTTGAGGTTATAGCAAAGACACACTTGTGACTGGTTTGAAAATATTCAAAAATAATTCATTTTGTAAATTGTGCTGCGAAAGTGTAATGAAATGTGAAAGGAAAAATTGTGAAATTGTGAAAATAATCGTGATTAATGTACAGATATTTACAAACAGTGCTTCGTTGCGGTATATGATCAATTCAGTTTGTGCAGTTTCGGTTGGTCTAGGTTTCGATTACCTTCCAAATCTTTTTATTTTCGTTGCTGGTTGTGCAGCAACCGAAGTGATGTCCTGTTAGTCAGGCGGCTCATAGCGCGTCCTTTCTATGTATGCACAGTAAGTGCTAATCTAGCTTCCATTTGGACTGTACTCCTACTACTGTAACTCGAGCTTCTATTTGGCTCGTGTTGTTACTCGACTTAAGGACAAAGGCTGCGTCTCGGTAAGTTATTTAATACAGTTTATATATTCAGGTATATATTTATTATTTACATATTTTTTATTTATTTATAAAAATATCTGAAATGGAAAGTTTAAAAAACAAATTTGGTTTGGGTGCCGAAATTGAGTCCAACATGTATGTTCTGTATCGATGACAATGAATCATCGGAAAACTTTCTTGGCAACTGTAGGTCAGTAATAAGTCCCAGATGTAAACACCTGGACGTTTGTTAGGGCAATAGTCTTGGAGGAGACATTATGAAGATCGTAAGTACTAAGGCACGACTATAATAAGTAACCCCATGCCAGAAGTTGCCAAGGATAAGCTAGCGGTCATTTGGCCAACGATCACAATGCTTTAAGGATGTTTGGTGGATGAAGTACCGCATGCTGTATAATGTATATTTAGTCTGCTAATGCTACTGTGCAATTCCACCTCGCACATCTACTTAATGAATAAAAAAATTCTTATAAATATATCCTATCAATATTATAAGGCCATTTTAAAATGAATAAAAAAAACGAAATTTATTCATTGTTACTCTGTATATCGGCTTTCTGCTCTAAAAATAAATGCGATATTCGATTCTTCTTATACATAACAATAAAATCATTATATTCTTCATTAGTTTTCTGATGCACTTTCTTTACATGCAGTACGCAGCTAAAAAAAAAGACAATTAATGATACATGTGAAAAATTTTAATAAGCAAGCTGTGTATACCTTCCTCGACGGAAAAATTCTTTACTACAAATCGTACATTTCATTAACGGCTCATTCAAATGGGCAGCCGTATGAGATTTAAAACTTGTGCTGAGTATAGACTTATCACAATGTTTACAACGTACAAAATATCTTGACTACGAAAAAATTTGTTTCATAAAAATTTATACAAAAATTATAATCTCTGTGCAACTTACTCTTTTTTTCGTATCAGTATTTATGGTTGTAGCCGAATGCGAACTCATGTGCCTATCCAAATCTATTTGACGGAAATATTGCTTAGAACACAAGGTGCATGGTATCATCTGACCCAAATGTATACGTCTATGTATATTAAGGCCACCTTTGTCGTAGAACGCTTTACTGCAGAACTCACATTTGTGACGCTTTTCACGATTCTCTTTGTGTATTTGCATATGAGAGTAAAGATTTCTTTTATCAAAGAACTTAAGACCACAAACAGTACAGGTTTCTTTACGTTCACGATTTTCAATATGGGTTTTCTCATGCATTTGCACCGCATATTTATTGTGTAATATTTTTGCTATAATATAAATATGTTGTAGAGTAACTGGTAACAATTCATAGATATGTATATTGTGAAATCAGAAAATAGCAAAACGCTAACCCCTATAAGCTTAAGTTACTATTTTATTAAAAATCTATTGATAGGGTAATAAGTACTTACAGCAAATAGAACACATTCTGGGCTTTTTCTTTTCTTTATATTTCTTTTTCACTTTGGGCTCAACATTTTTAGGTCCACCCTCTTTCTCAGTTTTAACATCGTCCTTTGTATCAGTTTCAGTATAATTGCACTCTTCCTGTTTTTGCTCTTGACTACTCTCCGTGGTTATGCTTTTAATATCATTAGCAGTACTAGCTACAGTTTTTGATTTTTTAACTCTAACTGTGCGTTTCTTTTTCGATGGTCCCCTTTCTAATGAATGATTTGGATATTCTTTTAAAGGTTCGTCAGCCTTAACCTCCGTTTTAGATTTTGCACTTCTTGTTTTAGTTCTAATTGGTTTTACCACTATCGCAGATTCTTTCACTTGTTTAGGCGGTTTCGTTGGAACCTCTTCCTCAGGATCGTCATATACAAAATGATCATCTATTATGGGCTCCAATTCAATTTTTTCCACTAACACAGTCTCAAATTCTGCCGGTGCATATTTATTATCCCCAAGCCTGTTGTGATCCGTGGATGTATTTATTGTCAAATTGTCTGTCTCAAATTTTATTTGTAGACTGTATTTTTCTTTGAAGAATTTTTGCGACTCCAATGCTTTTAAAATTAATGTATGTGTGCTGATTAAAGCGTTGCAACAATTGTGGCATAACATTTGTGGAAAGGGATCTGTGTCTGAATACAATCATACAACTGTTGGTTAATAAATCCACAGCCCACCGCCAATTGCCTATATACATACCAGGATATTCCAATTGGGTATATTTATAATAACAATCTTTGTAAGTCATGTCGTAATATTGCAGCAATGTTGTATTCCAGTCCAACCAAACACTTTCCTCTAGACATATACGGCAGATATCCTTTTTAGATTCAATTGCATTCATTTTGTTACTTTCTTTGATTCTCCGCGAAAATATTTTGTTTTCTTTTTTACAAATGTAAACAATGCATTCATCACGAACTAATAACAGCATAATAATTTTGACGTTATAGCAAAGACACACTTCCGACTGGTTTGAAAAATATTCGAAAATAATTCAGTTTGTAAATTGTGCTGCGAAAGTGTGATGAAATATGAAAAGTGAAAGAAAAAATGTTGAAATTGTGAAAATATTTGTGATTAATGTACAGAAATTTACAAACAGTGCTTCGTTACGGTGTATGATCAATTCAGTTTGTGCATTTTCGGCTGGTCGTTGTTGTATATATTTCGATTACATTCCAAATCTTTTTATTTTCGTTGCCGGTTGTGCAGCAACCGAAGTGATTTCCTGTGCTTTCTATGTATGCACAGTAAGTCCTTACCTAGCTTCCATTTGGATTGTACTCCTACTACTGTAACTCGAGCTTCTATTTGGCCTACAATGTCTTCTATTGTTGTTACTCGACTTAAGAACAAAGGTTGCGTCTCGGTAAGTTATTTAATACATTTTATATATTCATGTATATATTTATTATTTATAAAGTTTTCATTTATTTATAAAAATTAATCAAATGGAAAGCTTGCAAAAAAAAATAAGTTTGGGTGTCGAAAACCAAAGTTGTTTTGAGTTCAACATGTATGCTATGTACCGATGACAATGAATCATCGCAAAACTTTTTTGGTAACTGCATATCGTTAATAGGTACGTCCCAGATTGAAACGCCTGAAAGTTTGTTAGGGCAATATTCTTGGAGAAGACATTATAGGGATACCTTATGAAGATCGTATGGTCGCAGTACTAAGGCACCTCATTACGACAATAATATGTAACCCCAGGCCAGAAGTTGGCAAGGGTGAGCAAGCGGTCACCTGGCCAACGATCACAATACTTTAAGGATGTTTGGCGGATGAAGTAGCGCATGCATGTAAAGTCTACTGTGCAATGCCACTTCGCACATCATGATAGTCGGCAGCACAGACGTAAGCAGTAGAGATAAGTATAGTCTTAGATAGTAGCATAGTTAATCGAAATTTCCTCCATTTGCGAAGATTTCTCCTCCTTAAAATAGTATGATTGTTGTTTTGCTCTATCTAGTGTTTAATCTCATTAATATACACAAATAACTTAATTCCAAAGCACCTTATTGTACGCGCCTCAGACCATTTCATTAAGGACTTCTGCTTGTGTGAATCCTTATTAGACTGTGCTCTGTTTGTTACCGCAGAGCGTGTGGTAAAAAGCTTATGTCATCCATCTAGACTTCCATACATTCTATTCAGTGCATAGAAACATAGGGCACGTTATCAAATATATGTTCTATATACAGAGTACCATCTTCCTGTTATTAAAAGACTCCTCAATAAGTCCCACTGTATCTAAAAATCTATTTACATATCATATACATCAATCTGACCGTCCTGTACCCTGGTCATTTGGAAATTTTGGGAAGCGAATCGGCAACATTCTGAGTTTTGTGAGAACAACAAGGTTAGGTGAAATATTGTCGAGAAACTCCATACAGAAATGTTTCTCCTGTGCCTTAGCTTGGTCTGTTTTAGCCTGTATCATAAAATTTGATTTAAGGAAAAATTTAATAGCTGTAAGTCAACAAGATCTCAGTAGATTTGGCCATTGAAACGTGTTTGGATGCTTTGGTGGATTTGTCATTCTGTTCACGATCAGATAACTTCAAAATAAAACAATAAATTTCGTAATTTGTTGTTGTTGTTGTTCTTTTTTTATGAAGTTTATTTAACATTTCTTTAATTATTGTTTAATTTTTATTATTTGTTTTCAATATGTTGTAGATTTTTAAAAATAAATACGAAACATTTAACATACAAATACACTGACAATATATAAAATACAAACTTGAAACTAGAACAGGAAGAGGGCATGGGGATGGGATTGGTATTAAATGGAAAATATTTCAAATATAAAGGAATTAAAACAAAATAAAATTAAATTTATACAATATTTGGATAAAAACTTTCCTGTATAATTGTATAATTGTAATTATAAAATTTTTTGGGTAATTAATTGTAAATCCAATAAATAGTATATGTATTTAAATTTAACAATTTATGGCTTTAGGACTTTTGGATTTGTGTTTTTAATATCATCTTATAAACATATAAATTTTTTATGTTTTAATTGAATTCGTACAAATGCAACTTCATAATCAATATTATTTTAAGAAATATGTTTTTTTTATTTTGTTTTTAAAAATTATAGTTTTTTATTTTCAATAAAATTGTTTGTAATTAGCACATATAAAACGTTGAATTTTTATACATAAGTTAGACACAAAATGAAATTTAATTAAGAGCTTGTTTGTAATAAATTTGGAATTTTTTTTGTTGATGCTGTCAGCATATTGGAAAAATGGAAAAAAAATTTCTCACAAAGACTAGCTGAATTGGTTTACGGATGGCTAAATAGTCATTCCACCCACTAAACGCAATGGGAAAATAAAGTCACATATCATTTGCACTAAAAGGTATGTATATGTTTCGTAGCTGTGTGAAATTTGTGTTGTTATATGGTAGCGGAACTTGGAACACCACTAGCATAGATTTACAGTTATTTGTGAACCGATATGTATGCAAAATATTAAGTATTCACTGTCCAAACACCAGAAGCAACGAATGTCATAATAGTCTATACATACTTACATAACATAATTGGTCATTACAACCCTTCAGTGAGCATTACGACCTAGCTTCTCACACCTCTTATGTTGTGTGTGTTAATTTTATACAGGAGTGGCGGGACCTACAGTTTCAAGTCGGTTCCGAACGACCCTGATTTTTGAGAGACTTTTCATGACATTTTTACTTATTCTGAGAGTTTTTGTCAGAAATCTGCTGAGAGGAAGTCGCCGAAGGAATATTTTTCCATATTTCGTTTTTATGCCCTTTGGGCCAACGGTATGAATTTATAAAATTAAAATACCAGAACTGTATTACCGAAAATTACAAAATCAGTTTCTGGAATCCAGTATTTAATACTGAGTCAAGATGTCACAAAACTGTAGTTTGCAAAAGCTACATGTAATTTTTTATAGTCAAAATATTTTAAAATACTTTAGAAAACTTTTTTTTTTCGATTACTTTTATAATATTATTGAATTGCAAAGGACATTATTTTCTAATTCAGGCGACGATAAATAAATCGTTTTAGAAAACGAAAGTCAATTACTTTTCACTTGCATGAGTTCCTCATCATCATGCATAAAAGAGACTTAAATTTTTGAATTATTCTGTCCTTTAATTAAATTTCATTTTGTGTATTTAGTCGTGTTTGCATTAAAATTTCTTTTTAGTTTTTTAGTTTTAAATTACATGTTTGTATTTTCCTTTGTTTTTTAATTTAATAGATTTTTATTATAACAGTCTTTCATGGCATTTGAAATGATTTTCAAATAAAAATTTTATAATATTTCTTATTAAACAATTTCAAATATGAAATTAACATTATTTATTCTTATATATACATACATACATATGTATATTATTGTACATATTATGTACGTTTATTACACTTAAATACATTTTTAATTTTTTAAATTTTATATATGTATTGTACAATGGGTCAATTCGACCTCCGGGTACTGTACTTGTCTTAATTAATTAATAGAGGACGTGTACTTGCCTCTAACCATGTATGTTGTATAACTAAATAATATTATTAATTATTTGTTTTTATTATTAAATATGACCTATGTACACTAAAGTAATGCTAAATGAAGGACTTTTCAATAACTTGATGCTCGAGGCAATCGTTTATAAAATTCTAACAATTGATCGAGATAAATCGAAACGTATTTCGTGATCTCTGTAGAAAGTTCCGTAATAAGTCTTTTACTAAAAAAACAGCATTAGTCCCTGTTGTAAAGGGCAATTTTTACAAAATGTTTTAGGATGAGGCAAAGAATCAAGTCTTGCTCAGCAGTTTAATATTTTGAGATTTTTTTCATACGTATATACATATACATAATTAGTCATTACAACCCTTCAGTCAGGATTACGACCTAGTTTCTCACACCACTTATGTTCTGTGTGTTAATTTTATACATGAGTGGCGGGACCTACAGTTTAAAGTCGACTCCGAACGACAGATTTTTGGAGAAACTTTTCATGGCAATTTTTATTTACTCTCAGTCGCAGAAGAAATACTTTTTGTATTTTATTTTGATGTCTGGCCCGGGGCTCGAACCCTGGCTTTTCGTCTATTAAGCCAACACACTACCTACTAGACCACTGCGACTACTATTTTTCAATTTGTCTAAATTAGATAAGGGTTTTGAAACAAAGCATACCGATACCCATACAGTAATTTCTAAAGATTAAGGGCCTGTTTCTGTAAGACGACTAAGTCGACAGCCTGTTTGTATGGAAAACACAAATCAAAACCCATACGAAACGACCTCTTTTCACTTTTTTTACATGTTTTGTAAGACTTTTTTCTTTTTGTCCACAAGAATTCCAAATATTATGCCAACTAGCCTAAATTTGTCTCAACTTCGTGTTGGCAGAATTTTTAAATTTTTTACATATTTTTTTGGCCAATTTATAGTAGAACATTACTTTAGCGAAAGCCATATGTATACTTAATATTTTTAATAAGTATTAATTTTTATAACCAAAATATTCTTTGTATTTAAGCTAAGAATTATTTAAAATTAGCTAACGTACTCATTAAGCAATATCATTCAATGTTATTTTTAAAAACGTAACATTATTACTTAAAATTAAATAAGAATATTTCTTTATTATTTAACAAACATATGTGTAATTATGTATACAATCGTAAATTTTTAAAATGTGTCGTCTACTTAATGAAATTTATTTCAAAAAAAAAAGAAAATTTCAAATATATTGAATAAATATTCGACCAAATTTTTCTTTGTTAATCAACAATAAAACAATTAATTTATGAAAAGACAACTGTGATTGGATTTGAGAGTGAAAATAATAATTACAAGAGTTTTAATAAATTTAAAAACGATTTTCAAATTTGGAATTATATTGAAAAAATTTATCATTTTGACTGATGCAAAACTGTGTTGTTTAAAACATTTAAATTTCTTCTTCTTGTGTTGTATGAAAGAAATGCCTTTACTTTCTCAAACTCTATTCATAAAAACTCGATATCAATAGAAGGTGTAGTAAAAATTATTGCATTATTTGAAAATGAAACTGTACGCTTTGTACCGTTTTGCACTTCTCGTAAATTATCCTCAACAATACAATCCATAGACAGAACCAGTTGCTTCAGGAGAAGCAGTAGAAAAATGCGCGACTTGGTGTAATCCTGATGGAAACTGTGGCTTTCCCAATCAACCATTTTTAGTTTTCTCAGATTATTTCTTACCAAATCGAACTTTCGGGTCTTCTGTCATTAACCGGATACGTTATGAATACTTTTTGACACGGATATTGTGTATCTGACTCAATTCATTGCATCAGATTTAATGAATTCACTCCTTTGTCGGGATTTTGAAACGATTAGATTGTTGTGGTTAAGTTGTTACACTATGTTTGTTCCGTTTGTCTCTTTTCTTTTATCGTTATCGATTAGTAAAACCATTTATTGTAAAAACATTTGGTTTACTTTCACTTCAGCTTGATTTGTGTCTTGTTCGAGTTTAATTTCACCTCAAACCAACCGACTATTTTCATTTGGTTATTTCCTTTTTGGAAAATTACTAAGATTATATGAAATAATTATAATTTTTTTTAATTTAAAATATCGTGCTAATGTTATGTTACTCGTATTGTAACAAAAAAAATTCTAATTTCTTTATTTACGATTGTATATATACATTTATATAATTATTGTAGAAATTATATTGAAATTAAAACTACTCATAATTGCTGTCCAATTAAAATCTGCAAATTTTCTTTATAAAGAAAAAAAGATAAATTGAATGTATTTTTTTTTTATAGTACTTTACATTTCCTTAATTTAAAACCTTTAACAATTTGCTAATCAAACAAAATTAAAACAACCATTTTTATGTTTATACAGTTGCTAACAAAACTAAAGACACATGTCTACGTTTTATAAAATTTTACGAACTGTTTTATTTTAAATACAATTTATCTACTTTATATATTTTTTATTTCATATTTTTTATTTCAATTTCCTTTGAATATTTCCTTTTTATATTGTCTTATTTGTTAATAACAATTTAGAATAAAATTCAAAATTCTTTTAAATAGGTAACCTTTATAAATTTTAATAACTCGAGACCGAACTCTCAACAATAGACAAACAACCATTGCTTGTACTTCACAATACTGGCAAGTTCAGGGCATCTATAATGTACTTCGCTTCCAAAAGAAAATGTTTCTTTTTTGTCAATGATTTAAAAAAAAATTGAAATGTTCACACACTAAATCCTTAGATCACAGTCCATTGCATTGGAATTATTCCAATTATTAGAGGAATATAAGACAGTCTTCTTTTTATTCTATTGGTTTAAAAATCGAATGCAAATGAACTTCACTTTTATTATCAGTTGCTGGAGGACGGACAATGCAAATGAAGTCACGCTCATTTTGCCATTGAAGATTACTTTGTGGGTGGGAGTTTAGCAAACTAGATTGTCTTAAGAACCCATTAGCAACAAGGGCTTAAAGATCCTGTAGATGGTGTCGGGGAATCGCCATTATTTCCATTCTCTCATGAAAACATACGTGTAAGTTCCAACCTAGTATCAGGAGGACGCTATTGCCATTCTGGCCATTTTACTTCAAAGAATGTTCTATGATTCATACTAGTCCAATTTACATTTAATTTTAAGTTTCGGTGAGAAGATGTTTATGTCCAGATGGAATTACTGGCTCGGTTATGGAAGGCAACTGAACTTCAATCGAATTGCCCGTTGCCAAAGATATTATTAAAGACGGCAACTGACAATTAACATTTAAACATTTCACTAAAAAAAAATACTTTTTGGCAACTACAAACTTTTTTGTTCCCAGTGGTTGTGGCAAGACCACAGAAATTCGGTTGCCATTCATAATTAGTAGTAGTAATCAAATTCAAGATATCGACTTCTTTGTAAAAATTCAATAAGCCGAGTATTTGTTGTTGTTGTTGTAACAGTTCGGCTGTTGTCTCCGGAAGCTTTACCCTGTATTTAAAGTATAAGATGATAAATTTAATTTAATGTATTTGGTTGGTTGCGTGCCATGTTATTCGGTGGAGATGGGATGGATTAGAGATGGGATTGTTAGTTGCTGGTTGTGTGTGTATGTTGTCATCGTCATGTAGACGGTAGTCCGAGGAAGTGCGCTGTAGTCGTAGGATTCTGCCATAGATCTATGGGTCGCAGGGCTGTCAGTTTGGCTGGGCAACTAAAGATGTGCGCCGAGTCGTGTGGTGCCCGGTTGCATAAGGGGCAGCTATCCGGGATAATCCTCGCCCTGCCGAGTATTTGTTGGTGTAAGCAGTGAACTGAATTATATTTTACCGCTGTTATTATAATACAATGCACAGGACTGATTGTGTAGCAAGAAATGAGTGAATAAGCGGCAGCACATGGGGTCGATGTCGAAGTCGATGTCAGCCTGCATATTACCAAAGAAAATAAAGTATAAAGAATGTGCATTTTAACATATTGTGGAATATTTTTCAAAAATATTTCATGACGCGGGGGGAAAGATAGAAGAGAATGATACAGAAACCAAGAGCGTAACAATGCGTTTTTGTTGTTTGACCACTTTTTATTTATTTTTCTGGTGTTAAATGGCACCAATGTCCCTCAGTGGAAGAACATCTTCGGCTTTTTACACACATAGGACACGAACATCAAGAATGTTCGTTAAAAGAGCGTAAAAATCTTGTCAGTTCTTAAAGAAGAAGGTTCATGTCGCTTTTTTCAGACTTCAATGATACACCCAAAGGAATATCACAGTAGTATTCACTAATATCAATGAGAAATGATTTCGATTTTTGGAAGAATACTTGCCAAGTTAAATACGGTGGCTTAGTGTCTTAGTGCAGTACAAGTTTTCTATATTTTCCGATCACATATAGGATATCATTAGGTTAATAAGTAGGCTTGACATTATTACTAACAATTTTCCTCTAGGTTAACACATGCCTATGGTTATGGATTAGTGAGTGAGAGAGAGAAAATAAGTTAAGAGAATTTATTTATTTACAGCCATATAAAAGTGTTAGTAATATGTACTCTATTTTTATTTTCATTTCATCAACATACATATGTAAAGCTGTCTATCTTTGGCTTAATAATTTTAGATAAATAAAAATAAAATAATAAATTGATTTTATTATTAAAAGAACATAAAGCTATCCATCTTTGGCTTAAAAATTAAGCCATGTTTTTTAGATAAATAAAAATAAAAAGAATAAAAAACCCATTTTTTTTATTAAAAGAAAAAAAAACGAGCATTCCAAAGCATTTAAAAAAATATTCTATGGGACAAAATAAAATACGACCAGCTAATGTCATAGAACATATTTAACACAAAATATTCTTCGAGTGTTATTGTGAAATAAAATGATAAAGCATCCGCAGCACATGTATTCTTGTCGTAGTCTGATCGACAACTAAATCAAAAACACAAGAATACATACACATGTACATACGTACGATGAGAGCAACACATTGTTACGCTCTTTGTTTTTGTTCATTTTCCTTCTGTCTTCCTCCCTCTAATCAAGAAATGATTTTTAAAAATATTTTGGTGAGAGCGGGTCGTAATGTTACAACCCGCCATAAGAAATTTTACTTCTACATGATGCGTATTCTTTATATCCATATTCTTTGATATTACCCAAGTCAAAACAAAAACTTTTCACATTAACATAAAGAAATATAAAAAATCGTAAAAATATGTCGAATCGCATAAAAGAGTCAATAAGTTCGAGACTTTTGTTTTTCTCTCTTCTTAATTGAAAGAGCAATACTGTTCCTTTCAACAGTTAAAACGTGGTTTACTTTACTATTAAAAATTATATTCCTTAGTGAAAGAAACATTTTGTACATCCATATTTAAACTATAAATAGTTATCAACTTTGTCCAGTTGAAACATGAGGATAATTTAAACGATTTTTATTTTGAAAATGCTTAACGTATTGACTATTAGAAATAAAAAAAAATTCACAAATAATTTTAATATTCATGGCAACCCATAACAATGTAGTTTTTTTAATAGTAATAGTATATGTAAGCCAATAATTTTCAACAATTTCTGTTTTTTTTTGTTAGCAACTGTATAATTATAAGTTTGTATGTATAATATTGAAGTTAATATTTATAAAGATAAAAGTAATATACAATATAAAAATGTAACTATTAATAGTATATGTAGGTAGGTAGATTTAAATTAATTAAAATAGTATGTATGTAATTAAAATATACGATATTACTTAAAATAAATTTAACAAAGTTTTAAAAATTTAATAACATAATAATAAAATTTATTAGTTTTTAATATTAAATTGCACCATTTTGTTTATTTTTATTTATTTTTTTGTAATTATTTTAATTAATTAATTATATTTTATATTAAACAATTAGACACACAGTGTAGAGCATAATTATTGCAACAATTTTTATTCTTATATAGTAAATTTATTTTTTATTTTATTATAAAGACTTTTATTTTATATATATTTATCTAACTAAACTAAAATATTTATTACAATTAAATCTTAGTTTACATTTATATTTATTGTTATAGTAATTTTTATTTTTTGTTTGCACTTTTTATTATTATATCCTTTAAATTTCTATATAAAATATGTTATTCAGTAATTTTTATTTTCTTTGAAAGAAAATATTTTATAAGGTAACATGTTAAGAAACCTATGGTTGTCTACCTTATCTCATCTTAATGGGTAGTAGTTTTCTTCTTCTATTTTTTTTCTTTAATACCTATTGTTTGGTTCACTCGAGCGGTTGTTTGTTTTTTATTTTTCTTTTTTCTTTTTTTCTTCTAATTTTGGTTTATGATCATAGTTCTAAATTGTTATTGTTATTGTTGTTTAGTTGTGCGTCAGTTTCGACGGCATTACAATATGTTGCTGACTTAGAATTCTGTTGCTGTGACTGCACTTTATTATCTTGTTCTTCTTGTTGTTTTGGTTGTTCATGCGTTGTTTCTAAATCATTGTTAACATTTTTCGTAATTAATTCACTATCACTGCAACTACTTTCACTACATTTTCGTTGAACTTCAAATTCGTTGGTTATATTTATATACAGTTCTTGTTGTTTTTGATGTTCCTTCTGGAAAATTAAAAATATATTCTACAATTATTGATTTATCTGAACTTTTTTATAATCCATCCTACTTAATATTCAATGTTCATATAAAGGGTGTTTTTTATAGAGGTATAGAACTTTAAGTTGGCATTACTTTTCAAGATGGCGACCGATGTAACAGCTGTCAAGTGATTTATTCTCAGTTTGGTTTGGCAATTCATCATGAATAGACTCACGCCTGAACAACGCTTGCAAATAGTGCAATTTTATTTCGAAAATAATGGTTCTGTGCGGAAAACGTATCGCGCACTACGTCCATTTTATCGTCGACAAAATCGTCCATCAGAGCAGTTAATTCGATTAACCATGGAATGTTTTCGCACCACGTTTACTCTTATTGATAACTCGCATCCCCAGAGACGCTGTACGGTGCGTACAGGAGAAGCTATTGCTGCTGTAGAGCGTAGCATTGAGGAAGACCCGAATGAGTCCATCCGCCATCGAGCACAGGAATTGGATCTGTGTCCAACCACTTTATGGAAGATTTTGCTGAAGGATCTTGGTTTGCGTGCTTACAAAATCCAACTCGTGCAAGATTTGAAGCCAAACGATCATCAATTAAGGCGTAGATTCGTGGAATGGGCCCAAAACGAGATTACCGTTGTTCCCGATTTTCATAAGCGAATTTTGTTTAGCGATGAAGCGCACTTCTGGTTGAATAGCTACGTCAACAAACAAAACTGCCGCATTTGGAGTGAAGGTAATCCTCAAGTGTATGTGGAAACACCGTTACATCCAGAAAAACTGACTGTTTGGTGCGCTTTATGGGCTGGTGGAATCATTGGTCCGTACTTTTTCAAAAACGATGGTGGCCAGAACGTTACAGTCAATGGTGATCGGTATAGAGCCATGATTACAAACTTTTTCATTCCTGAATTGAAAAACCATGATGTCCAGGAGATGTGGTTTCAACAAGACGGCGCAACATGTCACACAGCTCGTGCCACAATAGATTTATTGAAAGACACGTTTGGTGACCGCCTAATTTCACGTTTTGGACTTGTGAATTGGCCTCCAAGATCTTGTGACTTAACGCCGCTAGACTACTTTCTGTGGGGCTATGTAAAGTCACTGGTCTATGCGGTAAAGCCACAAACGCTTGACCATTTGGAAGACAACATTCGCCGTATTATTGCCGATATACGGCCACAAATGTTGGAAAAAGTCATCGAAAATTGGACGTCCAGATTGGACTACATCCGCGCCAGCCGTGGCGGTCATATGCCAGAAATCATATTTAAAATGTAATGCCACAAGATTATCTTTCGGATAAATAAAATTCATGTCAATCGAATAATCCATCGTTGTTTTATTGCAACTTAAAGTTCTATACTTCTATAAAAAACACCCTTTACATATAAGTTTGTGATTTTTTCTTTTTTAATACTCACCATAATATCTGCTAAGCGTTCTTCAGTGTGAGGTACTTCGTATCTTTGACCTTGGTCCCGTAATTCCATGGCTGTATTTAGTTGCTGATTAAGTCTATTATTTATTTGTTGTAGAGAACTAGATAGCACATTTTCTATGGCTGTAAAACGTATTAAAATATATTGATTTTACCAAATTGTTATTAAAAATAGAAAACCAAAAAAAGTACCTTGACGTTGCATTGGTACTCTATATTCATCACTATCGATTTCTGAAATTGAACAGGATATTTTTCTTTTCACTGCTCCCGTCGTTGTAAACGTATGTCTTTCAGTTTCCTGGTCTCTATGTGTTGCATACTCATCACGGTCCACATGATGAGATAACAACATATTATCCGATTCATCTTCGAAACAACCAATATGGCTGCCTTCGACTGTGTTTTGACTGTGGTTTTCATGTATATTCGCCGCCTGTGGTGGTTGACAATTTGTGTGGGAACGTAAAAACTTGGCGGCTGTCGTCTTAACTACACTAACACTCTTGGTAATTGAATTTTTAATGGAATCAGCTCCTGGAGGAACCAATGCTAAAGGTGGTGTTTTTGATGAACGTCCAACATTGGACATACCGCCCGCTACTACTTGCGGTGAGGAGCCACTAAAGTACGGATTAGAGCCATGATGTTGTGCTGAATAGTGATGATGGGATCCATGCGTTGTGGCTGAGTGTGATGATGATGCTTCCGTATCACCATCATCATCTGAGACGGATTTAAGATTTTGTATTAAACATAGAACAGCCTTTTCCAATTGTTGAGGATTCTCTGAAGCAGGTACATCGTCTGAGGGCTGGGGTATCTGGGTATTTATTATAACTGAAAACTTGTTTTTCATACATTCCACACGACGTTTGCCCTCCTCCTCATCGAGCAGAGTATTAACACAGATAAAAGAGTGAACCTTGTTGGTGTTCTTGTCGATCTCTAGGTAACCTTTGGTATGCAAATATATTATTTTGCCATTACGAGTGAACAGACGATAGGTGGATTCGCCAAAAGAGCTGTTGCAATCGTACACTAGATAGGAAGAGAGACGATACTTTAAAACTCATTTTTATTTAATTCTCCTTCTACAACTTACTTTGCCTTAAAGCCACAATGACCCATCGTACATCATCCTGATGCATAAAGGTAAATGGACTTAAATTACGCACTTCATCGGTCATATAGCCGGCCACTAAACTGATACGTTGATCACAATCTATAATGCGGCCGTCTATTAAATGGCGAGTCTTATATTCCAGTCGATTGGCCTCGACTGTTCGATTTATAGCGGGTGGTCTTACTATGCGAGCAATGGCAATTAACACCTAGAAGTATGGAAATAATTTTGTATATTTCCTAGAATATAATCTGCAGTACTACATAGTATAGTATAACTTACAATATCATTACCACTGATTGTATGCAGTGGCATTATGTCTTCACGGCCACGACTTCGTCTCATTAACTGTAGAGTGGAGGGAAATGTACTTGTCTTTTGACCTCTAGGCGACATATCACTGCGTCGAAAACTGCCATCGATTTTAACGAGTTCATAAACTGTCGGCTCTGAACGGGGACCCGATCTGGCTAATCTGGAATAAAATAATTGAAATATTACTTTATAAGCTCGGAATTATTTTAAAGATTTTTAATTAACCTTATGGTAAAACTTCTCTTGTCCTCTCGTAAACACCGATCGATTTCATCTTCTTCGGCCTGTGTTCGTTGTCTAGGTTCACCGGATTCATCCTCTGGTTGTATATCTAATAAATTATCCAAATCTGTGGGTATTAGTTTTTCCTTAAGCATTTGATGATCTTCGGGATGGGTAATGTGTAGAATATTTTGACCATATAAATCAGCCTGCAAGTAAGGATGAATGATTGATTGTTGTTTATATGCATATGTATATGTATGTATGTAAAGGGTGTTTTTTATATAGGTATAGAACTTTAAGTTGGCATTACTTTCAAAGATGGCGACCGATTTAACAGCTGTCAAGTGATTTATTCTCAGTTTGGTTTGGCAATTCATCATGAATAGACTCACGCCTGAACAACGCTTGCAAATAGTGTAATTTTATTTCGAAAATAATGGTTCTGTGCGGAAAACGTATCGCGCACTACGTCCATTTTATCGTCGACAAAATCGTCCATCAGAGCAGTTAATTCGATTAACCATGGAACGTTTTCGCACCACGTTTACTCTTATTGATAACTCGCATCCTCAGAGACGCTGTACGGTGCGTACAGAAGAAGCTATTGCTGCTGTAGAGCGTAGCATTGAGGAAGACCCGTATGAGTCCATCCGCCATCGAGCACAGGAATTGGATCTGTGTCCATCCACTTTATGGAAGATTTTGCGGAAGGATCTTGGTTTGCGTGCTTACAAAATCCAACTCGTGCAAGATTTGAAGCCAAACGATCATCAAGTAAGGCGTAGATTCGTCGAATGGGCCCAAAACGAGATTACCGTTGTTCCCGATTTTCATAAGCGAATTTTGTTTAGCGATGAAGCGCAGTTCTGGATGAATGGCTACATCAACAAACAAAACTGCCGCATTTGGAGTGAAGGTAATCCTCAAGTGTATGTGGAAACACCGTTACATCCAGAAAAACTGACTGTTTGGTGCACTTTATGGGCTGGTGGCCAGAACGTTAAAGTCAATGGCGATCGGTATAGAGCCATGATTACTAACTTTTTCATTCCTGAATTGAATAACCATGATGTCCAGCAGATGTGGTTTCAACAAGACGGCGCAACATGTCACACAGCTCGTGCCACAATAGATTTATTGGAAGACACGTTTGGTGACCGCCTAATTTCACGTTTTGGACCTGTGAATTGGCCTCCAAGATCTTGTGATTTAACACCGCTAGACTACTTTCTGTGGGGCTATGTAAAGTCATTGGTCTATGCGGTAAAGCCACAAACGCTTGACCATTTGGAAGACAACATTCGCCGTATTATTGCCGATATACGGCCACAAATGTTGGAAAAAGTCATCGAAAATTGGACGTCCAGATTGGACTACATCCGCGCCAGCCGTGGTGGTCATATGCCAGAAATCATATTTAAAATGTATTGCCACAAGATTATCTTTCGGATAAATAAAATTCATGTCAATCGAATAATCCATCGTTGTTTTATTGCAACTTAAAGTTCTATAACTCTATAAAAAACACCCTTTATATAGAGCGTAATGTTTATTCAATTTAAGTGTGATTGTAGCACATTTGTAGGAGATAAGAAAGCCAAATTCTAGACAATTTTTATCGCAGATCCCTTCTGGATAATATCTCATTAAATTATTTAAAACAGTATCCTTAGTTAACCATACTGAAGAGAAATGGACTTTGTAGTCCCTTAGTACCTTTCAATTTAAAAAATTAAAATGTACTTTGAATGTAAGCCCACTTAGCATAACTTGAATTTCATTAGATGGTTGTAGAGATTTTTTTGAATTGGATTGGAATGCCATTTCAAATGAATGCATTTATTTTAAATTAATACAATACAATACATATTTCTTTATGCATTTTAAATGGCACGAAAGCACGATCTGTTATTAAAGCATATTTTGCCAAAGATGTATTGAAATGATTGGCTACGAATTGATTTGAATGTGGTGGCATACAACAGCAAAAGTAAGGACATCAATATAAAGTCACGTATCTTTGCTGTATGCCTAGCTAGAGAGCTCTAACTACCACGAGTACAAAAGGGGGTGTTATGTGCTCATAATTAAAGTTGAATTAATAAATTTGCAATTAAATTTAAAACAAAAGAAGGAAAAAAATGTTTTATATTGTATAGCAGTGTACCTGGCAATGGCCTAAATGTTGTTCTATACTGGAAGATACTAAAACAATTTGACCATTACAGGTCAGTGTTAGGAAGAAACTGTCCAATAATTTCATGAGAGCATCAGTGGTTTGTGTTGACTCATTGTTGAGACTTTTGCCAAAAACTAGAATGAATCGATTAAGAAAAAGACAAAAAATCCATTAAGAGAGAATAAGTTTAGAATGAAATTATTTGTTAAAATTTACCATATTTAAGCCTCAGACCATGAGCGGCAAATCTCAATACTGCCGTTTTATCGACACGCCTTGGAGATTCTGCTACATGTGGCACCATTGTCGATAGTTCTTGTATCGAACCATTTAATTTATCGCGTCTATTCTTCTCAGCACGATTTCGAGCCTCACGACCACTAAAATTAAATGTTTTAAGATTTGATTTTTAAATTTCATTTCGTTTAAATATAATAAAAAACAAAAGTAAAAATAAAATTAAATAAATGCATGTTTATTAAAAGATTTACAATATTTTTAAACTCATATCTAAACTGTTTATTTTAATTATCGTCCACATAAAATCGTATTAATTTGTCAAGACACATGTGTCTTGGCTGATAAAAGGTACAGGTACCTTTTGCCATTTAATAAAAACACACACATTATTGTCATTCTGAAACGTGTAAAATAAATGCAATTTTTAATTGTAACACATGCTAATTAAACAAAAGAAAACAAAAAGAATAAATATAATTCATTACATTACATTATATTATTAATCATTTAATTAGCAATGTTAGCTCGTAAATACATACATATGTACATATGTATTCACATGACTTGAAGCAAGTCAAAATCGATCGACCTGTGACGGAATTATGCGGAAATTCGCATATTCTTTTGCGTAGACTTCTTAAACTTATAGTGTGCAAAGCATATAAAGGGTGTTTTTTATAGAGGTATAGAACTTTAAGTTGGCATTACTTTTCAAGATGGCGACCGATTTAACAGCTCTCAAGTGATTTATTCTCAGTTTGGTTTGGCAATTCATCATGAATAGACACACGCCTGAACAACGCTTGCAAATAGTGCAATTTTATTTCGAAAATAATGGTTCTGTGCGGAAAACGTGGTGGCCAGAACGTTACAGTCAATGGTGATCGGTATAGAGCCATGATTACTAACTTTTTCATTCCTGAATTGAATAACCATGATGTCCAGGAGATGTGGTTTCAATAAGACGGCGCAACGTGTCCCACAGCTCGTGCCACAATAGATTTATTGAAAGACACGTTTGGTGACCGCTTAATTTCACGTTTTGGACCTGTGAATTGGCCTCCAAGATCTTGTGATTTAACACCGCTAGACTACTTTCTGTGGGGCTATGTAAAGTCATTGGTCTATGCGGTAAAGCCACAAACGCTTGACCATTTGGAAGACAACATTCGCCGTATTATTGCCGATATACGGCCACAAATGTTGGAAAAAGTCATCGAAAATTGGACGTCCAGATTGGACTACATCCGCGCCAGCCGTGGCGGTCATATGCCAGAAATCATATTTAAAATGTAATGCCACAAGATTATCTTTCGGATAAATAAAATTCATGTCAATCGAATAATCCATCGTTGTTTTATTGCAACTTAAAGTTCTATACCTCTATAAAAAACACCCTTTATTTTAAGCAAATCATATTAGGTTACTTAAGGTATTGCTAGATTATGCAAATATTTGCTGGAAAAGACCCTTCGCTCATTTTGCAAACTTTTACTTGATGTAAAAGAAGAAGGTAGAGTAGGGCCAAAGGGAAGGGAATATAGCAGAAGGAGCACGCTAGGTTATTTTTCTGGTAAGAATAGGACTCATTGTGTTCAAACTGGAAAAAATGAAAAAGGTAGTGAATGAGAGGGAAAGTACAGAAAAACATAAATAGATGACTTCCGACAAAAAATTTAAACCAACTAAGAGTTTTCTATCTGGAGTGCCTAACTGCCCAACTGCTCTGTCATTTCCAAATCTTCTTCATCTCCACATAATATGCAGAAATTCAGTTGAGAACTTTTCCAGATTCCTGTCAGTTACCTGGCACTACAAAATCTCCATATGATGTACAGAAAATCAGTTGAGAACTTCTCCAGATTCCTGTCAGTTACCTGACTCTACAAAATTTCCTGTTGGTCTAATTGACTCGCATCAGAAAGGCCGTAAAAGAGGCAACTCAGATTGACGTATATTTCAAACAGTAAAATATTATTTGACACAGTGTTCCACAATTTTTCTCCTGTATTTCTAAAGGAAACTAAACCCGTAAATGTAAGATGAAAATATATGTAGGTTGGATAATAGGATTTTATTTGCATTGCATTTCCTTATAAGTTGCCAATAAGAGAGGAAACCTGGATATATACCGTCAAGAGGGACATGATATTGATTTCTGGACGCATTTGCTTAAGGATATATAGTGGATATTTCGCCACTTCTACGTAGATACCTACATAAAGAATTTTCAAAGCTTTGTAACGGCAGATTTTTTAGCTATTATCTTTTTGGCAACACTGGTTTAAACAGCGCACACACATTTCGTGTTTTGTTTCACTGTCAAACATCTTCAGTTTGGTCTATAATTTAACAATGAATCGTCTTACAAACGAACAACGCTTGCAAATCATTGAATTTTATTATTATCGCTTCTTCCATTTTATGATCAGTTTAATCGACCCACTGAAGCGGCTATTCGGGCTATTGTGACTAAATTTCGCACCAAATTTATATTGTTGGACGCTAAACCACCAACACGCTTACGTAGAGTGCGAACTGAAGAAAATATCGCAGCTGTAACGGCCAGTGTTAATGATGACCATCAATTATCGATTCGTCGCCGTTCGCAGCAATTGGGCCTCTGTTACTCAACAACGTGGAATATTTTGCGGAAGGATTGAGGTGTAAAGCCTTTCAAAATACACCTGGTGCAAGAATTGAAGCCGAACGACCTACCGCAACGTAGAATTTTTGGTGAATGGGCTCTTGGAAAGTTGGCCGAAGATCCACTTTTTTATCGAAAAATTGTGTTCAGCGACGAAGCTCATTTTTGGCTCAATGGACACGTAAATAAGCAGAATTGTCGATTTTGGAGTGAAGATCAGACAGAAGCATTGCAAAAGATACCAATGCATCCAGAAAAAGTCACAGTTTAGTGCAGTTTATGGGCTGGTGGCATCATTGGACCGTACTTCTTCAAAGATGCTGCGAATCGTAACGTAACTGTGAATGGTGAGCGCTACCGTGAGATGATGTCCAACTTTTTTTGCCTAAAATGCAAGAGCTTGACTTGCATGGCATGTGGTTTCAACAAGACGGCGCCACATGCCAGACAGCAGACAATGGACTTATTGAGAGGCGAGTTCGGTGAACATTTTATTTCACGTTCGGGACCTGTCAATTGGCCACCTAGATCGTTCGATTTAACGCCTTTAGACTGTTTTTTGTAGGGCTATGTTAAAACTCGCTTCAATTGACGCATTGGAAGACAACATTGAAGCATTTATTCGTGAGATACCGACCGAAATGTTGGAAAGAGTATGTCAAAATTGGACTAAGCGGATGGACCATTTGAGGCGCAGTCGCGGTCAACATTTGCATGAAATAATCTTCAAACATTAAATTATATGGACCGTACTATCGATTCAAATAAAGATTTCATGCGTTTTTCTGAATTTTGTTTTTTTTTGAAAAATTTAACTATAGCTCTTAAAAAATCACCCATTACTTTATTTCGGTATCCTAAGGCAAAGCTGGCAAAACTCACCCACAAATTAATCCCAAATTTTAATACAAAAAATAGATTGAACATACATAGTCACGGTAGATCGGTTCAATTATAGCAATTACTCAGATTGTCTTAAGCAGGGCAGGGCAGTTAATCAGGAAGTTCCAAACGAGGACCAAATTCCGAAATACGCTGTACGAATGACAAAATCCAGCATGATGAGAAAACTGAATCCGTAATGTTTTCAGTACAAAATTTATTTGCAAATTTTATTTCTTACGATTAGAATCTTGGAAGAAAAATACTTTCATTAAATATTTAGTATTTAGATGATAACAAAGTAGACGCAATTAAGATTGTTTACGTTAATTTGTAGTCGAAGTTCATAGATTAAATTTAAGTGTTATTGAATCACTGCTCAAAATGTTTTATTTAAATTGCGGCATTCCCCTTTCGCAAACAGTATTCTTTTGTAATTACTCTCGTATTTCATGAAAATCTTAGCAAGAAAATCCAGAAACTATAACAAAATCAATCACAAACTTGGATAATTAATAAGATTGAGAGGAGTAAGCCAGAAGATGAAAATGTAATTGACATCCTCTTCATGTCTCCAGCCACATTGTTGTATTCAAGTGACAAACTGGTAATTCAAGAGGAGGAAGAACTTTATTATTAATTTAAATAGTTGTTGCATTAGTTAATGCTACTAAAATAAACAAAAAAAAAAAAGATGCCGATTTTATTTACTCCAATCGAAACACAAGACTATAATTTAAAAAGAAAAATCAAGAAACTGTAGCAAATATGTATGTATTCTTAGGAATATTTATTTTTCAATTATTTTGAAGTCCCAAGCAATTCAGCGGTTTTAAATCAATCGCAGTTAAATTACTCTTCGTATGAAATCAAAGCCTTACGACATGTTTCTGATGTCGATCAAGCTAGGAGCTAGGATTTTAAGGAAGGTTTCGCTGTATGTTTAGTATACTTGGCAAAAAACCATGCACTGTAGCTGTGTCTTAACCACTGGTCTATAAAGATTGCCGGGTTTTAAATATCTCTCATCTAAAATGTCATTAATTGCGTGAAAGGTTTGTCATTTAAGAATATGGATTGTTTAACAAACGAAGAACGCATAAACGTAGTTAAAACTGAGTACAAAAGAGGTGGCTTAAACATGGCCACCTTTCGAGTACTGTCATCATAATCGATTGACTCTGCAAGAATTGTTATTAGTATTCTAGAATTGTTATTGAAGTCGTCGTAATCTAGTAGGTAGTGTGTTGGCTTAATAGACGTTCGGCCACGGTTCAAACCCCGACTCAGCCATCTCAAACAAAACGAAATATGAAAAAATAATATTTCTTCGGCAACTTTCTCTCAGCAGTCTTCTGGCAAAAACTCTGTGAGCAAATAAAATTGTCATGAAAAGTTTCTCAAAAAAAATCTGTCTTTCGGAGGCGACTTTAAACTTTGGGTCCCACCATTCAAGTAAAGGGTCCGCCAAATAACTTTTTTCTTTGAAAATGCTTTAAAAAAACTACTGAATATTTTCTCAATAATGGAAAATAATTTCAACCATAAGATGCTGATTTTGGCAAAAAAAATCATCTTTTCAGATGAAGCTCATTTTGATCTTGCCGGGTCTGTAAACAAGCAAAATTCTCGCATTTGGGGCACAGAAAACCCGCACGCATACATTGAAAAGCCTACGCACCCAAAACGAGTCACTGTTTGGTGCGAATTTTGGCCCAGAGGCATAATTGGGCCATTATTCTTCGAAAATGAGCAAGTAGTGGCCGTTACAGCCAATGGCGATCGTTATCGGGCCATGTTGAACGAATTTTTGTTCACAAAAAACTGACGAGGAGGATATTGACAACATTTGGTTTCAACAGGACGGCGCTACATGCCACACAGCCGAAGCTACACTTGATGTTTTGCGGCCTGTTTTTGAAGATCGCATTATCAGCCGCGGAGCTGATGTCGTTTGGTCACCTCGGAGCTGCGATTTGACACCGTTGGACTATTATTTGTGGGGTACCGTCAAAGATAAGTGTTACGCCGACAAGCCAGAGACAATTGACGCTTTAAAGGACAATATTCGTGAAGCCTTTGGTGAAATACAGCTGCACACAATCGATAATGTGCTTAAAATTTGTACCGATCGTGTAGGCTACTGCATGGTCAGCCGAGGCAGCCATTTGAATGATATTATTTTCCATTATTAACCGGAAGGATTGTACTTTCAAATAAAAAAAGAAATTTGAGAAAATATTCAGTCGTTTTTTTTTAAAGCATTTTCAAAAAAAAAAAAGTTATTTGGCGGACCCTTTATAATATTAACACACATAGCATATGTAAGTGGTTGTCATCCTGACTGAAGGGTTAGGTTGTCATCCTGACTGAAGGGTGTTAACGACGAATAATGTACAGTCACACAGGTAATTATACGTACCCCCCCCCTAAAAATCATTTTTTTAAAAAGTAATGAACTTCTAATCTGAAATTTCTTTACATTACCGTTTGTAACGACACATTTACTTAAATAAAGAAAACAGATTGCCAAAATCTATGAATTTGTGATTGCAGTTTGCTTAAAACCAATATGGCACCACAGAAAATTATACGTACGACGTATATTTCGTATAAAATTTCTCCAAGGGTAGCCCGGTATATAAAAATAAAAGGTATTGTGGATAAAAATCCTAGGACTACAGCCGTAGAAATACGAAATACCACGGAAAGTGATCACCGTGTTATTGTGCATTCCGAAACAGTTCGATGTGTTTTGAGAAAGAACGGTTTCAGCAGCCGAGTGCCGAGAAAAAAGCTACGATTGGAATTTGCCCAATAATGTATGGATAAGTCAACTGATTTTTGGGCGAATGTAATATTTAGTGATGAGAACAAATATAATTTGTTCGGCTGTGATGGAAAACAAAAAATTTGGCGCAAAAATCAGTTGACTTGTCCATATATTATCATTTAAAAAAAATGATTTTTAGGGGGGGGGTACGTATAATTATCTGTATGACTGTATGTATGTATTCTAGAACTATCGAAATACTTGCTATTTTTTGGTCTGGGCCAAGTTCTGGTAATGAAAGAATTTAATTGGTGGAACCAAAAAAAATATTTCTCTTCAACTTGCGATTTCAATTTCGGTTTTTTTTTTCAATTCAATAAATGAATCGATAAACTAAAGAGTTTAGGACTCATGTAGTAAAGGGTGTTTTTTATAGAGGTATAGAACTTTAAGTTGCCATTAGTTTTCAAGATGGCGACCGATTTAACAGCTGTCAAGTGATTTATTCTCAGTTTGGTTTGGCAATTCATCATGAATAGACTCACGCCTGAACAACGCTTGCAAATAGTGCAATTTTATTTCGAAAATAATGGTTCTGTGCTGAAAACGTATCGCGCACTACGTCAATTTTATCGTCGACAAAATCGTCCATCAGAGCAGTTAATTCGATTAACCATGGAACGTGTTCGCACCACGTTTACTCTTATTGATAACTCGCATCCCCAGAGACGCTGTACGGTGCGTACAGAAGAAGGTATTGCTGCTGTAGAGCGTAGCATTGAGGAATACCCGAATGAGTCCATCCGCCATCGAGCACAGGAATTGGATCTGTGTCCATCCACTTTATGGAAGATTTTGCGGAAGAATCTTGGTTTGCGTGCTTACAAAATCCAACTCGTGCAAGAATTGAAGCCAAACGATCATCAAGTAAGGCGTAGATTCGTCGAATGGGCCCGTTGTTCCCGATTTTCATAAGCGAATTTTGTTTAGCGATGAAGCGCACTTCTGGTTGAATGGCTACGTCAACAAACAAAACTGCCGCATTTGGAGTGAAGGTAATCCTCAAGTGTATGTGGAAACACCGTTACATCCAGAAAAACTGACTGTTTGGTGCGCTTTATGGGCTGGTGGCCAGAACGTTACAGTCAATGGTGATCGGTATAGAGCCATGATTACTAACTTTTTCATTCCTGAATTGAATAACCATGATGTCCAGCAGATGTGGTTTCAACAAGACGGCGCAACATGTCACACAGCTCGTGCCACAATAGATTTATTGAAAGACATGTTTGGTGACCGCCTAATTTCACGTTTTGGACATGTGAATTGGCCTCCAAGATCTTGTGATTTAACACCGCTAGACTACTTTCTGTGGGGCTATGTAAAGTCATTGGTCTATGCGGTAAAGCCACAAACGCTTGACCATTTGGAAGACAACATTCGCCGTATTATTGCCGATATACGGCCACAAATGTTGGAAAAAGTCATCGAAAATTGGACGTCCAGATTGGACTACATCCGCGCCAGCCGTGGCGGTCATATGCCAGAAATCATATTTAAAATGTAATGCCACAAGATTATCTTTCGGATAAATAAAATTCATGTCAATCGAATAATCCATCGTTGTTTTATTGCAACTTAAAGTTCTATGCCTCTATAAAAAACACCCTTTATATACATTTGTATGTATACACAAGTATTTGTGCATAAATATCCCTTTATATAGACAAATCAATGTTTAAAGGATAACAAAGTATACACAGTCCAACTCAAAAAGTAAATAAAAATAAATCCCTATTTAAGTCCATACATATGTACACACATAAACACATACACACACATAGTATATTAGATCGTCCTAGAATCTGTTTTTTTTTTTATTATTATTGTTGGCTTGTTAATTTAGTTAATGTCGTATCTCTCCACTTGTGGGAGCTACTGCGGGAGATTTGACGGTCGGTCACGCTTTATGATGTCTTTACGCTTTCCATAGAAGAACTTGGTTGCCATTTATGAATTATTCCTTAATTCTTATCTTGAGTTGTGTAAGTGTTTTTGTTTTTCTTTTCTTGATTTTTTTTTTTTAATTTTTTTTTTTTCTATTGCATGTCCTGGGGAGGAGACATCACTGCGTGGTCGTTTCATTGTTGATTGTTGTTTGGTTAGGTTGAATGAAATACTTACTCGTATTCCTTTAAAATATTGACACATGTTTATGACGAAATCTTGATAGATAAGGGGGGGTTGGGACGAGGTAAAGAAATTTATCAATTTGTGCTTTTCGTGTGTACTTTCGCATGAAACTTAAAGTTTTTAATGCTTCTTGAATAAATTATGAAACTAATGTAGAAGACGAGCGTCTATAGCTTCGCTTAGTATGAACAATTCTACGAATGAATACAAAGAAAAAGGGATGCATTTTTTTTGTTTATTTTTTTAACGATTCCTACAGACTTACTCTATAAATAGATAGCCATGAGATTATAAACCTCAGGCTAATTACTTTGGCATTTTGAAATAATGACTGGAAGCCAGCATTTGTTCCAGATGATTGTGAAGCAAGTGCGTATATTTCTTACACGTTGTAATTTCGACTTGAAATGTATGAATTTGATGTCTTAATCTATTAAAACATTGCAGTGAGTCTTTCGAATTTTAACAGACATTTCCTCAGCTCAGTTTATAAAGCTCAGGTATTTTGAAATAATATCTGAAAAGCTTTAATTTTTTTAATGATAACCATAAAGTAAGTGCGTATTTTTCAATCCCGTTGCAATTTCTATTTAATATGTGTGGATTTGTTTTCCTAACCTGTTAACATATTTTCTTTTTTTGCATTTTATCAAACCCTTCCTCAACTGTTATTATAAACCTCAGACTAATTACTTTGGTATTTTGAAATGACGACTGGAAGCTAATGTTTATAAATGATGATTACAAAGTAAGTGCGTACATGCCATTCCCATTGCAATTTCCACTTGCAACGTGTGGATTTGTCATCTTAAGCTATTAACACATTGCTGTTAACAAACACTTCCTCAGCTCTATAATTGCAAAATTACTGTCAAGCAATCCCCTTGTCAAACTGGAAAACAATGAATGAAACTGAAACAAAGTAAACGAATAATAATGTGGAGGTGATACTTTGCTTCTGCGCTAAGTTTCTTAAAGGAACGCAAAGGCAATAAAATTAGAGAATCGTGGAAGACGTAATAGAAAATTCGTCAAGAGACATGTAAATACAATTGGTACTGTGAACTCATTCCAGCACTTTGGGCACCTCAAAGCATATTATAAAACTCAATTCCATCACTTGGAACCAATAAAGAAAGAAAGACAGCAAGCGTAATAAGATGTCCCTTTACCCAATATAATCGGGTAAGATGTTTTGAAATGGGTTTTCATTCTCTACATTTCGTTTTCAGTAACCTTCAACAATACTTAAGAGCCTCCTTATTACCTCTAATCAGATTATTAAAGAAAGTTCTCAAAACTTACCACTAAAATGGCAGTCCGGCATCATGCATTATTACTTTGGGACACTAAAGCTATGATGGCCATTTCAGTTTTGCAATTCTGCCTTTCTTCCCCTCTCTATATTATAAAGTATAATACTTCTAATACCTGCTAGAAATCATAAATTTTATCATCATCATCACCTTCGTCTCATTGAGATCAAAGTTCATAAATGAGATTCACAACGTTTTTTTTTTTAATTTTCCCACAATTTCTGTAAGTAGACGCCATAGTCTAGTAGATAGTATGTTGGCTTATTAGACGTGAGGCCACGGTTCAAACTGCAGGTCAGACAACAAAACAAAATGTGAAAAAATATTTTGTTCGGCGACTTCCTCTAAGCAGATTTCTGGCAAGAACTCTGAGAGTAAATAAAATTTCCATGAAAAAAAGTTTCTCAAAAAAAATCTGTTGTTCGGCGTCGACATAAAACTGTAGAACCCGCCACACATGTATGAAATTAACACACACAACATAAGAGGTGTGAGAAGCTACATATGTATGTAGTTCGTAATAATCACCCTTATTCTGGTTGTCGTCGTCGTCGTCGTTTTTGAGTCGACATCGTTTTCTATCGTCGTCGACATCACGTCGACCGGAATGTTTGATTCCGACTGCCCGTCGAACAGGACATGTGTTAATGAGAAATGTAAAGGCCCATGTCCTGGTACCTGTGGGCAGAATGCCGAATGTTTTGTTAGAAATCATTTGGCGACGTGTAACAAGGCGATCCATATAGCTATTGTGCTAAGGAAGAAAAACGTAAGACAATAAAAATTCACCACAAGAGTTATTTGTTTAATGCTTGTCGTTACCAAAAATGACGTCGACAAAATCAGAGTCGACACAACACAATATCGACTTAGTATTGACTTACAGAATACCAAATGTGTGTCGACAGTCATCGATAACTGTCAATAACGACAAACAGAATACCAATTTTAAATTATCGACGCAAGTCTACGTCGTCTTGCGTCGACGACGACAACCAGAATAAGGGTGAATAACTAAAGAATTGTAATGACCAATTATGTATGTATGTATGTCTGTGAGACCAACTGTAGGACTACAACTACAAATACTTATCACTCACCTATTTGATAACTGAAACATGTCCATCATGTGGTCCGGTGGTAGTTGAGAACCGTATGCGTGACGTCCATATGCATGAGATCCATAGGATCTATAAGTACCAAACGGTGCATTCGGATACCACATATTCGGATGGAAACAACCAGTATTTGAGGATGTATTTGTTGGATAATTTGATGCTGATGCCGACGCTGCCGATGACGTACTACTACCACCCATATCGTGTTGACTACCATAAAGATATGGATGCTGATTATTATTCGCCCTCATCGCAGCATGACGATGCATAGACGCAGAACCTGTGGCATTTGTTTCCGGTTGAGATGGTATGGCGGGAAAATTATAATTGAAATGCATTGCTGAACCCGAAGGTGGCCTGAGCATTAATTCAGACGAACTATATTTCATTTCCGTATCAGACATTTCACCACCACTACTGCCATAGACATTATCGGGTGGATTGGGTTGAGCAAATGGGTTGTCCTGTTCTGTGGCATGGAATTCCGAATAATCTGAACCCACATGAGAAACATTGTCATCTTGAAAGCCAACATCCTCTTCAGTCGTATCGCCCCAGCTATTGAGAGCATTAAGATTGAGTTCATCGTTGTCGTCTTTGCAATTCGTTTCCATATTGTATTGCGAGTATTCACCTTTCAGCTGATCGTCTGTCTCATCGACAATTCTGTCGAATTTTTCACTTAAATACGGAATGTCATCGGTTTCAAATTTATCGCTGTGTGGTGATTCATTAATATAAAGAGTTTTTGGACTTTTTATATTGTGGACCCTATTAGATTCTGGGCTATTCATAGCGGGACACATTCTGAAAAAAAGAAAAAGTTTTCGATTGAAAAATTTATTAATTTCATCACATAAACAATGTGGAATAAAAAACTAAGAGTTACATAAAGTATTTTTACAAGCCATGTATACTCTAAGTTCCACTTTTTGAATGCAAGTTTAAACTCGAGATTAAGTTAATCTCCAGTTAAATTTAATCTTCAGTTAACTGAGTTTTCATTTTTTTGAGTGGGAGTTTAACTGGAGATTAATCTTGTAGAGTTGCCGTACTTATAAGCAAAAATGGCAACATTTTTTTCGTTTATTTTGTTGTGTTTACTACTTTTGCAAAGTGTTTCACAACAATTTGCTTTTGTATATAACAATAGCAAACAAACAAAAGCTGAATACTGTTGATCTTTATGTAAAAAATTATTTTCTTCAAATAATAAATAAATTAAGACTGTCTATTGTCAATTTGTGTTTTAAATAATTCATAGTCACTTAAATATTTGGCTTATTCGGCCTTAACTCACTTAAAAGCTTTTTTTAAATAAAATTTGTCAACTGCTTAACCGTAAGGTTAAACTCAAGATTAAGTAAACTCAAAAACTGAAAACGAAGTTTAACTGGAGATTAACTTAATTTCGAGTTTAAACTTGCATTCAAAAAATGGCCCTAATAGAGATGTAAAACAATTTCTTTAGGAAGGTAATTCGATCACAAATGTGCTTAAATATAATTCAAGTTAATCTAATTTCACAATTTTGAAGCTATAAAGGAGGGAACTCGAAATCCAGCATCAGGTCAAAAGTTTTATAAGAAATGCTCCTTTATTAGGCTGTTAAACGCAGGATTTTACAGAAAGTAGCCTCGGTTAAGGTTAGAATGACTTATACGGAAGGACTTTCTGATAATTTTAACCTGGATAAAGAACAAACTGGATAACTGCCTATCTTCTCCGTTTTTTTAACTACCGTATAGTTCTATAATTTTAGTTGCTGCTTGGCATACCTCAAAATGAAATTTACTAGAGATTCAAACAAATATATTACGTATATATATCGTGAATGTAGTTATGTATGACTAGGGAATTGTTGCAGTGCACATACAGGGATGTCACAGAATCCAATAATGTCGGAATTGGATTTGAAAACGACACAAAAATCAATTTGGTGTCATACAATCCAAGATTATCGGTTTTGTTTTCGAACTTGAATAAATACCGGTTTTAGGTGTCACAGAATGTCTTGTTATCGGTTTTGTTATTGGAAATAAACCAAGCAGCTAACATCTGTCTGTTTGTTATATGAAATAAAAACAATTTTTATTTTACTTTATAAATAGCTTTTGTTTTACCAATTTTTAAAAGGTGTTGGCTATTTCGTCTCTGATTCTCTGACCTTCACTTTGCAGAGACGTGCTTGATGACAAAACAACATTATAGCTCCTGCAAATGTTGTGCAGAGCGCAGCAGGTAGTGTAATGTGCTTATTAAGCAACGGAATCGACTTTTCAACACTCTTACACTCCTATTCATAATCCCGTCTATGCAACCAATTATTAAAGGGATTTTAAATTTATTAAAGAAATAGTCCCTTGATCTTTGCTTATCGTTGGAGTTCATTTCTAGTTGTACCCATTGACGGCAAATGAACCGCTCCATAACTTTGAGCACATCGTCTAAAATTGTAGAAACTGTACTTCTACCCAGAGATATGCTAGAGTCATTTCCAACAGATCTTTGGTGTGACGCTTCAGCTGAAAATCGCAACGTAGCTGCTAGTTGCAGCAATGGCGGGATCTTAGAACGGGAAAGGTGTTCTTTTACTATGTCCAGGGCCATACAAAAAGCGTCTTTGTTCAACCGGTAATATGCTATAAATCTGCAAAGCAGCGTTATATATGAATGTTCAGTATAACAAATATACTTACACTGCCTCCGGCAATTCAAGTGTGTTGCTGCAATATCGCAATATTCGTCTTTTTACCTTTTCTGAACGCTCTTCCTCTAGTTATTTATTTAAAAAGATTTTTTTATATTATTTTAATAAAAAACAGCAATTTTTAATAAAAACGCTTTATATTTTGTCAAAAAAAAAAATTAATAAAATTGTAAATAAATACACGAATGTAAACAACAGCTGTTTCGAACATCTGTTTTTTTTCAATTCGAAAATAACAAAACCGACTTGGTTTTGTGACACAAAATGGATCCAATATTGGTTTTCAAAAACGACAAAAGGCAAAACCGAATTGGATTCTATGACACCCCTGATAAATTTCTCATCGAGATATGCCAGGCACATGTAATTAAAATTCCACGATGTGTAACCAGGCGAGCCATTACATCATATTCTCCAGAAATTCGACCTAATCAAAGGTGGGAGATTATTAGACCTGGGCCCGAGAATTTAAACCTCAGCGCTAACGTCTTGAAAATAAGAAAACAAATATAAAAAAATAGTTCTTACGGCATCTCTCTATCAGTAGTATTCTGAGGATAAACTTATTGTTATAAAAAAAACTTCTTAAACCTGTTGTTTAGTTTACGTATCATATGAACAAACTTAATGCATATAAGATGTTTAATGCGAGAAACCAAGCCGTAATTCGTTCTAAATGTTCTTTTTAATCATCAATAAGGTATGTAAAATTATGCTCAAGTTTTTTCGTGCTCACTCCTCAAGTCATACATACATACATACACACAGTTACTAAAGTATACATACGGTTAACAAATTTCAGAAATTTTTTAACCAAGACCGTCTTAAAATCGAGGAAAGTTGTCAGACAATTATAAAGATTTTCAACGAAAACGGATTTGTTAAAAAATTTTGGAAATTTGTTAACCGTATGTATACTTTTGTGGCTGAGTGTACATAATTGGTCATTACAACCCTAGAGACTAGGTCCATAATCCTGACTGAAGGCTTGTAATGACCAATTATGTATGCTTTACAACCCATTTTTAGTCTAGAAAACGATCTAGTTTCTCACACCACATATGTTGCGTGTGTTAATTTTATACACGAGTGACGGGACCTACGAACGACAGATTTTTAAGAAATTTTTCATGGCAATTTTATTTACTCTCAGAGTTTTTAACAGAAATCTGCTGAGAGGAAGTCGCCGAAGAAATATTTTTTCCATTATCCGTTTAGTTAGAGACGTCTGACTTGGAGTTTGGGCCGAGAGCTCACGTCTAATAGGCCAACACACTACGGCGACTACAAGACTACACCTTATCTCATACTAATTTCAAATTTTAGATTACTTCTTTTTTTTCTTTAATTGGCCATAACAACCCGATTAACGGATTTCGGCTTGCCTCAACACATCCTTCCGGGCGCCTCTGCTTCTTGCACGCCTACGCCAGTTGGTCCCACCAATCGATGAAAGGGCTTCCTCGGCTTGGTCCTTCCAAAGGATACAAGGTCGTCCTCTTCGCCGACTTCCGCAGATCCCCGCATCAAATACCCGTCTCGCCGAAGCATCCTCCTCCATTCGAACGACATGGCCGAGCCAGCGCCGCCGCTGGATATTAATACGCTGAACAACGTCTATGTCGTTGAGGAGCTCATACAGCTCACTGTTGGATCGGATGCGGAAATCATCGCCAACTCGCACTGGACCGAAGGTCTTACGTAGGACTTTTCTCTCGAATACTCTCAAGGCTGCAGCATTAGTGCTTAATAGGATCCATGCCTCTGCCCCATAAAGAAGCACAGGGAGGATGAGTGTCTTGTAGAGTATTAGTTTTGTCGTACGACAGAGGTCTCTGCTACTCAATTGCCTATTGAGACCATAGTAGCACCTGTTGGCAAGAGTGATCCTGTGCTTGATTTCCAGACTGACATCCTTTTTGGTGGTAACAGCGGAGCCAAGATAAATAAATTCCTTGACTGTATCAAAAGTATAGTTATCGGCCGTAATCTGAGAAACAATATGCCGCACGTCTCTCTACTTGTCGATAACATATACTTTGTTTTGCCCTCATGGAGGGATGGAATGCATGCAAACAAGGTAAAGTTTCTGACTATGGTCAACGTGGCGAACCTCCGGGACGATCCTTGTCTTGCTGTATTCAAGTTGACACGCAGCCTCCTCGTGGCCCCTCCTGAATGGCATTCTAGCACCTGCTAGATGTTAACTAATGCATGCAGCGAAGTGCAATCCCCTGGACGTTAAATTGGGTTGTGCGTAGGGCTTGGAACCCACCACGTAAAAATCTACTCCAATGAAAACCAATTTTAGATTTAAAATTTTAAATTTAATTAATATTTTCAATTTAAAAACAAACCTTTAAGAAATTATAAATAATCTCTCTTTGCCACATCTTTAAATTGTAACATTATGGCAAATTTTTATAAGCATTTTTAATGCTGTGACATAAAAATGTCAGTTACAATGTAATATTGAAGTTGCTGTTGATGTATTTACAATACTTTTAATGCTTTCCCTACCAGGATTGTAATTGAAAAAAAAACAAATTCTATTAAAAGACTTCTCCCATGGACATCGTGTGCACCGAACCGCACCATATGTATGTACGTAATTGGGAATTTTTGCTTGGTAACCACGAAGAGTTCATTATTATTGGTTTCTTGGCAATAAAACGACGTCAGTTGTAATAATAACAAGAGAGTTATTGGCAATTGTTAATATAAAGGGTGTTTTTTTATAGAGGTATAGAACTTTAAGTTGTAATTGACATGAATTTTGTTTATCCGAAAGATAATCTTGTGGCATTACATTTTAAATATGATTTCTGGCATATGACCGCCACGGCTGGCGCGGATGTAGTCCAATCTGGACGTCAAATTTTCGATGACTTTTTCCAACATTTGTGGCCGTATATCGGCAATAATACGGCGAATGTTGTCTTCCAAATGGTCAAGCGTTTGTGGCTTTACCGCATAGACCAATGACTTTACATAGCCCCACAGAAAGTAGTCTAGCGGTGTTAAATCACAAGATCTTGGAGGCCAATTCACCGGTCCAAAACGTGAAATTAGGCGGTCACCAAACGTGACTTTCAATAAATCTATTGCGGCACGAGCTGTGTGACATGTTGCGCCGTCTTGTTGAAACCACATCTCCTGGACATCATGGTTATTCAATTCAGGAATGAAAAAGTTTGTAATCATGGCTCTATACCGATCACCATTGACCGTAACGTTCTGGCCACCATCGTTTTTGAAAAAGTACTGACCAATGATTCCACCAGCCCATAAAGCGCACCAAACAGTCAGTTTTTCTGGATGTAACGGTGTTTCCACATACACTTGAGGATTACCTTCACTCCAAATGCGGCAGTTTTGTTTGTTGACGTAGCCATTCAACCAGAAGTGCGCTTCATCGCTAAACAAAATTCGCTTATGAAAATCGGGAACAACGGTAATCTCGTTTTGGGCCCATTCGACGAATCTACGCCTTACTTGATGATCGTTTGGCTTCAATTCTTGCACGAGTTGGATTTTGAAAGCACTCAAACCAAGATCCTTCCGCAAAATCTTCCATAAAGTGGATGGACACAGATCCAATTCCTGTGCTCGATGGCGGATGGACTCATTCGGGTCTTCCTCAATGCTACGCTCTACAGCAGCAATAGCTTCTTCTGTACGCACCGTACAGCGTCTCTGGGGATGCGAGTTATCAATAAGAGTAAACGTGGTGCGAAAACGTTCCATGGTTAATCGAATTAACTGCTCTGATGGACGATTTTGTCGACGATAAAATGGACGTAGTGCGCGATACGTTTCCCGCACAGAACCATTATTTTCGAAATAAAATTGCACTATTTGCAAGCGTTGTTCAGGCGTGAGTCTATTCATGATGAATTGCCAAAACAAACTGAGAATAAATCACTTGACAGCTGTTAAATCGGTCGCCATCTTGAAAAGTAATGCCAACTTAAAGTTCTATTCCTCTATAAAAAACACCCTTTACATACATATACAAGAGTACAACATAAATATTTTTAATGTGTATTAACATTTACTATTATGTAGTACGTGTATTCATGATTATTGTTATTTTATGTTGTTGCTTATATCCTTTTTTTCTGTTTTTGTTTTTTGTTTTGTTTGCCTCCTTCTGGACTTCTGTAACAATTCTAATGTGTTGGAAGAGAGTTTGTTTTATTTTTAATTACCTTGGACACATTCAAATGGAATATAAAACTGCTGCGCACTAATATTTCACAAACTTTTCTTTCCCCTTTTTATTCTACATTTTTTAATTTATTTTAATAATTAATTGCAACAATTTTACAGAGAATAATTTAATAATTTTTATAGGAGGATTTTTTGTTTTTTTGCATTTCCATAGGTCTTTTATAAACAATTAGTTCTGGTTTATTGTAATATTTTCCAAAGTCATATACATATATAAATATTCATTTGTTCAACAATTTGCTGAAAATGTAATCAAATTGTTACACTATTTAAAAACTATTAAAGTACAGCCGCAACAATATTTACTGTAAACCAGGTTATATTATTTATGATAATTGCTCGTTAGCAAACAATATATTCGAGTTTTTGTTTTAATAATAAAAAAAAAACACACACGTGTGACTTTTTTAAATGAAGAATAATTGCAGGCCTTCGTAAGTCCATAAGGTAATCTAGATTGGCTACCAAGATCATGCGATATATACCGCTCCAAGATACTGCCCGAAAAATGCGAAAATCTCATTGAAAACTACCTCTATAGAGTCAACTGCTGCATCTAATCAAGAGGCGAAAAGTGAACAATTTAATTACAAAAGTTCCTTTGCTCCCACAAGAAACTTAAACCGAGAAAAGGAATAAAAATAAAATGGTAACAATATAAAGGGTCCGCCAAATAACTTTATTTTTTTAAATGCTTTAAAAAGAAACTACTGAATATTTTCTCAAATTTCGTTTTTTATTTGAAAGTACAATCCTTCCGGTTAATAATGGAAAATAATTTCATTCAAATGGCTGCCTCGGCTGGCCATGCAGTAGCCTACACGATCGGTCCAATTTTTAAGCACATTATCGATTGTGTGCAGCTGTATTTCACCAATGGCTTCATTCATATTGTCCTTTAAAGCGTTAATTGTCTCTGGCTTGTCGGCGTAACACTTATCTTTGACGGCACCCCACAAATAATAGTCCAACGGTGTCAAATCGCAGCTCCGAGGTGGCCAAACGACATCAGCTCTGCGGCTGATAATGCGATCTTCAAAAACAGGGCGCAAAACATCGCGTGTAGCTTCGGCTGTGTAGCACGTAGCGCCGTCTTGTTGAAACCAAATGTTGCCAATATCCTTCTCTTCAATTTTTGTGAACAAAAATTCGTTCAACATGGCTCGATAACGATCGCCATTGACTGTAACGGCCACTCCTTGCTCATTTTCGAAGAAAAATGGCCCAATTATGCCTCTGGCCCAAAATCCGCACCAAACAATGACTCGTTTTGGGTGTGTCGGCTTTTCAATGTATGCGTGCGGGTTTTCTGTGCCCCAAATGCGACAAATTTTGCTTGTTTACATACCCGCCATGATCAAAATGGGCTTCATCTGAAAAGATGATTTTTTTTTGCCAAAATCGGCATCTTCTGGTGTAGGCTACTGCATGGCCAGCTGAGGCAGCCTTTTGAATGAAATTATTTTCCATTATTGACCGGAAGGATTGTACTTTCAAATAAAAAAAGAAATTTGAGAAAATATTCAGTAGTTTTTTTTTAAAGCATTTTCAAAAAAAAAAGTTATTTGGCAGACCCTTTAGCATCAGCATTGACAATAGAGAACTTCCAAACTTTGACAGCTGATAACCGCCATCTTGTTGAAGCCGCATCTGTCAAATTAGTTGTCATTTATTCAATCTGTTTTGTTGTGTTTAGTGTGGATTCTTGAGCTTTATGGGTATACAAGATTTCTTTACGAACGACATTGGATAGATCATCACTGTCAACTCTATAGATCGATGATTACTAACTTTTTTTTGGCCTGGGGGTTACTCCCTATTGCGATGCGAAAAGAGAATGGTGCGTAATCGAATAAGTGGTACTCTTTATTGCGCTTTCGTATTTTACTTCACATTCCCTTGCGCAAATCTGGCAGCATTTTCAACTAATTTTGCGTAAGCGATACAGAGTACCAAATTGTACTCTTAACGCATTTAACTTACGCATCAAACTTGCTTTCCCTGAATTGAATGATCTGGAAGCCAACGACTTGTGTTTTCAACAGGAGAGTGCTAAGAGCAAGGTTATCTCACTTAGAGATGATGAGAACTGATCAACGAGATCATGCGATTTGACACCGATGGGCCGTTTTCTTGTGCGGCCATAAACCACAGAGGTTCTCAAAGCCAACTAACCTATGCTATCAGCAAATTCAGCCTGATTTATGCACCAGAGTCATGGAAAATTTAATATTTCGAATGTGTGCTCCACCCAGAGAAGTCATGAAGACAAGAGGCGCTGATTGAAAGACCCGATAATTGTGGGCATTACTGGCAATTGCAAAATTTGCAATGATGAGAAAGACAATGAAACGATAATGTAATTGCTGTGTATTTCTGTATAGGAATTTTGTAGATGAATTAGCCTATCAGGCAAATAATGAACCCTTAACGTAAAAAGTTTAAATTGTTTTAAAGCCGGTGACGAATATTGCTGTTTTATACAGCTCTATACTTGGTTTGCACAAAAATTAAGACTGATTGATTGAAACAAAACCCTTTTGCATGGAACTTGCTGCTTTATTCCCTAATTGTCTGAAAAAAGTTCCCGACAAGAAGCGGACGCTTTAGCCGCAAACATCGAAAATGACTCGTCTGAAAATCCATGTCGTTAGCTAAAAACTTCCCCTATGGATTCTTTGCATTAATAATCGATTGTGGCACTAAATGATTACCAGCAAATCCTTGCGATGTCCAGTAATTTTCTTGGGTGAAAAACTCATCACAATAGAAGTTTGTTTTGCCATTAGAAATGTGACAAGTTTATCAAACAGTGCTTAATTGATTTGAATAAAATTTTACTAACCATGATAATAATAAAATATTTTTGTTAATCCGTAATTTACCTATAATTGCTTTAAATGATTTCATTCTTTTATGCAACTGTTCTCAACTACAAATCATAATACATTGTATTTAAGTATTGACAAACAGTTTTGCTCGATTGCATTCTGCTTTTGAAATGTGGAAGAAAAAAAGATAATAATCGTATAAAATAAAACTTTTGTCAACAGTTAATAATTGTTAAAGCGAGCTAAATTACTATTAAATATTGTAATAGTGGTAAGTTAAGTTATAAAACATCTGTAGGCACACATACAATTAATAAAAATACAATTGTTTGTAAATAATGGCCCCCCCTAACCCCATCATTTAAAATTCAATCAATATAAAAAAAAATATCGTGATTTTAATTTTATTGTGCAAAATGTTTAATAATCTTGGTTGGAGTTTTAGAATTATTATCTAAGTTGAGCGATCAGATTGGAGCATATTAAATATTCTTTTTATTAAATAAGCCTCCCTAACGCTGCTGGCAGGGTGCTATACTTGGTTAAATGTTTGTGTACAAGCCTAACAATTCAAGATTGAAATCACAACTGAACTTATTCGGCCTCCCATCTTAGTAGTCTAAGGGCCATTATTACAACTTGCCGTTAAACTTGGGTTTAGTTAAAGGTACCTTTAGCTAAAGGGAACTGTAAAGCTACCTTTAACTTATTTTCGTTATTACAACTTACAGATAAAAATTTTCAAAAATATGGCAGTGCCGGAGCAATGTCGATAAAACTCCTCAATTATAAAGGGTGTTTTTTATAGAGGTATAGAACTTTAAGTTGGCATTACTTTTCAAGATGGCGACCGATTTAATAGCTGTCAAGTGATTTATTCTCAGTTTGGTTTGGCAATTCATCATGAATAGACTCACGCCTGAACAACGCTTGCAAATAGTGCAATTTTATTTCGAAAATAATGGTTCTGTGCGGAAAACGTATCGCGCACTACGTCCATTTTATCGTCGACAAAATCGTCCATCAGAGCAGTTAATTCGATTAACCATGGAACGTTTTCGCACCACGTTTACTCTTATTGATAACTCGCATCCCCAGAGACGCTGTACGGTGCGTACAGAAGAAGCTATTGCTGCTGTAGAGCGTAGCATTGAGGAAGACCCGAATGAGTCCATCCGCCATCGAGCACAGGAATTGGATCTGTGTCCATCCATTTTATGGAAGATTTTGCGGAAGGATCTTGGTTTGCGTGCTTACAAAATCCAACTCGTGCAAGATTTGAAGCCAAACGATCATCAAGTAAGGCGTAGATTCGTCGAATGGGCCCAAAACGAGATTACCGTTGTTCCCGATTTTCATAAGCGAATTTTGTTTAGCAATGAAGCGCACTTCTGGTTGAATGGCTACGTCAACAAACAAAACTGCCGCATTTGGAGTGACGGTAATCCTCAAGGGTATGTGGAAACACCGTTACATCCAGAAAAACTGACTGTTTGGTGCGCTTTATGGGCTGCTGGAATCATTGGTCCGTACTTTTTCAAAAACGATGGTGGCCAGAACGTTACAGTCAATGGTGATCGGTATAGAGCCATGATTACTAACTTTTTCATTCCTGAATTGAATAACCATGATGTCCAGGAGATGTGGTTTCAACAAGACGGCGCAACATGTCACACAGCTCGTGCCACAATAGATTTATTGAAAGACACGTTTGGTGACCGCCTAATTTCACGTTTTGGACCTGTGAATTGGCCTCCAAGATCTTGTGATTTAATACCGCTAGACTACTTTCTGTGGGGGTATGTAAAGTCATTGGTCTATGCGGTAAAGCCACAAACGCTTGACCATTTGGAAGACAACATTCGCCGTATTATTGCCGGCCACAAATGTTGGAAAAAGTCATCGAAAATTGGACGTCTAGATTGGACTACATCCGCGCCAGCCGTGGCGGTCATATGCCAGAAATCATATTTAAAATGTAATGCCACAAGATTATCTTTCGGATAAATAAAATTCATGTCAATCGAATAATCCATCGTTGTTTTATTGCAACTCAAAGTTCTATACCTCTATAAAAAACACCCTTTATTATAATGAAGCAATCTATAGTACAACATTCCCTTCTTTATATTTCTTACATGCCTTAATTAAACAAACTGCTAAATATAAAGTATTGAGTAGCAGAGGAGTATGAGTAAATATATATTACGTTAAATAATAATTCGAATTATGAGCAGTACGTAGTGTGTTGGCTTATTAGACGTAAGGCCTCGGTTCAAACCCCTCTAGCAAAACGAGATATGAAAAAATATTTCTTCGGCAACTGCCTTTTAGGAAATTTCTGGCGAAAACTCTGAGAGTAAATAAAAATACCATGAAAAGTTTCTTAAAAATCTGTTATTCGAAATCGACTTTAAACTGTAGATACCACCACTCATGTAGCTGTAATTCCGACTAAGGGGTTGTAATGAGCAATTATGTTATGTACGAGGACACCGAAATCGCAATTCTTTACAAGGTAAACAACAGTTAGACATTTTATACTAACCCTTCGAGTAAAATAACCATGGCCAATATCGTGTTGGATGAATATAATGAGGAGCCCATACTGAAACAACGTAAAAGCTAAAAATGGAGGTGCATAGCCCGTATCGTCTGAAGAAAGAGCGATATTATCACAAAGGTTAAGGAAAACGCGAAAAGTATCCTGAAAACGCACACTTCGGAATTCGCGTTTCTTTCAAAGCTGGGATAGTACGATATGACATAAGAAGGAACGAAATTAACACAGACAAACCATATCCTTTCAAAAAGTATAATGAAAAAAATTTGTTACTTTTCTGAGGTCATGTTAAATTACTTTTCTGAGGTCATGTTAAACTAAAGCCACCAATGAAGACAACGTTTATCGTAGTCAAGTGAGTTGTATGTTGGCTTGCTAAACGGGAACTCTGAATTGAAATCTCAAATTTGATATTTAAAAAAATACATGAAAAAATTTTACTTCTTTCCACAACACACTCTCTCTTCAGACTTCTAGCAAAAGCTCTAATGGACATCTAAAAGCTTCTCAAACCTGTCTCTGGATGTTAATGTTAAACTACAGTTTCCGGCACTCGAGAATAAAATTGACACACTACATGACAGGGAGATTGGCTGCAATCCTGTCTGAAAGGTTTTAAAAGCCAATAATATTTGTTTGTATGTGATGTGGTATCAACAAAAGTATTATTTTTTTTATGAAAATTAAAAACATTGTCTAAGAACACATACAGTGAGTCAAAAAGTTTACGTACACCCATGTTTTACGGTTGGAATCAAATTTTGTTCTAGCATCTCCTCGTTAGCCTTTCGCCAAACTTTTTTGGCACCATCGGGTCCAAAGATATTATATTTTGACTCGTCACTGAATATGACGTTGTCCCAAAACGAATCCGGGTTATTTAAATGCTCCTTAGCAAATGCTAGCCTCTTCCTTTTATTTACTTTAGATATTAGTGGCTTTCTTTGAGGAGTTTGGCCGTTATACCCAGCTCTGTGAAGCACATTTCTTACAGTTTGCGGGTTTACACTTTTGCTAGAGCATTGGAATAGTTCTTCACATAATTCTGGAGCCGATTTTCTTGGGTTGGCTTTAGGTTAGGTTAGGTTAGAGGACGTGTACTTGTCAATTAAGACAAGTACAGTACCCGGAGGTCGAATTGACCCATTGTACAACGTCCTAGTTTCTCACACCACTTATGTTGTGTGTGTTAATTTTATACATGAGTGGTGGGACCTACAGTTTAAAGTCGACTCCGAACGACAGATTTTTATTTATTGAGAAACTTTTCATGGCAATTTTAATTTACTCTCAGAGTTTTTGCCAGAAGTCTACTGAGAGGAAGTCGCCGAAAAAATACTTTTTGTATTTTGTCTTTGATGCCTGGCCTGGGGTTGGCTTTAACAGTATTCAAAATAAGTCGCTCCTCTCTTTGCGAAAGCTTTTTTGGTCGTCCAGATCGTGCTTTTACATTTAAATTTCCATTTCTTAAGTAGGATTTTTTATTATTGTCTGTACACTAGAATGAGACTTTCCTATAATTTCTCCTATTTCCCGCAATGATTTATCTTCCAAATACAATTTTATTATTACTTCACGCAATGTACGTAAACTTTTTTGGCGTTTATTTGGGCACCTTTTGGTATTTTTCATAAATATCTTGTTTCTTAGAAAAGTTACAGGAATGAAATATGTAATGTATTTTAAGCATGGTTCTGCTGAAAAATTATGAATGCAAAACTACTATCTTTAATCAATACAGTAAGAGAAAATAAGTGAAATAATATTAAGTACAAAGTGTACGTAAACTTTTTTTGCTCACTGTACATATACACATATAGCGCAAAGTGTTGGAGACGAAATAGTAAATCCGTGTGTAACATTGCGTACAACATGTATTGGCGTTGCTTAATTGAATGGTTTGTCTAACAACCGATGACGATTTAAAATTTATTCTGTCATATTAAATGGACCTTGACAAAAACAAGAATGGAAAATATTTACCATGAGAAAGAATATCTAGCAGAAAGAAATGGGTCATAGCATTATTGTTTATGTACATATATACAATGTACATAAAGGGTCCGCCAAATAACTTTTTTTTTGAAAATGATTTAAAAAAAAACTACTGAATATTTTCTCAAATTTCTTTTTTTATTTAAAAGTACAATCCTTCCGCCTAATAATGAAAAATAATTTCATTCAAATGGCTGCCTCTGCTGGCCATGCAGTAGCCTACACCAGAAGATGCCGATTTTGGCAAAAAAAAATCATCTTTTCAGATGAAGCTCGTTTTGATCTTGGCGGGTATGTAAACAAGCAAAATTGTCGCATTTGGGGCACAGAAAACCCGCACGCATACATTGAAAAGCCGACGCACCCAAAACGAGTCACTGTTTGGTGCGGATTTTGGTCCAGAGGCATTATTGGGCCATTTTTCTTCGAGAATGAGCAAGGAGTGGCCGTTACAGTCAATGGCGATCGTTATCGGGCCATTTTGAACGAATTTTTGTTCACAAAAATTGAAGAGAAGGATATTGGCAACATTTGGTTTCAACAGGACGGCGCTACGTGCCACACAGCCGAAGCTACACTCGATGTTTTGCGCCCTGTTTTTGAAGGTCGCATTATCAGCCGCAGAGCTGATGTCGTTTGGCCACTTCGGAGCTACGATTTGACACCGTTGGATTATTATTTGTGGGGTGCCGTCAAAGATAAGTGTTACGCCGACAAGCCAGAGACAATTGACGCTTTAAAGGACAATATTCGTGAAGCCATTGGTGAAATACAGCTGCACACAATCGATAATGTGCTTAAAAATTGGACCGATCGTGTAGGCTACTGCATGGCCAGCCGAGGCAGCCATTTGAATGAAATTATTTTCCATTATTAATCGGAAGGATTGTACTTTCAAATAAAAAAAGAAATTTGAGAAAATATTCAGCAGTTATTTGGCGGACCCTTTATGTGCAAGGTATCGTATCATATAAATTGTTTATTTTGTTAAATTTGTTTTTAAATGAAAATATTTTTTGCAACAATTACTGGCTATGTTATCGCGTTATTGTGATAGGCTATAGAGATAACGTATGTTTTCAAACGATTACCATAAAGTCCAAAACAGATTTCGTTTAGCGATATGCTAAAAACTTTTAAATTTAGTTCTAGATAAGTTCAACTCGTTTCAATTGTTTTTCAAAGATCAAATTTTACGATTTTTCTAATGTCATTTTTCTGTTACCAGTTCTGCATCAGTTAAGGAAATTAGAACCTACTATTTTTGACAAAATCACCACTTGAACTTCATACCTACCGTATTAATTGTCGACATGAAGTGTCTGATGATAAGCTATATAAAATGGAGTACCCAATGGGTGGTACAGTGGCAGATACTTTGTCCTGAAAGATCTTTTAATGATACGCCACTTAATAAACTCTACACAATTATCCCTGCAACAGATAATACTCAATTGATTACAACCAACCTTATAATAAATCTCTTTTCCACAAAGACCTAGAGGAGGAATAGTCCAGTTATGAAGTCAATGTCAATAATATGGTCAAAAGTCCTATCTCTGGTTCTACTTTTTGTTGTAGACTACCAAGCAAAGGATGTCAATGTAATGATGCCCAGATCGGGATTGATGGTGTGGGGCAGATTTTATGGATTGACAAAGACTTGCATACTACAAGTTGCTGATGTACAGACTTGAACTAAAGGGTGTTTTTTATAGAGGTATAGAGCTTTAAGTTGGCATTACTTTTCAAGATGGCGACCGATTTAACAGCTGTCAAGTGATTTATTCTCAGTTTGGTTTGGCAATTCATCATGAATAGACTCACGCCTGGACAACGCTTGCAAATAGTGCAATTTTATTTCGAAAATAATGGTTCTGTGCGGAAAACGTATCGCGCACTACGTCCATTTTATCGTCGACAAAATCGTCCATCAGAGCAGTTAATTCGATTAACCATGGAACGTTTTCGCACCACGTTTACTCTTATTGATAACTCGCATCCCCAGAGACGCTGTACGGTGCGTACAGAAGAAGCTATTGCTGCTGTAGAGCGTAGCATTGAGGAAGACTCGAATGAGTCCATCCGCCATCGAGCACAGGAATTGGATCTGTGTCCATCCACTTTATGGAAGATTTTGCGGAAGAATCTTGGTTTGCGTGCTTACAAAATCCAACTCGTGCAAGATTTGAAGCCAAACGATCATCAAGTAAGGCGTAGATTCGTCGAATGGGCCCAAAACGAGATTACCGTTGTTCCCGATTTTCATAAGCGAATTTTGTGCGCTTTATGGGCTGGTGGAATCATTGGTCCGTACTTTTTCAAAAACGATGGTGGCCAGAACGTTACAGTTACAACCATGTTGTCCAGGAGATGTGGTTTCAACAAGACGGCGCAACATGTCACACAGCTCGTGCCACAATAGATTTATTGAAAGACACGTTTGGTGACCGCCTAATTTCACGTTTTGGACCTGTGAATTGGCCTCCAAGATCTTGTGATTTAACACTGCTAGACTACTTTCTGTGGGGCTATGTAAAGTCATTGGTCTATGCGGTAAAGCCACAAACGCTTGACCATTTGTAAGACAACATTCGACGTATTATTGCCGATATACGGCCACAAATGTTGGAAAAAGTCATCGAAAATTGGACGTCCAGATTGGACTACATCCGCGCCATCCGTGGCGGTCATATGCCAGAAATCATATTTAAAATGTAATGCCACAAGATTATCTTTCGGATAAATAAAATTCATATTAATCGAATAATCCATCGTTGTTTTATTGCAACTTAAAGTTCTATACCTCTATAAAAAACACCCTTTACTTGAACCTTTACTGTGGACCGCATAAAAGAAACAAGTTAGGAAGAAGAAAACTGAATACTATTAGAGGAACGACAGATTCATCATATCGATAATGTTTCGCCCCAAATTTTTCGACATTTAATTTTGGAGTCTTTTATACATCGTCTGACTTACAATCCAGATCTGGCCCCTAAGGATTAATTACATTTTCTTTACATTTACGACGAATAACAATACTGGTTATACAAGGATTTCAATGAATCAGATAATGGATTTCTTTTTACTACATCTACCTCATACGATATTTAAATTAAATCTGCATTTCGTTCTTTAACAATAAATTAAATTGACAAAAACAATGAAAATGAAAAAAAAGGGAATAACAAGTGAAAACTTACCAATATTGGCGGCAAAATGTTGTTTCAATTGTTGTTTTGCTGTTTCCTGTGTTTATATTTAGATACTCTGTTATTGTTTTCAGATGGCAACGGCTTTGACAACAATAATAACACGACAAAGAGTGCATTTAAAAAAAAACAAGGTATGGCTTTCTTAGACTATGGCTGGAAAATTGGAAAGACAATATAACGTATAAATAGCGGTTTTTGTTATCTTCAATAATATAACGCTGACTATGTGGGCAAGATGACTGTGCTATTGTTATTGTTGCATTTTTAGACCGATAACAACAATGTATGGTTATCGGCTTCCTTTTTTTTTGTTTTGTTTTAAGAAAACATCATAATTTTAAAGCAATAACTAAACCATTGTTGTTTCTGCCGCTATAATCGCCAACGTCACCCGCCGCTTTATTAGTTTCAGTCGTTGTTGTTGTTTTTGTATTTCATTTATTATTATAATATGTAGGATTTGTTTTAATTTGCAACACTTCTCTTTGTTTTCTTTTGTGTTTATTATTTATAGTTTTTTTCTTTTCTTTCCCTTTTTAATTTGTTTTCTTTTGTTTTAAGTTATTGTTTAATTCTTTTTATATTTTTGTTTTGTTTTATTGATTAAAAATAAATTTTTAACTACACAATACAACAACTATACACAGCTGTTTTGCTCTCCTTTGTTGGCTGTTAACCTCTCTTGTTTTGTTTGTGAGCTTTTGTTGTACGGTTTCTTTAGACATTTTGTTGTTGGGTTATGGAAATACTTCCTTTTTTAAACGATTACAATTTAGTAGATTTGTTTACATTTTTTAAAACACTTTTTTTGTTGCTGTCAGTTTTTATTTTTATTAATTTTAATTATTAATTAAATATACAATAGCATGTGTATCATTTTTGTTTTCCTTTTTTTCACTTTGAGGCAGTATTGAATAATTGTATGGCACAGATTTTTATTGTTTTTATTTTTATTAAAAAATAATATTTTTTAAATTCAATTTAATTTATTTGTTGGTTTTTGGTTACGGCTTTAAAATAAATTCTGTTGCATTTTGTCTGGCTGCTTTTGTTTAAAACTTACGTAAATAACAATTTGGAGAGAAAAAAACATTATTTTAATGAATTTATGTTTTTGTTTTTATTTTTAATACAATAAAAATTGTATATAAAATTAATTATAGCACATTCGTAAATTAAATGCATCAGCTTTGTCAAATTGATTTTTTTAAATAAATTTAATTTTTTTAAATTAAATTATTTGAAATATTTGATTTTATTTATATACATCGTATGTACACATGTATGTATGTATATTATGTTAAATATTTATAAGAGTTTGTTAAATTAAACAAATTATGAATCATCAACATGTTGCATCAGCTAAATAAGATTTGTTCCAGATAAAGATAAGAATTTTTATTCTAAGCAAATATTGTTACCAAAAAAAATTTAAAACCATAACACAGAGTTACTGGATAAAATTCGCATCTTCCAAGCGGAAGTGACGACCGTACTGGCTGCATTTGTAATTTATATTTATATTTTCTCATCAAATTATTCGAAAAGTTGTCTCTTGAACATCGATTACAAGATTTAGGGCCATTATTACAACTTGTCGCTAACTAAAGGGAGGATTTTAACAGGCAGATAAATTATTTTTCGTTATTATGAGTACCCAATAAGATAGAAGTGATCGTTAAGCTAAAGGGAAGATCATCATACCTTTAACATTTAAAGGTCACTTTATGTATGAATTTACCATATTATATATTATTTTCATTATGCCAACTTCAAATTTAAACAAAATGAGCATATACAACAAGAAAAAAAAAAACGAAGCCCGCGGTTGCCACTGCGTTAAAAAAAAACTTGTATAATTGAGGAGTTTTATCGACATTTCTCCGGCACTGCCATATTTTTGAAAAATTTTATCTGTAAGTTGTAATAACGAAAATAAGTTAAAGGTCACTTTCCAGTTCCCTTTAGCTAAAGGTACCTTTAACTAAACCCAAGTTTAACGACAAGTTGTAATAATGGCCCTTAAATTGCTTCATGATCTATAAACTAAGACACTAGTGAAAGAGAATAAGAGCATAAGAAACTCACTGGCAACACTAATGGAAGACAAATATACGCATTAAATAGACATAACCAAACAACTTTTAACCTTAAATATTAATTAAATGAATATAAAAAAAAAGAAATTAATCGATAATTTGTTATTAATATGAAATTCATATACGAATACATATACTTTTTTATTTATTAGAACGACGAAGAGTTTTAACACCTGTTTTGTATAATTAATGCTTGACCTAGAACCAATATATTAAGATTTTAAAACAAAATATTAAATTAAAATGTTAAAACCCAACAAACATATTGGTTATATGGCTAAATGGTTTGTAACATTATATTCAGAGACATTTCTGTTCGTTTACAATAACTATCAAAAATTTTAAAATGAAATAAAACAAAAAAAATTTAAAATTAAAAAAGTATCACTACAAAACTGAATAACTAGAAAATATAAATTAGATAGCACAACACCACACAATCAATCTTATATTTATTAGGTAATTAATATTTTGTTTTACACTAATCAGATCGATAACCGATATACATAATTTAAGCCGCAAATTAAAATTCATATTACGAAGTGTTTGTATTTGTTTACCTAAGTTTTCGCAAAGAATATGGATATAAAGAATACGCATCATGTAGAAGTAAAAATTGTTATGGCGGGTCGTAACATTACGACACGCTCTCACCAAAATATTTTTAAAAATCAGTTCTTGATGAGAGGGAGGAAGACAGAAGGAAAATGAACACAAACAAAGAGCGTAACAATGTGTTGCTCTCATCGTACGTATGTACATGTGTATGTATTCTTGTGTTTTTTGATTTAGTTGTCGATCAGACTGCGACAAGAATACATGTGCTGCGGATGCTTTATCATTTTATTTCAGAATAACACTCGAAGAATATGTTGTGTTAAAAATGTTCTATGTCATTAGCTGGGCGTATTTTATTTTGTCCCATAGTACATTTTTTTTAAATGCTTTGGAATGCTCGTTTTTTTTTTTCTTTTAATAAAAAATGGTTTTTTATTCTTTTTATATTTATTTATCTAAAAAACATTGCCTAATTTTTAAGCCAAAGATGGATAGCTTTATGTTCTGTTAATAATAAAATCGATGTATTATTTTGTTTTTATTTATCTAAAATTATTAAGCCAAAGATAGACAGCTTTACATATGTATGTTGATGAAATGAAAATAAAAATAGAGTATATTACTAACAGTTTCATATGGCTGTAAATAAATAAATTCTCTCAACTTATTTTCTCTCTCTAACTCACTAATCCATAACCATAGGCATGTGTTAACCTAGAGGAAAATTGTTAGTAATAATGTCAAGTCTACTTATTAACCCAATGATATGTATATGTGATCGGAAAATATAGAAAAATTGTACTGCACTAAATCCCTAAAGACACCGTATTTAACTTGGCAAGTATTCTTCCAAAAGTCGAAATCATTTCTCATTGATATTAGTGAATACTACTGTGATATTCCTTTGGGTGTATCATTGAAGTCTGAAAAAAGCGACATGAACCTTCTTCTTTAAAAACTGACAAGATTTTTACGCTCTTTTTAACGAACATTCTTGATGTTCGTGTCCTATGTGTGTAAAAAGCCGAAGATGTTCTTCCCCTGAGGGACATTGGTGCCGACGTCTGTTTTTAACACCAGAAAAATAAATAAAAAGTGGTCAAACAACAATAACACACGATGAGAACAACGCATTGTTACGCTCTTGGTTTCTGTATCATTCCCTTCTATCTTTCCCCCCGCGTCATGAAATATTTTTGAAAAATATTCCAAAATATGTTAAAATTCACATTCTTTATACTTTATTTTCTTTGGTTTTCGTGGCAACACTTTGAGTTTACGGTAACTTGATAAATATAGCAAACCCCGACATAGTAAACAAACAAAAAAATAGAAATAATTTCAAATATGTACTAACTTTTCACCTTTTTGATTTATAAATCACAAAAAAAAATAATTAAAAAAACCTCAATCGTTAATTTATTAATATTAAATTATATGTACATATATTTAATAATATTAAAAACAAAACAACAATAAAAATATTTTTACATGTGTAAACCTTTGTCAATGAAATTCATTCTGACTATTCACACACGCTAACATATGGAACGTGCTTTAGATTTAATAATAATTTTAAAAAATTATTATTTAGATATACACACATACAGTAATGGGAATATAATTAGAAATGACATTTTGAACAACTACAATTCTAGTGTCATTCAATGAGGGGAAATTAAAAAACACATTGTTGCCGATGCCAAACACGTGAAGTTCAAAGTGTGCTCAAAAGAAGAAAAAAAATACAAAATTAATTAGAAACGTTTATGCGTTTTTCCTATTATTCGCAACAAAGTGATAATGGCGATTATTATTATTATTATATGGTCAGTGACAAAGTCAGTAATATGTATCTTGAAAAGCAATATATTCGATAATAATAGGCAAAAGCAAGTTCTATTTCAGGTTGTAATTCACAAGTGCCAAAGAGCAAAGAGTAAAAAAGATCACTGAAGCGGAAGATAAAAAATGTTTATAATTGTTTCTGCGTAAAAAAGGCTTAGGGCCATTATTACAACTTGCCGTTAACTAAAGGGAGGATTTTAACGGGCAAATAAATTGTTTTTCGTTATTATGAGTACCCAATAAGATAGAAGTGATCGTTAAGCTAAAGGGAGGATCATCCTACCTTTAACATTTAAAGGTCAGTTTATGTATGAACTTGCCATATTATATATTATTTTCATTATGGCAACCTCAAATTTAAACAAAATGAGCATATACAACAAAAAAAAATGAAGCCTGCGGTATAATTGTGCAGTTTTATCGACATTGCTCCCCACTGCCATATTTTTGAAAACTTTTATCTCTAAGTTGTAATAACGAAAATAAGTTAAAGGTAACTTTACAGTTCCTTTTAACTAAAGGTACCTTTAACTAAACCCAAGTTTAACGGCAAGTTGTAATAATGGCCCTTAACGGATATAAAGGGTGTTTTTTATAGAGGTATAGAACTTTAAGTTGCAATAATACAACGATGGATTATTCGATTGACATGAATTTTATTTAGCCGAAAGATAATCTTGTGGCATTACATTTTAAATATGATTTCTGGCATATGACCGCCACGGCTGGCGCGGATTTAGTCCAATCTGGACGTCCAATTTTCGATGATTTTTTCCAACATTTGTGGCCGTATATCGGCAATAATACGGCGAATGTTGTCTTCCAAATGGTCAAGCGTTTGTGGCTTTACCGCATAGACCAATGACTTTACATAGCCCCACAGAAAGTAGTCTAGCGGTGTTAAATCACAAGATCTTGGAGGCCACTTCACAGGTTCAAAACTTGAAATTATGCGGTCACCAAACGTGTCTTTCAATAAATCTATTGTGGCACGAGCTGTGTGACATGTTGCGCCGTCTTGTTGAAACCACATCTTCTGGACATCATGGTTATTCAATTCAGGAATGAAAAAGTTTGTAATCATGGCTCTATACCGATCACCATTGACTGTAACGTTCTGGCCACCATCGTTTTTGAAAAAGTACGGACCAATGATTCCACCAGCCCATAAAGCGCACCAAACAGTCAGTTTTTCTGGATGTAACGGTGTTTCTACATACAATTGAGGATTACCTTCACTCCAAATGCGGCAGTTTTGTTTGTTGACGTAGCCATTCAACCAGAAGTGCGCTTCATCGCTAAACAAAATTCGCTTATGAAAATCGGGAACAACGGGCCCATTCGACGAATCTACGCCTTACTTGATGATCGTTTGGCTTCAAATCTTGCACGAGTTGGATTTTGTAAGCACGCAAACCAAGATCCTTCCGCAAAATCTTCCATAAAGTGGATGGACACAGATCCAATTCCTGTGCTCGATGGCGGATGGACTCATTCGGGTCTTCCTCAATGCTACGCTCTACAGCAGCAATAGCTTATTCTGTACGCACCGTAAAGCGTCTCTGGGGATGCGAGTTATCAATAAGAGTAAACGTGGTGCGAAAACGTTCCATGGTTAATCGAATTAACTGCTCTGATGGACGATTTTGTCGACGATAAAATGGACGTAGTGCGCGATACGTTTTCCGCACAGAACCATTATTTTCGAAATAAAATTGCACTATTTGCAAGCGTTGTTCAGGCGTGAGTCTATTCATGATGAATTGCCAAACCAAACTGAGAGTAAATCACTTGACAGCTGTTAAATCGGTCGCCATCTTGAAAAGTAATGCCAACTTAAAGTTCTATACCTCTATAAAAAACACCCTTTATCTACAGAGTCAATAAGAAAATCTTGCATGCAGCACCTGTTAGGTAAGGTTAGGTTAGAGGACGTGTACTTGTCAATTAAGACAAGTACAGTACCCGGAGGTCGAATTGACCCATTGTACAACGTACTAGTTGCTCACACCACTTATGTTGTGTGTGTTAATTTTATACATGAGTGGTGGGACCTACAGTTTAAAGTCGACTCCGAACGACAGATTTTTTTATTTATTGAGAAACTTTTCATGGCAATTTTTATTTACTCTCAGAGTTTTTGCCAGAAATCTACTGAGAGGAAGTCGCCGAAGAAATACTTTTTGTATTTTGTCTTTGATGCCTGGCCTGGGGCTCGAACCCAGGCTTTTGCGTGTAATAAGCCAACACACTACCTACTAGACTACGGCGACTTCATGCAGCACCTGTCATTAAAAGAAAATTTCTACATTAAATATATGATATCTTATATATCTCTTTACTGTCAACACATGCAGTGTCGAGCCCTGTTTAAAGGTACATATATGCACACATACAATATACAACATGTCTTGCTATAAATTTAACAATTCAATGAATTATTTTTCATAATAATTCAAAATGTTAAACATTTGACGAATATTCATTATAAAACAACTGCTAGATGATCCGCCCGCCTGTCTATCTGTTTGCTTGTTTGTTTGCCTGGTGTGATTATTTAGGTGTTGCGCGCCGACAGGTTGTATGAATGAGATACCCGCCGTAGTCACCGTTTCTACGTTTTACTTTTATTCTGGTTTACATTCTTTAGATTGTTTTGCTTTTAATATTTTCTTATTGTATATAAGAAATTAAAATAAGTATAAATTAATAATAAAACAATTCATTTGTTTATTATATTGTATAAACAAAATGTGTTTGAATGTTGAGTGTTTTTTTTTTTTTGTTAAATGTTTGTGTATATATTTCCATTTATTTATTGTATTCGGTTCTATGCATTTGCATTGTTAATGCTCTGCTAGACTTGCTATATACAAGAGCTATTATTTATATTTTGCAATACCCCACTAATATATCGACTGTACTATTGTTACATAGAAAATGGATCACTTACGGCAACGCTATGAACAAGCAGTCACAACAGAGTTGCTATGAGCCTAATGGCATTAAATTAAGCACTATCATCTAGTCCACTAATGAACAAAACTATGGTGCAAGAAGCAATCTGCTACAGGTGGCCAAAACCGTTCATTACAACACACACTAGAATATGGAAATTATTGGTACTTTGAGCCTCAAGCATTGATGTGGAAAGTTTGTGTTTGTTTTGGGTGTTTACCATATCACTAGTATTGCAAAAAGGCCCTAATCGAGGTCGTTTAGCGTTCGCCCAAAGCTGTCATTGTGTGCACATTGTGCCCATAGAATCTTCGGCGACCTTAGAATCCCTACTCTATCTTATCAAACGATATATGGTCATATTGCTTAATGGTCAGAACAATCGATTTGCTGTTAACGCATGTACATGTACGTCGCCGTAGTCTAGTAGGTAGTGTGTTGGCTTATTAGACCTAAAGCCTGGGTTCGAGCCCCAGGCCAGTCATTAAAACAAAATACAAAAAGTATCTTTGGCGACTTCCTCTCAGCAGATTTCTGACGAAGAGAGTAAATAAAATTGCCATGAAAAGTTTCTCAAAAATCTGTCGTTCGGAGTCGACTTTAAACTGTAGGTCCCACCACTCATGTATAAAATTAACACACACAACATTAGTGGTGTGAGAAACTAAGTAGTAATCCTGACTGAAGGGTTGTAATGACCAATTATGTATATGTATGCATGTACAGATGTGACTACGCGCTTCCAACTGACTTGGTAGTAAGCATACTTGTGTTCGGCCGTTTTTCGCTCGAAATACACTTGAGATATTAGCAAGACTGTAGTAATAACTCAGGTTGACCTCTACTGGGAAAACACCGCTCCCAATTCTACAATTCTAAATGGAAAGCGACTACCCTTAAGCTCCGGAAACTTGTTCCAAAAGTAATACATTGCCACCAAATGCTAAACATGTTTGTTTCCTAAGGTAAATAAGCTTGTGGAACTCAATTGTCAGGCACATCTTTTTCCCAATATGAGCTAGAATTTCTAAATAACCTGTAAAGCCTTTTAAGGGCCATTATTACAACTTGCCGTTAAACTTGAGTTTAGTTAAAGGTACCTTTAGCTAAAGGGAACTGTAAAGTTGCCTTTAACTTATTTTCGTTATTACAACTTACAGATAAAATTTTCAAAAATATGGCAGTGCCGGAGCAATGTTGATAAAACTGCTCAATAAAACAAGCTTTTTTTAACGCAGTGGCAACCGCGGGCTTCTTTTTTTTTGTTGTATATGCTCATTTTGTTTAAATTTGAAGTTGCCATAATGAAAATAATATATAATATGGCAAGTTCAAACATAAAGTGACCTTTAAAAGTTAAAGGTAGGATGATCCTCCCTTTAGCTTAACGATCACTTCTATCTTATTGGGTACTCATAATAACGAAAAACAATTTATCTGCCCGTTTAAAGCCTCCCTTTAGTTAACGGCAAGTTGTAATAATGGCTCTAAATGTCAAATATTTCCCGCATACTGGCAGCTCTTTTGTGAATTCTTATGCATATGTTTTGTTGTTATTTTGTTTTAATATGACATTTTGTGTTTTGTTATTGTTTGGTTTATTTGAATTGTATTTTATTGTATTATTCTTTTTAATTAAATATATTTTATAGTCTTTTTTATTTTATTTTAATTTCAATTTTAAAATTGTGTTTCTTTTTCTGTTTATTGTTGAAATACAGTCACATAAAACCGGTTGAATAAACAATATACATATATTGTATATAAAGATATATATATATGCACATAAATATATAAGTATTATATATACATACACATGTGTACATATTTAATTATATAAAACAACAACAATAATACAATATGTACTCGTACGTATGTACAAAACAAACGTTTGCACTATTCTGTTTACAGTACCAACAATTAATATAAGGATATGGGCAATTTCGTGTCAAGTGACCCAATTTTTAAAAAACTAATTTCCGAATGTCATTAGAATGCAAATATATACTTTTTTAATATCATTTAGGTAGTACGTTTTTATGCCAAATATTGAAAAATCTTATTCTTGAGTTAAAAAATAATTTTTTGATAGATATCCCACTCGCATCCCATTAACCGATTATAAAGACCTTAAAGGAAATTTTATTAGCTTTCTTTTGAGCAAAAAAAAAATAAAAAGCCCATTTTGAAAAAAAATTAAAAAAAAATAAAAAAAAATTTTTTTTTTAAATTAAAAAAATTATTTTTGGAAAGATTGAAGAAATAGCTATCTAATATCCTTTGTAAAATTTTTGCTAGAACCAATAGGTGAAAAGTTACACACATTTAAAAAAACCCTGTATGACCAAAATGTCCAACTTTGACCCCTCTAACTCCGGCAGTTCTTGACTGATAGAGCTGAAAATTTGTGTCTGGGCTACTATCCAATAGTACTAATCTTGGTGCAAATTTCATCCAAATCGGAAGACATCGATTTTAAAAATTGGGTCACTTGACACGAAATTGCCCATATACTTGTTGTGGATTCATTAAAATCCCCAAGAACTCAAACAGATAGTGTTGACATAAGGACAAATGGTAAATCTAGTCTATAGTTATACGATCATAAGATCTATTGTACTGTCCTCAACCTATATAGCGTACATCTGTACTGTCTCTTGCACTCCTGTTGCTCTCATGAACTTCAGGATGTTGTTCGGTGCCAAAAGTTCCTTATAAGCAATCAGGTGTTTCCTTCTGAGGTGTATAAACATTACACAGTTTCCAGGTATTTGGTTTGGCGAATAGTCTTCTTCATTCTCTACATATTGGACTTGAAGACATCTCTATTATGAACAGTGCCCCGTCCGAGACACGGTGGGTATCCCCAACCTACTTATGGAATAGTCTGATAAATAAATCACCTGTCTTCCTTTTGTAATTACCCAACAAAAATTTAGATTGTCTCAAACTAATTTGGCTTAAGATGAGCCATCACCTAGTATACTTCGCTAGCAGAGATCAGCAATGAATCGCTTTTTCGCTACTCACAAGTACTCATGAAATTTTGAGTATGAGTGAGTCAACAGTATTGAAATCCAACTACTCTGATTCATTCGTACTCAGTACAACATTGATTTATAAGTACAAGTTGCAATGAGTATGAGTACAACGTTGACATCAAACGCATAACATTCGAACTATGTTTGATTCATACGCCTACTCATTCAGATTCATAAATTTAGAAAAATACTCATAATACTCATAAATGATTCGAGTGATTCGAATCATTCGTCAAAATTTACAGTCTTAGTTGTTGTTGCATTTACAACAAAAGAAGAAAGAAAAAGACAAAGATAGCAAGCAAAGCAAACACACAACCTTCCAGTGAGTATTGTAGTGTTCGAACGCGAATCATACTTATTTTGTGATTCGTGTATACGATGAGTCATGGAGAGTCGAAATCAATAACATCGTGCGTATTGTTAAGTAAGAGTGCAATGAGTATTTCAAACTTTGAATATGAGTAGTATGAGTATGACATTAAAATAAGTATGAATGCGTATAAGTATCAGAAATTATAAGTATGATTCGAATCTACTCATCGTTTTCAATACTCATTGCTGACCTCTGTTCCCTAGTTACACACTCATCTTATCGTCGTGGATGTGAACATAGCCTGTAATTCAGCACTGGTTGACTACATATGTATATTCCCCTTGCCCAGTTAATTCAGCTTTAAAGCCACCGTTGTCTAGTCAGAGTGTGGAAGAGAATTCCGATTGACTGAAATAATCCTAATCTCACCTCACTATGGCTTATACAACAACTCAATATATTTTAACAGAGGACTTTACTTTTAGGCAAGATCTGATTGCAACCCTATTGTTCTAGAGCATGCCATACATTCGTAATTGGTCATTACAACCCTTTAGTCAGGATTGCGATCTAGTTTCTTACACCACTTATGTTGTGCGTGTTAATTTTATACATGAGTGGCGGGATCTATAGTTTAAAGTCGATTCAGAACAACAGTTTTTTTTTTGAGAAACTTTTCATGGCAATTTTATTTACTCTCAGAGTTTTTGCCAGTAATCTGCTGAGAGAAAGTCGCCGAAGAAATATTTTTTTTTTATATTTTCGTGTTGGTGTCTAACCAGTGAGCGCCAAAAGTGAGTAAACACCACTGAAATAATTCATTTTCTTAGGATAGCGAGAAAAGTAAATGAGAATAGCCGAATAAATTTCCAAAAATTAAAACGTTTATTTATTACTTTTAAAACAAATGCAACAATTCATGATAAAGGAACTTTTTTTATACTTAAGAACAAAACTGTTGGCTCACTTATGGCGCTCAGTGTATATGGAACATGCATATAGAGCATGCCACTGTAAACTAATCATCTGCATGGATGCTCTATGACAATGCTATGCTCCTTAAAAGAATAAAAATTCATTTTTGTTCTTATAACTTTTACTACAACTGTACAGGTGTCATAATCTACATATGTATGTATGTATGTAAATGCACAAAGTATACATCATACATACATTGTACATACATATGCTTTTATAGAGTACATTTCTGCCTTAGTTTGAGCAAATGTTTGCATTTAAAATTTTTTTGTTGTTGTTTGTTTGCTGATTTATTTATTTCTGGAATAGAAACAACAAAATTTATAACAACAAAATTTATAACAACAACACAAGAATATGTTAAAAAACAAAGAACACAAGTACATACAACAGTACAGACGTCATGATTATAATTGTTGGCAATTTTATTACTTTGTTTTTATTTTTAAGTTCACAAAAAACAGCACAAAAGAAATATTATAAATTAAAAAAAGGATAGAATTTACGAGTCCCCAAAAAAAAAAAATACAAGAAAGAAATGAGCCAAATGTGCAAATCGTTCAAGTTGACAGAAAAAGAAAATAAAACAGCAACAATAACAGCAACAACAGCAACAGCAATAATAAACAGATTGTCATAAAAATTTAGCAGCCGGTGCGCAACCATAGCAGCATTATTAAACATTGACTTTCTTTCTATTGAGTTGTTGTTTTCATAATATTTTCTTCGTCTCTCTTGTTCTTTTTAAGTACATATACATACGCATTGATTAAAATGTGAATAGACAAAAAGAACAAGACAAAATAGAAGAGAAATATAATAGAATAGAATTTAATGATTTAACCGCCACTTAAAATGTCTTTATTTCATTTCTTTTCATTAAATACATACGTTGACGGTCTTTTCAAAAGGTCACCAAAAACATAATTTGAGTTGCCAATAGTTTCAACAACCTTAGCAAACGTAGCAGTGCTGTCTGTATGTGTTGCCAATACGTGCAATTTATTCAGTTGGAAGACAGCCATTACTACTAAAGGATGTTTTTTATAGAGGTATAGAACTTTAAGTTGCAATAAAACAACGATGGATTATTCGATTGACATGAATTTTATTTATCCGAAAGATAATCTTGTGGCATTACATTTTAATTATAATTTCGAGCATATGACCGCCACGGCTGGCGCGCATGTAGTCCAATCTGGACGTCCAATTTTCGATGACTTTTTCCAACATTTGTGGCCGTATATCGACAATAATACGGCGAATGTTGTCTTCCAAATGGTCAAGCGTTTGTGGCTTTACCGCATAGACCAATGACTTTACATAGCCCCACAGAAAGTAGTCTGGCGGTGTTAAATCACTAGATCTTGGAGGCCAATTCACAGGTCCAAAACGTGAAATTAGGCGGTCACCAAACGTGTCTTTCAATAAATCTATTGTGGCACGAGCTGTGTGACATGTTGCGTCGTCTTGTTGAAACCACATCTCCTGGACATCATGGTTATTCAATTCAGATCCTTCCGCAAAATCTTCCATAAAGTGGATGGACACAGATCCAATTCCTGTGCTCGATGGCGGATGGACTCATTCGGGTCTTCCTCAATGCTACGCTCTACAGCAGCAATAGCTTCTTCTGTACGCACCGTACAGCGTCTCTGGGGATGCGAGTTATCAATAAGAGTAAACGTGGTGCGAAAACGTTCCATGGTTAATCGAATTAACTGCTCTGATGGACGATTTTGTCGACGATAAAATGGACGTAGTGCGCGATACGTTTCCCGCACAGAACCATTATTTTTGAAATAAAATTGCACTATTTGCAAGCGTTGTTCAGGCGTGAGTCTATTCATGATGAATTGCCAAACCAAACTGAGAATAAATCACTTGACAGCTGTTAAATCGGTCGCCATCTTGAAAAGTAATACCAACTTAAAGTTCTATACCTCTATAAAAAACACCCTTTACAACAACCAGTGTTGATGTATTGTTGTTAATCAAAGGCATAGTACGTCGGGAAACCAGATCAGTTTCTCCAATGCGAGTGTCAGCCAGTAGTGCTGACCTAGATATGTTTATATACGCTTACAGTAAGCCTGTATGTTTTATGTACCAGTCCTACACAGTTTGCAATCAATTGTTTTATCAAATCCTCTCCCACATAGCACAATCTGCAGATACTAGTTTCGAAAATCCCCATCTGGTACAAATGCTTATTCCACCCAAAGAAACAAGTAAGTGTTTGATCTCGGAAGTGTTCTTAAGCTTTTCTTAAGCTTTTTCTATCCACTTTTTGAGAAACTTCAGCTCTCTACACAACGCAGCTGAGAATTTTTTTTTTTGGAATGGTCAACGGAGTCTATTTAATGCAACTCGAATGCTGCCGGCGTAATGTGTAATTGCTAACAACTTTAAGGATGTGTTGACTGTCTGAGGAAAAGTTTCCACCGCTTTCGCTTGAAAGATTGTGGCTTTTACTTCCTCAAGACCACACTATTCCTATTTCTGTTTTGTGAAACATTTTGGTTCCATCGGTATACCACTTTTGTCAGTGCTATCGTGGGTCGAAAAGATCTCTCTGCACAGTCCAACTAAACTGAGCACAGGGGAATAAATATAATATAATGAAACGACGAATAAAATTTTCCGCCCACTTCACACGGTAATACTTTACGTACGTAAAGTCTAACGAAAAAGTAAAATGAAATTCCATCCGTATGACAAAAAAGAGAATAAAAGTCGTATGATTTAAATTTTTTGCGTTTACATGATCGGTATAAGATAATAACAAAGTAAAATGAAAACAGTTGTTACACTTTTTTTTCTATGTGTTTACATAAAAATACATCCCTGATCTAATGCGACTTGCTTGTTTATTGCATCATTTCAAAAAAATTAAGAGAGCCATACGACTGTCAAACTTTTCATCCGTATTTTCTCTCAATGTGTGATGGTTTCATTACATAGTACGTTTAGACGATCACATCCGTACTCTTCTACACAAAATTTTTACAGATCATATTACTTGTGGGACCGTGTAAAGTAGGCTTTAAGGATAGAAATTGCCTGCATAACAGCCTGCTCTTGTATCACGGCATTAAGCAATAATAGATTCAGAAGATCCTTCAAATTGGTGTCAGATTAAGCAAATATTTGTTGAAAATTAATGTAAATAAAAAACATTTGTAAAACTTCCTCTTTAGGCAATTTTTAGTCGCAACTTTTCAAAGTTAAACTTGTTGAAAATAAATTTCTGCTTTCCTTGTGAATGTCATTAACATTTTCTCACGTCTTAAGGCTTCTACTCTTCTTCTTTTTCTTTGTAAAACATATTTTAATGTATGAATATATTTCATTTGATTGACATTCATTCATTCTTGTGGATAATCTGACAGTGGATATTATTAATGTATTCTTTATTGATTTTTCATCAATAAATAACAATTTGTACTTAAAGAGAGAGATGGATAATATAACAAATAGGCATTTCAAGCATTTCTTTATGAGCAAACCATGCTACCATCCATACTTAAATACATACTACATATACAAATTTTATTCGGCATGAAAAATTCGAATTATGCTCTACGTACATGTAGATGACGCTGCAGTAATCTCTTGTATTGAATATGTTGTCTTGTCTTGTCTTGTCTTGTCTTGTCTTGTCTTGTCTTGTCTTGTCTTGTCTTGTCTTGTCTTGTCTTGTCTTGTCTTGTCATGTCATGTCATGTCATGTCATGTCATGTCATGTCATGTCATGTCTTGTCTTGTCTTGTCTTGTCTTGTCTTGTCTTGTCTTGTCTTGTCTTGTCTTGTCTTGTCTTGTCTTGTCTTGTCTTGTCTTGTCTTGTCTTGTCTTGTCTTGTCTTGTCTTGTCTTGTCTTGTCTTGTCTTGTCTTGTCTTGTCTTGTCTTGTCTTGTCTTGTCTTGTCTTGTCTTGTCTTGTCTTGTCTTGTCTTGTCTTGTCTTGTCTTGTCTTGTCTTGTCTTGTCTTGTCTTGTCTTGTCTTGTCTTGTCTTGTCTTGTCTTGTCTTGTCTTGTCTTGTCTTGTCTTGTCTTGTCTTGTCTTGTCTTGTCTTGTCTTGTCTTGTCTTGTCTTGTCTTGTCTTGTCTTGTCTTGTCTTGTCTTGTCTTGTCTTGTCTTGTCTTGTCTTGTCTTGTCTTGTCTTGTCTTGTCTTGTCTTGTCTTGTCTTGTCTTGTCTTGTCTTGTCTTGTCTTGTCTTGTCTTGTCTTGTCTTGTCTTGTCTTGTCTTGTCTTGTCTTGTCTTGTCTTGTCTTGTCTTGTCTTGTCTTGTCTTGTCTTGTCTTGTCTTGTCTTGTCTTGTCTTGTCTTGTCTTGTCTTGTCTTGTCTTGTCTTGTCTTGTCTTGTCTTGTCTTGTCTTGTCTTGTCTTGTCTTGTCTTGTCTTGTCTTGTCTTGTCTTGTCTTGTCTTGTCTTGTCTTGTCTTGTCTTGTCTTGTCTTGTCTTGTCTTGTCTTGTCTTGTCTTGTCTTGTCTTGTCTTGTCTTGTCTTGTCTTGTCTTGTCTTGTCTTGTCTTGTCTTGTCTTGTCTTGTCTTGTCTTGTCTTGTCTTGTCTTGTCTTGTCTTGTCTTGTCTTGTCTTGTCTTGTCTTGTCTTGTCTTGTCTTGTCTTGTCTTGTCTTGTCTTGTCTTGTCTTGTCTTGTCTTGTCTTGTCTTGTCTTGTCTTGTCTTGTCTTGTCTTGTCTTGTCTTGTCTTGTCTTCTCTTGTCTTGTCTTGTCTTGTCTTGTCTTGTCTTGTCTTGTCTTGTCTTGTCTTTGCTCGCCATATGCATTCCTATTTTGACCTCATATATAGAGAATTTGATCAGTATGAATTTGCTATTGTCACCCTCGGGATAAAGAAGTTACCAACAACAAGGGATAGATATCAAGATCTTAGCAACTGGGCTGCATTTCCTTCTATAAACTGCAAGTAGTTTCGGTGCATTAGACGATGATTTTTAGCTGCTCTGGGAATTGGCATCGACACAATTCCTTCTTATAATCTCAAGAGGCATCTGATTGGTTTATGCCCAGATTTGAAGATTACTGGTAGTATTTAGAAAATCAGTTCGCTTTGCCTCACCCGTTGGTAGACAAAGATCTGAATTGTTTTAAGCTCGCAAGGAACTGCATTCCGCGACCACATCCGTACAAGGCAACTAACTTCAAACAGCTCAGTTTAGTGTGTCGCGAATTGTGTTGAAAATTCCACATTCAATAACCTCTATAGATCCATAACCACGCGTTTCCAATTTACTGCAGTTTCAATGTAAAGTTATTCCCATTTCTTTGTTAAAACTCATAGCCTTTTGTGATAAGATTATTTTATATGTCTTTGGCTGGTTAAACTGAACATCTCTAACTACCACGAGCGTCAAATATTATCATGATATATCGATCTAAGTGCTTTCCTTACTTACTTACTTAATTGGCCATAACAACCCGTTTAACGGATTTCAACCTGCCGCAACACTCCTTCCAGGCGCCTCTGTTTCGTTCGCGCCTACGCCAGTTGGTCACACCAATCGATGACAGGGCTTCCTCGATGTGGTCCTTCCAACGGATGCAAGGCCGTCCTCTTCGCCGACTTCCGCAGATTCTCGCATCAAATATCCGTCTCGCCGGAGCATCCTCCTCCATTCGAACGACATGGCCGAGCCAGCGCAGCCGCTGGATATTAATGCGCTGTACAACGTCACAACGTCAATGTCGTTGAGGAGCTCATACAGCTCACTGTTGTATCGGATACGGAAATCATCGCCAACTCGCACTGGACCGAAGATCTTGCATATGACTTTTCTCTCGAACACTCTCAAGGCCGTTGCATCTGTACTTAATAGCGTCCATGGCTCTGCGCCATAAAGAAGCACGGGTAGGATGAGTGTCTTGTAAAGTGTTAATTTTGTCGCGCGAGAGAGGTTTCTGCTACTCAATTGCCTATTGAGACCATAGTAGCACCTGTTGGCAAGAGTGATCCTGCGCTTGATCTCCAGACTGACATCATTTCTGGTGGTAGCGGCGGAGCCAAGATAGATGAATTCCTTGACCGTATCGAAAGTATAGTTATCGGCCGTAATCTGAGAATCAATACGCCGCACGTTTCTACTTGTCGATAACATATACTATGTTTTGCCCTCATTTACTGCCACAACCATCTTACTAGACTCCGGTTCAATAGCACTAAAGGCAGCAGTAACATCTCGCATGGTACGCCCTATGATGTCAATGTCGTCAGCGTACGCAAGCAACTGGACACTTTTGTGCTTTCCACATCACTCAAACTGCGCAGTGTAAAATCCACTCACCAAAGTAATGTTTGATGTTTGCTTAAAATACTTAAATGACTCCTCCTCTTCCACAGCGTCACACATACAAAAATGGAAATTAAACCAAACCACTGGACATGCCCTCCAATCGTCTACTGATCGGTAAATACAGTTGGTGACACACTGGTGTCACTATTGTGACCTACCATCAAACTAAAGTATTTAACATCATATTCTATGCAGATAAATCTCAAGATCCTAGAGTATCTAAGAGCCCTCCATCTGCATTTAATCCTTTCTGAGTAAAAGCAAAGAATATGGATATAAAGAATGCGCATCATGTAGAAGTAAAATTTCTTATGGCGGGTCGTAATATCACGACCCGCTCTCACCAAATTTTTTTAAAAAATCACTTCTTGGTGAGGGGAGAGGAAGACAGAAGGAAAATGAATACAAACAAAGAGCGTAACAATGTGTTGCTCTCATCGTACGTATGTATATGTGTATGTATTCTTGTGTTTTTTGATTTAGTTGTCGATCAGACTGCGACAAGAACACATGTTTCGCGGATGCGTTATCATTTTATTTCAGAATAACACTCGAAGAATATTTTGTGTTAAAAATGTTCTATGTCATTAGCTGGGCGTATTTTATGTTTTATTTTGTCCCATAGTATATTTTTTTTTAAATGCTTTGGAATGCTCGTTTTTTTTTTCTTTTTATAAAAAATGGTTTCTTTCTTTTTATTTATCTAAAAAACATGGCCTAATTTTTAAGCCAAAGGTGGATAGCTTTATGTTCTTTTAATAATAAAATCGATGTATTATTTTGTTTTTATTTATCTAAAATTATTAAGCCAAAGATAGACAGCTTTACATATGTATGTTGATGAAATGAAAATAAAAATACAGTATATTACTAACACTTTTATATGGCTGTAAATAAATAAATTCTCTCAACTTATTTTCTCTCTCTCACTCACTAATCCATAACCATAGGCATGTGTTAACCTAGAGGAAAATTGTTAGTAATAATGTCAAGTCTACTTATTAACCCAATGATATGTATATGTGATCGGAAAATATAGAAAAGTTGTACTGCATTAAATCCCTAAAGACACGGTATTTAACTTGGCAAGTATTCTTCCAAAAATCGAAATCATTTCTCATTGATATTAGTGAATACTACTGTGATATTTCTTTGGGTGTATCATTGAAGTCTGAAAAAAGCGACATGAACCTTCTTCTTTAAAAACTGACAAAATGTTTACGCTCTTTTTAACGAACATTCTTGATGTTCGTGATCTATGTGTGTAAAAAGCCGAAGATGTTCTTACCCTGAGGGTCATTGGTGCCGACGTCTGTTTTTAACACCAGAAAAATAAATAAAAAAGTGGTCAAACAACAAAAACGCACGATGAGAACAACGCATGATGAGAACAACGCATTGTTACGCTCTTGTTTTCTGTAACCTTCCCTTCTATCTTTCCCCCCGCGTCCTGAAATATTTTTGAAAAATATTCCAAAATATGTTAAAATGCACATTCTTTATACTTTATTTTCTTTGGTAAAAGTCAAAGATATCTCTTCTAATCGACTGTATAATTAACGCCATCGAGACATGATCCTTCACTGTTCAACGCGTTTCTTTGTTAATTTTCATAGCAACTCTGTTTATCTGGCATCACTATTATTGAGCGCCTACGTAACCAAAAAATTCAAATATTTCCTTCATACCTTTGCTTAAATCATATTCGATATCTCAGTATCGGTTAAATTTTCTACGGCGGTCCTATAGTTTTGACATGGACAACAACAACAATAACAACAACAAAGTATTGAAATATTTTGAAACAATTTCAAAAACCAGTCCCCAGACATTTAATTATAATTAAGCTGCGTTTCAACACTTATGCACGTATGTATGTATGTATGTATGTTTATAAATACAAGTGTGTATGTAAGTTTGAATGATCGAAAAAGGCCAAGAACAAAATAAAACCAAAACAAAAAACAGAAGAAAGAAATCAAATTAAACACGAAATTATAGAGAAAGTTTAATAAGAAATAAACAGGAATGTTTACGAATCTTATGAAACAAAAGACTTTCTTGTTGTTGTTATGGAACACATTTAAAACACAGTGTTGGCTGTTAAAACAAAAAACTAACTCTTCTGCTAATAAAGTTAATACAAAACAGCAGCCTGGTGGTCTTATGTTGCAGGGTTTTACTGTTCAAGTATCCTGTATTAGCAGCCAATCACTTAAACAGTAAATTAATGTTGAACATGAAAAATAAAATTATTTTCTTAAAGTACTAAACAACCGTAAGCAGTCCCCATTTCCCCTTCTTGCCTTTGCTAGTGCTGCTAGTCTGTAAGGTTATCGTATTTAATAAAAGAAAAAAAGTATTGTAATCGATTTTTCAATACTGATAAACGGTGACCCCAAAATAAAATAAATATTTCATAGGAATTCTTTTTTTTGTGTTCAAAAAAAAAATAAGAGAAACAAAAAATAAAATAAAGTCTTTAGACTTTTCAGAAGCAGTTTGCGGTGTCAAAATGTCAACTTGTAATGCAATTTAAATTTAAAACATGAATTATGTTGTCACAATTTCTTGATAATGTTGTCAGATGGATCTGCTGCAGTTCTGCTGCACTTTATTCAAATATGTATTTAAAAGAGCCGAAAAAAGTGCTTAAAATGATACAAGATTTGTTTGCATATTTAAATAATTTAAATTTAAAAATTGTTTCACAATATACAACCGGTAAACTTGTGGTTTGCTTGAAATTTTAAATGGTATGTGAACTCAATAAATAAAATAGTTTTGAATGAAATCTTTTTACTTGATTTCCATTTATCTGTAGCAGCTTTTTGAAATTCAAATATTTTTCCATGAAATTTCGTGCTCTATTTAGGTCAAATGTGCACCGATTTGTTTGATAACTTTTTGTCATTTTGAACTTAAGGCCAATATGCCTTTGGCGTAATTGATTTTCACAGAAATCTGTTGATGACTGTATAAGAACCTCTCTTTCAATTTCAAAGAGCTTTACATGAATCATTTGTAAAGTATCGGGTCCGCCATCAAACGTTTTTTTTTTTTTTTCAACTAGTTCTTATTTCGTGAATGGTAACACTTAGCTCATGTCTGATTTGACAGATAATTAGTTTTATCCTTCCGCTGAACGAATATGATTGTGTATACGCTTGAACAACGCTGGGAAATATTGCGACATTACTTTGAAAATCATGGTAATGTTGCAGAATGTGTGCGAAAATTGCGTACGGATTTTGGAAGAAGAGAAGCACCATCAGCTCCGTATGTTCGTTATCTTGTGAAAAAATTGAAAGAAACTGGCATCTTCATCGATAAACCAAAGCGTGAAAAGCCAATAACAGTGCGTACACCCGAGAATATTGCTGCTGTGGCAGAAAGTGTGCGTGAAGCGGCGCCATCAACATCAATTCACCGTCGTTCTTAACAATTGAACATTTCGGAGACATCATTGAGACGAATTTTGCATAAAGACCTTGGTATGATGCCATGCAAAGTCCAATTGGTTCAGGAGTTGAAGCCAATTGACCATCCAATGCGTTTTCGCTTCGCTAAGTGGGCCTGCGATCGACTTACAGAAGATGCCGATTTTGGCAAAAAAAAAAATCATCTTTTCAGCTGAAGCTCATTTTGATCTTGGCGGGTATTGTCGTATTTGGGGCACAGAAAACCCGCACTCATACATTGAAAAGCCGACGCACCCAAAACGAGTCACTGTTTGGTGCGGATTTTGGTCCACAGGCATAATTGGGCCATTTTTCTTCGAGAATGAGCAGGGAGTGGCCGTTACAGTCAATGGCGATCGTTATCGGGCCATATTGAACGAATTTTTGTTCACAAAAATTGAAAAGGAGGATATTGGCAACATTTGGTTTCAACAGGACGGCACTATGTGCCACACAGCCGAAGCTACACTCGATGTTTTGCGCCCTGTTTTTGAATATCGCATTATCAGCCGCAGAGCTGATGTCGTTTGGCCACCTCGGAGCTGCGATTTGTCACCGTTGGACTATTATTTGTGGGCGTAACGTCAAAGATAAGTGTTACGCCGACAAGCCAGACACAATTGACGCTTTAAAGGACAATATTCGTGAAGCCATTGGTGAAATACAGCTGCACACAATCGATAATGTGCTTAAAAATTGGACCGATCGTGTAGGCGCTACTGCATGGCCAGCCGAGGCAGCCATTTGAATGAAATTATTTTCCATTATTAACCGGAAGGATTGTACTTTCAAATAAAAAAAGAAATTTAAAGCATTTTCAAAAAAAAAAATTTATTTGGCGGACCCTTTATATGGTCTAGCGTTATTGTAATGAAACAATGTTACGCCCCTATTAACCAAAGCTAGTCGTTTATACATGAAGCCTTCCTCTATACGAAACCCTTGTTGGCTGCATAAATTCAAATAAAAACTTTGACCATAAAGCCCAGGAAAAGTTATTCTAACGAAAAACTACGGAGTAAACGTTAACAAACGCCTATATGTTGAGGGGAAGTAAATGGCAGATGATACTGGCTTTAGCACTCACTGCGGACACATCTAACAGAGATTGGTGCCTGTACACACAAGACACAAGAACCAGGAAAGATACCCAGATAAGAAAAACCGGCATGGAAGCGTGCAATAGAAAAAAAATACCACAACTTTCGTGTTCTTTCACCGAAAGGAAAAATATAACAAACACCTGAAACTAAACTCCATAGGGACATAAGAAGAACAGGGAACAGCCCTGGCAACTCCACTAAACACCCACCCAAAATATTTCTGATTCAAAATCCAGTCTTAGTCATCGGTTTGTCAGTTGCTTTTGGTCAACTCGAAACTCAACTCAATTCTGGTTGACGTAAACAACAGAATCATAAATTAGCAAATATCGCCATTTTTCTTTCATATTCACACAGAATTTTTAATAGGTAGACAATATTTATTTAAGTCTGTACATACATAACTTAATTAATTAAATTTTATGTATGTATGTACACTTAAAAACAAATTAAACACTGATTATACTACCAATTATAAAATATATTGTAATTATTTAATTATTAGTTTATTAAATACATACATAGTATAATTCTATAATATATTCTGTTACACAATCATTGTGGCAAAAAATACAATCTCCATGTTCATACATACATACATACATATTAATAATAAACCCGATTTTCATAATCAGCTGGTTTTGTTTTTCAGCAAACAATTCTATATTTATAGAATAAATTATACTCTTAAACACATACATACATATATACAAACATTTTATATAATAAATATGTACATACTTACATATGTGTGTATGTATCTTTTAGTATTAAAAGTTGCCAGATCTTTGTGGAAAAAATACTGCAACCAAACAGAATTTTTAGAAAACTGAACTTAATGCATCCTTTGGAGGTTACCGCAGTGTAGCGGTTTTCGTATTTTACAAATTAAGTGGCTTCAGGAAATGTCTGACCCTTGACTCCTTCAGAGAGGAGGATAACATCAATAGCAAACATCATAGTAATGTAATTCAGGAAATGTCTGACCCTTGACTCCTTCAGAGAGGAGGATAACATCAATAGCAAACATCATAGTAATGTAATTCAGGAAATGTCTGACCCTTGACTCCTTCAGAGAGGAGGATTACATCAATAGCAAATATCATAGCAATGTAAGAGAAAGAATAGGACTTAATCAAGATTCTCTCCGTTACACCCGATATATATTTACAGAAAGCATCGTTTTAGATAACAACAGAAGGCTAACCTATCATCGTAGAACCTGTTACAGACCGATAACTTGATTAATTTCAAATAATGTAACAAAAAAGATGATGGGGTGCTTTTCTTTATGAATGAAAAAAGAATAGAGCGTTCAATTCTCAGGCTTGGTTACGATATGCAACACAACTTTACGAAATGACCGCAACCATTTAAAATATGTATTGATTTCGTCGCAGTATACAGCAGGTATACTATAAAACCATAGGAATTATGAAACTTAAAGCTCTATTTTTGTTATATCTTTTTATGGCTTTGGAACAGAGGTGTACTATACGTATATTAGCATAAACATGACATTGTACACTTACGCATAGTGTCTTAAGTTATAAAATTTTAAAACAAACTCTTTTTGTTTTGAAAATTTTATCAACTAAAAAAAACGAAATGAAAAACAAACTTTTGCAAACTTTTATCTGCCAAATATTTGGTAGTTAATGTCTAGGCTATAATGATAATCTAACTGGATAGCTATTTTTATATTTTAACGTAATGTTTTACGATCCAATACAAACAGTTAAGATAAGGCTGTGAAAATATCAATAAAAACAAATTATTTAATTTTTAACATTGTTATCTCAATTGATTTAAAAATAGTGTTTTATGTTTGTAATAATGTTTCAAACTGCTTAAATTATATTTAATGAAAACAAATAATTAATTAAAATCACTTAAAATACATCAAAACAAACATTCTTGCATTACGAATATCGTATGCTTCTTTTCTAATATCTTGACCCTATCATTAACACAGCTATTAATCCTCTCTTAATAATTATCCTCTCTAAACATTATCTGGCATCCCTATTCACAATTTAATGGTGTTAAGTTTTGAAACAGTTTGTTTGTGTTCTATGCCGCTTAATTGACATACAAGCGACACAAATGAAAAATTCATCATCAGCAAAAAAAAAGCAAAAGTAAGAACAAGAGAATATAAAAAGGAAAACAAAAAACACAAAAGCCCCACACATTAAACAATGTGCGCCAACCTACCCAAACGTTTATACTGTTGATGGTGCTATCGACGATTGTACAAAAACCAGAAGCAAAAGCAAAATAAAAACCAAAGCAAAAACAATTACAATCAAACACTGTATTGCAAACACACAGAGGAAATATTCAGTATATTAAAACATTTTCAAAACAAACAAAAAGTGGAAAGGGATGTAAAATAAAAACAGAGAGCAAGCGCCAGAGAAAGAGAGAGAATGATCAAATATTTAATGTAAACAAACATTTGTAATAAAATCTAGTGTTACCATCGAGTTATTCTGGATTTATTTTTTGTTTTTCATAATTTGTGTAATAACACACAGTAATATTGAGCTAAATAAAAATCTCCTTTTTTAAGAAGTGCACTTCAGAGTTGTAAGAGAAGATAACTTAAACAACGAATATAACACGAAGGTTAGGCAGCGCCAAATCTTTTGAAAGAATAGGACTCAGTGAACACATGCAAAATATGAGCCTGTTAATATCCTAGGACGTGTTAAAATTGGCAATTATCTGCTTTGCTTGATTAAATTCAATAATAAGAGAAGTAATAATGAAAATAGGGAAGAACTTTGCTGTATCTCCAAGTTCTTTAAAGGAACGAAAAGGAATATGTACATATGTATGTATAGTGGTGGCCACGAATTTAAGACACGACATATGGCTAACTTAGTTGTGATAATATTTATAATCCTGTAATATCAAAATTGATATTCTTTATTCTTCTATGTACTCTGTAATATTAAGAAAAAGTACCATTATTTTATTTTGTTTCTTTTTACATTTTGTTGCTTTTTGATCATATTATTGTAAAAACGTTTATTTGAAATTGGCCACGAATTTAAGACATTTCAGAAATATCTGGTTTTTAAGTGACTTTTTGGTGTTTTTTGAAGCTAAACGTTGAGCAACGAATGTTTTATGTTATTTTTTGTTGGAATACATAGAAATATTTAATTATAAATGGTCAGAGGTACCGGGAATACCGATGCCGAGCGAAAACTGATCCAACAACTAAAATTTTATGGAAAAATAATAATGGAGATATCCAAGCTGCTTAAATGTTCTAGATGCAAGATTTACAACGCGCTGGAACAAATCAAGCAACATGGTCCCACCAAAAATGTCAAACAGCAAGCTAGAGCCCGAAAAACCACACCCTGAAGTAGCTGCTAATAATCTTTTCACGAGCTCAAGTAAAATAATAAATAATATTGTACTGGATTTTGGTATCGATATATCGTCTAGGGCAATAAGATGTTTAAATGAAAGAAAACTTGCGTGGGTGTATTGCACAACGTAAACTACTTGTGTCAAAAAAATATCAAAACCCGACTAGCATTTTGTCTTGATCTCTATAATATGTAAATAAAATCCTTAACCAAATATACATAGGTAGCAAAATATAATTAATTTTTCTTCCTAATATTACTAAAATCTTAAGAAAAATATCATGGACCTAAAATATTTTTGATAAGATGTAAAAATTATCACAAATTTATAAGTAAAATGTCGTGTCTTAAATTCGTGGCCACCACTGTATATGCATTTACTAAATAAATACACTTCCAAAATATTTAAATTTTTGTCCATTTAATATTACCGTTTTCTTTTAATTGAATTTCCAAATGGAAAATCTCCAAATGGAAAAGCAACACAATGGTAACACTTTAATCTAGTAAACCTATTATATTTCAGTATATTTGTTGTTCTATATGTTTGTTGATAAAGAATTATATAGGATATTGTATGTGTATGTTTTATATATGTATATACATTTATGTTTATAAACATATACATATACATACATGCACAATCATATTATCTTTTATTTAACAGCATGAAATTATATAAAGATTTATGCTCTTGAACACAGTTGAGCCGTTGTTTATTATGACACGCACACATACGTAATAAAAATAGAAATAAACAAAAACCAAATAAGTATACGCAGCCATAATACAATATGTATCAACACATACATGCAAGTTTGTGTGGGTGAAACAGTTATTGATGCTCAGGGCATTAATAATTAATAACTTGACCATTAATTGTTTTGGTTTGTTTGTCTGTCTCTTGTTTACTCACCTCAACCACAACAGAGAGAAAAATAATGAGAAAGAGAGCCAGTTTTTTTTTAAAGAGAAAAAAAACCAATCTAATCAAAACATAAATAAACCTCAGAATATTAAAAATATTTTTATACATACGTTGTATATATGTAAATACGAGTATGCATGTATGTCTGCATTTGTATATTTCCGTTAAATAATAAAAATAAATATATTATTGCATAAAAAAATAAGGAATAAAAAAAATACAAATGCCACAGCAAAATAAAAGTAATAGTATACAACAACAATAAGAAAAGAACAATTTTGTTGTTACGTCTAGACTGTAGACATGTAAACAATAATTGCAATTTTCTTCAATTCAATTTGTTCTGTCTTCCATTCACATTGTTTTATTATACCCGACAACCATCTACATGCACACATACAGTCATAGTCTTTGTGTAGATTTTTGAAACACAGTTAAAAAATCAGTGTTAAAAATATCGATTAAAAAAATCGATTTTTAAGGCGATTTTCACATTGCACTTAAAGGTCTGGCAATGGATGTACGCTAAATGATTTTAAATTATTTTATCTTTGCAAATATCAATTGCATCAGCCAATTCTATAGCTTGCTTTAAAGATTACATTTTAGGCATCATTTTCAAGAGCCATGTTACTCTATAAGAAGTAATCAAGGTTTAAAAATTAGTAAAAATTCGGTATTGTACCACCAAGACTATTGTAAAAATCTGTAAAGTTGGCAAAGCGAAAAATAGCCACGAAAATGTTTGCTCTAATCGACCAACCGTTAGAAAGTCGATGAAATGATGGAAATTCAAGGAATATCGATTCTATATGTATCAAGCCGTAAACGGGATATCAAGACAAGATAGCAAAACGATTTTACTTGTCCGTTTGAGATATCATTAATATAGAAAGTATTTCATTTGTTTTGTTGCCTTTAAAGCCAACTTTACACGGTCCCACAAGTAATATGATCTGTAAAAATTTTGTGTAGAAGTGTACGGATGTGATCGTCTAAACGTACTATGTAATGAAACCATCACACATTGAGAGAAAATACGGATGAAAAGTTTGACAGTCGTATGGCTCTCTTCATTTTTTGAAATGATTCAAAAAACAAGCAAGTCACATTAGATCAGGGATGTATTTTTATGTAAACACATAGAAAAAAAAGTGTAACAGCTGTTTTCATTTTACTTTGTTATTGTCTTATACCGATCATGTGAACGCAAAAAATATAAATCATACGACTTTTATTCTCTTTTTTGTCATACGGATGGAATTTCATTTTACTTTTTCATTAGACTTTACGTACGTAAAGTATTACCGTATGAAGTGGGCTTAGTAACGACCCAAAAATTATGAACTAGGGGGTAGATTTCCATTTGTCTGTGATATCATAGTAAAAGTTCTCCTTAAAGATGTAGTATGACCAACAAATATATACGAGTTACACCAAGCTGTTAAGGATAATCTGCATGTCTTGAAAGGACAAATTTGTTGCAAGACTTTTTGGTAATAGGAATTACGAACATCAAATGTAGATTAATTTTTGCAAATAACAATAAAACAGCAGCCATGAGGCTGGCCAAGCCTTGGAATAATATTGTGTGGTAGTTCAACGCCGTAGGAAGTGTGTAGGTAGTGTGGCGTAAGGCCACGGTTCAAACCCCAGGTCAGACATCAAGACGAAAATATGAAAAAAAAAAATATTTCTTGGGCGACTGCTTTTCAGCAGATCTCTGGCAAGAACTCTGAGAGTAAATAAAATTTCCATGAAAAGATTTTTAAAAATCTGTTGTTCAGAGTCGACTTCAAAACTATAGGTCCCGCCACTCATGTATAAAAAATTAACACACACAACATAAGTGGTGTGAGAAGCCAGGTCGTAATCCCGACTGAAGGGTTGTAATGACCAATTATGTATGTATGTATGGTAGTTTAAGGCAATTTAATGTAGGCAGTAGATGTGCCGGCATGAATTCAAAATTTTATCACCAACAAGCTTTGTGAGGTTTCTAGGCTTTTAGTTTCAAGTTTAAACGGTTGCGGGCTGTACGCGTAAAGCAACTTTGGTAACAGAGGGAAAGGGAGGAAAAAATCATATAAACGTATTACCCCATTACTAAACCATATCTCATCGACCTGTTGCTGGAGGACACAGTAAAATTCTTTGCACATTAATTTCAATATGTTTCACTGTCACTTGCTCTAAATTCTGGCAATTTAATTTTATTGCAATGCTCTACTTTTCATTGCACAAGACGGCAATTTTTCTTTAAGAAAATAAATTAAAAAAAAAAAACAAAAACAAAACAAACAATAAATAATAAAATTTATGATGTCCAAAGCAAAATATTGTATTTTATGAAGGAGACAAAAAAAGGGTGTCAAATTTTATCACATTGTGTGCAATGAAAAACCAAGTGTCTGATAGTGTCTATAACTATATTCTCTATCCGTCTGTCTGGCTGTCTGGCTTTCGTCGATGAAAATGATGCTGCACAAACAGATTTAAAGATAAAACGACAGAGTCACACAGCCACAGATACATACATACAATAACATGTGGGTGGTGATGAAAAAATGATGCTGCTCGAAAGGAAAATATTTAAACAACCCGATATTGTAGATGAAAAGAAAAATTCTTTAATTTTTCTTTGTTGTTGTTATTGTTGTTGTTGCTGTTAATCGTTTAAGCAAAACTAGGTAAAGTAAACTAATAGTGACTTTATGACTAATACTTTTGATTTTGCACACTGTCCATACCCAGCCAGCATTTTTTGAAAATTTTAATCAAATTCGAGTCTTTTTTGACTCTTCTGCACGATTGAAAAGTAAGAATATGCGCTCATTTTCTGATCATAAAAGACTCATTTGTCGGGAGAAAAGTGTTACTACGGGCGACTCTTCTCAAAAAATCATTTATGAGTCATTTTCTATATTAATTTCGAGTCATTTTCGATGCGTTTTCGAATAGTTTTGTGATCATTTTTGAATCGCTTTCTGATCATTTATGAGTCGTATTTAACTTCGTTTATGCTTCTTTTTCGAGTCGTCTTTCAGTCATTGTTTAATCGCAAGCGAGTCTTTTATGAGTAATTTATCAGTATGTCCTTTTATTGTCATTTATCAGTCATGTTTGCATTAATCTGGACTCCTTTTTGCGTCATTTATGATTATAATTTGAGTCATTTATTAGTCGTATTTCAAAATGTGTTTTTAGCCGACCCCAACGACTAATCAAGGTGGCAAAAAATTAAAATGCATCTTTAAAGGCATACAACGAAAAGATTGTTAAAATCAGACTTTAGCCTAGCCCCCAGGCTAATAAAAGCTTGGGGCTTCATACATACGGACATACATAATTGGCCATTACAACCCCTCAGTCAGGATTACGACCTAGCTTCTCACACCACTCATGCAATATTCGTTAATTTTATACGTGAGTGGCGGGACCTACAGTTTAACGTCGACTCCGAACGACAGATTTTTGAGAAACTAAACTGAAAGGAAGTTGGCGACTATCAAAGAAAGAATATTATATTTATATTTAAAAACAAATTGTACTTCATTTCATAGCCATCTATTTACATTAATGAAAATTTATATAGAGAGGATGAAATAAAGCATTGTTTAATCATCCATCTGTTCAAAATATGATCATAAATACATACTTATAATCACTTTTCAAACACCTGCATGATGTGTTTTTGATTAATCGTTTTTCAATCTACAGTATAAGTAGAATATAATAATAAATAATGTAAATAATAGTCACATTTTAAACATCTGGATGATTAATTTTCGATTGCTATACAATATTTTATTGTATTTTAAATCGAACTTATTTTACTCATTGGCGCGAATCATTTATGAGTCCTTTTTTAATCGTGTAACTGGCTAATAAGTTTTTGATCGCCAAAAGTACTCTAAAAAGACTCAGCAAGGTGATTTTTCAAAAAACAATCTTCCAAATGCTAGCTGGGTACATGCATACATACATACATACATAGATAAATACTGTTAAATTAGTGGATTAACAATGAAAATTTTTATATTCATTAAATGAATTTCATTAGGGAGCATGAAACAAAATTTTAAAACTGTTTTCATAGAAATTTCTTGAAAGATTTTCCAGCTGTTTTAAAGAACCACATGTCCTCATGCGATTTTCCTTTTTTTCCCAAAACTTGATGTCATCAGACGAGTACATAATTTTATGGACTTTGGCATAACTAAGAATGGATTCATGCAGGCCCACATTATTGACAATTATAACCCTGTACTCATGATTATGGTCTAGCGCAGCGACAACACAATTGCTTTACTTTTCTTATTTGAATGTTTGAAACAAATGGGAAGATAATTGGATGGTTGGTTATTATTCTATGTAATACCCTGTGCTAGGCACATATTAACCCAATCTGGCAATAAGATATTATTTATCTATTGTCGCAAGTACTTTCAATTTTTAACTATTTTCTGATTTTCTTGGCTTGGATTCGGATCATAATTTTACCTGTCTCGCCTTTAAATATACTTTGTGGTCCTTTAATAAAGGGTGTTTTTTTATAGAGGTATAGAACTTTAAGTTGCAATAAAACAACTGAATTTTATTTATCCGAAAGATAATCTTGTGGCATTACATTTTAAATATGATTTCTGGCATATGACCGCCACGGCTGGCGCGGATGTAGTCCAATCTGGACGTCCAATTTTCGATGACTTTTTCCCACATTTGTGGCCGTATATCGGCAATAATATGGCGAATGTTGTCTTCCAAATGGTCAAGCGTTTGTGGCTTTACCGCATAGACCAATGACTTTACATAGCCCCACAGAAAGTAGTCTAGCGGTGTTAAATCATAAGATCTTGGAGGCCAATTCACAGGTCCAAAACGTGAAATTAGGCGGCCGCCAAACGTGTCTTTCAATAAATCTATTGTGGCACGAGCTGTGTGACATGTTGCGCCGTCTTGTTGAAAACACATCTCCTGGACATCATGGTTATTCAATTCAGGAATGAAAAAGTTAGTAATCATGGCTCTATACCGATCACCATTGACTGTAACGGTCTGGCCACTATCGTTTTTGAAAAAGTACGAACCAATGATTCCACCAGCCCATAAAGCGCACCAAACAGTCAGTTTTTCTGGATGTAACGGTGTTTCCCCATACACTTGAGGAGGCAGTTTTGTTTGTTGACGTAGCCATTCAACCAGAAGTGCGCTTCATCGCTAAACAAAATTCGCTTATGAAAATCGGGAACAACGGTAATCTCGTTTTGGGCCCATTCGACGAATCTACGCCTTACTTGATGATCGTTTGGCTTCAAATCTTGCACGAGTTGGATTTTGTAAGCACGCAAACCAAGATCCTTCCGCAAAATCTTCCATAAAGTGGATGGACACAGATCCAATTCCTGTGCTCGATGGCGGATGGACTCATTCGAGTCTTCCTCAATGCTAGGCTCTACAGCAGCAATAGCTTCTTCTGTACGCACCGTACAGCGTCTCTGGGGATGCGAGTTATCAATAAGAGTAAACGTGGTGCGAAAACGTTCCATGGTTAATCGAATTAACTGCTCTGATGGACGATTTTGTCGACGATAAAATGGACGTAGTGCGCGATACGTTTTCCGCACAGAACCATTATTTTCGAAATAAAATTGCACTATTTGCAAGCGTTGTTCAGGCGTGAGTCTATTCATGTGATGAATTGCCAAACCAAACTGAGAATAAATCACTTGACAGCTGTTAAATCGGTCGTCATCTTGAAAAGTAATGCCAACTTAAAGTTCTATACCTCTATAAAAAACACCCTTCCCTGTGCTAGGCACATATTAGCCCAATCCGTCAATAAGATATTATTTATCTATCATATGGATTTGATTTGAATATGAATTTTACCTGTCTCGCCTTTAAATATACTTGGTGGTCCTTTAATATATACAGCGGCCACCTCTTGAGAAGGCTGTTAGTCGCAAGAGTACTACTGTTGGTTTTCGAATGATTGCCTATTAACTTGATGACCAAAATGGTACCTAAACTTTAGCTACCATGGAGACAGACATCCCAGAAATTTAGATAACTGTCTACATTCTCTTTCTTTTAAAAATAAATTCACTGCTCAGGTAATAATAATTCGCCGTAGTCTAGTAGCTAATTAAAGGGTTTAAAAGACTCGCTGTTGGTTACACCTGGCCGTTTCACTGGACACTGGCTGATTGGTGACCATGCTTGCCTGAAGGTAAATGGCCACGTCGTCATATTTGTGATTTTGTGGAAAAGGTGGTAACAGTTGAGTACCTCCTGTGCAGTTAATCTCCTCCATAGTGTCTGGTATAAGCGAACATCGTTGAGATATTTCACTGGACACTGGCTGATTGGTGACCATGCTTGCCTGATGGTAAATGTTCACGTCGTCATATCTGTGATACTGTGGAAAAGGTGGTAACACTTGAGTACTTCCTGTGCAGTTAATCATCTCCATTGTGTCTGGTATAAGCGAACATCGTTGAGATATTGCACATTGAATTGAATATTAGCCTCAAAAACCTGAATCTGACGAACTGGAATGACATGAAGTTGCGAACGACGTGCTATTTGTTAAAACAATGTCTGACATTTTTGCTGAGCTGCCAGGTCCAGCCACTAGCCTAGTTCAGTTTTTCTACAGATTCTGCTTGCACAATGGGGAATTTATGGTCATTGATAAGATTGAGTCTACCACATAGAGCCTATTACAGAAGTTGCCATGATGTAACATTAGACAAACGTTTCTAAAGTCAACCTTTCTTGGTAATCTGATTGATATCTGGCTGGATGGATGGATGCTGACTTGGTTCAGCCATGTTGTGCAATGAGATTAGAAAGTTAGCAACGTCTTAAACAGTCTATATTGTTTGAATCTTTATTGTTGAACGACCTTTCCAATGGCTTTTCGTCTCATGCGGATTTTATAATTCGACCCAAGTCATAATTTTATTTATTTATTTATTTATTTATTTAAGTCTATGGAATATCCTTACAGACTATTACATTTTATATTTCAATTCATTAAATTTTACATTTATATTTCAATTCATTTTATATATCAATTCAGAATTATTCTTATTATGATTTCAATTCAAAAAATAAGTTAAAAAAGAGACAACATTGAAAATATTAATTAAATGTGTTTAATTGTAAAATTATATCCTTTTTAATGGATTCCATACTTTTATTAAAATCTATATGATGATACAGACTATTAAAATCATTACAGATTCTACGAAATGGATCGAAGTTCGCGTAGTTAACTGTGTAATATTTTATATTTAAGAAATTATGGTATCTGGTCGGACGAACAGGTACTTTTATGGAAAGTTTTTCTAGAAGAAATTGCGAGTTGATAACACCATTAAACAGCTTCAGAAGAAAGATAGCATTTAGCATTTTACGACGGCTTTTTAAAGTTGGTAATTTAATGAGTGCTAGGCGTTTTTCATAAGGTGGTAACCTTTCATTAGGATCCCATCCATTCCCTAAACCACGAAGACAAAATAATAAGAACTGTTTTTAAACTGATTCAATTTTATCAGAGTGTACAGCGTATTGAGGGTCCCATATTACAGATCCATATTCAAGAATTGGGCGAACCAGTGTGGTAAACAATTGCTTAGTAACATAAGGATCAGAAAACTCTTTAGCCCATCGTTTGATAAATCCCAGGGTACATGTAGCTTTGCTAACAGTTGATGTAATATGATTTCTGAAGTCCAATTTACAATCGAAAACTATCCCTAAATCGTTAAAGGTATTAACTAGTTCAAGAGCGGCACCATTCATTGTGTAAAATCCATTGGTTGGTGATGATCGAGTGAAGCACATATATTTACATTTTTTAACATTCAGCTCCATTAAATTAATACTACACCAAGAGGTTAAGTTGTAGTTAATATCCTCTTGTAAAAGTACTTGGTCTTCAATGTTATTAAATGATAAAAATATTTTAACATCGTCTGCATACATTAATGTGTTTGAATTTTTGATAACAGAAGGGAGATCATTTATAAAAAGAGTAAATAGGAGCCTGTGGTACGCCTGACAGTACATCAATAAAGTTAGATTGCGTATTCCTGAATTTAACGCACTGTTTTCTGTCTACTAAATACGAATTAATCCAATTCAATAAAGATGAACTAAAACCAAGTTGATTAAGCCTATGAACGAATAAGTTATGATTTACTTTATCAAATGCCTTACTGAAATCGATATAAATGACGTCAGTTTGTTTGCCTACAATAAATCCATCATTTACCAAAGTTGTAAATTCAAGAAGATTTGTGATTGTTGATCGAGACTTACAGAATCCATGCTGGGAAGCAGATAAAATAGACGATGCTTGAAATGACAGTGTATCACATAGGAGTTTTTCAAACAATTTCGGTATAATATTGAGTTTAGCAATTCCTCTATAATTTGAATCATATCAGCTTTAGATCCTGATTTAAACAGTGGAATGATAAATGATTGTTTCCAAAAGGAGGGAAAATAGCCCAATTTAAGCGATTTATTGTATAAGTAGGTTAATGGAGTACTCAATAATTGAAAATGGTGTTTTAAAATACTGCTAGGAACCCCATCCGGACCAACTACATGCGAAGATTTCAATTGTTGTATATACTTGGAAACAGTACGTTGATCAATAAAAGATATGTATATCAAAGGCCTTTGCTTCAGGAATATAATTTTGATTATTGGCGTTAAATGTAGATGATGAGTAGGTAGAAGCAAAAAATTGCACAAACAAGTCACTTATAACCTTATTATCTGAGGATTCATGACTACCAAGCTTCATAACAGAAGGATAATCCGCTGCTCGACGTTTAGAATTAACAAATTTGTAGAATGATTTAGGATCACTCTTGAATTTGTTTTTTACCTTAATTAAGTAGATGTTATAAGCCCTTTGGTTGGCGATGGTGTATTCAGATCTTACTAAGCAGTATTTGGAATAATTTATTAATGATCTATCCTTTTTAAAATTTTTATACAATATATTTTTCTTGTTTTTTAATCTTGAAAGATATTTTGTATTCCAGGGCGGACCGTGATTAGAATGTGGTAAAACTTTTGGCACACATGCTAAGAAACAATTGTGAAGTAGTTGATAAAATTTCATAATGCACTGGTCCAAACCATTGCCATAGCCAGATAATTCATTTAACCAATCGATTTCAGATAGTTGAAGATGCAGTTTATTGTGGTTAGTTAAAATAATGTTGAGTAAGTTGCTATAATTTGCGCCTAAATTAATTTATGGCCTCTTCTTAAATACAAAAAAAGTGAATTGAATGTCTAGTAAATAATAAAAATAATCTGTGCAGCGTTACATGTTTAAGTTCAATTTATTTTTATAGTCCATTTAACATTTGATCCCTTATGCTATGATGATGACCTCATTTCTCACCTCTTCGGAAAGAGAGACACTCTTGTTTTTTCTCCCTTTCTCTCTTGTTATTATTTTGAAAACCGTAATAAAATTCGAAAAATTTTAAAGAAATTATCTAAGCATTAATCTATTTTTCACTTGTTTTTTATATTTTTATTTGTATTTATTTATTTTTAAATGCTTTTTTTGGTTTTTTTTTAATTCTATTAAGATAAAAAAAGAACATTATAAACAATTTAAAAAATAAACAACAAATTTAAAATAAAAAAGAAACTAAAAAACAAAACAATAAAACGAGGCGAAAAAACAACTCTGTGTTAAGAGAAATGTTCACCGAATCAATTCGTCACTATATTGTCCTACGAATAATTGTTTAAAAACAGGCCCTCATAGGGGTAATGTGTACACACACACACACACAAATAATCTTTTGATCTAAAGAAATTACAGTTTTTTCCCTAAAAACATTTTAAGTTCGTTTATTTTGTTGTTGTTGTTGTTTTTTTTAACATTAAATAGTTGCCTTGTAGAGACTACGGCGTTAATGACCGAATATTTCGAGAGATCAACAACAGATGACGTTAGAGAGAATGTTCAAGGCCAAATTGATTTTTTTTTCTATTATTTTTTTTTTATTTAATTTTTTTTATTTTATTTTTATTATATACGAAATTGAAAAAAGAAAGAAAACAACAACTAATGTCGATAAGAATAACACGAATTTACTAGAGCGTATTTCTTTATTTTTCTTTATTTTTTTTCAGTATTTCGTGGTTAACTACAACAAAGAATCTCAAGTACATGGGAACAAGTGTAATGATTAGAATGTTGCAAACGAAACACACCACTTTACTGGCTGGCTCTCAATTGTTTTGAAGGTAAATTCTGGGACATCCCAGATTAAATTTTCTAGATTATAAAGTAGGTCACAAGCCTAACCTTAAAATGTAATTAAAAATACCGAATCATATATTACTAAGCGTATGATTTTTTTAATCGCATTCAAAATTAGTCGTGATGTCACCAAAACTCTGTCGATAAACACTGAATGACGTTAATTATCACATGAATAAAAGAAAACAATCGTCTAATTGATCAAGTGAACCTTGCCGCTATACTATAGCACAGATGCCAGGTTTTCTCTAAAGTCTTAATGATATCGAAAGCAGTCAGATTATCTGCATATTGTTCCATATTCCACGCGTCTCTATGCGACAAAAAAAGGGACGTCACGAGTACAAAATCTGGCTTGGAACACAATTAACATTGGCACCTTTACAGATAGACTTACAGCACTTTCCCTTTCTCCCCTTTCCTACATCCTCTCCTTTCTATCCTATTCCCTCTATTATCCTTCCCTCTTTAAGGACGTTGCACAATGGGTCAATTCGACCTCCGGGTACTGTACTTGTCTTAATTGATAAGTACACGTCCTCTAACTTAACCAAACCTAACCTAACCTACAGCTCTAGTTTCTCACACCACTTATTTTTTGTGTAATAATTTTATACATGAGTGGCGGGACCTACAGTTTAAAGTCGACTCCGAACGACAGATTTTTGAGAAACTTTTCATGGCAATTTTTATTTACTCTCAGAGTTTTTGCCAGAAATCTGCTGAGAGGAAGTCGCCGAAGAAATACTTTTTGTATTTTGTCTTTATGTCTGGCCTGGGATTTGAACCCTGGCTTTTAGTCTAATAAGCCAACACACTACCTACTAGACTACGGCGACTTCCCATGCACTTTAAACTTAACGAAATCTATTAAATTCGGCCTTCGATCACAGCAGCGATTAATTGGGAAAAGATTAAAGCTAGTTTGAGTACCGGGCCGCTCTAACTTTTACGGATACTTTTATGGAAGAGAGCAAAGTGTATGTGATCGCCAATAGCATTCGAAAAGGCAATTACTTTAGTATCCGGGAGAATGCCGATAGATATCAAGGCAAAACCTTAGTCCCCTTTATTATGTGCAAGGTTTAGCACCGTCGAGGGAATAAAAATCCCAAAAGTGCTTATGATTTATTACAGAATGACAGCAAGGATGGATGATGTTTCACAATAATAGAGACCCCAGTGTCTAAATGTTGTTTCCATAACAACACGGAGAATTGGATTATTATCTCATGCGTAGCATGATGATGAACTAGAAACCGCCGAAGATATAATGTTTGCGCATGCAAGATTTACCGAAGAGCATCTTGCAACATACATACATGATTGGCCATTACAACCCTTCAGTCAGGATTACGACCTAGTTTCTCACACCACTTAAGTTGTGTGTGTTAATTTTATACATGAGTGGCGGGACCTACAGTTTAAAGTCGACTCCGAACGACAGATTTTTGAGAAACTTTTCATGGCAATTTTTATTTACTCTCAGAGTTTTTGCCAGAAATCTGCTGAGAGGAAATCGCCGAAGAAATACTTTTTGTATTTTGTTTTGATGTCTGGCCTGGGACTCGAACCCTGGCTTTTCGTCTAATAAGCCAACACACTACCTACGAGACCACGGCGACTTCAAAAAGATCTTTTTCTGCAAACCAAGCATTAAAAATTTAAGTGAAATGCCAGTATATTACCCGTCAGACAGGTTTCGTCAGCATAATCGAGCACTGCTGCTGCAAACAGTAGCAACAACAAAATGGACAGTTGATCGGGCGGACATTTCAAGGAGATGCTAATCATTTAAGAGGCAACTGTAACTAAAGTGAAACTTAAACGTTTAAACTTAGCTTGATGTGCGATGCCCTGATGTCTTCCTTAATCAGTGGATTTGGGAGTTTTCGCACAACGGACTGACGTTCTTGGGTGAACACTAACTGAAGCTTCATTCAATTGTTTGACATCTCGTTATAAAAAAAAATGTATCAATATTCGTTAAATGGAAATTTCACGTTTAATTGAATTTATTCATCTATTTCGAGTGAACATTGAAGAATAACCTGAAACCTAAAGATATTTAAAGAAAACTAATTTAATTTGAAATCTTACGAATCTGCATTTTCAAGCAAAAAATTTAAAATAATAAAATTCGTATTAAAAGTAAAACATCAGGAAAACAAAAATCTCATTTTTTTTTTGTTTTGACTGTGCCAGACTGGCTGATAAATTACGGGCTTACACTATATCCGATTTCAAATTGTGTTCGAAATTTAAATCTCTGCGAAACAACATCACTAACGAAACCAAAATTTTTAGCGAAATGGCACGAACATACCATAAAAATGCCTAAATTTCGTAGAATTAGAAAAATTTTGATAAAAATAAAAGGAGGCAAAAAAAAAAGAACTGAAACCAGATAAAATAGATTCATTTTCTTGACCATTCGAATGAAATTTAAAATTTTGTTTTTTTATTTCCTTTTTTTTTTTCCTTTTAATATCTTTTTCATTTTAATTTTATTTTAATGAATTTCTTATTACAACAATGAAATGTTTAAACAGTTGCTGTTATTATAAAGCAAAACAAAAAAAATCAACACAAAAAGTAAAGAAAAGATGGAAAAATATGTTAAAAATAATACCGTTTAACCTCTTAATGGTTGTTAAACAGCTTTTTCGGTATTTTAATTGAAATTTTTCGTGTTTCGTTTGAGGCCTGGTAAATTTTTTTTTTTCGCTAAAGATCGTATGAGTACGATTCTAGTATGTGATGTTGTGGACAAGAAGTGTTCTATTTACGAATGTGTGTAGATAGACCAGAAGTAGCAGCAAAACGAAATTGTTATAATAACGGCTGTCATGTCATGACAGTCATAATAACAATAATAAACACTACACAGAGGGAAAACTGCCTAATAAAATCAAGAAGATTTTCTCTACGAAACGTTTTTGGAGTGAGGGGTATTACAGCAGAAAGAAACGAAGATTTTTTCGTAGAGGTTTCTTATTATTTTTATGCGATAAATCTTTTTAATTTTTTCAAGACGTAAAACACATACATTTAAGAAGAAAACTTGTTATTTACCATTTTTTTTACTCAAATTCCGTCATTTTGTCACAAAAAATACAATCCATAGAGAAAAACTTATTGATTCTATTGTGTTTTCTTCTAAATTGAATAAAACAAGAATTTCTTATTAATTTCATTGGGCTACCTAATCAATTTTTTCAAAAAGGTTTTTCTTATAGATTTCATTACGCTACTTAATAATTTTTTTTAAAGAGTATTCCTTATTGATTTCATTAGGTTTCTATGTGATAATGTGTAAATTATCTTATTAATGTTTTAATAAGAATATCATCTTGATTATATTAGCTGGCTTGTTAAAAAAAGTGAACAAATGCCATGTAAAGAAGTGGAAAAAAGTAATAAAAATATTCCTTCTTAAAAAAACAAAGTAAACTTAAATAAAAAATTTAAATTGTTTTAAATTCAAAAAAAGTGTTATAAAAAACAAATAAAATTTTGAGTAATGACCCAATTTTTAAATCCTGGGAGCTCCGTGATGAAACGTGCAACATTCTTTTAATCAAGAAACATATTAAAAAAATGGAAATCGAAGACGTTGAAAATTTATTCAAGAAGGTGGACCAAAAATATACTGGGGAGTTGATTAAATTCAAAGCAGGACTAAGGAATGGAGAAGAAATATTGTTCGTGCAAAATCATTATTAATAAGTCAAATATTAAATTAGTTTCCAAGTAAATATATCAATAAAAAATCTATAATAACAGCAAGCAAACTCAATGAGTATTATTTTTAAAAATAAAGGGATAGTCTTATAAAATAAAGAAGAAAATCTTTTTGAAAAAAAAAACAAAAAGAAAGCTTAATAAAATTAAGGCGGAAACCTTTTTAAAAAAATCAAGAAGACTATCTAGTAAAATCCCTAAGTTTTCTTCTTGATTTTTTTCAAAAAGGTTTTCCTTATAAAAATAATAAGAATCTCTTCTTGAAAAAAAACCATAGAGAAATCTTATAAACTTTGTTCTAATTTACTATGTATTTATTAGGTTCAGTTTTCTCTGTGTAGCATTACATACGCATGTACATACATATATAAAAATGTATATGAAACCGAATTGCGCTACTAACTGGCTTATAGATTCATCAACTTATGCAATGTACACGCAAAGACAAACAGATCCGACAAAAAGGAATTTTAAAAAATTCCAATCTCCTTTGAAAACATGAGAAAAATTTGAATGAATCTACCACAAAAAGGCAGAACCCTTAGAACTTTTTCGATTACTTGAGAGAACAGCATCAAAAAAATTATTTTAGCTTTCCAAAAACTGTTTAGCTTGGTTTCTACTGCTTAAAGTGATTGAGGAGAGATAGCCAAAAGGGTCGAAATAACTTAATAAAGGGTGTTTTTTATAGAGGTATAGAACTTTAGGTTGCAATAAAACAACGATGGATTATTCGATTGACATGAATTTTATTTATCCGAAAGATAATCTTGTGGCATTACATTTTAAATATGATTTCTGGCATATGACCGCCACGGCTGGCGCGGATGTAGTCCAATCTGGACGTCCAATTTTCGATGGCTTTTTCCAACATTTGTGGCCGTATATCGACAATAATACGGCGTATGTTGTCTTCCAAATGGTCAAGCGTTTGTGGCTTTACCGCATAGACCAATGACTTTACATAGCCCCACAGAAAGTAGTCTAGCGGTGTTAAATCACAAGATCTTGGAGGCCAATTCACAGGTACAAAACGTGAAATTAGGCGGTCACCAAACGTGTCTTTCAATAAATCTATTGTGGCACGAGCTGTGTGACATGTTACGCCGTCTTGTTGAAACCACATCTCCTGGACATCATGGTTATTCAATTCAGGAATGAAAAAGTTAGTAATCATGGCTCTATACCGATCACCATTGACTGTAACGTTCTGGCCACCATCGTTTTTGAAAAAGTACGGACCAATGATTCCACCAGCCCATAAAGCGCACCAAACAGTCAGTTTTTCTGGATGTAACGGTGTTTCCACATACACTTGAGGATTACCTTCACTCCAAATGCGGCAGTTTTGTTTGTTGACGTAGCCATTCAACCAGAAGTGCGCTTCATCGCTAAACAAAATTCGCTTATGAAAATCGGGAACAACGGTAATCTCGTTTTGGGCCCATTCGACGAATCTACGCCTTACTTGATGATCGTTTGGCTTCAATTCTTGCACGAGTTGGATTTTGTAAGCACGCAAACCAAGATCCTTCCGCAAAATCTTCCATAAAGTGGATGGACACAGATCCAATTCCTGTGCTCGATGGCGGATGGACTCATTCGAGTCTTTCTCAATGCTACGCTCTACAGCAGCAATAGCTTCTTCTGTACGCACCGTACAGCGTCTCTGGGGATGCGAGTTATCAATAAGAGTAAACGTGGTGCGAAAACGTTCCATGGTTAATCGAATTAACTGCTCTGATGGATGTAGTGCGCGATACGTTTTCCGCACAAAACCATTATTTTCGAAATAAAATTGCACTATTTTGCAAGCGTTGTTCAGGCGTGAGTCTATTCATGATGAATTGCCAAACCAAACTGAGTATAAATCACTTGACAGCTGTTAAATCGGTCGCCATCTTGAAAAGTAATGCCAACTTAAAGTTCTATACCTCTATAAAAAACACCCTTTATTTCCTGACCTGAAAGGAAAACACTGTGGAAACAATCAAAAACGAACTCAACGCTTATTTGTCCGCAATATGGCTGCATACGAGTGACCTTTAGAAGCACGCCAACAGCATCTTTGAAAATTATGCTGGCCCTACTTCCCACAAAGAACACTGAGAACAAGAATTAGTTTATGGAACTCAGGCATCTGCACTATCAACAGAACGTATTTATCTCTCCACTGAAATTTGGAGACGCAGACCAGGCTTACTAGGCCAGGACTTCTTTAATTTAATCCTATCCTATCTAATTCATATTGGATATTGTCAAACAAATAAATAAAATAACATTATTGATGACACAGCTAGTTGCAATAACTGTCAAAAAAAAAAAAGATATAAACCGAAGAACCCTTTTAAGATCAATAATTGTGTATGATCGTAGGGCATTTTATTAATTCATAATTACACCCACCTGTCAAGCAAGAATCTTATTTTTTAAATTGAAAAAAAAGTAAACGGATAACTGACTCGTCTGATCAAATGTAATTGTTTTTCGTAGTATTTAAATTTATCTTTTAATTCTCTTTCCCGCTCACTAAGTAGACACTACGTCAGCAACTTTTTTTTTTGTTCGTATAGAAATACTCGCACAATGTAAAAATACTTTTTCTACTTGAGTTTTATTTGCAAATTTAATATCTATACGCACATACATACATACATATGTATGTATTTGCAATAACATTTTAAAGAAATGTTTATTTTATTGTATTACTTGTTTTCAAGTAAAAGTACTCAACTGGTACGTAATTGAGTAATCATAATTGAGCGAGAAATAAAAGATCTCTCTCTCTCTGCTATATTTGACTATTTACTAATACACACAACTCTAATATAATAACACTATCGTTTACTACAACTACATCTACAACTCTCTTACATTTGTTTTTATTTTGCTTTAAGCAATTCCTTTTGTTATTGTATTATATTGTATGTTTTTATAGATTTTTTCTATGTTGTTGTTGTTGCTATTGTATTGTTTATTTGACTGGCTGGCTGTTAATCAATTGGTAATGACTTTGACTTTGCTCCCTCTCAAAATATACTCTTTGAATATGAGAAAGTGTGCGTGATTGTGCTTAACGGCACTGATGGCTGCTATCAGAAATAAGTTGACTTTTTTTTTACTTTTCATTAAAAAAATCTATTTTTTCCTATTTCAAAATAATAAAATTAAACTAGAATACATAAATAATATTTTTTAACAAAAACAAAACATAGCAACAATAAGAATAACAAAAAAAATTTTAAATTTATAGTATACTCCTCTCAATAAAACAAACTGCTAATGTAGAAGAAAAAAAAACAAAAACCGAAAATAGAAGAGAATAACATTAAAGCAGGGATGCCAATATATTTGTTTTTTATTACAACGTAAAACAAAACTATTTTGGTGATTATAAATACCAATTATAAATTTTCCTAAGATTAAAAACTTTAATTAGATGAATTAACTTTTATAAAAATAACGACATTTTTAACATAAAATGCCGATTCCTGGCAAAAACATATAATGTCCCTCAAAGAAGTTTACAAAAATGTATTAAAGGCACTTAAAAAATGCAAAAATTTGGCAACATTATTTTAGGTAAAGAGAACAAAATTCAAATAAAAAGTAGACAAATAGACAAAAGAGCCGCATAAAAACAATAAAAAGACAAAACAACGAGACAGCAGAGCGAAATAAACGAACAGTGGTGATGCGGCGGAAAACCTTGGGACTACTCAGCTAAAAAAACAACACAAAAACAAAATTTAAACAGTGCTAATAGCAAGCATACATACACTCAAACAATTAAACCTACATTCATACAGACTACTCTATTCTCATTGTATTAGTTTTCTTTTTTTCTTTTTGTTATATTTTTATTTATTTTTTATGTTTATTTATTTTTATGATTTTTTTTATATTTTTTGGTCGTTTTTATTATTTTATTTTATGGTGAATATTTAACAGCACCGTTGTTGTAGAGATAGATAAACGTTTAATACTTCTTTTTTTGTTAGAATTTTATGATTTTTTAAACATTTAATTCTTTTTCTAGTTAATTCAGATACCTTAAAAAGCACAAAAAGTATTGAAAAGATAAGTTAAAGCATTTTATAAACTCACGAAGATTGAGATTTTTTGCTTTCTTGAATTCATAAATAAAAAGAGAGAAAACACTTGTTACTGAGACGTTTGTTTTTGTTGTATAAACGTAACGGTGTTTATTAAATGTTAACATTAAACATGATAACTTAAAGACGCCATATTTCTGTTTTTTATAGAATTTTCTTCGTTTCTTTGATTTTAATTGATTTTTCTTTCGAATTGATATGAAAATAAACAATAAACACACTATTTTCTTTTAATTTTCATTCTTGTATTTCTTTTTCAACGACACCGACAAATCATTAAACGATGGCCGAAAAGACAGCGACAACGACCTCGTAGACGTATACGTTGTGTGAGTTAATAAGTACTCGACATGCAGTGTTGGCAACTTTTCAATTGCAAAATGCACTGTGTTAAAAAACGCGTTTTTTTTTTGTTAAAGGAAAACAGAGCACGATTTCTTGATGTAACTTTTAAGTGCTTTGTTTTCAAAACCCTGAATAAAGACAGTTATAAAAAGAATGCAAAGTTGTTCTTCTTACAAAAACTTAATCTATCTGAAACCTCTTAGCATTTGCTAATCGAATTTATACAACGTGAGATACAAATAAGCTTAATTCGTCCATCAGGACGATGTATACAAGAAGATACATCCGCCTTTAATTCGGGCCTTGCATCAAAATTATTATGGTCTATGACGATAAATATAATTCAGATTGTGAAGACGAATTAGCTCAGATTTCTGTGAGTAACGCTTTCTTGAGAAATTAATGGATTTAGTTTCACAACACCTTATAAATACCAAGGTATCCCCAGAACATATATAAACTTTAAATTTATTACATTATATACGCATATTAAAATTAAAATAAGATTACATATTATGTTAAATACAGAGAATGCTAAAAACGATGGCTAAATTCAAAACAAAATAATTTCAATCGTTTCTAATTCTTAAAAACACTAAAAATACCTTGTTTATGTTGCTTAAGTTGACAACACTGTTGGCATGTGGAAAAGTATAGAATTAGGAAAAGAAAAACAAGAATTATTGTACATCATACGCCACTTTGTACTCATTTTTTGGACATACACACGCACTCAAACTTGCGTGTACTTTCGTCTGCTCTTGCAAGAAAATCATGTGTATTTTGTTTTTGTTTTTCTTTTTTACATAAATTATAAATAGACAGAGGCAATAACAAAATGATTGATAAAGGGAGGAGGAAAATTAAAATTAACTGACAGTTTGTCAGTCATACGATGGAGCGAACAGTAATTTCTGTTTTTTTTCTGTTTGTTCGATTATAAATTATTAATTGATACGTTTATTGAATACTTTTTCTGAAGATTTTCTATTAAATTTTATTTAACATTACTGTTGCTGTTGTTTTATAGCATGTATATAATTGTAAACCATGCTAATTGAATTTATTCTAACAAACACTCACTCCAACACACTTACTTTTGGTTACTTCGCCTCTTCTTACCCTCTTTTTGGAGATTGTAGCTATTGTATGGAATTGATAATTTGTTGTTTATTTTTTTTCTTATTATATATGGTGGTTGTTTATTGTTGTTGTTGTTGTTGGTGTTTTTATTTTTTAATTTTTATTTAAATATCTTTATTAATATTTAAATTATTAATTATCATTATAATCATCATTCAAAAGCGATTGATCGTCAACCAGATTTTGTTTTAATCGATACAATCGATATTTTTTGCTTTGATCATCACTTAAATACACACACATACACACATACACTTGCAAATACAATAAATTAAAAAAGAAAAAACAACAAAATAATTTAATTTTAATTAAAACACCAGACCCAGAGAGCGAAAAAATATTTTTTTTTTGTAAAACAAAAACAAAAGCACTTTGAAAAAAAAGAGGAAGAAAACGAAAAAAAAAAGAAACCAGAAAAACAGCGCGATTTATACAATTTGATGCATAATTTGGTTTTAACAACTCTTTTTAAATACATACATACATATGTATATAATTAAATTCTTTTTTTGATTTTATTTTTTTAAACGGCGTTATAATTTTTTATTTTATTTTTAAAATCCACAAATCAAAAATAAATGACACCAACCCGCTTTTCTTTTTTCCGCTTCTTGTTTATCTGTTATAATAAAAATTCAACAATAATAACAACATCATCATCATTATTATGAATGTTGACGTCGTGGTCGTTACGTTTCTTATTTAAATTTGTATTAATTTTACTAAAAAAAATTCCTACACAACCGTTAAAAAGCGAAGCGATCCGCACATCACACACTAACCACGACAAGCAAATGTAACAAACTAAATTTTGATTTACTTGCTTGCGGCGAAAATTTACCAACAATTATTATATTTTTTTATTTTCTTGTTCTGTATTGTTGTTTGTGTTTTTTGTTTTTAGCCAGTTTCGTTTTTTTTTCTTATAAGCTGCTGAATAAATAAGAAACCAAAATAAAACGGAATCTGAAATGAGAGAGCTGCCTGACAGTTGTGGCAGCGTTAGCGGCAGTGAAAAAAGCTTGACTTGTTTTTATATTCGAACAGTACCAAATAAATAAAGTTCATTATTATCATTATCCCTACCATCTTAACTTATTTTGATTAAAATTAGGAAATTAAAGGAGAATAAAGAGAGAATGTTTTTGGGTATTGTCAAAAGAGCTGAATAATTTATAGGTTTAATGAATTTTTCGTAATCTAAGTATGTGATAAACAAATAAATTTAAAATTAATCATCGTTAGTTACTGAACTAATAAATAAACAGGAGATATAAAAATTATGGATCAAAATATTAACAAATAAATAATACAATATTAAATCTACCGGAACTTGGAACAACCAGGCCGATAAAACGAATTTAAAAACAGCTCAGGACGTTCTACTGGATTTAAAAACGCTGCATACTAGTAGTAAATACTATAACAATGGAGACCATGATTAGAACGAAAGAAGGCAGATCTAAAACGAAGGTCACCAGAGGATAATCCTGTCCTGATAAATCAAGTGGCGCCTTATTTGTCTCTCCAAACGAAACAACTAAGTCATAATAGTGAATGAACAATTTGAGCCCTACATTCTATGGTACAACAGTAGTTATTAACTATCAAACAGTATTCTGAAGTTTGTCAGATCAACAGGATTGTGGGAGACAGTAAGTACAATAAATAAATTCATCGTCTTTTCACATACCCTTGACGCTTTTCTCTATCAAATCAATAGAAAGAACATCACCGCGAAGTAATAAACGAAAATTTTTTATATTCATTCATTCATTTCTTTCTTTTTGTTTGTTATTCCTTTTTATTTAACAGCTGTGTATAAGAAGTCCTTGCTGCTCAATTTCACTTGTGGTTATTTTTTTATCCTTTTTATGTGTACATAAACAAAATACAATCACAATCACTAACAAACAAACTACATACGTGTTTTTCAAAAAGGTTGTTTGTTCTTTAATAAATTCTCTGCTTTAAGTTTTACTGTGCACATGATTATATGCAGACGTCGGCGCCAATAGCCCCCGGGGCCGAACATCTTCGGGTTTTTACACACATAGGACACGAACATCAACAATGTTCGTTAAAAGGCGTAAAATGCATTCAGTTCAGTGTTGCAAAATTGAAATTTTGAAATAGTACTGAACTTTAACTAAAAGAGTACCTTTTTGCATCAAATGGTAGTTATATAAAAATATATTTATATTTATTATACTTACCGTACGGAATGGAATAGAAAAACTAACACATGTTCCTCATATACAAAACAAAAACAGTTGATTCGAAACGTAAGGTTTAGTAAAAAATATCGACGCATTCAGCATTCTCATTGCTTATCGTAATCTAAAATACATACGTTAGCCCCTGGCTAACCGAGGCTTAGACCTTTACCATTTAGCCTGCCTAAACCCATTTGTAGTTGAAAAGCGCAAATCATAAAATCAGGAATCTGTCTGTAACCAGCTTTTCTTTGAAAAAGAAAAAATGAATGAATTCTTTAATAATTTTTCCTGAACCGATTTTTAGATCCGATTCAAACAAAAAGCCACAAAAATGTATAAATATTTCGACAAAGAATTTCCAATTTGCAAAAACGCATTTTGGGAATAGAACAAAATTCATTTACAAAATAATTAAAATTTAATTATTTTTTGTAATTTAATTTTTTAGAATTTTAATGGCAACATTGTTTGAATGCAGTAAGCAGACATATCGGTGAATGCCTCCACTAACAGATGTGAAAATTACTTATTCTAAACACGCCAACCGTCCAAATCACAATATACAGTACATAGATTTATGGTATCACAGTACCCATTTCGAATAACGGCATTTTGGTGAATTTCGATTTTATTCACCGCACCTGATAAAATTCACCACATTTTATAGAAAAGCTCACCACAACTGGTGAATTTCACACTTCAAAAGAAAAATGAATGAATTTAAAAAATTGTTTTCCTACTACTCTCGAATTTATACACCTGTATATAACTCACCACATTGTTTGTTCATAAATATATGTATAATATAATTATATTATAAATATAATTATTGGTGATTGAACGCAGAGGTGTGGGAAGGGGACACATCCACCTACCAACACCAACAAGGCGGAACTTAAAATAGTTTACGTTACAGGCATTCGAAAAATAATAATATGCACATGCGGGGGTGGGTGTGTGCTAACAAACAAACTCAATACCAACTTTTTCGTGTTGGCAACTTCCTTGCTAACATTAAAATGTGGCAATATATTAAATGAAAAACATGTGGCAATTTATCAACAAACTGTATCTGTTTCTTTCGCTCTTATAGTGCTTAAAGCTTATCATAACAATTTTATAATCTCATTTTATAGGCTCTCCTTGAAAGCTGCCGTACTTATTTTATTAATTTTTAAATTAAAATTATTTTATTTATAAATAAAAAACGTAAGCGCAATAATAATATTATAAATATAATAAATATTCTTGAAATAATTAGTATTTCCGTAAAAGAAAATTTAAAATATATTTTTAATTCATGTTTTTATATCTTTTTATTAATATCTTGTTTCGTAGAGCTGGCAATATTGTTAAACTTACTTTTTGCATTTCGTTTATTCTCTCTTCGGTAGTGTTGTGAAGTAGTTGTACAATTTTTGTATCTTTGAGCGAATAGAAGTCGCAATCAATATTCGCAATTTGAGTATTATTTTTTTATACATTCGCAAAAATAAATATTAGTTTTAATTAAACAGTTTATTTAAGAAGCAAAAAACACGAATACTATAGTGTTGTGCAAATAAAAGCAGAAATAAATAGAATTATTAAGAAATATATCGTGGTGTAATACAACAACAACGACACTTTAAAACTTAAAAAATAAAAAAAGAGAAATAATCGGAAAAAAGAAACTTAAAAAATATGTCGGATCAAGAACACCAAGAAACTAATGGAACATCTAATGGCGATGTGCCAGAAATTGAATTGATTATTAAGGTTGGTTGGTATTATTAGAAATATGCATTATTATTAATATGTTTACAACATATATATTATAAAGAAAAAATATGTAAAAATACTTGAGTTGAGAAACGATAAGCTTCTTGCAACAATTCATATTTTTTTTTGTACCTATTAACTTTCGGTTGCAATTGTATGTCTGCTCTCGGATCGACATCAACTGCGCTCATGTCTAACAATTCATTACGATTTATGACTGTATCGGGCAAGTTTTGTATCTCTTGTCGTATTACTCACGTTTGCTTGTTAGTTTGACGTCTTCTTTTCTTCATTTGTCTAAAAAAATTTACAAATTTTTCCATATTTTTATAGTTTCTTTTTGTTGTACCTGAATTTTTGTATCTCGCAAAAGCAAAACAAAACGCATTCGTCGTAAAAGCTTTTGTTTCTATATGGTGGGGTGATTCTTTTTCTAATGGCTAAAGTAAATAAAAACAGGTTTCCTGTTACTCCTCACCACGCTTCGCTTCTTTCTTCAACATCACTCTTCTTTTTCGTCTACCGCCGCCGCTGACGTCGTCACCTTTTCTTGCAAGAATTTCGCTTGTTTACATTCATTTTAGCTGCTCTCACTGTTGCCATTAATGACTGAAGTTTAGCCAACTGGTCTGTTTTTGCCTGGATGAATGGCGCACCCTCCGGCTGCCTCACTGTCACGTATCTTTATGATGATGCAAAATATTGCAAACATACAGTGGATACTTTAAATAATAGAATACATTTTTCTATTCGTTCATTTATTAGACCATCAGAAAGAAGCAGGCAGAATGGCTATTGGATTTTTCTAGAAAGTCGATACGTTGTTAGAATAACAAACAAAATTTAATTGTTTTGTGTAATAGGTAGTCACTAAAAAGTTTTTTACGTATCTCTTAACATTTTTATAGTGTTCACAAATTTAATTAAATTGTTTTCTATTTTATTTTATTATTTAAATCGTCTTCAGTATTTAAGAGTTATTTTAAATTCGTCCACGAAAAATTTGTTATTCAATCAGCCACTGTTATCGCGGATAATATATGTAGTAATGAGGTCTGCTCGGTAAGCTTTAACTACATGATGCGCATTCGTAACTATATGGTATGTTATTCCAATTCTCAGCGAAGAATTTTATTCGTAATGCTTACATTCTGTTGAATAACAAAATATTTTTTTTAATTCAAGAAAAAAAAAAGAAAACTTCAATTGGGTCAACTGCGTTTTCGTATTTTTTAGGAATTCAATTGAAGTTTACTTTTATTCTTTGGCGCGCGGATTACATTGCTTTTTTTGCCTTAAAAGAAAGATTTAAATCAAGAAGCTCTAAGATTAAGTCGAAAAGCAAACTGAAAGGTTGTAGCTGCTTGCCAACCCATTACGCAATGACCTGTGAGAATAGATATTGTGTACCTACCATCTAGTTCAAATTATTTAGTAATTAGTTTCCTACTTAATTTTGCTAGATCGATCTGATCTGAATTTATCATCAGCTAAGACTACTTTTGACCGAAAAAAAATTTAACGGAGGTAAAATAAATACATATTTTCACAAGTAGATGTATAATTGATGAGAACTTGCTTCCTCTAGCAAGTCCATCAAGCTACACACTTGCTCAGGACAACTCTGTGACAATGAATTTATATGAATGTACTCAGGACTGCTACGAGAACAGATCAAGGGAATCGCAACTTTTACGCACCATTGAAGTTGAAAGTCGCACTCGAAGGAAAACTGATTACAGTTTAGCTGTCAGAGAATACAAAGATGCAATGCCCCGGATAACAACATCAGGTAGCATTTGTGCAGCGTGTAAAGTTTTTCGGTCAGACCCGACACTATATGCCGCACTAAAGATGGCTGCATTAAACAATAACTAATTTGTTATAAAATTTAAAATGCTTTTTAATAAACTACACTTTAAATTGATAACACTCACATAAATATGATACATTTATTATTTATTTTATTTATTTATTTATTTATTTAGTAGTATTTGTAATACTTTTTTTAAAAACATTGTAAAATAATTTAACCGAATTAACAAAAGCTCTTATGAAATATTCCTAATATAATAAATACATTTTCTTTTAAATACATTTATATTATTCTCATTTTTGACTTCACTTGGCAGCTCGTTAAACACTTGTAGACCCTTGTATAACAGACATCTCTTCATTGCGTTGTTTGTCGCTTTGTTTAATCTAAAATCGCTTGCATTTCTGAGGTAGTATGGCTGAATTTCGTTTACAAATGTTAATTGTTGTGTTAAATATTCCGGTGCATTTCCTGTTTTCATCTTGTATATATATAGATACGTATTTAGTTGTAGTCTCTGTTTAATGTTAAGCCATTTTAGCATATCCAGCATAAACTGTATTGGTGTATATCTATTACATTTTATTATTGTTCTCATAGCTTTATTTTGTAGTTTTTGTAGTCTTTCTATTTGACCATTAGTGCAGCACGTATATAATATTGTCGAACCGTATTCGAAATGAGGCTTTATCATTGTGTTGTATATATTAACCGCCGTTAAAATTGAGACTTGGTTTCTTATTCGTTTAAAAAAACTAATCTTTTTGCCGATTTTCTTACATATGTAATCAATATGATTTTTAAACTTTAAGTTTTTATCAATAATAAAGCCTAAATATTTTATTTGGTTCACTTTTTCTATTATTTGATTATTTATTCTAAAAATTATATTGCTGTCTAAATTTACCTCCATTATTTTCGTTTTACTTTCATTCAATTTAAGTTTATTCATTTTTAGCCATATATTAACATTATTCATATCCTCGTTGAGATTATTATAACATATTTGTTCAGATTCTCCTTCGGTAAAAATAAGCGTATCGTCAGCGTATAGAACTATTTCGCACTTGTTCAATACGTTTGGCATATCATTTATATATAGGACAAATAGTAGTGCTCCCAATATCGATCCTTGTGGGACACCGTATTCGTTGTATTGTATGTGCGACTTAATGTTATTTACTTTCGTTATTTGCTTCCTGTTTGTTAAATATGATTCAAACCATTTTAATTCTATGTCTTCGATGCCATATGCTTGTAATTTTCGCAGAAGTATTTTTCTATCGATGGTTTCGAAAGCTCTTTTAAAATCCAGGAAAATACCCAATATTTTATTATTCTTGTCTGTCCTTTTCCATCTGTTAATTAAATAATTAATTGCTGTTTCACATGAGAATTTTTTCCTGAAACCGGACTGATATTTCGATAGTATTTTCTTAGATTCTAAGTACTGCTCCAACTGTTCCTTAACCACTTTTTCCATTATCTTTTCACACGTCTTAAGAGTATTTATTGGCCGATATTCATCACACCTTTTTGTTTTTGCAACCTTCTCAATTGGTGTTACCATCGCTGTTTTCCAATTTTCTGGAAACACTCCTGTTTGTAATGATTTGTTCACTATCCCTAGCATTATTCTGCCGACGATATGCCAACTATTTATTATCATGTCACTTGATATTTTATTATAGTCCGATTTTTTCTTTAGGCTTTTACAAATTGTTTTTAATTCTTCTAATGTTATTTCCCTAAATTTAAATTTGGAATTTATCACAGTTATTCTATTCACATATTGCACATTATCTATCCCATCTCTTATCACTTTAATACTATTCATAAAATATTTATTAAAATTATCTGCTATATCAAAATTGTCTTTACATTCTACCTGATCAAATATTACAGTTTCTATTGCACTCCGATTTTTCTTTAAAATAAGATTTTTTATCTCCTTCCACATTTCCTTTTGGTCAGTTGCGTTATTAATTTTGTTATTAATATAACTTTTTTTTGCGTTTTCAATTTTAACTTTATATACATTTCGCATCGCTTTATATATAGCCCACGCTTCACTAGAGTTTTCTATTTTCGCAATATTGTATTTATTAATTTTCTCTCTTTTTAAACGTCTTACTTCCTCATTAAACCAATTTATATTACAATTTTCTTTAATTTTTCGCCTTCTTGTCATATTTTTAACTGCATTTTCTAGACAGCTATCAAACTCCATCACGACGTCATTTAAATCAATATTCATATTCATTTCTTGGATGCTCCATATTTCTCTGTTATATTGCTGTTTATTATATTTAAAAATATCGATTTCTTTATAATCAATGCTGTTAATCTTGTGTCTCATATTATCAACTATAATGTCTATAGCTTCATGATCCGAAATTTTATTTGAACTATTGGCCTTTGCCGATATATTGTTGTTATTTGTTATGACAAAATCAATTAATGTTTTCGAACTTTGTGTAATTCGTGTAAACTCTCCTATTACTTGTTTAAGGCCATTATCATCCAGCAAACATTGCATTTTATTTTTATAAAAACTGTCCTTACACCAATCTATATTAAAATCACCAGCTATTATTACATCGCAGTTTAATTCACTCATTTCTTCCAATACTTCTTCAAATACTCCCAAAAATTCCGTTTCAGCACTATTCGGTGATCTATATACAGATATAATTGTAATTGTGTAATTATTATGTTTCGCCATATAAGCAGCTATCCAAATTTTTGAGTCTATAATTTTTTCAAAGATTTTTTTCACATTCCAACTCTTTTTGAAATATGTTATTACTCCACCTGTTCTTGTTGAATTTGATACCGTTATAAATTGGTTGTAACCAATGAGTTGCGTTTCTTCCTCATTAATTTCTTTGGTTAAATGGGTTTCCGAAAGTATTATAAATTCAGGCTTTTTCATTTCTGCTAATATTTCTAATTGGTTATAGTTATTTAATATTCCTTGTATATTTGTGTATATGCCATGTATTTTCCGTGATTGTTATGCCACTAAACCACTTCTCCTCTTTTTTGCATTCAATTTATTTTGATATACGGGACAGTCTTTACTATTGGTCGAGTGATTCTCATCCAAACCTAGATTCAACCTGTTATTCACTCTCACACAATTAATACATTTATTTATTGTATCTTTATTACATTCCTTCGATTTATGACTTCCATGACATTTAATGCATACCTCTTCATATTTACAATCAGACGCTTTATGATTATATCCTTTACATTTAAAACACTGCATAATGTGTGTACCATCGAAAACTCTGCATTTCTCCCAACCAATATTAACTTTTTGTGCCATCATTACTTTCATATATGACTCGTTATCTAATTTGAGTATAGCGTTGTATGTCGTATCACCATTTCTTTTATACTCGAAAAACTTTATTACTTCCATTTGGCTATCATTAAGAAAATTGTTTTGCCTTCTCAATTTTTCGATAATTTCAGTTTCCGTTAGTTTGAACGACATCCCAATTATTTTAATTTTCATATCAACTTGATTAGGAACTTTAATTTCATAGTCTTCACCCATTTTCTTTTGCATTGTTTCCTTTATTTTTTCCCTTTCTTCGTTACTTTCGCTCTGTATAACTACCGAACCATTTTTTCGCTGTTCTATATTAACTATTTTGAAGTTCATAGGATCAACTTTTTTATTTAAATCCTCCTTAGTTTTTACGACATCTTGTTTCCCCTTTGGTTTAATAATAAGCGGGTTTTGTTTATTTTTGTCTGGCATCCTTATATTACTTTTTAATGCATCGGCAAATGATAGCTTACTTGTTTTGACACTTGTTTCCTCTATTGTTTTTTTTATTTCATTACACATTATTTTGTTTTTCTCTTCAATTATATTACACATCTCTTTACTTTTATTTTGATTTTCATTTATCACTCCATACATCTTACTTATTTCCTTTACAGTTACATCGCATTGCCTTTGAGCTTCATATAATTTTCTCAATCTCTCTTCATACCTTTTTTCGATAGCTTCAAGTAGCGCTTTAATTTCATTTTCGTTTTGTTTTAAAGATTCCTTGAATTCGCCCTTATATTCAGCCAAATGTTGTTTGTTTTTTTTCACACTTTCTTGAATATCTCCGATCGCCATATCCACATTATGAATATATTGAACACAGTCATCACACATAAAACGGATGAAGCCACCAGCCTCCAATATTCCACGAGAATATTGATCGATTCCCGAGCACTTCTTCGCACAATGATAAGCTTTTTTGCATACTCCTTCACACACCAAGCCAGATTCGCCGCGTATTGCCGTTTTACAATGATGGCAGTCCGACATATCTATGCTTCAACTTTATTTTGTTTTTTCCAATCAATAAATGGCTTTTTTGACTGTATTTCACCACCCGAATATGAAAAAACACTTTGTTTATGATTTTAAAATAGTCCTGTCTATTTAAATAGTCTTTAAATATTTTATTTTTCAAAAATTTGCGGAGCCTTTAATTTTTGCTCAATACCGTTACGAATTACGAATTGATATTTCATGAATATTGATACAAATAAATATTTTTCTCGATTATGCCTAAGATATACGTTTAACCATACATAATTATCTATTCTGGAGAGAGCAAGGTATGCTATCTTCGAGCGGTAATGCAATTATCACTGTGAAGCACTTTTTCATTGAATGTTTTATTGACCATTCATCAAGGAACGAATTTTTTGATCCCATAACTTTTATGGATATTTATGATTTTATTAAAGTAATTAGATTTATAATTTATTTAAGCATTTTATTATTTAAATTATTGCAGCATTTCAATCAGGTTTTAGCTGTTTTTTTCAACTCAAAAGTATTCTTTCTTTCTACTTTTTTGAAAATATTTGCTTAACAACACTACCTTTTGAAAAATGTCTACAAATTTTTAAGACAGTTTTTGTATTCCAATAATATTGTATGAATAAATTTATTATAAGCTTAAATAAAAGAACTGCTCATGAAATTACCCTTTTTCATTAAAACTTGTTTTTTATATATCTATCTATGTGCATATATATGTATGTATGTGTGTATATATCTATAAATTCATTAGAAAACAATTTTATTAATTTTATCCTCTTAATTGGAAATTATGGTCTATTTTAAGACCGTTTTTTTGTTTGTTTTCATTTGCCATAATTTAATTTAATATTCATTTTTCTATTATTATTTCCTTTTGCTTTTAAAATGTTTCTTATAACATTTTCCTTATGTATGTAGTATGTATGTATGTACGTGTGTGCGTAAAAGTTCATAGATAATTATTGTCTTTTTATCGTTGGTTCGTTTTCATATTTAGCAGCATATAAGTGTATACGTATGCACAAATGTTGTGGCCAATGTTTGTTTTATTTATTACCAGTTATTTGCCAGTTTTATTTCTTATTATTTTATGTATATTTCTTCTTTTTTACTCTTTTTTTTTTATTATTATTTATCTTTTTTATTCATCACAAAGTTTATTTACTAAGACTTTGGTGATGCGTCATCGTTTCAATTCAAACGGCTGTTAAATGCTAGAAATTTTATTTAGAATCATTATTAAAACTTATTTTGAACTTTAAAAACTTTTTTAAATAGTAAACCAAAGGCCGCAATCAGTCAGTCAGTCAGTTAGTCAGCCAGTAACTTTTAAACATCATCTTTTAATTTCAAGTTTCTGTGAGTGTATGTGCATGCCCCAGCTAAATGTAGTTTGTAATGAGAGAGGTTCAGCAAGAGCAGCTTAACAGTTTTGACAAACAATACGGACGGAGCCAGCACACCAACTAAATGCTTATGATTGTTATGCATTTCATGCAGTTTGACCTAAATATTGTGGTGGCTTTATACCCAGTGTATAGAGTATACATGCCTTGTTTTTCTAATGTAGCATTTTTTCTTTCTTCTTTTTCTTCATTTCTTGATACTTTTACATTGTCACTATATTAAAAGCTATAAAGACTGACAAAGATTTTCATTATATATAACGTTATTATTGTTGTTGTTGCTGTCATTATTGTTACTGTTGCTGCTTTTACTGGATACCACTTAACTTAGCAAACGGGTGAAAGTGAAAGTTCATTAAGTTAAACGTGATAGGAAAAAATTTGTAATTGAAATCATCGTCATAAATATAGAAAGATGTATGTATGTAGATAATTCTAATTGGGTTTAAATACATACATTCATACATAAGTAAGATGTTAAGTAAATGTTAATAATAATCAAACTAAGATTTATAAACATTTTTATACATTTTTTTTAAAATGTAATGCTAAAAATAAAAGGTGCTTATATACCATATAAGGAAGTTGTAGCAAAAAGACAACTTTTGTTTTTTCCAAAGATATCTTTATTTTATCCGCTTTTCACCTTCAGAGAAGGTGGGAGTAATGTTCATGAACATAGATTTTAATCTGTTTATATTGCAAATGACAGGTAACACTCCCGTACAGAGAGTATGGATAAAAATAATTTTCTCATGCAAATGTTTTCTTCGAGCCAAGTATCGCGTAAAAACCGCTAAAAAATTATGAACTCGTGTATAAAAATGTTTTCAGGAATTCTACATCTAAAGCTAATGTTGACGGTCATAAGAATTCGGGGCTAAATTAGAAAAACCTTTACCTTTACGGCCTAAGAATTGTTTTCGCTTCAATACGGCAATTTTGCGTATTGATGCTGCAATTTAAGCAGAAAAAAGCTTCGTTACTCAACAAAATTCCGTGGATTAAAGTGCTCCTCTTTGGCCCGTTTTAAATAAGTCCGAACGACAGATATGCGACTTAGTAACGCTGGTAGTTTAAGTAAAACTTTTTTACGAACTGTATTTTGAAAGTAAATCAGCCAAGATCGTTACCTAAATCAACGATATTTTGGTGTCTTCTTCAAAATTTTATCTCTTAAGTATATTTCGTTAATTTATTAATTACAATACAATTACAAATTATATGTAATTATTACGAGCTCAGTAACTCAGACCATATGCCCGATGTAGTGTAACCGACTACAATCTGGGGGGAATCGGACCCACGACTCTCACGCTAATACCCACTAGACTATCAGGGCATCCATATATTCATATTTGTTTGTCTTTTTGATGGAAAAGGTTTACATTTGCCTAGGAGGGAAGGATTATTCTCCATCAGAATAACGCCGATTAGACAAAAACTGTCATTGTATAGGTTACTTTCCTCACATTTTAATAATAAAAAAATTCAACTCAATCAAATACTAAAAAATTGTTAACTAAAAAGACGCATGTTTGACCTGAATGCAATTAATTTAACTTATCCAAATAAGGCCATCAATTTTATGCGAAACTAGATTTTAATTTCTTTAAATTGTCGTATGGGTTCCTCTCTCTTTTGTATTAAATTTAAAATAATTTTTCAAAATCTTTAACAAGATGATTCAATACTATCTTTGATTTATTAATTTAAGTTTTATTTTTGTCCATTTTATTTATTTGTTTGTTTGTTTATTTTATCTATTAATGTTTTTTGTTTAATTTTCTTATATTTTTGTTAGTTTTTTTTTTTTTTTGTTTTTTATTTATCCATGTTATCCACGCAATCTAAAATAAAATAACAAAACCTGTATTAAATCTTTATTAAACTCTGTTTTTAAGTATTTAACCGAAAAGCACGCAATAGTCATACCACCATACATTTTTTTTAAACTTTTTGTTTTATTGCTTTTTTTTTTTTGTACTGAATTTTCTTCTCAATTAATGAAAGTAAAACTAGTTTGTTGTTATTTTTTTTTCTTTAATACAAGTGTATTTATTTTTTTTTTCTTGTTAAATAACACTGACATAACATTTAATTTTTTTTTGTTTTTAGATGCAAGTGAAAATTTTTTAACGAATTTATCTTGAAATCTTTACAAATCTTTGCCTTTCTATTAAACTATAAAACAGTTTGTTTTTCGTTCAGTTCTTTGGAATGTAAACTTACAGTTGGACAGTTTATTTATAATATTAAAAATAATATGAAATAATTATAATTGCTTTAAAAATAAATGCTTTAATTGCTTTAAAATCAATATAATGAAACAGATGAGATTTAAATATTTTTCATAATTCGCCATTGCATTAAGCAAACATTGGTTAATAAAATCTCTTACTTTGCCCGATTCGGGCATGTTCTGAAAAACGCAAATCGCCTAAATTTTGCGTTTTCGTTTTGAAAACGCCAAGAGGGTGTTCTGGCGAACGCAAATCACAAAAAAAAATTTATACGATTCGAAATCGCCAAATAGGTGTTCTGGAAAACGCTTAACGCTAAAAATTTGCGATTTGAAATCACAAAAGTATATTGGAGTGAACTGATGAAAATATGTTCAAGCAGAACTTCTTAACAAAAAATGCGATTTCAAATCACAAGAGGATATTCGATGGCGGTTTTACTATCCTCACATGGGTGCCGTCTACCGACCCAATTACTCCTGGAATTTTAAACTTTTGATAGAAATGCATTTTAGATGCTTTCATTTCTTCATCTGTCACGCCCAAATTGATCCAAAGAAGGCATAATCTTTCTTCAAAAACATTAAGTACGTCCTTTTACACAATGTAGAACGTCCCATACTGAGATTTATGTCATTGGCAATCACGCCTTGGAAGGAACCGAATAGTTATGTCTGGAATAGTACTTTTACATATATGCGGAGCAGTTTCTTCATAAGCCATCCTAAATGCAGTTTTATTCAGCCGGTAAAGCGCTATAAAACTTAACAAAAAATCCACATATACATTACTCCTTTATATGCAGATGTTTTTATACTTACGCCTGCTCCGGAACGTCTAATGGGTTAGAATGATCCCTCAGGACACGTCTTTTTAATTTTTCTTTTCCGGATTGCAGCTTTTTTAAACAAATTATGCTTAACAAAAAACCTGTAGGCATTTTTGCTCTTTATTTTTTTAGTTTTGATGTTTTGATTTTTATTTGTAAACCTAAAACATATGTTTTGTTTTTTTTCGTAAGTGACTTCGAAAAATCGAAAATCGCAAGTAAAACGCGTGAGTTTCAGAACACCCTGAAATAAATTTGGCGTTTTTAAAATCACTTGCGATTTCAAATCGTGCGATTGCCAGAACATGCCTGATTGTAGTGAACTGGTGAAATATGTTCAAGGAAAACTTCTTAAGAAAAAATGATAACAATCTTACACTTTTCTAAATAAAAATACCAAGCTAAATACTTGCTTTATTTTTAACCAATTTTTTGCATCATTTGCTTACTTAAATTGGCGATTTAATCGCACGTACTAAAACATACGGCTGTAGGGCATATGCTGAATCGGCCAGCAACCAGTAACCACGGTCTCCATTAGAATATTTTTCTAAGTAAAATTCATTCGCGTTAGTTAAATTCCACACAAATTCCACAGATCGTATCCTCATTCGGTGGTCGCAAATCTACATGCACAGTAATCACTTTGTTTAAAATTCTAAAAATAACCTTCATATAGGAGTACTTACAATTAACACATTTAACCTATAATACCCCTTTCTACAAAAATAAAGTTCCTTCCATGGGTGCCGTCTACCGACTCAATTACATGGAATTTTAAACTTTTGATAGAAATGCATTTTTTATGCTTTCGCCCGCTCCGGAACGTCTAAAGGGTTAGAATAATCCCTCAGGGCACGTCCTTTTAATTTTTCTTTTCCGGATTGCAGCTTTTTTAAACAAATTATGTTTAATAAAAATTCTGTAGGCATTTTTCTATTTATTTTTTTAATTTTGATGTTTTGATTTTTATTTGTAATTCTACAATTTATGTTTTATTTTTTTCATAAACGACTTCGAAAAATCGAAGATCGCAAGTAAAACGCGCGAGTTTCAGAACACCCTGAAATAAATTTTGCGTTTTTAAAATCATTTGCGATTTCAAATCGTGCGATTGTCAGAACATGCCTGAATGTTAACCAAGTTTCGCCAGATGTTTGACTTAAAAGTATTCCTTTTGATTTTGTTTGATTTAATATTAAATCTTCATATCTTATGTAGACTAAATTTGGCCACAATGTTAATCTGTTCGCAATGATTTACGTGTTCCAATTTCGCTCTTAAAAACGTTCTAGTTTTGAGCCGACCTATTTATTAGACTTCGGTTTTCGATATGTTTATACCTTTCTGTCTCTAAAGTGTGCAATTTTATTTTATTGAATAAGAATTTTTCACATTAATTTTGGCATTTTCACGTGCATTCGACAATATCCAAAGTAATCAACATGGAATATTTATTTTTTCGGCATGCATTTTCTATTTTACTAAAATACCAATGATTAATCACACAAATACCTGAACGCATTGTATTCAATATTATCTCGAAAAGGTAAAAAACAACACAAGAAACCGGTAGAAATTTGTTTAAAAAATGCTTTTCTTTATCATTTTTTCTCTTTTTTTTTAATTATATGAAAAAAAACATGCCGTACATTAAGTCATATTCCTTATAATAACGTATCGTTTCGAAATTACTTCATATTTGTACAATCTTATCAAAAAACGTACTATGTACATACTTATATACTGATTCTATATAATTTGTCCCTATTCAAGAAATACATGTATGTACTAGAGAACGTGTATATCTGAAAAAAGCAGACATCGTTGTACCCTCCCAATGCCCTCGATTTCATTTCGTTTTCATAATATTTTTAGTTACAATACGTCTGTGACCAAAGAACCAAACAATTGTACATAATTTTAATTAATTCTTAATAGAGTCGAAACGATAAGAATAAACAAAGTTACTTCCAATCGAAAATTATACAATTTTTATTCTTTTATTACCAAGATAGTAAATAAACAAGAAACGTTGTTTTTGTATTGAATTATTGCTTATGGAAAATCATTATGTTTTATTTATAATTCTATTTTTAAATACTTTTCATAAAAACTTAAAAGTCATGCACTACTGAAACTAACATGGTTTTATGTTAATTTGTTGTTTTTCTTTTTTCTTTTTTTTTTTTTTTAATTCAATACATCAAATTATTGCAATTTACCAGACCGACTTTCAATTTCACATAGAAATCGTGTTAATAATTTTGCAAAATTGCTTTTTGAATATCAAGTTCGAATCAATAATTTCAAATTTGAAATGAACTTCGAAACACAACACAAATTGCAATATCATCCTTAATCAATTTAGATGGAAACTTTAAAACTTTAAACTTTTAACTTTAAAAACTTTTATTATCAGTAGAAGAAGGGGGTTTAACTAATGAATTAAACTTTAATATCAAGTCACTATAGGCCAGTTTGAAAAAATCTAATAAAAAAATCTTACCCTTATTTTAATCATAAATAGAAAAATTATTTCACCGATAGAAAATCGAAGGTACTTCCCTTATGATTCACTTAAACTGTAGTGGTTTAGTTTTGCTTATATTTATTTTGAATCCAGCTAGTTGTGAAAGTTTCTGTAAGTAATGTAGATTTGACCGCATATCGGCGATTGTTTTTTGTAAGAGGCAAATATTACATGCGTAGTCTACACCCTACAAAAGACCATTGCTCTCCTGTGCTATGGATAGTGATGCATTAAGTATGCAGTTGAACGGTAGAGGTGATAGTACATACCCTTATATTTTTAGGTGTAGTAAATTAAATTGAAAAATTTATTGTACAGTCAAAGCCTGGTATAACAAATACTCACTTTAACGAATTCGGGTTATAACGAATGAGTAAATTTCTTACATTGACTACCTTATATAACGAATGTTTTATAATTTTCAAGCTCAGTATAACGAATGATTTAAAAAATGGTAAAAACAAAAAGAATGTAACAAAAGAGAACACAAAAAATGTTCGTTAAAGTACCATTGGTTTTCATTGTATACAAACACACAGTGCTTTTGAACAAGTGGTCATAAAAATTTGCCAATGAAGGCTTTGCTGATACTGGACAATGCTACAAGTCATCCTCCTGCAGAAGAACTCGAAAAAATACAGAAGATGGGAATATTTGGACAATGTACATGCCACCAAACTCTTATCCAGCCAATGGACCAAAACGCCATTCGCTTACTCAAATTACACTACAGAAATAGCCTCCTTTCAAAAATAGTGACATCTGATGTATCTCTTTATGATGCATCCTGTATGATTGGCCTCGCCTGGAAGAATGTTAAGGAGGACGCATTATCTAAATGTTGGAATAAAATTCTATTTTTGGAAAATTTTGAGTTTGATGATGAGGACGAGATCCCCCTTTCTAGACTTTTTCAAGGGGATTATGTACAATTTTTCCAAATCTAAGCAAATTTAAATCCTTGCCTTAATGTTTTCACATTTTGTTTATCTATTCTTTAATTTTAGATTTCATTTAGTACAGATTTAAACGTTTGGAACAATGGAGACTTGAATGATATTACTTTTGATGGAGATGAATAAATGAGGAAAATTTTGATATTGTTGATCAATTTTCTAATAATGAAACGAAAATAAAACATTCTAAAGTAATAAAATGTTTTGATAAATGTATACAATGGGATCCCAAAATAATATTAATATTTCAAAACAATTAGTACTTCGAGAAATACAAGAAGATGCTCTTCAAATGAGTCTTTAAGTTACTTGTAAACAAACGTCTATAAATGATTTTTTCCACCAACTTAAAATTTTTTTTAACACTTTTACTCACTTATTGATTATCAAACGTTATATTAAGGACATATCTATATATTTTTAATAAAATGAATTATATGTACTTTTCTTTTTTTAATAAAATTTTGATAAAAAAAAAACTTTGCGATATATCGAATTTTTCACTATAACGAAAGGGCCTGACAATATATCGTTCGTTATACCGAGCTTTGACTGTATTTTTAATGACATCTTCACTTCGAACATGCCATCTTGATAACTTGTTGAATGACTCATTTCACTTATATGAAAAAAACATGGAAAACATAGGATTTTTTACTCAACAACGCTTCTTTTTCTAGAGAAATCATAATGGAGAGCTAAAAGAATATTAGACTCGGTAATGGTGTGGCACTGCATGCCAGATGCATGTTCTGGAGAACTCCATTTTTAAGAGAAATATTGAACAAAAAATATATTCTTCTCAAAAATAATTATTTGTCAAACAAGATAACAAACTCCAAAATGTTTAAAATGTCTTGTAAAACTTAGTTCGAAAGGGTTGAAAGCAAAGAATGGGTTCAAGTTGGGCCAAATTTCATAAATTTCAATACCGCGGCAACTATTTATTAACACATCTCTATGGCTTCTAATTACAATTTTTAAATTCTTTTAAAAGTTTCGTAACTTTGAAAAATTTTTATATTCCCGGCCTAGATTTTCTTTGAGTCAATGTAATTACAAGACAATTATCTAATGAAATTGTTTTTTTATTTTTTCATTTTATTTAATATTCTTCTTCATTGTTTAAACGCTTAAATGTCAACGTTATAATTACTGTTATTGGAGTTATTGTTGTGGCTGCTGCCGCTGTTGTTGTTGTTGCTGATAAACTTATCGTTCAAACGAATATCTCAAGAACACTCTTGATGACATCATCATAATCATAACTGTTGCTTTTTTTTTCTAAAGAAATAAAAGGTCTTTGGTGTTGAACAAAATAGCAATAATGAAAAGAACACGAAACACAAAAAAGCTGGAGAAAAAAAGTGACGTTAAAGATCATAAATACCACAATTCACCACCACTACCACCAATAATTGTAGTACTATTAGAGCTGCTGTCGTTATGTGTACGAGTATGTGTTCGAATTGTTTTCAACCATGGAATGTACTTACATTTTAGTCGTCTTAATCATATTGTATTTTTTATTCAGTGTATAAAGATTTTGTTTGTGTTTAATTTTTTTTTTAATTAATTTCTACAGAGTGGCGTGAAAAAAAATGTTGTATTGAAGTGAAATATGCTTACCATTTTGAAAAAATAAAATTTTGTTTTTTTTTTTATGTCCAGGCTTATTCCACGAAATAATAGGAAAATATTTCGAACGATTGATCACCATCGATTTCGTGTTCAATGTTGTCTTCCGAGATAAAATGAGAATCGCCAGCTCTAATCTCCGGAATGGCATCCCCTTCTCTTACAAATTTCAATCCTAAAATCTTCATAATAGCCTGAGTTGTGTGAGAGATCGTTCCGTGCTGCTGGAACAACTAATTCGCAGGGTTTGATTTAACGCTTTGCCTTTATGCGGAAACTGTTGCAAAATTGGAATTTTTAAATGGTACTGAACTATAACTGAAAGAGTACTTTTTTGCATCAAATGGTACTTTTATAACTCTTCAATCCGGAATATGACCTAATTTCTCACGCCACTTATTTTGTGTGTTAGTTTTATATATGAGATTAGGGCCCTACTGTTTAAGGTCGACTCCGAACGAAGGATTTTTGAGAACTTTTCATGGCAATGTTATTTACTCTATATTTACCAGAAATCTTCTGAGAGGAAGACGCCGAAGAAATATTTCGGTTTTGTTGGAAACGTCTAATAAGCCAACACCTACTAGACTGCGGTGAATTTACTTATTGACGCTGCTAGATCTTCTAATGATGTTCCTTGTTGATGTTATCCTATATGGAAGACCAAAAGTTTTCTGAATGGATTATATGGAGTAATGGATTATATGTGAAGTAAGCCACTTAACTTTTTTATTTCCTAAAATTGAAAAGTGAGCTTGACATGAGTCATGAGTTTAACAAATAGATTGTTTCTACATACATACATCCATAATATGTCATTACAACCTTTCATTTAGGATTACGCCCTAGATTCTACCACCATTTATGTTGTGTGTGTTAGTTGTTTGTATTCTGCTGTATTTGAACCGATGAGGATTGGCATTTGCGCGCTCCCTTGCTTATACAGAACGCAGTGTATAATAATGCCTTCAACAGAGACGTTGAACGTTCTTTAACCTGTATTACGGCCAAGCTCCTCATATCAAACACGTTGTGTGCATTAATTTGTATCCATAAATGGTGGGAACTACAGTTTAAAGTTGACTTCAAACGACAGATTTTTTGAGAAAAACTTTCCTTGACAATCTTATTTACTCTCAGAGTTTTTTCACGAAGCCTTTTGGGAGGAAGTCGCCGAGATGTCTAATCATTACAAATTTTTAATCAGGATTATAAAGTTTATGCAAGAGTAGCTTAACAGTTTAACGTCGATTATGAACGACAGATTTTATTTACTCTTAGAGTTGTTGCCAGAAGGTCAAGAAAGGCAAATTCAAAGACTCCTGAATGTAACGCATTAAGTCTCTAATAGATGATTCACCGTGGGTTCACGTCTAGTAAGCCAGCACACCAACTTCTAGACTGTTATATTTATTTACATTTAATACACATACGACACGGAACAGAAAAACTAACGACTTATTCGTGTTCCTCACATCGAAGACAAAAACATCGTTTAGTCAAACGTCGATGGAACGTTCGTTTTCAGCATATGAAGAGTAATGCTAGTGCTTACCGATATAACAATACGGTTCTGCAAGCGTTTTAATTGCGTTTCGTATTCTAAAAACGAAGGTTTGTTCCGTGAACGTTTGACTAACCGGGGCTAAAGTCTAATTCTACGTTTAGCATTACGTTGAACATGTTGCTAAGGCATTAATTCTTGAAAAGCGCAAGACATAAAATTTCTAATAATAAAAAAGTACTGAAAACGTCGAGGGGGTACTGCGGTATTTTTGAAATGAAAAAGTACTGAAAAAAGTGAAGAAATTGTCGATTTGTACTCGATCTCAGCAGCGTTATTTTCAGTTCAAAATAGCATAGGAATTGCAATTTGCAGAAACTAAGACGCACTTGACTCATAGCGTTACTTTCGCGCCACCCTATTCAATTAAAACTCCTCCAACAGCACTTCGATTAAAACATGAATTCTTTAAATAGAATCTATTTATGGACATCTGTTTCATTACCACCGAATACTGAGTCATTCTTTAGTTTTAAATAAGGCAATCTTCAAATTTGGTTTGAATTTTTTTTAAAGCAATAAAAATTCGATTATAAATTGAAAATACAATCAATGTATTAAATAAGTATTTCGTAATATACATGATGTTTGTTTTATTAACTTAAAAACTGAAACTAAAAGAAAAAATAAACGTGTCTAACCACACACAGCCTGTTGAGAGAATAATTCAAATTAGTTATGCCACTACTTACTTACCTGTCTATATCACGTGATAATTCTTATTCAAATTGTATTGGAGTTTATTTTATTTATTATAAATTTATTTCTTTTTTTCCATATTCGCAATTCGCTTTAAACGCGTATGATGTGTGTGATGTCATATGACATATTGTATTGTATTCTACTACATACTAACACCGGCCCGTTCAAATCTTCAATTGTTTATACAATATTTTTTGTTTTTTTTTATCATTTTTCTTCTAATTAGCTTGTTTTTATTGCTTTTGTTATTCTGCACAGTTTTCAAGTCCTAAGAAACAATAGAAAACATTTAAAATCTATAAATATTGTATATATTAATTGAAAAAAGTGTTTAACGTTATAATGTAGAAACTTACAGGATACAGGGTATTTGGTTTTGAGTTTATAGTGAGTAATTTTAAAATTCAGTTATCAGCTCTCACGTATAAGTATTTGAACATCGAAAGAAAAAAAATAACAAACACTTCATATCCGCCTATTAAAAAGTGTTAATAATGAAGTCATAAAACCTTTGTGAATATACGGTCAACTTTGTTTATAACGAATTAAGACTTGCGTAACGAACTTGAATATCAATTCTTTTTCTTATTTTTGCTAATCATGAGTCATAAGCGTGGCTATGAATTAGGCAAACATTGAGAAGTCACAGTCTTCTTCAATAAACTGCTATTTACTGGAACCTACACCCTACAATATATCTTCTACTTCTAATTTTTGTTTCATACACTTTCATTTGAAAATTTTCAGCAGATTTTTCGATGTTGTCATATGATTATATTAGGCACATTACATTATTAAACCTATTAATTGTGGTCACAGTGTTCGTTATAATCAAATTCCACTGTTGCTATACAGTATTTGTTAATTATTTAAACAAATGGTTTTATTTTATTTCATGCTCTAAATGTGGCATTTTAAACAATCAAAAAAAAACAATTTTTAAAATTTGTGTACAGTTTAAAGAAAATAAGAAAAAACTAATTATCTGAAATGAATCGAAGGGACAACATCGTGTGCCGAGAAAAAGAGAAATGATTTGTCGGTGCAAATGTCTCATGAATTTTTAATATTTATTTGTGTTTTTTTTTCAAAATTTCCTGTTTCTGTCATAAGAAGGCGCCAAAATTTCCGATACAAAATATTCCAACATAATATGTGCTGTAATCGCATTGCCTTGGTTATGGCATCCATTCTGTAAATTTTAAATGACGGGCATCTGTTAATAAAATATTCAACATTATACGGGGCGCTATTGAATATTGACCATATGATTGCTGTTCCTCTACGAATTTGCTTACATGATGCATACAGTGGATAGCAAAATTCTTAGTACGGCAATATATTTTGACAAAAAAGTCCCCACAGGCTTAATACTCTTGCAAAGAGTCCCGATATGACTCCAAGAGAGTATTTAGGAGATCATTTGCAAGAACGGTTATGTAATCGTTAAACCTCAAACAAAAGTCAACCGAAAAACTTGCTCATGGTGCCACCAGAAAACTTGTACATTCAACTCCAAATGGGTTAAATGGAGTGCTAGACCTTAACCGAAAAACTTGCTCATAGTGCCACCAGAAAACACTAAACAAAACTTGTACATTCAATTTCCAAATGGGTTCAATGGAGTGCTTAACCTTAAAGAATATTCTACTAAATACAAGGGATAGAATTTTCATATATTAGGCCTTTGAATTTTAAATTTACTCAGGGTTCTCCTTGGGGGTATCTATGAAGTCATCTGAAACTTTTCGTTATTTTTCTCTTGTTTTATGAAAAACATTAAAAAATTGTTTGTTTTAGAATAAAAAAAGAAGTAAATTAATAAAATAAATTAATAAACTATAAATTTTTATACAAACTTTTGGCTAAAAATCATGAAATTGTTAAAATATATTGCCGTACTACGACTTTTGCTGTCCACTGTATACCTAATGACCCTGCGTTAGTTATTAGAAAACTACTGGTCGTCGCCAAATAAGAACTAGTATAAGAAGGTTCGATAATATCTTTTTCTTTTAATAACTTATAGAAGTTGCGATAATTTAGAGGAGTATGGGAATGGCGTTACTAACTTTTTACTGATTTGGAGTTTGTTTGAATGATCCATCAATGTAGTGTACATATACGATATACGTAAGACCTCATTTACTTACTTACTTAATTGGCCATTAACATGCCGATTAACGGATTTCGGCCTGCCGTCACATATCCTTCCAGGCGCCTCTGCTTCTTGCGCGCCTACGCCAGTTGGTCACATCAATCGATGAAAGGGTTTCTCGATTTGGTTCTTCCAAAAGTCCTCACGGTTTTACAAATTTGTTCCATTCTAGTTTGTCTTGTGTATTTAAGAATTTAATAACGTTCTAGCTTTTCCTAGACAGTTTCGACTCTTTACTGACGGTTTTGTTCCATGTGTGAGTAGAACCGCGTCTTCTGTGACTGCCTTGTGGATTTTTCTTACCAAGTTTCATGCCAGATTCGAATTTGTTGTTGTGTGAGCGATCATTACATTTATCCAGAAATCTTTAAAATTTTATCTCATATGAGCTAGTCCCTCATAGAGTTGATATCCGAAAGCGATCCATTCTATGAATCACATGCATACGGCACAATTGATCTGACATTGAAGTTGAATATGTTAATTTTATATTTGAGAGAAAGTGCTGCTGACGCCATATATTGCTAAGCTAACCAAACAGTTGAAAGACTCTCCAGCTTTGACAAAAACACTGCGCAAAAGCGTTCGATGACGTTGTCTTAATTTCTCAATTAGTGTGCTACTTTGAAAGTTATACAGATGACTTTGTGTACCAACCAACTTTTCTTCCATATCCGTAAAGTTACGTGATAGTAAGCATAAGATATTACCCTAGTAGAAATTAGTTGCCCACCTCATCACTATACAATAATAAACAACAATCGGAACATTATATTATCCTGTCGCTTAACCACATTCAATATTACATACATACATAATTGGTTATTACTACCCTTTAGTTTGTGCAGCCCTTGCACTGACCAAATTCTTCCTCTTTCCTGATTTTGGTGGAACTTGGTCAGTACAGGGACTGCGTTCACCCGTGGAATCACAACGGGCCGCTAGGCGTGCTCAAGTGAGCTTTGTGAAATCAGAGCTACCACTCAGACCTAACCTAACCTAACCCTTCAGTCAGGATTACGACCTAGTTTCTCAGGCCACTTATGTTGTGTGTGTGTCAATTTTATACATGAGTGGCGGGACATACAGTTTAAAGTCCACTCCGAACGACAGATTTTTGAGAAAGTTTTCATGGCAATTTTTATTTACTCTCAGAAATCTGCTGAGAGGAAGTCGCCGAAGAAATACTTTTTGTATTTTGTTTTGATGTCTGGCCAGTGGCTCGAACCCTAGCTTTACGTCTAATAAGCCAACACACTACCTACTAGACTACGACGTACATTCAATATTCACATTACGAAAATAGTTTCGTGCAAACTACGATAGCTGGCGTCTGGGCATCAGGACTATGAGAGATTTTACTTTGTAACGACTTTAAAGTGCATTTGCATTTCACTCAACAACTGCTCCACGATTACCCTAAATATGTATACGTGGTTTACGCAAGACATTCAATCGGAACTCTACCTGTCCTATACATAGTGATATTCGACTGATCAGACTGAGCAATGAATGACATCATACTGATAAGTGCTATATCCCATCAGTTTACCAATTTCTTAATTGTGTATGTTATTAGACGAAAAGCCAGTGTTCGAGACCCAGGCCAGACATCGAAATAAAATACAAAAAGTATTTCTTCGGCGACTTCCTCAGCAGATTTCTGGCAAAAACTCTGAGAGTAAATAAAATTAAAAGTTTCTCTCAAAAATCTGTCGTTCGGAGTCGACTTTAAACTGTAGGTCCCGCCACTCATGTATAAAATTAACACACACAACATAAGTGGTGTGAGAAACTAGGTCGTAATCCTGACTGAAGGGTTGTAATGACCAATTATGTATGTATGTATGTTTATGTATTAATATTGACTGGTGGTATCAGACATCTTTTTTATTTAGAGACCTACTTACCGAGTTATGTACAGACGTGTTCGAAATAATAAGAACATTCAAAGCGAAACAAAAGATTGTTTTAAAAAAATTTTTAAGAAAGATTTGAAAATATGGCTTTTTATTATTTTTATTGTAGACATCTTTAGCTTTTTAAAAATACTTAAAGTTATGTTATAAGTCATCTAATTTTTTTTATACTGCCAATAATGTTGAACTAAGTCGAAAATCAGGTGTTCGAAAAAATAAGAACAAATCATATTGGTCCCACTTACATTCCTCACATGTGAAAAAAAGTCTAAAGTTTTGTTACAAATATAATTGTTGAGATGCCTTTGATCATTTTTTGTGCAGAATATTGACTTATTTTGGCGAAAAATTTTTTTAAAATGGGAAGAAGCAAGCATTGCTCTATCGAACAACGTAAGATAATAAAAAAAATTGCTCAGCGAAGGGAAATGTGTGCTTTCATAAGGGAACAGCTTGGAATTTCCAACGTAGCGATAACAAATGCCAGGAACTGGTCACTGGAGATCGAAAGTCGCGGTAGGCGCAGGAAAACTAACAAAAGGCAGGATAATGCGACCTCACGGATCGTTAAAAAGCAGCCCTCTATAACGTCTTTACAGATTAGAAACGATTAAACCTCCCAATTGTTACAACGACGATAAGAAAACCTTTTATTGCAGTCAATTTGAAAGTACGAAGTCCTAGAAAAGTACCATTGTTGAAAAAAATACATCTAAAGAACGGAGTTCTGTTTGCCAAAAAGTTTATCGATGAGCGTGACACTGTTTGGCGTATTATCTTATGGACCGATGAAACAAAAGTTGTCCAATTCTACCACGGCAAAGATAAATAGTACGTCAGACGCCCTCCTAATCAACAATTCAACGACAAGTACACTATAAAAGCTATAAATCATGGCGGTTTCAGGCTCATGCTATGGGGGTGCTTTGGGTAGAACGGCGTTGGATCTCTAGTTCATATCGTTGGGAAGATGGATGCCACCTATTACGTTCAAAATATTTTAGAAGCCGTAATGTTGCCTTACGTTGAAGAGGAAATGCCTTTGCGATGGGTCTTTCAGCAACACAACGACCCGAAGCATACCTCAAAAAAAGCAAAGCGTTGGTTCCAGGACAATAATATCCATGTTATGGATTGGCTGGCACAATCGCTGGTCCTAAATCCAATTGAACATCTTTGGATTGATGTAAAGAAAGGTGTTAGAAATGCAAGGCCCAAAAATATGGAGAAACTTTGATTTGTAGCGAAGAATACACGGGAAAATATTCTACTCCACAGATGTCACACTTTGATAGCTTCTATGAGGTCCAGATGTGCCGAAGTAACCATTAATCGTGGAGGGGCTACTTCATATTAACTACTTACAAACAAATAATACTAATCTGTAAATTTAATAAACGTTAAAACTGAAATTATTACCAATTTTCCAATTTGTTCTTATTTTTTCGAACACCTGATTTTCGACTTAGTTCAACATTATTGGCAGTATAAAAAAAATTAGATGAGTTAAAACATAACTTTAAGTATTTTTAAAAAGCTAAAGATGTCTACAATAAAAATAATAAAAAGCCATATTTTCAAATCTTTCTCAAACATTTTTTTAAAACGAAATTTTGTTTCGCTTTGAATGTTCTTATTATTTCGAACACGTCTGTATATCTGAAAGGAAAATATTATTATATTATGAAAACAATATTATTTATAATCGTTATACCAGCTACTATTTTTTAAAACAGCAAGCGGAAATTCTCTAATAAAACATCATTGCTGTTCTATTTGCTTTTGAATTATATTATTGAACTATTATTGTATTAGAAAAGTATGCGAATAACGTTATCATATAAGAACAAAAGTAAATATTAAATTGTTGATAAAAATGTAATTGAAATATAAGCCTTTATTAATTATTATTTTATTTTGTTTTATTATAGGCCTCAACAATCGATGGACGTCGTAAAGGAGCATGTCTCTTCTGCCAAGAATACTTTATGGACTTGTATTTATTGGCCGAATTAAAGACGATAAGCCTTAAAGTGACAACAGTTGATATGCAAAAGCCACCACCAGATTTTCGAACCAATTTTGAAGCTACACATCCGCCAATTCTGATCGACAACGGTTTGGCCATATTGGAAAATGATAAAATTGAACGGCATATAATGAAAAATATCCCCGGTGGATATAATCTTTTCGTGCAGGTAAATATTTTCGAAATTTATTTCACTCAATCAAGAGTCAATAAATAATTTAAATTCTCTTTCGATTTCAGGACAAAGAAGTGGCAACATTGATTGAGAATTTGTATGTTAAACTTAAGCTGATGTTAGTCAAAAAGGATGAAGCTAAAAATAATGCTTTATTGGCACATTTGAGAAAAATCAACGATCATTTGGCTATGCGTAATACACGTTTCCTCACTGGTGATACCATGTGCTGTTTCGATTGTGAATTAATGCCACGTCTACAGCATATAAGAGTAGCTGGCAAATATTTTGTAGATTTTGAAATTCCGGTTTGTTTAAGCTTTTAAGTTTCTTTCACAAAACCACCCCCTTAATTGTTGTATAATTTTTTTGTATATTTTTTAGACCCACTTAACGGCTTTGTGGCGATACATGTATCATATGTATCAATTAGATGCCTTTACTCAATCCTGTCCAGCCGATCAGGATATTATCAATCATTATAAATTGCAACAAATGCTTAAAATGAAGAAACACGAAGAGTTGGAAACACCCACCTTCACAACATCCATTCCAATTGATATTTCGGAATAAGTTTACTTTGTTCGGGTAGCCCTTAATCGCTTAATCCAACAACCAGTCTACAAGTTATACCATTTATTTGTTTTCTGGTTAATATTATTATTTTTTTAAATACCCCACCCACTTTTTGAGTAGTGCAAACTTTATTTTACATAATGATAGAAGAAAGAAAACATTTTTTTTTATTTTGTTTTGTTTTGTTTGGTTTCATTAATGTATATTTTTTTAAGATATTTTTTCTTAGCGACCTTAATAATGATTATAATATGACTTTTTATTTGTTGATGATGAATAATGATATGTATTATGCGTTGATTTTTATGAAATCTAAATCTAATGTTCCTTTATTTCTCTAACAGCAGACCTCTAGTTTGTTGCTCTTCTAACTTTGAAATCATAAATGACTTCAAAATAACTTTTTTTTTTTAATTTCAATTTCATCTGTAAAACAATTGGAATTCTAACATAAAAAAAACAAACAAACAAACAATAATTTACTTTGCATTTGAAATTCTAAAAAGCCTTTTATGGATATCTTTATGTGACCAAGCGACAGCAAACAACTTGTACTAACAAAAAGTGTGTTTTTTTTAACATTATTTTATAAAACTTATTAAATATATTGCATATAATTTTTTTTTTGTATATACACATACAATCACAAACAAAACGTAATAAAGTATTTCTTATATTTGATACTACTAAATATGGTACGGCATTTTACTGTTTTAATTGCAGAACATAATTTTGTTTCGATTTTCTAATACGTACGACGACTTTGTTGAGACCGGCTACAGTTTGGATGTAATGAAATGTATCGTGCGTAAATAATCTTTCGAATTGGCAATATTGAGTGGTAGTATAGTACATACAATAGGCAACAGATGTCGATGTAACAGAAATATTACCAACTTTTCAAAATATATGTTAATGACAATGATAAATGCGAAGTGCATTGGAAGATTGTTGACAGTATATGGTAGAAATAACTCTTAGCTACAGTGAAAGTGTGACGAAGGATTTTTCTTAATTACCTATGGCATAGGTAGGAGGTTTTAGTGGATACCTTTTTAATTTATTGAGTACTTGCAGTACCGATAAATAAATGAAGGATATGCCTCAGTATTAGATGCTATAATTAATCAATAGAGTTGAATACTGTAATACAAAAGAATTTTCTGCCATTCCGAATATAGGTAGATAGTGTAATGTAGTATAGTTAGGCCTAAAACAGTTTTTGCACTGTTATTGTGCATCAACATGTCAACCAGTCTTAACCGCACTCAACTCCTTCGATTCAAATGTCATTAACACCTGTTCACCTAGTGTATATGCGCCTAACTGCTATACGCCAATACTACATAGTTGCTCTAGTACTCAATCGACTGCTCTTTTTCACAGAAGAATCTAGGTATTAGTGTCATTGTACAAGATATTATTGCAGGATTAGATACCAGTAATTGCTGCCGAAAAAGTCCTCAAGCTTCTAACGTACACGGTGGATATATTACAAGCAAAATACTGTTTAAACAAATAATTGATTCTTATTGTTAGTACTTCAAGTACTTTTTATGTCCTAATTTTAAATAGTAATCACATCTTTTTTTGTTTCTATATTAAATAATATTTAGTTTATAGTTTAGTATAGTTTTTCTTGATATTTTTAGTACCTGCAACTAAAGCTAGCATATCAGTCTTATTACGATTGTAGAATCGATACTCGAATTAAAAGAGAGAAAAAATGTAATGCTAAATGCTGCTGTTATTTACATAGAATGAGAAGAGAGAGAGAGCCTATAAAACAAATTAAAACGTTAGTTGACGCATTAATTGGAAAAGTTCTGGGTTAGAAAACCGAACAATCGAAAACAGGTGAAGGCAAGAAATGTTTCACCATGACGACGCAAGTAATATTTTCATCGAGGGAAAGAAATATATTCAAGTGGCAACTTCAAAACCTTTTTTTGTTAAAATTTACCAGTAAAACTATTTAATAGACGATTAAAAATACTTTATAATAACAAATATTTACTCAACAAAATCAACATTCAAACAACTAAGTTTGTAGAAATCACAATAAGTTCCTTAGAAAATTCATTTCATATCATATCCTTCTAAAAACCAAGAGGTAGGTACTTGGCGGCTATGAGGCAGATGACCCTTTAAAAGGCCTGATAAACTTTACGCGATTTTTCAATCTGTTATATTGTGCGGGTAAAAAACAATTCAGGAATAAATTCGTTATAAATCCAGTTACACCCCATATACGTTTATCATCCACCACAAATACGGGTGATGAATAGCCCGTTTTAAATTGTGTATACTGTAATGTTTCAGGACTTGATAATCTTTTAATGGGTATAGCAAACGCTTCCTCAACTTCAGCGGTATTGAGTGTTAATTCGTTTTCATTAAAGTTTTTAACCAGGCCAACTACTGGCATGATGGCAGCGGTATGTGGTGGTGTTATTAAACTACCCGTACCCCAGATTTCAACACGCTCAGGTGGTAGACCGATTTCCTCTTCGGTTTCTCTTAAGGCACACTCTATGAAATCTTCATTATCCTCTTTAATACCTCCGGGAAAGGATATTTGTCGCATATACCTGCTTAGCAAATGTGAACGTCTTGTATAGAGCACAGATACATTTTGCCTATTAGAGAAGATACAAAAACAATTTCATATTTAAAATAGACTTTGAACTGTTAGTAGTTTTTTATGCATGTGCTCACATATTCTCATCAGTACACAGGGCTATTAGTACTGCAGCAAATTTAGATTCACTTTTAGCTCCACGTAGTTTTATACCTACGGGAGGAGCACGTCCCATTTTCTCTAAGCATTTTTGACGATTCTCCTCAGACAATAACAGTCGTTCATCTAACTCGATGGATTTGGATTCGTTTGAATATTTTAAAGTGGTTACTCTATTTAATTGAAATCGCCATAAAGTAACTGGAAATCTTATTTTATGAGACTTCACTAATACAGATGTCATAGCACTATTTTGTATTTTCAATCAGGATTATTATTTGTACCGTTATGCCTCTTGTAGCTGTATGTTTATTTTTATTAACAGCTGTATGTGGAACAGCTGATCAACTGAATGAAGTGTTACGCGTGGCAAGATAACAATACAAACTGTAATGAAGTTGTGGTATTTTAAATTGGGAATTTCAATTCCCGCAAATGGCAGTACAATAATTAGGAATTTACTTTTTAAGACATGAATGTTTTCACATTTCTGATTTAAAAAAAGCTTTTTTTTTTTAAAAAAAATATCAAATTTCAGAGATTGGCCACTGATAATTGGAATACAAAACTTTGCATTATTTGGCTTTCATGATACAGCCATATTATTAATTCCACATCAATATCAAATTGTAAAAAATTGTAATAGAGAATAAATAGAATTTTAAAATCCGGAAAATCTAACAACTTAATCATTACGAAGTCAATGGTTTGCTTGCTTTATTTTTTATTGATCTTTTACATGCAATCGTATCTAATTTTCTTTTAAAAATTGAGACGAAAAGGTTTAATATAAATAAATCATTCGCAGCTGACTGACAGCTGAACTACGAATGGGGTAGCAATAGGCCCAATATGATTTATTGACTCAAACCCACGGCAATAATATGATATCGCCTATAATTATACTTGGAGTCAAAATTAGGGAATCAGAAGTTTTCAACGTTATAGACATGAAAATTCGATACGGTGGCCGTTGAAACTGACATATTTTTCAACACTTGACTCATTCTTTAGTACCTCTATCCGTTTGCGGAACTTTTTCCGCCTTTCTTCACTCTTAGAACATATTTTTCTAGATCCGACATAACGCACGCCTGAAGTGGGGCAATCCTCCTAATGAATTATGCCATATTATTCATTATTCATGAAGTGAAGTCGCCGTAGTCTAGTAGGTAGTGTGTTGGCTTATTAGACGTAAAGCCAGGGTTCAAACCCCAGGCCAGACATCAAACAAAATACAAAAAGTATTTCTTCGGCGACTTTCTCTCAGCAGATTTCTGGCAAAAATTCTGAGTAAATAAAATTGCCATGAAGTTTCTCAAAAATCCGTCGTTCAAAGTCGACTTTTAACTGTAGGTCCCGCCACTCATGTATAAAATTATTACACACTCAACATAAGTGGTGTGAGAAACTAGGTCGTAATCTTCTCTGAAGGGTTGTAATGATCAATTACGTATGTATGTATGTATTCATTATTAATCTGTTAAGTTTTGGATTTTCATTCCTTTCTTATATTAGATTACGCAGCTTAAAGGGAAAAATGATTACAAAATTTATTTAAAAATAATTTTGATTCCAATATTGTTGAACTACAATTATTCCACTTTAATCTTGTTATTTGAAACAAAGATCATTACTGTTGAATGTGATTGTAATATTTGTATTACTATCGTATACAATGTTTGAATATATTTGTTTATATTTACATATGTATGTTAAGTATGTTAAGTACATATACGCAATAATAAAATCAAGTTTATTTTTTTTTTTAAGGAAAGAAAAACCTTTCGAGGCCAAACTGATATTACAAATATCAAGAAACAACCTGATGGTTATTTATAATAAGTAAAGCATATACATTATTCGACATAAAATAAAAATATGAAAAGCAACAATGAGGAGAGAAAAAAGAAAAACAAAACTACAAAGTTTCATACATAGATGTGTGAAAATGTGATGATAAATATTACATCAAAATTCACAAAAAAATTTCGATAATGAAATGAATTTTCAAAATTAATAAATAATTCCCCTATTTCAATTAATGGGCTAGGGTAGGGATTAAGTGGAAATATGATTGATGATGAAGGTTCAAAAAGAAAATTTATCAAGTTTATTGCAGAACAACGATGTATTAGAAAACTAAATTTGAAAAACACACAAAATTGTACTTTTGTTTATTTAATGATTCATTTATTTTAAATATATGCATAACTACGCAATTTTTGTTCCACCTTAAGGTGGATGCTTAAAAACAAACTATATTTTATTTGCCAATATTACCGTTATTTACCATTACTGGTAAGACTTTGATTCAAAAAATGTTGCTTCGACTTGAGTCCTATATGAGTGTAATTAATTTTTTTATTTGAATTTTTTGTTTTTAATATTATCGTTTAAGATTAAAGGATCTTTTAGATCTTCGAATTATCAGTTGAAATTAAAGCAATTTCATATCTAATTAAAATTTAAATTTAAGCTAGAATATATTATACAAAAATTGTTTTTTTTTCCTTCTTTCTTTATAGTTATAATTTTACTTTTTACATATAAAAGATACGTTTATGTTTTATTTTATTTTGTTTTTGTTATTTTAACTCTAGCATTTTGGTGTAATGTTACTATTTTACTTAAGTTTAACGTTAATTTCAATTTATGCCTACTTATAAAAATTATCATAAACCTAATGAATTTAATAATAATAAATAATTACTCATACAAACGACGTCAACGATAGATACAAAGGTTAGAGATGTTAAGCTTAAAAATATATAAATAAAAATAATAACAATACAAAAGGGGAAAACCATATATTTACAAAGAAAATTCAATAATTAAATAAATAGTTGAACTTCTTTTAGAAGGAAATATACACAACTATTCACTGTTTTTCTTATAAGACGATCAAAAACTTAAGCATTTTAAACTTATTAATCTCTAGACAAACTTTGTTCGTCTTACAAAGGCAAAAGAAAAGTTACAAAATACTGCATCTTTGTCTCTAACCAATTTTATCATCTATCTCTTATCAAAATAAATCATACTATACGTAAACGATATTTGGACAAAAAATGCTAATTCGTACGTAAGTTGTACCCTCAATTAGGTAGCTTATCTTATTACCAAACAAACATGAGTAAACCTTATGCTACGATGTGACTAAAAGACGCTTACTGCTTGAGTTTGTATTGGAATCGTTCGAATCTGGCAGTTCATAAGCAACTCCACCCCATTGTAGCTTATAGGTGCGTGTACGCCATCGTATAGCTGGATTCCATAGAGCATGCAGAAATAGGTAAGGTCCACTTAACTCACGAAACAGCCAACCGATAACGAATTCGAATTTATGAAAAGGCAACGAGCCATTCTGAACAATTGACAACATTACCCAGTCGGATAGAAACCATGTTAGTATATGAACCAAATAGAACACCAAAGGATCCCATTTAAATATTAATGAGGCAGACCAGGATGCCAACGCTCCCAGCACCATACATTCAGACAAAGGTTCCAGTAGAATTGTTGTCGGCACCATTGCCACTCTCAACTTAGCCCAGCGTATGAGGCGTGCCTGAAAGCTACCGATATCACAAAAGCCACTATTCTGTAATGCGGGTTGGTTGCTAATGCGCATTTTCCATCCTTGTTCAGTTATAGCTTTGGCAATGAAAAAATCTTCGGCAAGGTAACAGCCAAATGTTTTTAGGCCACCCAAATAGTCAATAACTGACTTCCGTAATAGACATGACATACCCGTATGGCAATTAATGCCTAGCAAATCTGCCGATAAATATATTCTAGACTGCACTGTACCAAAGTAAATTTTCTCAAAGGTTGCAGCGAATCCTTCGCGGTCACAAGTGAATGGCATTTGATGTACCAATGCATATTTCTCACCCATATTATGCACCATATCCAAAAGCGTATCGTTTTTCATTTTGATGCCACTGTCTGAGATCAATACAAACTCGTATTTGGCAGCCTCATAGCCCGGTTGCATATTATTGATTTTCGGATTGACCCCAACATTTGAGGCTCCCAGAAATAGTGATGCTTCCACTGTAGGATATTTTGCTATTAAATTTTCAACTAACTTTACAGCTGGATCTGATTTATCCTCTATACAGAATAACAGTTCATATACCGGATAGTCCATGGTGAAGAATGTCTCCAGATTGTGCTCCAAATTAGGATCAACGCCCATGAGCGGTTTAATTATCGATACACCCGGAAGTGGGGTTTCGTTGGGAAACATACACGATTTTTTGTGTAGTTTAAATTTTCCATAACAAATAGCCATTAAATGGACACACCAGGTACCGCACCAAAACAACAAAAAGAATATTGCAAAGCCATACACAGGTGTTGGTATAGGTGACATTGTTTGTTGTTTTATACGAACCGAGATTTTTGTTTTGATTTACTTTTCAATATTATCGCTCTCACTGTTTTTATTATTCTTATTAATTATTTTTATGATTCACTCACTACACCACCGTCTTATGAATTTTCCTCTTTCACGTATTTACTATTGTATTTCCTTTATCTGTAAATTTATTATTATTTTCTTTCTTGGCGTTGTCATTCGGATAAGGCATAGTAAAGCATCTTGCCAAGTTCATGTTTAATAGTCTCACTTTGATTCAAATTTATCATATTTACTGTTATAAATTCATGTAGTTTTTCGTTTTGTCAACAAAAGTTTAGAAAATTAAATGAAAAAAAGAAAAATAAAATCCATTATTTTCTATTCGCGAAAAATTCAGCCACAAAATTTTTATTGAACTGCTGTGTGCCGTTGCCAACCTTAATCTAATAAGAAGTTGGCAGCACGTGATGTATTATATAGAGATGGAACTTAATAGAAAAAGAGAATAAAAGACAAGAAAATTCTCTAACCTAATTGAACAATCGGCACATTGTAATTACAATTGTTAATTTATTTAATTTATATACATATATGTATGTTAAATAAACAAATATAATATTGAATATCAATAAAAATAAATTATAATATTGAATTAAATACAAAAACAAAGAATTTCGCAGACTTAGCCATTGTTCTGCGATATGAATAGCAAAGATAATAAAATAACTAAAATCTATTATTTAATAAATTGAATTTATTAGTGTTTAGTAACTAATGTTTTTAATATTAATAGTAGTTGGTGAATATTAATAAGTGAATATAACGCTCCTATTTTAAGCAAACTTTTCAAAATTCTTGCATTAACTTGCACTTAATAACTGAGTGGTGACAGATATGTGTAATAAATATGAGGTATTATGCAAAGGAATGTATAATTAATGGTTTAAATAATACTTATATCACTTTGTTTAATTTCGATTCAATTGGTTAGGAGACATTAGATTGATTATATTTGTACTGAGAAAGTTCTTTGAAATTGCTTAACACAGGTCGTGGTCGAATAATGGCAAAAAGGGGGCTTATGAAATCAATTGCCCCGATTGGATCTGTACATTCGTCTGTAAATAATATTGCTAAAGCACAATGTATTTTTCCTTTCTTTAAATATTTATAGCTTAAAGAAATAAATTGGATAAAAGAGTACTATAACTCTAATGCTTTTGTAACATTGTGTAGTATGAATAGGAAGTGTTTTTGAATGAATTTATAAAATCACTTTTTTAAATTAAAATTCACGCGTGTGTATACAGTTACAAAATTTATCGGTTCCATGATTTATCGTCAGCTGTACTTGGACATGGCGATTCAATTTCAAATTTGCGCATCGTTAACTGTCAGCTGTGACAACTAGATATGTTTCTATAGCAAAAAATTAATTAAAAAATTTGTGTGTGAAATAAGACGAAATACGAGAAATATTTATATATAACTTTCAAAAACGTTTGAAATAATCAAAATTTTAATTAAAAAAGTGTTTTATTAACAAAATTATATTGAAGTGCATACTGAGAAGTCATTAATACCAACTTAGAACGCGAATGGAATAAAAATTTGAATTAAAGCAAAAAAAAAAAAATATTGTAAAAATAAAATGTCATATACACTATTACGAGGTCTTAACAACTGCGGTAGAACTTTACGCAATGTTAATTTCTTTTATTGTCTGAATACAAATGGTCCTTTGACATTGTATTTATTGGCGGTGCAACCAAACAATTATTGTATTGTGGCTCAATATTCCAGGCGCAGTGATTCTAAAAACCTTGAGAGTGCCTTCAAGGTTGTCAAATCAAAAGTTCGTGTAGAAGGTAGGCAAATAAACAGGCAGACTGGCTGACATAAACACACGCAATAATAACAAAAACCAAAAATAGCAAACAAAACACGTATTTTTGTTTAACTTTTGTTTTTACAAATATCTATCCACACATTCATTTACTTACTCGAAAACAAAAAACAGTCAGTATGCTGTGATTTGACTAATTTTATTATCAATTGTGTGTATGTATGTTGCCTCCGTTTGTTTGTATTTTGTTGTTTATTTTGAATATGATGTGATGCAAATTTTTAATTTTGTTGCATACTAATGGTGAAGGTAATTCAGATTTCTTGGGCGGCGAATGTGGACCGAATTGGGAATTATTGTCACCGCGAGGCAATCGTTTTTATTTTCCTAATGCTGTTGGACCAGCTTGGCAAGGAGCAACAACTACAATCACACTAGAGGCTCCTCTAGAATCGTTGGTTGACTTTGAGGGTGATAAAGTAAGTTAACCAAAATGCAACAGCATTTAATTAAAATAAAAACAACAACAAATGTTATGTAATTATTTGTTTTTTTTTCATCAGAATTCAGATACGAAGGCCATGTTAACGTTTAATGTAAATGAGTGCCCATCTTTGATTAAGAAGTCCTTACATGAACTATTTCCAGCTCCAGAAGTGGTATCTAGTGAAAAATTAACCTTAATGACATTACGCTTTCAAGGCGAAACCGAGCAAGGAGCCAGAAAGGTTAATATCCTTATAATCATTAATAAATTTATTACAAGCATACTGAAACATGACCCATAGAAAATCATTTTCGGAATTTCGAACGAGATTATATTAATTTGTAAAATTTCGATGTTTCTTTTTAGACCGCCTTGAGCAATATTATAAAACACGTCTAATTTTAATTTTTTTTTATTTCTAGTTCGTCTTAGCCGCCCGTGAAATCACTGCCCGTTTAAGACTCCATGGCTACTGGGCTGATTTTATGAACCCATTTAGTGGAAAACCGTTCTATTCTTGGGCCAGTGGAAAAAACCTTTACAAGGTTGATAATCGATTCCGGGGTATTAACATGAAACTGCATAAACACAATGAATGTGTTGTTATTAGTTCAGATGCCGAATCCAATGCAGAAAATGCATTTTCCGGTTCTATCTATACCAATGCGCCATCAGATTTCGATCAATTGAAATCATTGTTAGATACACAAGTTTAGCAGCAGTTCCTTAGATATTTTAGGATTAATCATACTACCGAATGGTTTACCTCTTCACATATTTTGTTGATATTGTTTGTAGTCAAATAAATTAATTGTTTTACTTTTTAATTTAAAGAATCGTACGTATTTTGTTAACAAGCAGAATATTTTTTTTTTTTTTTTTTTTTTTTTTATAATTCATTTATTTACAATCTGTTTTTACAACAATAAGCAAATTTTATAATCTTATTTTAACTTAACCTAGTCTGGATCTTTATCCAGTAAAATATCTACAAATTAAATAAATTGTAGGAGATTATTTTCTGTAAGGTAAATCTAATATATGAAACCTTTTAAGTCTATTGACTTCTTCGGTTTCATCTAACAAGCATATTGCTAAAGGATTACTATGAGTACTGAGTCTGTCTAAGTATCTAGAAGTATGTTTGTTTATCTCATCTTTAACTGTTGGAATCTGTAAGTCTTTGTGAATATTGTTATTTGTTATGAACCAAGGAGCGTTTGCTATTAATCTTAGTGTTTTAGATTGGTATCTTTGAAGGATTTCAATATTTGAATTACTAGCGGTGCCCCAAAGCTGTATTCCGTAAGTCCAAACAGGTTTCAATATCGTTTTGTAAAGCAAGAGCTTATTTTCTAGTGATAGTTCAGATTTAGAACCTAGTAGCCAATACATTTTTCTCGTTTTTATCTTTAATTGTTCTCTTTTAGACTGTATATGTTTTTTCCATGTGTTTCGTCGGTCGAGATGGAGACCAAGATATTTGACAGTTGTTCGTTTAGGAATAACTGTACCATTTAAAGCAACAGCTGGACAATCTTGTCTTCTTAGAGTAAAAGTAATATGTGTGGATTTGTCGGTATTTACTTTAGTATTCCATTTTCTCAACCACCCTTCGATATCATTAAGTTGCTGTTGAATAATTTCTGACGCAATGGTAGGTGAATCATTCGCTGCTACTAATGCAGTGTCATCAGCATATGTTGCGACAGTTACATTTTCATTTGTAGGCATATCATATGTAAATATGGTGTAAAGAACAGGTCCTAGAACACTGCCTTGAGGAATACCCGCTTTTATAGAACATATATCTGACATTTCGCTGTTAACTTTCACGTAAAAGAATCTTTTTTCTAAATAGGATTTAAAAAACAAATAATATGGAGCTGGAAGCAACTTCTTTAGTTTAAATAGAATTCCCTGGTGCCATACTCGATCAAAGGCCTGCTGAATGTCGAGAAATACAGCTGAACAGTATTGTTTACGTTCTAAAGAGTCTCTTATCACGTTGAGTATACGATGACATTGCTCGGGAGTACCATGATGTTGTCGAAATCCGAACTGATGTTCTGGAATTATGCTTTTTCTTTCTAGTATTGGAATTAACCTCCGTAAGAATATTCTTTCAAATAGTTTTGAGAAAGTGGTTAAAAGACTAATAGGTCGGTAAGATGAAACAACATTTTCTGGCTTGCTTGGTTTGGGTACCATAATAACTTCAGCGTATTTCCATTGATTTGGGAAGTTTTGTAACCTTAAAATTGAGTTGAAAATTAAAGTCAGAAAAAGTATACCTTTTTTTGGCAGACTTTTAGCAACTGTTGCTGTTATTCGGTCATATCCAGGTGTTTTTTTGTTATTAAGCATTACAATTTCTTTTTGCACTTCTTGCGGAGGAATATGAGGGATAGGGAAATCCATTTGACAAGGACAACATAAAAACTCTTCTATTTCTTTAACATCGGCATCACTATTAAAATTGAACGACTGAAAAATATTTTCTAGATAATTAGAGTACGCATCTGCCTTATTTTTATCTGATCTACACCAGCTACCGTTTATATCTTTAATAGGTATGTTTCTTTTAATTGGCCGCTTTATATATTTTGTTGCATTCCAAAGGCAGTGCTCATCATTTTTAGATACATTAATATTAAGGCTTTTTAGAAAGTTAGCAGTTTCTTCGTTTTTAAATTCTCGGATTCGAGTTTTTACTTGACTTGAGGCTCGGTTAAAAATTTGTTTGTCAATTGGACTTCTGGAAGACTGCCAAATTCTTCGCAATCTCCTTCTGTTTCTTATTAATGCTTGAATTTCAGCAGATATCACAACTCTATTACGATCATTTCCAGCAGTTTCAACCACAGGGGTTGATAATGCTCCCGCTTCGTGGATTAAATTTGTAAAATTTTCAACCGTCGAATCAAGTTCTGTACCATTGTTTATTGGATAATTTAAATTAACGTTTTTATCTATCCAGTATTTAAAAGCTTCCAAGTCTGTTTTTGGAGATAAAATATTTATTGTTTTTTGTATTGTTTGTAATACAGTGCAAAAATTTAAAATTATTGGAGAATGATCTGAGCTCAATTCATCACTATCCCTTATATTCAAACATCTTGTTGATATCCCTTTATAAACCACGAAATCAAGTAGATCCGGAATTTTATTGATATCACTTGGCCAATAAGTTGGTCTTCCTGTTGACAAAACTGAATAATGATATTTTTGAACACACTTGTATAACTCTCTTCCTTTAGGATTTAGAATCCGAGAACCCCACCATGTATGTTTGGCATTATAATCGCCACCAACAATAAATCGCGTACCTAAATTTTTGAAAAAGTTAAAATAATCCTGACATTCGATGTTATGTCTAGGAGGAGAGTATATGGAATATATAGATATTGCATCATTATCGCAATTTATTTTTATACCTGCAGCTTGAATAGTGGGTAGGTTAAATTCTTCAAGAACTTCATATTTAATAGACGATTTTATAAGTATTGCGGCACCAGCATGCGCACGATTACCTGGGTGATTTGCAGTAATTAAGTCATAACCTCTTATTCGAAAATAGCTCCTCGAAGTGAAGTGCGTTTCAGATATTAAAAAAATATCTATATAATTTGTATGTAAAAAAATTTCAGCTTCCTGTGTGTGATTTGAAAGGCCGTTGGCGTTCCATATTGCAATTCTTAAGTTTATTTGCATAATTTTTCTATTAAAACGCTCATCATACCGATGAGTTTATCAATTTTTGTCATTAAGTTGGTGTTAAAATTGTCAACATTGTTTATGTTATTATTTTGAGCAACTCTTGCGTAAGATTGCTGATTAAAATTTGTATCTCTTTGAGAATTAAAGTTTTGATGATTTGGTAATTGCGGATAATCCTGTGGACGATACGAAAAATTAGGATTTTGGTTTTGTTGTCTAAGGGAATAATTATTGTTTCTCCTTTCAATAAGATGTTTATAAACTCTACATCCTCTATAGTTGGCAGTATGGTTCTGCAAGCAATGAACGCAGACAGGTGGGACATTTTGATCCTTGGTACATTCGGCTGTTGAATGGCCAAGACCACATTTCACACATCTAAATGGTCTCTTACAATAAGACTTAGTGTGACCATACAATTGGCAGCGATAGCATTGAACTAATTCATTAGTTTTACGTGGAGGTTCGATTTTAACTAAAGCATTGCATATGTATCGCAAGTTATAAATATCTTTGTTGTTTGCTTTTGGATCAAGATCAATAAAGAACATTGATAAGCTTTCCTTATTCACACGACTTTTGACATTTATTATGCTTCTAACTTGATGGCCTAGCACTAGTAACTCAGCTTTTATGTCAGTTTCTGGAGTTGAAGGGTGAATACCTTTCATTACTACTCTAAATGCACGTTCTTGCCTGATTTGAAAAGTATTGTAGCTAATGTTTGAACTATCTAATGATTTTACTAGCATTCTATATGAATCTACAGAACCTATCTTAAGCATAACCTGGTTTCTTAAGGATTTATAACTAATTTCACTCTTAGGAATTACTTTTGTTAAATTAGTAATCATTTTATTCACATCTGTAACATCTGGTATAAATATTGGCGGTGGCTTTATTGTTGATTGATTTACTTCTGGCATATCCTCTTCATTCGTTTCAAGTTCTGCAAACATGTTCGATGATGTTGATGGTTCATTGTTGTTATTTATATTTGAGTTTAAATTTGAATTTAAATCATTGTTGTTATTATTGATATTTTGTTTTTTATGTTCATGTTTATTAGGCAAATTTTGTTGTTTTCTTTTCACAGCTCTAGTTGTTGGTACTTGCTGCCAACTAGCATCATCTCCATCACTATCCCCTGTCATTATAATAACAACAAGGCTTTTAATGCAGTTAAATTGTAATTGTCTGTATAACAATAATTTGTTATTTTATTTTTGTGGAATGTTAATCCCCAGATTAAAAACAAATTTTTTTTTTGAATTAGAATATAAATTTTATTTTTTTTTTATATTTGAGTCTAAAAATTTTTTCACACAACCGCTATGACATAAAATTCGAAGCGAACTATAACAAGCAGAATATGAAAAAAGCATTTTCTTACTACTCTAAAGACTCTTTGACGCAGTGACGCTCGATTTCTTTAAGTTTGTTTATCAATAATTGCAATTCTTCGGTATTACAAACGAACTCTACTATAGTTTCTCTTTCGCCTCCTTTCTGTTTATAGCGTCCCATATTGATATAAAAGCCAACCTCTTCACTACTATGATCTGAAGTAGAGGACTTGACATCGGCTACTATTCGCCATTGCAAATCCGTTATATGGGGAAAGGAGTGACCTACTTGTATTTGGCGTAAAAACAGTGCTTTTCGTTGTTCCTCATAAGTACGCGTTATTTCTTCAATAACGGCTGCATTTACATTTTGTTCCTCCATTACCTGCCTGAGAGCCATTACATCTAGACTGTGTTTTATAGCCAAACTATACAGAGTAACAATAGCATATTCACTTTGTTTGGCTTTATCACTGTTTTTTGCATATATTTCTGGTACCGGAGTTATAGCTGACAATAGATTAAACTTATAAATAGAAGCGTTTCATATCGAATTTAGGAAACAAAAACTTACTAGCTTCAGGATGTAAAGTCAATTTGACGCTATTAGCAATAATTTTCTTTGTAACATCTAAAGGTATTGTTGAGCCCAAATTTCCCAGGCCTTCAATAACTAAATTAGATAAAATTATAGGATTTTTGTTTGGAAAACTACTCATTGTTTATTTGTTAACACAATGTTTATTAGCGATGACATAAAATGAATGTAATCGATAGCAGTTGAACTAATCAGTGACGATAAATTTTTAACAAAACCGAATACATACCGATATACATCAAATATTAAATAGTAATAAAAGGAGATTTCAAAGGTTAAAGCGGAAAAAGGTCACATTAATATTTAAAACGTTCCTTAGGAAAATAATATTGAAACAATAATTTTTGCATTTTAGATATCACTGAAGCAAAAATTAGTTACTTATGTTTCTCTTCTGTAACGAATAACGTATTTAAAATGAATTGGTTTTCCAAAAAATATATGAAACACTAATTTCTGACTATTTAAAACTTAATCTTATTAAAATTTTAGCAAAAAAGTACAAATAACGCAGGTTTTGCCTCTGAAATGTACGCTGTTGAAACTCTAAGCTTCAATTCAAATTGTATCTCTTCTTAAAAAGTAGGAGGCTGTCTAACCACTCCGCAGTAGTCAAAATTGGAATAGAAATTCGGTCCAATGAACAAACATATACTGGATCGGACCCAACTGGAAATCACTCATTTTGTTACACGAGCCATTATTATTTCTACATAACACGACAATAATGATAATATGGAATTATAAAAAAGATTGATATTCCATTTGCACGATTGTAATTTCAAATTGCTGTGTTCGGTTTTCGAAAAGCAAGACAATAATTTTATTTATAATAGGCATAGAAAACTTATAAATATTTCTAAGTAACAACATTTTTTAAGTAACAAAATACATATATTGTAACCATATATGCATATTATTGGTGGAACAAATATTATTTTTATTCAATACAAACATTATTGAGTTTTTATACCATACACATTACAAGTAGTAGTGTGAATTAATTAATTTTTAAATTATCTGTTTTATCAACTAAATCATTATCGTTTCGTTTTGTTGCTTTATTTAAACTATTCGTTTGATGAACTAAATCCTGTATTTTATTCTGATTGATATTATTAAGCGCTTCCTTTAATTTTTGTTGCATTTCGACTTCTGTGTCGACAAACGAAGAGAAATTCTTATATTGAGAATTTTCCATATTAAGAGAAGCCAACATTATGGAATTCTATTTAAATTTAGTTGAATTCCAATAAATATAATTCACATATTCTTAAATTAAATAAATTTTACTGCTTACCTCCAGAAATTTTGTTTTCAATTGTTCCAGCTGTTTGTCCAATTCCTGCTCGTCTTGTTCTGTATATGATTTGACATGATCGAAATCAGCCGGCAACAGTACATGTTCTGGTATAGTAAAATATTTTTTATCCAACTGATTAGCTGCTTCTATTTCTTGAGCCATCGAAGACCATATATTTTGAAAAACCTCTTCTTTAGCTTTCTGTAAATGGTTTAGCGTTTCACCTTCAGTATTAAATTTTTTCAACATGGCATCCAAAGCATTGCGAATAATTTTTTGCAAAAAGTATTTCCCTTAAAAAAAAATATTTAAAGTGCGGTATGGGGGAATAAGTTACGCGTCTAAACATACTTTCCAAGGAACATTGTTCAGCTGTAAAACCGAAATGTTCAATTTCATATTCGTGATCCATTGTTTATATATTTTTTCAGAAATTTTCTTTATTTTATAAACAATCCCCCGAATTTTTTTACGCGGCTCTTCTTGATTGTACTTTTTACGCCGTTATTGCCAGACTAAAACAGAATCATATATAAAAATTTACGACTTCATATAGTTATTAATTTCGGTATGTATAAAGTATGATAATAGAACTTTTTTTCAAATGTATACTAAAATTATATGGAGCTGTAAATGATCAAAATCACATCTGTTTTATAATTGTCAAGTAAATTAAATAATATCGCAAATAACAATTGTTATAAAATAGTAATAGTAAATTAATTTACTACTATACTTATCATTGCCAGATGAAAATATAAGATGATCAGCTGTGTCACACTGATCTACCAGTTGTAACAGTGATGTAAATTTATTAGCAGCCCCTTAAAATCCTTCATAATTTAAATAATTTAATTTAATTCTGTATTGTGTTTTGTGCTGTATAGTATTGTATTTAACTATGCCCCTAAGAATGATTCAATTTACTATAAAATATAAACAATTTTAATTAAGTTAGCTTTTACTTTTAAAACCGCTATCGAGCTGTTGTTGATAAACAGAAGACCTTTGTTTTTTTATTTGATAGTATATTTTTGTTGCTGGTTTTTTTTTTCACGGATTTTAACACGTAGCGAAATGGTTTTAAGAAATTTAAGCAGATTTAACAAATGCATAACTAAACAAAACTTTTTGAGCACTCGTGGCTTTAAAAATTTAATTGACATTCACCCTAGTGTAAGAAAAGCTTTGGACAACCATGAACCGATAGTAGCTTTGGAATCCACTATTATAACGCATGGAATGCCATACCCTCAGAACTTGGAAACAGCATTAGAAGTTGAAGACTTAGTGAGAAAAGTTGGTGCAGCTCCTGCTACTATAGCCTGCATAGATGGCAGACTAAAGGTTGGTCTATCTAGGGATAATATTTCACAATTGGCAAAAATGGACAGGGGTGACGTTATTAAGTGTTCTCGGCGAGATCTGCCTTATGTAATAGCTAATGGTAAATGCGGTGGGACAACAGTAGCTGGTACTATGATTGTGGCTCATATGGCGGGCATAAAAATATTTGCTACCGGTGGTGTAGGAGGCGTACACCGAGATGGGCATATTACCATGGATGTTTCAGCTGATTTGGTTGAACTTGGTCGGACACCTGTAACTGTAGTAAGCAGTGGTGTTAAGTCTATATTAGATATACCACGTACTTTGGAATACCTTGAGACACAAGGAGTTTGTGTGGCTACATATGGCAGTGAACGAGGAAAATTTCCGGATTTCTATACAAGAGACAGTGGTTGTCAAGCACCGTACAATTTAAAAACTCCTGAAGATGCAGCAAAACTTGTACATGTTTTGCAGCAATTACAATTTAAATCGGGCCTATTAATAGGCGTTCCTATACCAGAGGAGTTTGCAGCAGACAAGAATACTATTCAGACTGCCATAGAACAAGCCTATCGAGAAGCTTCCGAAAAAGGTATAGAGGGAAAGGAAGTAACTCCATTCTTACTAGCAGCAATAGCTAAAATAACGGGTGGTTCTAGCCTAAAAGCCAATATGGCATTAATTAAAAATAATGCTAAAGTAGCCGCAGAAATAGCATGTGCATTGAGTAAAATTACTTTAAAAAGATATAACGAAAACGCACACAAAAATATGGAAATGTCTTCGAGAAAACCCTTAATAGTAGGGGCATCCATGTTAGATCTTTGTCTTACTATGATGGACAATATACCACTGCATTTAGATGGCGCCACATATCATACTCATGTTAAAGAATCAGGAGGTGGTGTTGGTAGAAATTTAGCAGAAGCTATATACAAACTACATGGTGCGGCAGATTTTATTTCTGTTGTAGGTAAAGATCATATGGGCCAAAGTCTTTTGCAATTAATACCAGAATCCGTACGCAAAGGAGTAAAAACTGATCAAGAAAAAACTACATCTATATGTTCTATATTGTTTGATAAATCCGGCAGTTGTAAAATGTGTCTAGCTAATATGGAAATACATCAATCTATTACACCTCAAGTGGTCAAAGAGAATGAAGAAGACTTTAAGTCTACGCCTCTTGTAATAATCGATGGCAATTTAAGCTTAAATACTGTAGAAAGTATATTGGAATTGTCACTGCAATATAATAAACCAGTATTTTTTGAGCCCACTGATATGTTAATAGCAGGCAAACCATTTGAATTGAATTCTACTCTTACCCAACAGATACGCATCATTACACCTAATGTCTATGAACTTAAAGCAATTGCGGAGGCTATAACAGGCAAAAAGATTGAATGGGATCCAAACAATGCACTCTCGCAACTAAATGTAGTTTTAAAAGATTGTCAAGAACTGTTAAGTAAAATTGAGGATAAATTTGATTGCATAGTTGTGACTTTAGGAGTTCATGGTGTTCTTATTAATTTACGTGGCGATTGTTTTGAACAATACCTATTTGATGACAAAACCGGAAACTATGTAAACTATAAGACAAATAAATTCATAAAACGTTTCTACAATGCACTAACCGTTGAAAATATAGTCAATGTATCGGGAGCCGGCGATAGTTTATCAAGCGGTTTTATAACTGGTTTATTACGTGGCCTAAGTGTAAATGACAGCATTGCTTTCGGTTTTCTGGCAGCTAAACGTTCATTACAATCAAATTCTGCAGTTCCCACCAAATATTTCGAAAGCTCTAGCGAAGAACAAAAACTTCTTAATAATGAGATCGGAAACTTAAAATACATAGATCTTTAGATCAATTTTAAAGTTTCTGCTCATTTATGTTTAAATGAACACAGTTTATGCATTTTTTATATTTACATATTTATGTTTATTGAATTACTAATAAGCCCATCTGTAAAGTAAATAAAAAATATATTTTTGAAACGTGTGTCATTAGCATTTCTAATTATTGTAATACTTACAATTTTACAACTTTGTCCTTTCCTCCAGAAGCTACTTTGGAACCATCAGGAGCCCAATCCACAGCAAATACTTCATCTGCATGGCCGGGTAGTTCTTGAGCTAGTTTTTTAGTTTGAACACTCCATACTATAAAATATGTGTATTGTTAACGCAAAAAAAAAAAACAAAAAATATTTGTAAACTTACCTTTAAGTGTGGAATCTTTACTACCACTAAGCAATAAACGGGAATCTGCCGACCAGGCTAATGTATATACCGCTTGTACATGTCCTCTAAATGTGTTCAAAAAATGACCATCTTTAGCACGCCACAAACGAACCGATTTATCGAAGGATGCAGAGGCAATTAATTTGACATCAGGAGAATATTTGACATCATTAACAACATTTTGATGTCCAGTCATACGTTGTATACATTTATTTTGATTTGCCATCCATAAATATAATGTATAATCGTCTGAGCAAGAAACCAGTGATTCGATTTCGTCTGGACAAACATTTTTGTAACGCTGTAAAGCCATCTCCTGCAATTTTTCCTCTACAAAAATAAAAAAATTTTCATCACGTTAAAACAGTAGTGAAGTTTTTAAAGTGGTACTACCTACTATTTATATCAGCATATATTTTATTACGATCTTGTACAGGATGAAAAGGACCTGTACGGAGTACGTAATCTGTATTCAATGCAATATTGTTAACCCAGTGAGCATGGCCTGTAAATGTTCTGCAAAGTATGCCATCAGTGGCACGCCAAATCTTAACAGTACGATCTTTGGAGGAGGTATAAATAAGTCCCGCTCCTCCCCAACGCACTGCTGTAACGGCAGCGGTGTGGCCTATATATAGAATTTAGTATATTACTGCTATTTGGAAATTGTTTCAAATAATATTACCTGCTATAACCATAACACATTGTCCTAATACCGTATCCCATATGCGACAATCGCCATCACTTCCAGCACTTGCTAATTTGCGGCAATCGGGATTTTTGTGGTATGGTTCCCAACTTATACCATTTACCCATTTCTTGTGTCCAGTAAGAGTTCGACCCAATTGTTTGCCTGTTTCGGGATCCCAAACAATAACACTACCCGCCTTGCAAGCACTTGCTAGTTTTTTACCATCTGGTGACCAGGCTACACACATCACCCACTGTTTGTGTCCCGTACATGTATAATGCGGTGTTTCAGTATTTAAATCCCAGAGTCTTACTGTTGTATCCCCTGAGCCACTGGCCAAATGTGCTCCATCTGGACTGAAACCTATGGAAATTACAGCCTCTGCATGACCAGGCATAGAACTGGTACAACGTGTAACCGCACGTACCTTAAACACTGACTGCGGTTGATATACAATGTCAATAACATTTTCTGTATCGACTGTTTTAAGATCCAAAGTCTCGTTCAATGTCTTTTTTATTTCATCATCTCCAACAAAGAATAAATATGGTGTTTTCTCTTCATTTTTTAGCAGTGCATTGCAGATGAGGCCCAATTGTTCAGCAGTCACACCAGCCGGTAAATCAATGGGCGGACCAGCTTCTTCTCCCGTATCGGAAACCAAACGAGCCTGTATTGTGTGCGTTTCTATGCTCTCCTCTAAATCTATCTCGGAATCATCATTTAATTTAAAACGTTTAGAATCCATGTTGATTGCGAAAACAAAAAACGTATAAATATATGGGAACACGTGCAAGAAATCCAAGTGCAAAATATAAACAAATGTAGGGAGTTGCCATACTTAACCTTGTTCGCATTTTACAGTGAAAAAAATAAATTATTATTTTAAAAAAATTTCTTATATAAAAAATTTAAATTATTTAACAATTAAAAATATTATTATTATTTATTTGTACATTTTATAAAAATGGCCATCGATTGTTAAATACGTCTTACACAAAAATATATTTATTTGTTAGATAAGTTAGGGACAAATAAATATTAAAATAAAATTTTAATATTAATAAAAATTAATATACTTAATAATAAATAGCCTGTTGTAGAAAGGGGTATAATTGAGCTATTGTAATATTTTTCTATTATACTGAAGTTTCTTAATAAAGAAAATGGAAGAATGTTATCAACCTCTTATGCGTTATTATAAAATCCAATGAATAAATACATTTACGATTTATTTTAATAGACATCATTGGCCTTTATTTACTTTTTATTACAATCACTAAACGCGCCTCACGTAAAAAAATCGACAATACTTTTATTTTTTGTGTAGTTACATTTATTTTTTACAAGTAAAATATGTTTTAATAAAAATTAAAATAATCCAGCGAAAATGTCTTCGAGGAACTTAACCGAAGTCTTTAATATTATGCGTAATAATGCTTCGAAAAATCGAACATTATATTCCGATGACAGAGTAAGTTTTGCATAAAAATTTTAATTATCGATTTGTTGAATAGTTCAACAGAAAAAGTGAGATAATAAAATAAACACCTGTAGAACGCAGATGGTGACGCCGAGCTTCTCCTTAGACGTTCTGTCCATGATGCCGAAGAAGGTTTAGAATTACGTGATGAATATGGCTCCCAACCTACGTGGATTGATAAACTAGAAGAGGCTCAGTACACCATGTCAAAGTGAGCTAGAACAATTAATACAACAAAAAATGATCCTTAGTAGATATTTCTTTTTCTCCAATTTAGAATAAAGCCAAAATTAGACGAACTTGGATCTTTGCATGCGCGACACTTATTACGTCCGGCATTTGATGAAAGCAAAGAAGATGAATTGGAAATGGAAACATTAAGTCAGGAAATAGCTAAATTAATAACCTCTACTCACCGACATATACAGTGTATACGTTCAAGTTTAGGCGTGGGAGGAAAATGGGAACAACGTCTCACCGCCAATGTGGTTACGTATTTAATGCTAAGCCTTCAAGAGTTGACCTTAAAGTTTCGTTACAGCCAAAATTCTTATCTCAGGCAATTGAATTCACGCGAAGAACGTTCGCAAAAGTTTTTTGATGATTTTACCAACCCTAGTAGCACGGAAAAGGGCAACTATGTTGATACATTCGATAATTTTTTGCAACCAATGTCTTCTGGTGGCAATAAATATAATGGTTATGACGATGATGATTTGAAAGAGAACGAATTGGATGAAAATTTTCAACGCCCGATGGGCACTCGTTTAACACAACAACAATTATTGCTTTTTGAAGAGGAGAATACGCGTTTAGCACTTAATCGTGATGAAGAAGTTTCCAAAGTAGTAAAAACTATTTATGATTTAAACGATATTTTCAAAGATCTGAGTCAAATGGTACAGGAACAAGGAACAATTCTGGATCGTATTGACTATTCCATTGAACAGACCCAAACTCGGGTATCGGAAGGTCTTAGACAGTTGCAAAGAGCTGAAATGTATCAACGTAAAAATCGAAAAATGTGTGTCATTCTAGTATTGGCAGGAATAACACTATTTATGCTCATTTTACTTATATTTACAAAATAGTAGACGGCCTATTAAAAACCCATTCCATATCTTATTTAATTCGTGTGTATTAAACTTATTGTAAAAATATTTATTTATTATATGTAACTCAAAAATTCACAACTTAAAACTATGCATTTCTTTCATTTTTTACATTCTTTCGCTAACTCGGGAAGCAACCGAACGAAGGTTACCATAAACTTTGCTAGGCGGTGATCCCAAAATTAAATTACATATTGCTCTCCGGGCCAATTGTATATTTTGATAGCTGCCTAATATATGAACTTTACTATCAGCCAATACAATACGAGTCTTTGTAACGTTTTCAATAGTAAACTTGGTGCGACCACCTTTGCCAGCAAGGCGACCAATGGCACGGCTCATATGATCACCTCTTAAAGTCTTGACATCTTTCACTTCAAACGATTCTACGAACAGGTCGTCTAAACGCAATAAAGCTAAAGCATCATCGACTTCAAATCCACATAAAAATGCTTTAACAAAATCAGCACCCTTTTGAAGATTTGAAATATCTGGTGTCTCTGGGCTAATACGAATTTCCACCTAGAACAAAAAGAAACAAATATATTTTTATGGTTTATCTCATATAACGTATGTACATACATACTTATGTGCTAAAACTAAAAAGCATGGACACACTAGCTAACTATTCAATAACCAGTTTTTAATTGACTTGATGCGCCATATGAAAAGCTATGTTCTTGCAATATTTTACAAACTTATAACTAAGAAGATCGCACCAAATGTGATTCTTTTATAGGTCGGTTATGGATGCATTGCATTGCTAGTGCCAAACAGCATTGCATATAACAGATGGTAACTAAAAGAAATGAACTTTAATTTGTTTAGAGTACATTGTACTATAATTTCTTTCTAGTACACATATTAAATTGTTCCAAAACAATGATACCGCAATCACTATATTCAACTTCGACTCTACGCAAATTTGAAACTACTCAGATCTAATATTGGTTTCGATTAATTTGAAAAAAGTGGATTTCAATTTCAGCAAATATCTTAATTGGAGTAATTAAGGACGCAATCGGTACATTAGCAATTGCTAACTAATCTAGTTATTTTCTTAATAAGATTGAATCTAGTAGATCTATTATGAATTGGAACCAAATTTCATTTGTGTTGCCAGTAAAGAACTAAAATTTTAAAATTTTAATTGCTTTCAATTGATATTTGTAATACGATTTTCGTCAACTTGCAATGCATCTCAAGTTCAGTTGTTATCCATAATCGAGCCATTAATATCTATGATAAATTGACATTTTGATTTACACTTTCATGTACGAATACTGTTACCGCTACTATGAAGTGAGGAATTTTATTTGTTTTATATGCTAGTTTCTACTATTGATGACTTGGAAAAGGATCGGTTTGGAAAAAAGAAAAACAGTAGAAGCAGGAGCTAAGTTAGCTATTTAATTAAATCAAAGTGAAATTCCTTTTCGCTTCTTCTTACCGAAATATAATAAAGATTGTGCATTTGGATGCAATCTACATTTTTAGCAAGTTTCAAAATTCCACATAAATAAAGATTAATGAATCTTAAAATTACCTGTTTAGCTTTCATATTAAAACGTATTTGTAGCTTCATATGCTCAACTATAGGAGTGAAGATTTTCATCCAATGTTCTTTCAGTGAAGAATATCTAAAAAAAGAATAATTTTTACGATAACAAAACTATATACGTATATTCATAATGAGCAGGATAATTACCTGTGTGGAGGTACTGAAATTTTGCGCACTTCACTTTTGACTCGTTTCGCTCTGGGTGGAAGACTTTTACGAACGGCTCCTTCAATGCCTGTTGTTTCGTCCACTTGCATTTCAGCGTCATCGTTGCAAGAACGTTTTTTGGCAGTGCGTGTTGGTAAGATCTCATCAACTTTAATATTCTCTACCTCCATTTCGTATAATTTTTAATATTTTTTTATTATTGTTAAATAAATTTACATATAAAATACGCTGCACAAAACCAACGAAATATCAACACATGTGGTTTTGTTTGAAAGGAACTGTCAAAACAAATACAGCTGTCAGTATAACCTGTTTAAGCTGTGATGTTGCCATATTTACGTAAGTATACAAACGTGTTTCATTCCATGTATTGTTATGTTATAGAAATAAATGTAATTAATTTCTCTCGTGAAATTTATAAATAATATTAATACTAATTCCTTTGACAACGTTTAATTTTGCAACAAAAGCAAAAGACTAAAATATAAAACAGAATCTTTATTATCTCAATAAATGTGAATATATTAAGAAATATATTAAATCTTTCAATAATATCGTTAATGTTTATATTACATCCGAATATTTTCGAAGGCTATTGAATTTTTATTACATAACCGGTTATAGTATATATTTCAGAAACTATTGATTATTAATATTGAGGATAGTTGTACCATAATTTGAATTTGCATTCAAATATTAAAATGCATTGCCGGCAAAATAACCTCCCTTGCATGTATTGTTAACATTTTGACGTGAATAACAGTATTGAAAAAGAAGAAAAAACAAGCCAAACAATACATTCTCCAATATTTTGTCAAAGTTTATTTAAATTTTTTTTGAGTATAAAATATGAGTGATATTGTTCTAACAAAAATTGCTTTATTGGCAAATGATAAACAAATATCCAGAAATAATAAGACGACTTCATTCCATTACAAAGACAAAAATTGGATACTCTTAGATGCCTATAAAAATGATAGAGAAAACATAATGGATCTTATCGAAATTTGTAATACGTTAAAACACTCAAAATTACAACAAATAATTATATTATGTTTAAATTTTAGGTACAAGAACTAAACTCAAACAATTTGCTTTTTTACCAACCGATAAGCACCTTGTAATAGCCTATAGGAATCAACATTATCAGCACAATGGACAGATGACTGATGACCTCTTAGCAATAGTTTTTCCACAATTGAAGACAAAAGTAGACCCTTTGCCGAAAAATAAACTTTTAAAAACGTATGTTACCACAAAGCTTTTTGAGGCTCTGCAATCCAAGCACAATGAATACTTTAACGATACAACAAAGGATGTTGTGGTTAAGCGGTTATCACTGCCAACAAGATTTCTGCCTACACTTTGTAAATATCAAAAGAAAAGTGTGTTTTGGCTACTGAGAAGAGAACAGGACTGTAAACCTTTTCCAAATTTTTTTGAGAAACTTAAGGCTAAGGATAATGAGACGATAGTGTATAAACACTTATATTCCCGTTTTATACAAGCAGAACCACCCGATGAGTTACTATTGCCTCCTGGAGGTATTTTAGCAGACGAAATGGGCCTAGGAAAAACAGTTGAAATGCTGGCTTTAATTTTACTGAATCCTCGTCGCGAAATAACTCTTAATACAGGAATGAAATTATTATTTTCGACCCTGTTGGCAAAACGTAAACGTGTAGTGCGCAAAATATTCTGTGTATGTCGATCAAATTCTGCAAATGATACAATTCAATGCCAAAAATGTAGCCTTTGGCAACATTATAAATGTGTAGAATCTTTTAAAGATGAAATCTTAGATGAAGAGGTAAACACACCATATTTGTGTCCAAGCTGCTGGCAAAGTGCTATTGCTGAGCATGGCCTATTGCAAAGCAAAGCAACCTTCATTGTTTCACCCAACACCATTAAGTTGCAATGGTTTTCCGAAATTCGTTGCCATATACAACCATCACTAAAGGTTTTTATATATGACGGTGTACTCAAAGGCAAATGGATTAGTCCGCGTCAATTGGCACAATATGATGTGGTTTTAACGGATTACAATGTGCTAAGAAGCGAAATCTATTTTACTGAAGATAATATTAGCGAACGAAAAACGCGCAATAAACCACTTTCTATGAGAGTTAGTACTCCCCTACTGATGTTGAATTGGTGGAGGGTATTGTTAGATGAAGCGCAAATGGTGGAATCGAACGCTTCAAAAGTGGCCGCATTAGTTCGCATGGTACCAGGTATTATATTTTATATATATATGTATGTTAAATTACTGGGAAAGTTGTTAGTCAAGAAATATTGTCCACTACTGCTCAAGATTTTTAAAATTTACCTGTAAATTAAGTAAAATATGGGTTTTTATAAAATCCCATTGCTCCTGGATATTTTTAAAAGAACTCTTAAAAATCTGCTTTACTCTTAATTGAGCATTGAAAATGACGTGTTTATATTACAATACATCTTTATTTTTAGCTGTTAATCGTTGGGCGGTTACAGGCACTCCCATTCAAAAAAGTTTGCACGATTTACAGCCTTTATTGAAGTTTATAGGATTTGAGGCAGCCAGTGAAAAATCTACTTGGAATTATTTAGTTAATGATTTTGTGCTCCATCACGACCAACAATTCGTAACTGAAACAAATGAGGCTCCTTGCTATCCAGAACTAATAAATGTTTTACAAAAGTGCATGTGGCGCACTTGTAAAAGTCAAATTGTTGATGAACTAAAAATTCCCCCACAAGAAGAAGTTATACATCGTATACAATTTAGTAACTTGGAAAAGCTATTTTACAATGAACAGCATTCTGAATGTTATACAAATTTTTTGGCAAATGTCCAAAAGTACACCAAAAATATGAGTACCATATCACCACAAATAATGAAAACTGTAAGGGATTTGTATGAGAGTAAAAACGAATTTGACTATTATTGAAAATTTTGTAATTTCATTTTAGATTCTACAACCATTCTTAAAGATCCGACAATCATGTACAATACCCGTGGTAGTATCCAGTACAATCGCAAATAACAACTTTCATTCCCAACAGCAGAAACAATTCTTACAGCCTAAAGAGTTGTATGATTATTTGAAGTCTTCAAATGAGATCGCTTGTAAAGGGGAGTTACGTTCTTTGGGTTCCTGTCATAATGGTAAGATTGTTTTTTGTCATTTAAAATGCCGTCCTAAAAATACGCCGTCAATTTTGGAATGTAACAATTAGTGTTGCTAACCGTTTTTATGCCATTTGATGTACATCTTTTTGTAGAGGAACCCTCTACGTAATGCCTTTAGGATAATCTGTAATTCACTAAAGCTTTTATTTGATTTCATTCTATTCTTAATGTTTATTCTATTCTGTCCTCTATGACTGATTTTGGGCTTCCTTCTGATAAAACGAATCTTACAAAATGTCAAATATTGTCAATGAACTGATCAACCTGTTTCCTGTTTCCATAACTTTTGTTTTTCCAGTTTTAATTTTTAAATTTTTAAGTCGTTAAATAAAATAATTAAATATCCCATCGTTTATCAGTAATTACTCTTACTTATCAAAGGCAATATCTGGAGCGGACAGAATATGAAAGTTATTTCTAAAAATATTTAAACATTTCTATTTCAAGGCTTAGCGGCTCTATATTTTTTGCAAAACAAGTATAATGAGGCTATTAAACATTATGAAGCGGTTTTAAAGTTGGCTACCGATTATAGTCATATGAATATAGTGTACGTAAAAGAAATACACTTTTTTGTAAAGGTTAAATATGAAATAATAATATCATAATATCAAATTTTATGCCTCCAGCGTTGATAGTTTATTGCAAATTCACGCGTTGTATAATATAATGCAAATAAAAATCATACAATCCGAAATGCCTGTGAAAGATTTGGAAACTTATGAAAATCAATACAATGCCTTAGAATGGAAATACCTTAGTACCTATGCTAATACATTGGCAAGCGTTAAAACGTCTTATGAATCTGTAGTTGGGAAAATAGACTCGGAAATTTCAGAGAATTTTATTATTATTATGGCCGATTGTCTACATAACGTTACTAGCAGTGATGAGCCTTTGCTAATGCAAAAAATTCAAGAAGAATGTATTCCAAGATTTGGACAAACAAACATAAAAGTAGTTGAAATTACTTCCATTAGAACTCTATTGTTTGTGGTGCAATTATGGTTTCGTAAGCTAATAGATATTTTAAATAAATTACGGCAAAATATTGAAGAGCTTAGGTATTTCAATGACAACGTACGTTCACGTAATCAGGTTAGTCCGGCCATATGGAGAGATATTATGCAATTGGTGAATACGGTTTATGACTGTCACTTGAGTGAGATTAGGGTAAGTATTATGATATTTTTTTTTAATTCATGTTGCTAAAGAATATTATATAAAATATTTTAGGAAGTACAAAAATCTACAAAAGAAATGGAAAAGACAACAGCTGAACCGAAGAAATTGTGTAAATTGTGTTACATACAAAATTACATTAATGAGTTCGAATGTCTGTTATTCGATAAAGTTATCGATAAAAATACAAATTTTACCGAAGGCTTGGAAAATCCTTCCTTTGAAATGTATCTTTGTAAATGTAAATATTTTGAATTTTTTCTATAACTATTGAATTTTTTAATCACGATGTTCATTCTATTACTTTTCAGTAACCATGAATTTCATTAAAAATAAATATCGTCACTTATGCTATATTGAAAAGAACTGGCTATATTTGGAAAATCTGCAATTGGTATGCAAACGTCTTATAAAATTGTGGATTGAAATGGAATATACCATTAAGGCTTACGACGAACTTAACATGTGCAAAATGCGTATTAGCTTAACAGATGATCCTGAAGATAATTCCATATTTAAAATAATGAAAGAGGAAATCAACGGACGTATGCAGGAACAGCAAAATGAACTATTAACCACTCAAACTCGATTTACTGCCAAGTTGGCTCGATTAAGATATATTAAGCATCTGGAGCTAGCTAATGATCCGGGACCATGTCCTATTTGTCAATTAAAAGAAGATGATAGGGTATGAAAGTGTTTTTGTAATAAGTACATGCTTAATATGTTTTAGAATTTAACATTTTTTCACAATTTATTTCAATTTTCAGTACGCTGTTTTAGAATGTGGCCATCATATATGTTTTCCATGTTTACAATCGATGCGTACTTACGATAAAGGCGCTCATTTCAGGTGTTCCATTTGTCGTATTAGTTTACAGAATAAAGAGTAAGTGATTTCTGAAAATTTTATGTTGTTTATGAGTAATGGCTATAATTTTAATTGTTTTAGAATATATTACGTAAGTCGCTCCAAAATAAAATCATTGGATAGTGAAAAAATTAAAGGTGACTATTCATCAAAAATTACTTGTATAGTAAATTTAATTTTAAAACTTAAAAAGCAACAAGAAATGGAAGATGAAGCGAAAAAAACTGAATCGTCTTTGGAAGTGGAAAGCAAAGGCGTTAAAATATTGATATTTTCACAATGGGAACCTATAATAACAGCAATTGCTGCAGCTCTGAAAGAAAATGATATCAGTCATCGATCTCAATGCACACCGAAAACTATTGAAGAATTTAAGGTTCTATTGCACAAAAACCGAAGTAATAGTCATAAATAAAGCCAACTTTTTTATTTTTAGAATCCAAATCTTGGCATTACTTGCCTCTTAATGCCGTTTGTACGAGGCTCAAAGGGTTTAAATTTGGTAGAGGCCACCCATGTGTTCTTGGTCGAACCTATACTCAATCCTGGTGAAGAATTGCAGGCAATAGGCCGAGTCCATCGGTTCGGTCAGACCAGGTAAAATGAAAACAAGATTCCACTGAAAAATATAATTCAATTTAAAACCTAATCGCATTTTAGACCAACTACAGTACATCGTTTTATTGTAATTGATTCAATTGAGGAAAATATTTACAATTTTATTATTTCAAATTCATCAAACTCAAGTGATTCATCTGTGGATGTACAACGTCGCTGGGAATTTGATAATATATCCTTGCAAGATTTTGAAAATTTATTTTCTTTACAGAACCATTGATTGTGATTAAAGAGTTGTATGTATTTGCTATTATAATACAATACGATGCTGTCTTAAAAATAAGTATTTATTTTGTAATAAATGTTTATATTTGATCAGTATTTGCGGTAGTTTTAGGCCGCAAGGAAAAAACCACATTATTTAATTAGTATAGATAGAATGGAAATCAATCAAATATAGAACGTTGTCGATAATTTTAATGAGTTTATTTATATTAAACAATTGTTCTTCCAGAAGAAGATTAACCGTGGGGAAGCAACGCAACTAATGGCTTTTAACTTTTGCATTTAGGTCTTTATAAATTAACGACTACAAAATTCTGCTTTTTTCCCTTTGTTAGGTTCAGGTTTCAACGTGCATTCAAACAATATTTACACAATGTTATATAAAGACTAATAAAGTTTTGCTAATGCACTTAATATAACTTTTTTTTAAATTACTTGATGCAATATCCAAATATTCATTTATTTAAAATCTTATTAACAGCATATTTCTTTCAGTGTAATACTCTCATAAGATTGTTATACAACCCTTGATATTGATTAATGATTAAATTGCCAGACTTTTCTTATTATATTATTAAGATAGAAAATTTCCTTCAAACAAATTTAAATTAGAGCGGAATACGTCTGTATACATTTTAAGAATTAGTTAATATTTTATTAAATATTTATTTAATTATAAAATGGGTCAAGTTTTTATTAATTTATTTTCAAGCGTTTTTTCGTTTTCTAGCCTATGGTAACACCCTTCACTACTATTTGCAATCATTCATTACACACAGTTCAATTAGTGTATTTTTTGTTTTACCATTTATTATACAAAAAGAAAGAAGTGTGTAAAAGTAATTGTTTATTTCTTAGTATTTTTAGAGAAATTTGCTTCCAATATGGACACTGATCAGTTGAAACAGTTACAGGATAAAACTGTCGAGAAATTTCCTAAAATTTTGGAACAATTTAATAAGGAGGTAAAAAGTTAATTGGAATGATTGTTGTTGTAAAAATGTAGTGGGAGTGGGAGTGGATGCAGCAGTATAATTAATTTAAAAAAAAATTTTTAAGACCATGTATCCACAATACAAACATATATAATTATTTTATTATCTTCATCTAGAATGCCAATGTCTTCAAAATGGATAAATTTCATAAGAACGACTTGTGGATAACATTGTGGAAATCGGTATTCAATATATTGAATGATGAAACATTGGCGGAATACCATATATTGTGTTTGAATACCGTACGTATATTGTCGCGCGATGAATCAAGTCTACTTAAAAACAATATTGTCGATGATATCGGCTGTCTACTGAAAATGGCCCATTTGACAATGAGTACATCATTGGTGGTGGGAGAGCCGTCACAGGAACAAGAGTCACCACGTTCGGTTAGTTCGTTGGATATGTTAGCTGATTTTAATTTGGAAAGAGTTGTCGAGGCTTTGAAATGCCTGTGTAATTTAGTATTCCAAAATGCTGAAATAAGGCGTGACTGCGTACGTCAAAATGTAGCAGATCTTATATTTCACAGGTTGTCATCAAGCGTTCAAGTACCCGAGAAAATTGAACTATTTGACATGAAACTGTTGTTTTTAATTACGGCCTTGGAAACTTCAGTGCGTAGTCGAGTGCTATTCGAACTAAACGGTTTAACCTACATGACCGAATTAATGGATGAGAAGTTAAGCAGTACTAAGGAATTTACAGACGGCCAATTGGACATAATTATTGAGATGTTGAAAGTTATGTTTAATATTACCTCGTGTACCGATAAAAGTCCCAGTGAAAATGAAATTCAAAGTCTTCATTTGACCAGTGTAATACGTGATTTGCTATTACGATTTGGCGGCATGCGTAACGATCGTGAACGTCATGTGGTCTCCCATTCTATAGATCTTCTTACGAACATTTCCAGTAGCTGTTTAAGTGAACTAATGCTGAAGTGTGACGGTAGCCCCTCATCTTCAACGAAAATGCCACAGGAAAATTGTCGAATATTCGAGAATCGTAATGTTACCGCATTAGATATAATACTCAAGTTCTTACTTTATGCCCTTGAGGATTGGGAAAAGAATACATCTTCGAATAAAGAACTGGTTCAACCAGTTTTAACTATTCTGGTAAAATGTGTATGTAGTAATGCCACTATGCGTCACTATGTGCGCAGTATTGTCTTGCCACCATTAAAAGAAGTTTACAAACGACCAGAAGAAGGCAAAGAATTAAGAAACTATCTCTGTCGTCTACTCATGAATCCAAATATGGTAGTACGTAATCTTTCTTATGAACTCTTACTCGTTTGCTGTAAGAAAAATCCCAATCGTTTGATCAAACATTTTGGCTACGGCAATATGGCTGGTTTATTTGCGAATGCTGGTATTTTGGATTGTCGCAAACCAGATACTAATGAATTTTCTTCTGATAGTGAAGATAGTGACACGGAAGAATATAAAAGCATTAAACATAATGTAAATCCTGTCTTGGGCTGTTATATGCCTCCAACTCCTAATCCTTTAGAAGGTATGTCAGAGGAGCAAAAAGAATACGAAGCTGAGAAATTGGCACAATTGGTTGATAAGCTTCATCGTGGTGGTATTATACAACCATGTCGCATCAATGAAGAAGGCAAACCAGTACCAGTCGATCATATATTGCAATTGCAAGAAGAATTGCCACAGCAACAGGTACAACAGAAAGGTAAAGATTAAATCATTTACGTAGTTTTACGAAGTATTAGTAGTTATAAACGAATAATAAATTATTTGATAATGAATATTCAGTAACATGATTTAGAAAAGTAGAAGCAGATAACGAATAGATTTTGTAAATATTCATGAATATTATGCTGGAGATATTAAATTTCAATACATATATACAGAATTGGTCATCACAAACCCCTGAGTCAGGATTACGACCAAGCTTTCCATACATAATGGAACACGTTTTTCCAAGACTTGTATTTCAATTGAAATTCTATTGCCTGTTTATATTCGTAACTTTTATTTTATTTATTAAAAATAAGGAAAATAATTAATGAATCAATGAATTTATTGAACACACTTTTATAAAGATATTGAAAATGATTGTTTAAAACTCAGGTTAATTTTTTTGTATAATGTCGAGACACTACTTCGTTTTTAAAGTTTTAACCATTAAACATTTAATCAATTGTTATATTTTTTTATTCTTAAGATCTTGTTGAATCAATAATGTGGTTTCGAGATATTGAAATATTATTCTTGCAGAGCTTGAATTCCTTGCTTAAAATAAATCAAGGTCAAACAAAATAAAATTGTAACAATTTTTCTAGTTGTTAATATATTTTTAGCATTCTGCTCTGCTTAAAAGTCTATGTGGTTTTTGAGGTCAGATATTATTTATACTTTGATAAAATCATTTGAATTCTCTTATAAATAATGAGTTAGTTAATAAACTTTGATCTCATTGTGCATGTTATTGTTATTTGATTATCAAATAATTAATTTTAGTGCAAAAGTAGATAAATTATTCCTATGCAATATGTACTATTTACGAAAACTATCTAGTCCTATGCAAAAATAATAATAATAAAGTGCATTTTTTTTTTCTAAAAAAAGCGTTGTTGTAAATTAAAATATAAACCAAAAAATAAACGTAATTTTAAGTATTTGTTGCCCCTAAGCGAACGACAATTATGTTCTTAATCAAATTAAACAAACATACATACATAGTTCTTTATTAGGCTATAACATATTTCTTTTTTGGCTTTTAATGTGACCAAAAAAAAAAGAAATAAAAACAAATAAAGAAGAAAAAATTCTAAGCAAATATAATGTATAGAACAATGACGAATATTTTATAATTTATAAATAAAATACAAGCATACATTTAAAAATAAAAATAATGAAAGAACATGTATTTTAATTCGAAATTTTAAATAAGTTTAGTGATTAAATTCAATCTTATTCTGATGTAGAATGTAAAGAGGTTTCGCAGCCTATAACGGAAAGATACAATGTGAATGAATCATAGGACTCTACTGTCTTTTTAAAAAGAAAATCTATTTTCTATGTTTCTAAAAAAAATTCTTACACACAGTTCGTTAGTTTTCATTTTTTTATTGAATTAATTTTGTTATTCCACAAGTTGATGACAACACTGAGTCTGCTATAGATGGTTTCACTGTACGAATGTAAATTGATGATATTTTGACGCATTCTTTTGAAAAGCAATTTTTATTGGTATTTTAATACCGGATAGATGCGACATCGAATATAACATTGTGATCTAATTTTACTCAATAAGATTCTGAAGTAGGCATACACTGTGTTTTATTACGTAAGGCCGTGTAGTCGCAAAAGAATCATCGCCCAGGGTGTGCACCGAAAGTCAAGAAACGATTGTGGAATCCTTACTAGTTTCAAGAAGGGAAGGAAAGATTAAAAATTTCCTATAGACCAGGAGTAAATCTTACTGATTCGGATTAAATAATGCATACACACTTATTTTCATCAAAGTCATCACTATACGATCGTTTTGTTCTTTTTAATATTGCTGCACGCTAAATAAATTTTTTTTTCTAAAAGACTAATGAAAATTTCAAAGCCCGTCACTAAGTAATTTTACATCGTTATTGTCAGGTGAACTGGCTTTGGGCAGGTGTATCGGATTAAAATGTTACAAAATTAGTTTGTTGTTCTCAACTCATCATTAGCCCTGTGATATGTGAGTATACTGTAGGAATATGTATAACAATAAAAATCTGTAAATTATAAATCATCACAAAAAATATTTTATTCTCAGTGTTTTGTTTTGTGTTTACAATAATACTACAAAATTGGGCAGTTTTATAAAAAAAAATATTTCTATACAATATATATATATGATGCATGTATGGAATGGTACTTAAAAAAACTGATATTTGTTAAATACATTTTATTTTATTTATAAATTTATTAAGCTCAGTATTGGTTTTTATCCCTGGTTGTTTTTTTTTTTACCAAATTCGACATGTTATACAAATTTAGAAATAGGACGGCAACGATATGGTGCATGCTGTTGCTTTGGCATGACATTATCTTGCTGTTGTTGCAGTTGCTGCGTGGAAGTAATTTTATCGTATTGGAATTTTGTTGAGTTTTTACTACGTACTGAACAAGAATTTGAATTAAATGAATTTCGAAAATGATCACTACTGCTACCATTGCCGCTATTGCCCGATAAATCTAATTCGGATTTGTGATAATCATGATGTTGACCTTTTGTTAGCAATTGAAAATAAATATTTTTAATAGGCGTACTTGCTGTGGAGCTTAACTTTTTCGGCGTAGTTTTATAATTATAGCTTCTAGTGGGAATTCTCTCTTCACGTTGTTGACTTTCATCCTGTTGTGGTTTTTGTAGTTGTGTTGTGGTTTTAAATTTTTCACGACAAAAACTTTTCACTTCATTCTTATAACGTTCGATTTCTTCTTCCAGTTTTTTCAAACGTCTTTCATAGCAAAAACGTTCCTGAGCTTTGGCTGTATCGCTGCTGGGCGTATTGGTTAAGGGTATAACTTCCGATTTTGTATGACGTATGAAATTTTTCATAGTAGGTGGCGGTGTATGCTGTTGACTAACAACACAGTTACCTTCATTCATTTCATTTTCTGTTTTATTTAAAACCATGGCACTTCGATGCAGTCTTTTAGAGGTTGTTGATATTCTTTTAGGTGCCTCATTTGTATTACATTGCCTATTAAAATCCATTTCGTTTGTAGAATATCTTCTAACATTTATATCACTTGAATCGTTATTACTATGATCATGTAATAATGGATCAGCACCACTATTAACATTCTGATTATAGTTGTGGTGACTATTATGATTTAAATAGGATTTACTGCGCTGCAAAAGCCTTTCGCCTTTTACTGAATTGGAATAATATCGTTCATCGTTAGTTGTGTGGGCTTCTGGAATTTTCGCAGAATTGTTTGTATTCTTAGCGGGTTTTCTCTTAGTAACTGGTGTAGCTTTCTTTAAAGCTCTATTAATAATGTTTGTTAAATTGGCATTTGTTTGTTGTTGACTATCCACATCAGTTTTCTCAGATTTCGGTTTATGTTTCAAATTATTCCTCTCGTCTTGATTAGGAGGATTCTGTTTGACCTTTGATACTTTTTTCATCTCTACTTTATCGTGGCTATTCGGCTGTGGTTTGTGCTCCCTAGGAGAGATAATGGAGAAAATTATATTCTTATGTGTATATGGTTAACGAATTCAAATTTTTATTAAAATACACTATGTACACTATATACTTGAGCATATTGTTTCGGTTTGGTCCTGCTTTATTTTCTCTTTAATTTATTTTCATATTTCTTACCTTGTTTTTATTGTATTTACAGTGTTTTTATTTGATTCTAACGCTCGGGTTTTCTCGCCATATGGTGGTTGTACAATTTCATATAATTTAGATCTATATTCCGGCACTGTCAAACGTACATCATCACGAAATGGTGGCAATATATCGACATTAAGCTCTAATTCCGGTATAGAATTGCGAAATCTAAAAAACAGAAGCAAAATAATTTGGTTTTTCAATTAATTCTTGAGATTTAAATGACAGTTATTCAGCTTCACAATATTTTATATTATATAAGGGCTGGTATAAGTAATCTAGAGTTAAAATAAACCCTCTAAAAATAATCAATTTTGATTAGATTCTTTAGGAACAAAGATGCAAAGATTTTCGTTATGTTAACTCGAGTGGCATCCATGTACCGAAATTCCTTTCGTGAGCCGCCATATTCAAACACCTTATTTGGTTCAAACGCTTCTAACTCTCTAAATAGAAATTATCAACGCTACTTACTTTTCCACATAAGAATGATTTAATGCCTGATCCGCTGTTAAGCGTCCCAAAGGATCTAATACTAGTAAGGATTTTACTAAATCTAAGGCATCACCACTGGCACCGCTTAATAGTTCATTTAAAGTTGTTTTTCTTTAAATTAAAAAAAAAAAACAACATCAATTTAAATCAATACATTCACCCTTCTACGTCACATATATTTACTTGTCCTTTAATATTTGTTTGTTTAGTAAAACTGAACCAAAACCAGCACCAACCGCACGTATATCATGCTCTGTTATATCAGGTAAAGTGTAAACGATTTTTTCAATCTGGTAAAGAAATTTGTAATATTAAAAAAACGAGCGCATTTTCAACATTCTTTGAAAACTTACCTGATTTATGGTGCTACTACCTTGAAATATGGGTTTGCCTCGTATCATTTCGGCCAAAATACAACCCAAACTCCACATATCAATACCTTTGGTATACCTTTTACAAAAGTAAATAATAGTTTAAAATTTTCCACAAGTTATAAAACAACAATTAAGTTCGTTTTTTTTTTCACTCACTTTTTACTAGCCACTAATATTTCTGGTGCTCGATACCATCTGGTAGCCACATAATCGGTTAATAAAAGTTCTGCTGGTTTATCGTTGCCCATGTCATTATTATCACCACCACTAAAGCAATGTTGGGCCAGAGAACGTGCCAAACCAAAATCGGCCAGTTTACATCTTTAAAAATGAAAAAAGACTATCATTATAAATTGTCTTAATGTGGGATGGATATAAGTTCGACTTGTTTTACCTGCACTTGCTATCGATTAAGATGTTACTTGGTTTCAAGTCTCTGTGTATAACATTTCCCGAATGTATATATTTAATAGCATTGATTAATTGATACATCACATAACGCTTGTGTATATCTTTCAATATGGTACCTCTTTTGATAATATTGTGCAGATCACTTTCCATATATTCGAATATTAAATAAATATCCAAATTATTGGCAGCTCTAAAATATATAAAATTTGAATTAGAAAATATTTTAAAAACAAAAAAAGAAAATATAATGCAATTATACATATTCTATATTATATATATATTATATTATCTTATTAATATTCCTCTTGAATGTTAATAAATCTAATGATTTCCTGTTTATATGATATGTTTAAGTAGTCTGTTTTTATGTTAAACAAAAAGGATTTTTGTAAAATTAAGAAAGCGTTTAAAACTTACTTGTAAACATTGTGCATTTTTACAATATTCGGATGACTTCGAAAAGCTTTAAGGAAAACAATTTCACGAAATGTACGTTGAGCATCTGTTTCATCGCGAAAAGCATCGAATATCTTTTTAACAGCTATTGTTTCGTTGGTGCGTTTGTCTAAAGCTTTCCATACTATGCCATAAGCACCCTTACCCAGACGCTGGAAGAAGAATATAATACGTTCGGTTAAAATATTAAAAGGAAAAAGAAAAAACTCAGGACACTTATGTACCTTTTTAATATCGAATATTTTCGATATGCCCTCATCAATTTCAGACATCTTATGCTTTTCCTGTGCCTTTGAAGTCATTTTGAGTGTGTGAACTTTTATCTTTTCCTTAGCGATACAAGTGTAGCGTTGTTAATTGAGGCGTTAAAGAGATTACGGTTGCCCCCCAAATATGTGTAGTTGTTAACGACGTTGTTTTGCTGTTGTTCGTTGATGTGGCACATGCAATTTGATAGTATTTCGAGGGTGCTTCGAATGTTCTGCTTGAGGACAATTCTTGTATGCAATGGTGTTGTTAAATCGATGAAAAAGATAAAGAAAATACTCTAGTTTTTGTTCAACCCAATTGCAATATTAGCTGTCACAATTATTTGTAAATATGTATATTTGAATTCGAATTGTATGTAGTATATGCATATAATTGTTGTCGTTGTTTTTATTGTTATTTTATTATATTTTGATTGAAATTGAAAACGTCTATTGAATGTGTTAAACAAAATTACAAATATATTATAAAGATGAACTATTGTTTATTGTAATTGGCTATAATAAAAGGAAAATAAAATTTAGGTATTATAAATCATTGGTACCATGTATCAAACAGATTTAAAAATAATACATTCGTTGTAAGAAAATTAGTTTTTCTGTCTTTATGCACAGTGGGAGGGAGATTTTAAAATACACGGTTGTGTTTAAACTTCTTAAGAATCGATGCTAGTTTTACGAATATTTAATTTAGAAATAAATCGTTTTGAAAATAATTTTTAGTTGGATTTTACAGAAAAAAATTAAATAATTCGGGAAAATGCATCTATAATCTGCATCTATTACAATATATTCCGTCAATATACTTCATCATTATTTGTAACTTAAAAGATTCTGTATCCAGTATTATTAACATTGGGTTATGAATTTTTACCATCATTATTTTCATTGCATTAAACATTAATTACTGGCAGTATCATGCATCTTAAGGCAGAGAATAATAATTAGCAATTACACCGCAAAAAAATTTTTTAGTTTTAAAACTAAACTTTTCTACCAACTTTTACACTTTACCTCCCACTGTGCGTACGTAAACAAATGTTCTACCGGCATGTGAACGACTAAATTCTTTAAAAAGAGCTGTTTACAAATGCATTTAAGCCCACTTACTTTCAATAGATTTAATTTTTTTTCTTTTTAACTAGCACTTCAATTTTTTTCCTCTCTCTTTTTATAGTTTACTTATATATTTGTTATATTGGCTGTTATGAGAAGTATTGCATATAAAATTGTAAAAAATTTATGAAAATAATATTGTATCTTAGCACAACAGTTTATTCAAAGATTTCCACACACAAAACGTATTTTAAATCTGAATTTCTATTTTAGTTTAGAAGCTGCCCTTAAAATGTTTTGGCTGTTCTTGTATTTCTTAAAGACGAAAATAATCTTCTCCTCTCCTCCGTTATTTTTTTATAAGTAAATTTTAAGTTTAAATACACTTTTTTTTAAAAAATATACAAAATATAATATTTTCGATTTGAAATATTATTGAGGTAGTTTTGACGTGTGAATATTTGATTTTTTCTTTTACAATTAAAAATCTGTGGTTTCTTGGTTTTTTTTTTCATTAGTTTTTGTTATACACTTGAAAACACAGTAAATTGGAGTTTAGCCTAGAGTCATACGGAGAGGTATAGAGGCAATTAAGGCGCAACAACCAACCACTGTTTTAGTTTGTTTTGGCTTCCTTAAGGATAGTTGTTATACAGCGCTATTGTGATGGATACCAAATAATTCCATATCCACTATGTTTTAAATAAATATTTTTGTTTATACCAGTACAACTTTAGTCTAGCTCTATAGGAGTAAGTATGTGTATGTATAACGAAGAGGTGTTGGCCTAGCAACAGAATAATGTTTCATGATTAATAAACATTTAACCGGTAAAGTGTAACTCATATAACTACTATTTCAGTACATGTGCTTTAAAATCTAACAACTTTGGGTCTTAGATTTAAGAATTGAATTTTTATTCGTGAATATAATTAAAATAATGATTAGTCAAAATTCTTTATGGTTCCCAAAGCCATAAATAAGGCTGTAAATATGAAAATAGTATTATTTCGATTCTGTAGTAACCAAACATGTTGAAAAAACTGATAAAAATTAAAACGGAAATGCTGTTTTAATCAGTATTGAAAAATTCAGTACTGTTGTATTTTTTTCAGTACTTTTTCATTCCACCCCTGCCAAGCTTTCAGTACTTTTTTCATCAAATTCGTTTTTGTTCGTTAAAAAAATAACTATATATTTTAATAAATAATTCGCACATTCTTTTCCGGGTTTATTAAGTAAAAATTAAGCCCCGTTTGTTTAATGTACTTGTGGTCTGTCTGTCTAATAGGTAGTTGTAGTAGCCTTCTTAGACGCCCCAAAGGCCACGGTTCAACCCAAAGGTCAGACAAAACGTAACAGCTAAAACAAAAACAAGAAACATAGCGGCGTAATTAATGTCCTGTGAATGTTGTAGGTAGAATAGTAGGTAAAAGTTCGCTCGCCCCAAAAGCCATGGTTTCAACCCCAGGTTCAGACAAAACAAAAACATAATTGGTTGTATGTTAGTGTGTTGATGTTGTTGTTGTTTGGATGATGAGGAGTTGCGGTGAGTTTCTAGTGTGGTAAGTTTTTATAAAATGTGGTGAATTTATCCGGTGTGGTGTATAAAATAGAAGTGGTGAGTTCTTGCAAAATGTGATGAACGTTTCGTATCAACTGTTTTTGTATTTTGTATATGAGAAATATGTAGTTAAGTTAGTTTTTCAATTCCATTCCGTACACGTATTTTTATAAAAGTACCATTTGATGCAAAAAGGTGCTCTTTCAGTTATAGTTCAGTACTCTTTAAAAATTTCAATTCTGCAACACTGGTTTTAATACTGTCCTCCATAATGACGAGGGTTGCCGTATCACAGATTTAGTTCACATCATATAGGGTGGTTCAGGTATAAAAAAACAAAACAAATTTTTTCTAATTTTGATATTCGTTTTATAAAAATATTTTATATTTTTCCCACTGTACATTCCCATTAAGACTTTAGTTCAAATTAAATTAAAAAATAATTATTTAAATGCGATTTTTTTTATTTTTTTTAATGTTGGCAATATAATATGGCGCCGCCAATCTTGTAAAATTAACTGCGTCATAAAACGCCTGGTGCCGGTATTGTTGTTAAACATATGTAGTGAATATAACAATAGAAAGAGAGTAAATTATAATGAAACAAATAAAAGAAGAGAAGACATGGGAGAGAGCCAAAATTGGTGTTGTGTCAAAAATATAAAACAACAATAGCAAACTTAGAGTTGAAATCAATGTTTTAAGATGACAGTTCAAAACGCACCACCAACACCATTACCAACAACAATAATATCGTTATTGACAATAGCAAAAAACAACAAATACTATATAAAATAAAACAGCAACAACAAGAACAACACGGCTAACATGAAGTACACACAGCCAGAATAGGGCAAAGCAGCACGACTAAATACACACATAAACACACATTCATACACACTCTAAATTTCATTATTATTATTCATTCTGAATTACTTACCACTAAAACATCACATCACATAGTGAGCGAGAGACCAGTTAAATTTTTTTATACGATTCGTTAACATTGTTACTCTCGTTATCGCCGCCGCATAGTTATTTTAGTTTATTTTTTATTTTTACTATTACTATTTACAATCAAATAGTTGTTCCCTGTATTTATTAATAAAGTTGGAAATGAAAAATATTGTGTTTAAAGAAGTGCTGTTTAATAAAGTATACCAATAAAAAAGAAAGAAACAAAAAAAAAAGAAAAAAATTGGCTGGATATGTAACGGTGAAGAAGAAGAAGAATGGCCAGTCATATTCCTCCACTTTTATATGCAAAATTGTATATGTAGCAGCAAAAAAAAAGAATAAGAAAAAAAGAATAAATCAATTAAATGTGTGTTAATGATTTCGCAGAATATCAAAAAAGAAAAAAGGAAAATGAAGTGTTTAATCCATCCTCTCTAATGGAGTAAAAATTGTAAAAAGTTAGAAGCAAAAAAAATTAAATAAATAGAAGGGAAACAAAAGTGAATTAAAGTCATATTATAATAATAAAAAAACAACAAACAACAAGCCCACAACAACAACAGTGTGTACTACAAAATAATACAATATACAACAATATGCATATACCGAAATTAAAAAAATAAAAAAAACTACACTGTGAAAATAAAAACGTAGTTCCATGTGTGTTCGGTGCGTGTGTGTGCCATTGTTTGTTTGAAGGAAATTTAAATGCGTGCCTTGTGTTGTGTTGTGTTTTGTTTGTATGTAAAGTTTTCAAATGATTGAATTTTCCTTGCCTTCGTTTTTGTTGTTTTGTAATAACAACATACAAGCACACATGCATCTACACAAACATACACACAATACACTGAATGGTATTTAATTATAAGCAATTAATTAATTTTCCTTAACATGTGTTGTTTTTATTACTTAAAACGTAATTCTAATGTGAATTTAGTTCAACAAGAATACGTGCAAAGTTCGAAGGGTGAGAAAAAGATCCATTAAATGTTCAAATGAAATTTAGTTTCTTATCAGAATTTCTATATGGGAATTTTTGTGCACAAAGCGAGAGAGAGAGAGAACGATTTAGTGCAGTTGATAGAGTTGCCGATAGAAATTCCATTAAAATGTACCGGTATATGAGGTATTATATCGACGCCTAAGTTCTATAACATTCTAAGTCGAAAAAGTGTGTTTTGAGTTATGAGCTCTCAAAGTTTTCACGCGATATACGAATATATGTGTATGGGATCTGCGCATCTTAACCAAATTTTGACAGTATTTAAGTTAGAGAACGTAGAATTTAAAAATGCAAGAACATTAAAAACGTTCTAAATACACTTAGAACGTTATAGAATGGAGGCGTCGATATTAAGTGTTAAGCTTATGTTTTGGAACTAGATATTAATATATTTTCATGTCATGGAGCTGTAATGCATTGAAAGAAATATTGAACATTATCTATGCCTCAAGAAATCATATTTTAAGAGAAGTAGAAGTGGCGTTTAATCTTAGAGAATTGACGTCCTTAGGCTATGTATTGTCAATTGTGGTAATATAGTCTTTATTTTCTTATAGTTTTGACACAATTCGGAGCTTCTGATTAAACCACTTAGACTCCCATAGAGGTTGCTTCCTGCACCTACAACATAATACGGCAACATATAAAGAACAGATTTATTCTCCTGTTCATCTCTGCACCAATGTCGTGTTTCTGTGTGATATCATAATTGAAATTGTTTTCCAGAATTGAAGACTATTAAATTTAGGTTCTTGTGATGAAACCTCCTTTAAGTCTTGGTAATTGAAAAAAATTGAAGTTGGCCCGTTTTTTTCTATTTTTTGGTCTTTTGTAATGGAACAACAAATCATTGGTTTTAGCAATATATCTTTTATTCGTCAATCCTTTCAAGTTACTTAGCATCATCATTGACATTACTATATATTTGCTAAGCCTTGCTTATGCAGATGGTGGTAGTTCTGAATTCGCAGACCCACGTCCCATGGACAAAATATTAAAAAAAAAATTGTGTGACACATCGACTTTTGATAGTGATATAATAAAAAAAATATTTGGTTTTTTCATTTTTCTGCTTAGCTTTGTTAATCTCCTTAAAAAAACTTCCATTTTTAGTCTTTACATTTGTAAAAGTTATAAATCACGATGATGATGATTAACAATTTAGAAATATATTTTGTGGTTCGCTTAGCGATCAGTGATTAGTATTTCATCTTCTTATAATAAAAATCTTAATTATTATTGCAATTCAAACCACAGAGTTTTAAGAAATTGAGCAGGGAAATTAATTTACTCTCTTTTCACTTTGCCCTACTGTGCCATAAAAGATGATAAAATGAAATTTTAATTTAATTTCATTTGAACTTAAACCCATAATTTAATTAACATTTATTTAAATATTGAACGAAAAGATATGAAAACACATGATTTTTATGCATATTTTGAACCGGTTTTTTTATTTTCTGATTTGTCTGGTGTTACCAACCATTCTTTATTTATCTAAGTCTGAGATTAACAGAATTAGTTCAAAAGAAAATTCGATAAAAAAAACTTTTTAATAGCATGCAACCTATTTTACTGCGCCGCTTTTATTCATAAGACATAAGTAACCTGGTCCTCTATTGAAGAAGGACAAACCTCTGTCGAGTTTTTGAACAATAAAATTAATTGCTACAGACAGGAACCTTCAAGCAAACCACTATCGTAGGTTATGGCGACTGTTTTTAAAAAGGACGATACAATGTGCTGCCCAATCAATTGCCTTTTATTTTTCGTTTGCCATGGGTTTTGGGTTGATCTGTTCTCATAGTCTATACAGAATTCTTAATGATTATTCATTTCTTAATACTAGGATGATATGCATATCACAGGCGTGACAATTTCCAAACGATTTTTACGTGGCCAAGCTCTGTCAATTCTTCTGAATCCTATAGTCAATGTCTTTACTTGCTGGCGAGGTATCAAAATTCCATACCAATTCTTCGTCTTTCTTAGGAGTTTTAATTACAATGCTTTCTAATCAGGATGGGTTTCATTTTGCCGGAAGGTACGCATCAAAATATATATACATATAGTACTTGCTGTGATGCTCAGGTTTAATGGGCTTCAGGGTTTTGATAGAGATCATAAGATCTTAAATAATGTTGGGCAAGCCTACAGCCTTATTCGAGTACTATGAAACGAATTTGATAACGAATTTTGTCGATATTTTTAAAGTGTTCTCCCTTTTTACTTTGAATAGTTAAAAAAAATTTCCTTGTAATAAAACTTAATTAAATTTTTTAATTTCCTGATTCAAGCCTTTCATTTTGACGCACAATTATTTAATATATTTATTTGATGTATTAAAAATTTAACTCAAGTGCAAATTTTTTGAAATCCATATAAAGTCCGCATTTAATTGCATATCACAGAGTGTTTCTCCAACAACAACGATTGTATAATGGTTACCACTTAAACTTACTACATCAAGAAGAGAAACAACAATAATAAAATATTGCACTTTAAATTTCTCACACATTAGTATTGTTGCTGTTGTTGTTGTTGTTGTACGTAATGTCGATAACGTTGTCATCATCAACGCCATTGAATAATGCGAAAATATTTTACATGCACACAAGGCAAACGCAAAAATGAAACATACGCCACACACACATACGCAGAAATAAAAAGTGCAATAAAAATTGCAAAAACAAAAATAATTGATTATTTATCTCCATGACAATGAGATTATGGTGAAAAATCGAATTTAAAATTCTCGTAACACATTATTTTGTTCTTGTTTTCATAATAGGAGATGTGAGTAGTGAATGCATAGTGAGATTTAAGTGTGTGTTTGTTTGTTTTGTGGTGGTAGGAGAGTGGAACCAGAATTAAAAATAATAACAATTTTTGGCAAGTGCGAGCATGTAAACAAAACACATGGTGTCTCGTAAAATAAATTTATATGCACCAACTCTCACGCTTTCTCTGTTTCTCTCTCTCTTTCCCTTACTATGATATTTACTTATGCATTGTTGCTTATGGAAATAGTGTTTGTATTTGTAGTAAATTGTCCTTTAAATATTATTATATACTTATACAGTTGTAGTTGTTTTTGTTCAAATTTATAGCAAAACAAAATTAAAGCAACAACAATTACACAAAACAGAATAATAACATAAAACGTCAACAATGGCAATGATTTTTACTAAACAATAAACTGAGGAAAAGAGAAATAATAACCTTTAAAATAGTTGTAATTGTTGTTTTTATTGTTTTCTTTTTATGTATGAATCCAGAGTGTTGCCATTGGCTTTCTATCGTTGTTTGTGTGTTTTAAAGAGGCAAAATATTGAAACGGCTTTTAAAAGGTCGCTCACTCCTTTCCCCTTTTGCTTGTGTGCATGAAATTTATTTTGGCAAACGGAAATTGTATATTTCTACTGTTTCTACTCTACTACTACCACTGTTTAAAAATCTCAATCTACAAGAATAATTTTAAAAGTAAGTTTTATGTACTCGGGTAAACAGTTTTAAAGTTTGTTTTGATTTAATATTGTATGGGAAATGCAAAAATACTTGATGCCATCTATAGTGCACAGTGGGAGATGTGTATGCGTTTGGCAATGGCAAATTCAGAGTCATTTTGGTATAAATCATAACAATTGGTTGACATTATAAAATTGCTCATTTGTTTATACTCTAAAAATCATTTTCTAAGTCATTAGTTTGTATAAGCGAAGCCTGGTAAAATTGCTGCATTATTGCATTGGATTTATTTGTCAAATTATATTCTAAAATCGATTGTATATTAATGTCTATTGCATTACAATTGCTTTCTATCAATTTTATTGTTTTTTCTTTCATTTTCAAATTTAATTTTATTTTATCTTATCATTTAACATTTTTCTTAATTCCCCTGCTTTTCCTTAAAAAATTTACCTCGAAATCTATGTGGGGGATCAAGACTTAAAATTTTTTTTCATTTTCCCTTTTTAGATCTTGTTGTTGTTTTTTGTTTTGTTTCGTAATATAGTGCATATTCAACTCACACACACATACCGACTTCAGTTGGCAAAAGATGACTTCACCTCTGCCTATTAAAGAAACAAAAAGCAACAACAACATTAAAAGACTAATACAACCCACAAAATGTATAACAAACATAGACTGTCGACACCAATAATATGATGACTTCTACCACTGCCACCTACGTTCTTATGGTTAACACTGAGAGAAATTATATAGTCATTTAAGTTCATTCATTATTTCAATATTTCTTTATACGTTCACTGTGTTATTTGAGCGTTTATATTTAGTAAATTGCGGATTTCAACACCCCTGGCTACATTATAGTTACAATGTACCTATTAATGATAAAATAATTAAATGGGTATTTAGCATTCCTTTGATTCCCTCAAGTCCCCTGGACTTGGTGTTAAATTTCCTGATGATCTGCAGCAGTATATGAATCTGCTAATGCCCTAATTTAAGCTGATCTTTTAAAGTTCTTATGCAATGTTCCTATATTCCACAAACATGGATGAGAAATACCTTTATTGACCTTATGTCTAAGGGAGTTAAATCCATCCAGAGTAGTATGAAGCTGTTCAGATCTATAATCTCAGTTAAGGGATGTAATATGCGATAAAAACAACTCACTTGGTCCATTCATGTTGTCCGGTTTTCCTGCAAGAAGGAAACTTCAAAATCTACTACCAAAACTGGCTCTGTTAAGGGTTCTGGCGATTAATTTACTTAAAGGGCCGTAATATGTATTAAAAATAATTCACTTGGTGTGGCCATGTTGACACAGTCGGTAAATCAGTTGGCTCTGGCGGATAGCATGAGATAGGACCTATTAGAGGCCATTTCCTAGCATCATAATCATCAACAGTGTAGTACAATTTACGTGTTCACAGCTAAGTTTGGTTTAAATTAAAATGTAATTTTTTTCAGTGTAGTTGTATTGAAAATATAGCACACACACTGTTGGGAATTTTCTATACAAAAATTCGCCCATATTTAGTGCATACATATGTATTGACCATGACTATAAACCCTTTCCATACATACTGACTTTATTTGACTTGACTTGTATCAACTTGAATTCCGAATAGTAAGAACGTCTGTCTGACTAACTGTCTTCAACTCTAGACAGACAAAGCGAACACTCAATCGATCGTCTGTCTACTGACAACCAAACGGAACAACAATGCCAATTATCATTACCAAATATTCTTTTGAATGAAGAGTTTCTTTTTTGTTTTTAAGTTTCGCATTTCGTCACTTTGTATTCGTTTTTGCCTGGTTGGCTGGCCATTAGTTGGATTGTCTAAATGAATGAATGAATGGCCAGAGTGGTCGGCCTGACCGTTGCGTGTTAAGAGCATTTATATAACATGTGCTAGCGTTGATGGTTGTCGTCGCTTTGACTGGTATGACCAAACATGGTCTTTATGACACCATTTTAATTATTCTGATTATTCTCTAACTGCTAACGAAACTAATGTTATACATACTTAATTTATGTAGTTGTTGTTGTTATATTTTTGCTCTGTTAACGATGTTCGCTTTTAATTGAACAAATTAGTCAGCCAGTCAGTTACTTACCCACTCACTCACTCTTTTGTAATGTCCACTTTTACCTTAATTTGTGCAAAAAACCAATTCATTTACCCTATTGGGGTGACATTTCAACCGGCATTATTAAGTGGCTTTTGCATTTGTATCATCGGAACGAATAGAAGGTCAAAGGGCCGGAAGTGTTGAACATTAGGAATTGCTTGGCTTACGGGCATAATGGGTATAAAATTTCCTGATTGCAATTGCTCTAAATTAAAAATGACGACAATTTTCCGGCTGTAAAAATTAATATGTATACAAGTAAGAAACAAATGGTCATGTGTGTGTGTGGTGGTTAATAATTAGTACAGACGAAAACCATTTACAGTAGTAGAGAGAAAACTAGAATGAAAAAAATTATATAGAACAACAATAGATTACTTGAGGTAGCTGCAGTAATCGTTGAAATAATGTTTAATTTTCTGTAGAATTTAAGCATCACGGGAACATTGGGGTTTGCTACAGGTATCCCAATATATACCCATGATATCAAGGATTCGAAAATCGATTTCCTTACGGTCGGGCTTTACTAGGGACCGGAGGTAAAGGCGACGAAGCTAATTGTTTTCTTCAAATGAACAAAAAATAAAGAGCTCTGTATAAATGTGGCTAGGTTAGGTTAGGTTAGAGGAGGGAAGTATAGTATAGGGGATAGGATGAAAGGAGGGCATATGGGAAAGGGGGAGTGGGAAGCGGAGGAATCACACAGACCAGACACAACAAAAGGATGGGAGAGCGCGACTATACCGATGAAGTCCTATCACCTCTCAACCAGCCTAAGCCACTAATGCATCTGTGGAGAGCCTTAATGTCGGCTTTCGACACCGAATTCAAGCTCCCAAAGAAGGCCCTGCCAAGGGTCCTCAATCTCAATCTACCAAGGGCTGGGCAGTTACAGAGGAGGTGTTCGATAGTCTCCAAATCCTCCTCATCGCAACATGCCCTGCATCTGTTCCAGATCCTCGTCAGTGACCTAATCTCACAGTGCCCCATGCTAAAACCGACAAACAGCCTTAAGCTGGCCTTATCCAAGCCCAGCAACCAACCTGTTCTCTTACTGTCTACAGCAGGCCATAGACACCTAGAAACAAAACAACCCGATCCGTTCCCCCAACGCCTCTGCTCTTTCTCCATGACCCATACATTGATGAAGCCATAGAGATGGCAGGCTGGGGGGTCAGGACCAACCATCAAATCGCCCCCTGAAAGCGAACCTAGCCTAGCGAGGGCATCCGCCGTCTCATTGCCCAGTATTCCGCTATGAATGTGGCTAAATCGGATAAAAATAGACTAGTGGGACGAGTGGAGCTTATTTTTTAAGGAATGGAGTAGAAATTCCATTCTCCGATATTGTATATTTGGGTGATTTCTTCCTTGACCATTTTTTTCATTTTCTTTTAACGACTTAGCATTGCTCTTTTACCATTAACATTAGCTCTGTTAAAATTTGTGGTTTTTGTCCTTGCTAGTTAAATTCGAATTTATCTTCATACACATGGGAGAGCCGCAATCTGCTGAGCAGAATCTGCATCAATCAGCAGCAGTGTAAAAAAACCAAGATTCTCGACCAGGGTTGAGCAATACTCTGCTAGAACAGCTGACATTGAGACTTTAAATGTTGGCGTTAGTTGGCTAGTGGCTCTGTTTCTCTCGCTATTTTTCTTCAATTTTTTCCTCTTCTTCTCTTCTAGATCATTTATTCTTGGCATGGTTAATGCCTTTTCGCCTTTTCTATTGCTTTTCTTATCTTTGTTTTGGTTTTATCCGGGTGGAGGTGTTTCTTCATCTACCCTTCTGACCTAAACTACACTGTAAATTTCTATTTACCATTATTATTAGTATACTTAGTTTTTGAGCTCTTTTGTAAATGATACTGTTTGTTTTTTCACCGTAAATTGTGAACAGATACAAAAGTTATCTGATATTATAAGTGAGATTTTGAGTACATTGTTTAATGTTAAAAATTATTTGTTCAAGTGTTTCCCACTTGTTTTCTCAGTGTATTAAGTACTAGAATATGCAAAAAATTTTAATTTATTCTACAGCATGTGGTTAAATGTTAAACAAAACAATTTCAATAAAAATAATTATAGAAATAACAACAACAACAACAACAACAACGATAGTAATCAATTAATTATGTTTGAAAATCAAAATGTGTCTACAAATAAAAGCAACTTAATCTTGAGTAATTTAATTATTAATAAAAACTATTATAATAAAAACAATTACTTTATTAGCACAATTCAAGTTAAAAGAAAATCATAGTGTTCAAATTAAATAAATTATAATTTAAGTGTTATAAATTAGAGAAAAACAAAAAAAAAAAAAACCAACAACAATAATAACTAGCAAATAAAACTCAATTTAAACTTTTTCAAATATGTAACTACACAACACCTACTCACTAGTACGTAAAATTAATTTCAATAACAGAAAAGCGTTTAAATAGAAAACGAAAAAACGCATAAAAACGAAATAGCAGAAAAACAACACACCACGACGACATCGGTCTTAATAAATAAAACTCATCTCTACAATAGAGAAACCAGAGCTTAAAAAAACTAAGAGAGATAACTAGCGAGAATGTGATTTGAGAGAAATATTAATAAAGCAGTTAAACTCACCAAAAAATTTACATAAACCGACATTTTTGATAAATATAAACCATAAAAGAAAACAAACAATAATAATAATAACAACAAAAACAAAACACTTGCATTTATAATCTTGACTCTTGTGATTGTCATGCTGCTGATTGGTGCCCTGGCTTTGGGTTTAGTCGAGTCTACACATTCCAATTTGGCCAGCTTTAATAGCTTAGCCTTTAGTACTGTAGCAAGTGGTGGTGGTGGCGGTTCTGCAGGCAGTGCCGGTGGTATTTTTAGCGACAGCGTTGGCGGTCTTAATGGTGATGTCAACAGTGTGATCGAAGCAGCAGCAATATCAGGTGGCAGTAACGGCGGCATCTCCTCCAACGGAGGAGTTTCTTCGGCCGTTTCCATATTCTCACAACCTACCATGAATGCAGTGACGGGTCACAGTAGTAGTAGTAGTGGCAGCAGCAGCGGTAACGGTGACATTGGCATGATTGTAACAAATTCAAACGCAGGCGGTGCCTTATCCTGGGACAACAATGCCACAATACGTTCTGCCACAACGGTCGATTGGTCAATTGAACAGTGCATTATATGGCAGCGACCCCACCACATGTATTTTCAATTAGGCAATGCTTTCCTGCTGCTAGCATTTCTGGCACCACATCGTCCTTTCGGTATATTGTGGCTGCGTGCCATGCTCGTCATAGGAGCCATCCTATTGGCCATGTATGGCTATTTGATTGATTGCGCCCAAGATGTTGTGCTATGGTCTTCGTTATTCTTTGGCGTTAACACGATTTACCTGATAGCAGCGCTGTGTCGCCTGCGACCTGTACGCTTCGATAGAGAAATTGACGCAGTAAGTGTGTAAATATAAATATTTTTTTTATTTATTTGCTTCCATATATATAATATAATTACGACATTTGTTCAAATACATACATTCATCATTCATTTACTTAAGATATGCTGGAGTGAAAAGAGTTACTATTCCCCAGTTGTATTCAATTATTTTCATATGTCAGATGCCAGTTTTTTTTATATTTTTATTATTATTTTTCTTGAACACATAACAGTAGTCGCCTCTTTACAGTGTGTGGGAATTTATTTATTAATTTTGTCCATAAATAACACCCTCCCTCATAAACTGTGTTACGAGTTTTAGTAACAAGGTTGGCAACGTGTTATCAAATGTAAGCTGATTAATTAACGCTTTTGTTTGTTTTGTTTTGTATTTCTCTTGAAGAGACTCCTTTATAAAAAGTACGGAAGAGAATATAAAGATAATTAGTGGAGTACATAAGTATGTTGTTACCACTTTCTGGTATGCTTACAGGATCTTAGGAGTTTTTTTTTCAAGAGCCAAATTCTTATATAAGACTTAACGCGTGGTGACTGTGCATATTGGCCTGCAATTACTGTAAATCAGGGGTTACCAAAAAAATTTTCGTTGTGTATTAGTGAGTAAGAGAGAGAGAAAATAAGTTGAGAGAATTTATTTGTTTACAGCAGTGGTGCTCAAACACATACTATCATAGTTTTGGTTGTGTTGGTAAAGCAGCGGAGAACAAAATTCAACTTAATTTTTGAGAATCGTACACTGGGAAAATAAAAAAAAAGAAAAAAAATTGTTTTATTGTGTTACGTGCATGCACATAATGAACTTATGTATGTATGTATGCATGTATGTGTGTATGTATTGATGAATATATTGATGTATGTGTGTATGTATTGATGAATATATTGATGTATGTGTGTGTGTGCGTGTATGTATTGATGAATATATTGATGTATGTATGTATTGATGAATATATTGATGTATGTGTGTATGTATGTATGTATTGATGAATATATTGATGTATTGATGAATATATTGATGTATGTATGTATCAATACGTCTGTCGTCAAATTCAAAAAGAAATTTCTGTCATCGAATGGACGGCACTGCTTTGCTAAAGCCAAAGCAACTATATATGATGCCTTTTTAAAAGGCAACGACAATTTATCGTTATTATATGGTAAATTATTGTAATCTGGTACGTCCGTTTAGTCAACCATGAATTTCAAAAAAATTCTGCTTTTAATTGCAATAATTTTAAAGTAATATCATTCCCTTTCATGTTGTTGAAAAATCCATGGCTAGCCTCGTAATGTCTTTTTATAAAAAAAAGAATTACGACATAAAGAGCGATAACACACAATACAATGTGCATTACCATCCATATTCTCTATAAAAAAGAAATCATATTCCCAATTTTCATCAAAAATTTTGCTGCGTGTATTTGCAAAAAACAAAAAATCATTCAGAAAAGTTGCGTAGCGAGGTCTTGTCTCATCAAGTGTTAAACATCAACTGAATTGATTTTGTTCTCTGAGTTCAACACAAAACAACAAACAAAGCAACAAACACACGATCATTATAAGAAACCACACAAGTAAGCTTATAATGTAGGAGTGTCAACGCAGCGTCAGCAGAATTTTCTTTGCCTATCACATGTGATAGGAAATTTGGATTTTGAGCATCACTGGTTTACAGTTATAGAAAAGCGTTAGTACTATACCCTATTTTGATTTTCATTTCATCAACATACATAAAATTATACATTTTGGACTAACAAATTAGGGAATGTTTTTAGATATTTATTTGTTGGGATCAACTTTTGGTTCCCAAATTTCCTCACCTACTAGTAACCAAACTTTTATTTCTTCCAAAATATTACTTTATGTCCATAAAAAGTTATTCTCGTTCCTTGTTATTTAAACTCTTTACTTGAATATTAAACCAATCACAATGTCTTTTAAGAACATTGAATTTTAATACGAGTATTTTTTAATATAATACATTTTTTGAGTGTAAACATGAGAAAAAATATCGCATCCGCTGACATATGTGCTTGTCGCAGTCTGTTCGACAAGTTGTCGACGACAACTAAATAAAAGAGCATAAGCAATATATGTGTGTATTCGCTCTGCACAATTGTGCTATGAAATGGTAATCCCTGCTGTAAATAAATCCAGGCTTCATTATCTTACAATTTAATTTTAGCAATAGACTCCATCCTTTTTCTATTATAGAATAACTACTAAACAATTTAATGATCAAGTAAACCCTGTAATAAATCAACATGAATGAATTTCTTTGAGTGTAGATGGGTCTGTTTTCTGTAGCGGTTTGTGTAACCATCGATCGATCATAAATGGATTTGGATTAGATAGAGACATTAGTTAAAGCGTACTTTTAGGTTCAAGCCAAAAAATTCAAACTTTACATGCAGCATAATTTTGTGCAGTAAATGTTGCATTCATTTTTCATGCAGCATTTGCAGTATGGAAAAAATTTGCAAATTTTAAAAAAAAAATTTTTTTAAATTTTAGAATGCTTTGAAAAAAAAAAGAAATAAAATTCCGTTTAAACTTTTTTCCTTCGTTTTTGCGTTTTTTTTTTGCAGTTTTATAATGATAAATTGGGATTTTTATAAATGCCTGAAAGTATATATTTATTGCCTGTATTTGACAATTGCACGAAGTGGGAAATGCTCCACTGCGCAAAATTTTGCTGCCTGTAAATTTGGCTTAAGCCTAAAAGTACACAATTATGTATGATCACCTGGTATTGGTGGGTGGGTATGTGGTATGTGGTTTTAAAATTTCGAGTTTCTCTAAATAAAAAATTTATTTTTATATATACAGTGCTGTTCAATAAAATAGATTCAAATCTTTGAGAAAAACGCGATTACTAATTTTTATTATTATTATTCTTATTTAGGTCTGGGGACTGAGCCGGCCATTCTAATACCTCAATTTTCTTAGAAGAAAGAATAAAACGAATGGTATCATCAGAACCCTTTTTTTACTTCAACAAATATAAAACAGGACTTGGAGCTTGATGTTCATACCTCAACTATTCGCTGGCATCTAATTAAAGGAAATTTATATGGTAGAAGTATAAGGAAAGTACCATTGATGAATTCAAGACATGTCCGCAACCGACTTAAATTAGACTTCACGTTGATTGGCCTGTGGATAGATGTATCCAAAGTTGTTCCTTTGCGTAATCCTGGCACCAGAAAATATGCAAGAAGACCATAGAACAAGGAATACGATCATAAATTTGTCATGAGGACCGTAAAGGATGGTGGTGCAAAAATTAACGTTTGGTGTTGTTTTTCTTATAATGGTACAGGACCCATATTTTGAATTAAAGGCAACATGGACTCCTCAATATATGTGGAAATTTTAAAAACTGTCATGCTACCTTATGCAGAATATAATATGCCGCTTAAATGGGTGTTCTAACAGGACAACGATCCCAAACATACCAGTATAATGGCAAAAAATTGGTTTTCTGAAAATAAAATTGAGGTATTAGAATGGCCGGCTCAGTCCCCAGACCTAAATCCCATTGAACACCTTTGGGGCGATGTAAAAAAAGATGTTTTTAAAGATAACCCGGGAAATGTAAAGCAGTTGTGGGCGTCAGTGAGGTCAGCTTGGGAAAGTATTCCTATCAAGAGGTGCAGATCTTTAGTTGAGTTAATGCCTCGGCAATTTAGCATCGTTTTCTTTGGAAAATTAATATTTGTCTTGAAGTTTTTTTATTTTTCAATAGTTTAGACTGGTGGTAATAAAATGTAATAACAAACTTTTTTTTAACTTGAATAAAAATTAATTTTTTTACTTAACTAAAATATTTTTAATACAGCGCTACTATTATATTTCACACAGCTGTATATACATTGCAATTTGTCATATTCTGAATATCTTAAAAGCATATTTAAATACGTACAATTGTGTACGATTTTTGACGTGTTAATTGTTGCTTTGCAATATTAATATTTGACAAATAGCCTTCGTTTTTAGACGCGGCTGCTTGATCTATAAAACATAAATAAATAAATGCACTCACATTGTATTTTCTTTTTTTATCTATTTTTATCACGCGTCTTTTACAATTGATTTTTTTTTTATCAGAAATTATTTCTTTTTTGCGGTTTAAATAGCGATGAAAATTCGTTGACTAAGTTAGGTTAGAATCGCAGCAAGTTAACAAGCATACGCGAGGGTTATTAGGTCATTAAGTTCTCTCTATATTCTTAGTAGTCAAACTTAGTACATGCAGCAAACCTCATTTGCCAGGAGATCCATAAGGACACACATTTCACGAGTCATACAGTGAATCGTAATTAATAACCCCAATAAAGAGTGCCAAAGTTATCAAAAATTGTAAATTTCCTTGTGCTATAAGTTCTTGAAGATCCAGTTAATTTGATTTATACAGTCAAAGCCCGGTATAACAAATACTCACTTTAACGAATTCGGGATATAACGAATGAGTAAATTTCTTACATTGACTACCTTATATAACGAATGTTTTGTAATTTTCAAGCTCAGTATTACGAATTATTTAAAAAATGGTAAGAACAAAAAGAAAAGAGAACACAAAAAATGTTCGTTAAAGTACCGTTGGTTTTTATTGTATACAAACACACAGTGCTTTTGATCAAGTGGTCATAAAAATTTGACAATGAAGGCTTTGCTGATACTGGACAATGCTCCAAGCATTCCTCCTGCAGAGGAGCTTGTAAAAAATACAGAAGGTGGGAAAATTTGGACAATGTACATGCCACCAAACGGGACTCCTCTTATCCAGGCAATGGACCAAAACGCCATTCGCTTACTCAAATTACACTACAGAAATAGCCTCCTTTTAAAAATTGTGGCATCTGGAACAGGTGACATCATAAATTTTTTAAAAAGTCTTTCTATTTATGATGGTCTCGCCTGGAACAATGTTAAGGAGGACGCATTATCTAAATGTTGGAAAAAAAATTCTGTTTTTGGAAAATTTTGAGTTTGATGATAAGGACGAGATCCCCCTTTCTAGACTTTTTCAAGGGGATGAAGTACAGTGTATAAGACGTGGAGTCAGACTATTAAGTATAATTTTTCCAAATGTAAGCAAATTTAAATCCTTGCCTTAATATTTTGCTACAATGGAGACTTGAATGATATTACTTTGGATGGACACGACGAAAATGAGGAAAATATTGAAATATAAAATACGAAAATAAAGCATACTGAAGTAATAAAATGTTTTAAATTGTATACAATGGTTCCCAAAATAATATTAATATTTCAAACCAATTAGTACTACGAGAAATACAGGAAGAAGAAACAAGCGTCTGTAAATGATTTTTTTCTATATATATATACTTTTTATATCTATACTTTTTAACACTTTTATTTACTTATTGATTATCAAACGCTATTTTAAGGACATATCTATTTTTTAATAAAATTAGTTAATGTACTTTTCTTTTTTTAATAAAATTTTGATAAAAAAAAACTGCGATATAACGAATTTTTCACTATAACGAAAGGGCCTGACAATATATCGTTCGTTATACCGAGCTTTGACTGTATTTTCTTTTCATTCCTTTAAGAATCGTCCGTTCACAAGCGTCTCCTCCATCTACTTCTTATTATTTCTTTTGCATTGCTTCAGTTTAATTTTTCTTATATCCTCTAGCCTAGAAACTACACCGTCTATAAAGTGATGAAAATTTTGTTCACTGAGGTTCTTTCTTTTTCAAGAGATGCCGCTGCGTGACCTTTTTGTGATCAGGTACCCCTCTAAGGGAGCAGGTAGTTTCCTCGATAGATTATTGCATTTAAATCATTTGCATCTCATTTAAAACCCGAAGAGCACAATAAACAAAGGAAGGGAAGTTACCAGCACTCATTCCTGCACCTATTTTTTGAGATATTCGTGAAGATTGAGAGCACATAGTTCATAGAGATAGGAGTCCGACATCAAGTCGAATATAGATTGTAGATAAACAGCGAACAATTAGTCAAAAATCATACGTGGTAATTCTTAGTCATTTCACCATTTCCGGATCATTTATACAGTTTTAAATAGATCGAAGCTTTTTCTAAGATGGAAACGTTGTCGTCAGGCTATCCTGTGGGGTAAAATTCAATGTTTCCGTTATGAGACAAGACAAACTGGTTTTTGGACCGCTCTCCACCAGGAGTCTGTATATCAAAACGATCCCAACAACCGGATCGTTTTCATATGATTCCAACAACCGACAGATTTGATGTGCTGCTTCAAGGTATACATCAGAGATCAGCAATGAATCGCTTTTTCGCCACTCATCAGCACTCATGCAATTTTGAGTATGAGTGAGTCAACAGTATTCAAGTCCAACTATTCTGATTCATTCGTACTCAGTACAACGTTGATTTATAAGCATGAGTACAATGAGTATGAGTACAACGTTGACATCAAACTCATAACATTCGAACTATGTTCGATTCATACGCCTACTCATTCAGATTCATAAATTTAGAAAAATACTTATAAATGATTCGAGTGATTCGAATCATTCGTCAACATTTACAATCTTAATTGTTGTTGCATTGACAAAGAAAGAAGAAAGACACATAAAAAAGACAAAGACAGCAAGCAGCGCAAACACACAACCTTCTTGTGAGTATTGTAGTGTTCGTACGCGAATCATACTTATTTTGTGATTCGTGTATGCGATGAGTCGTGGAGAGTTCAAATCAATAACATCGTGCGTATTGTTAAGTACGAGTACCATGAGTATTTCAAACTTTGAGTATGAGTAGTATGAGTATGACATTAAAATAAATGTGAATGCGTATAAGTATCAGAAATTATAAGTATGATTCGAGTCTACTCATCGTTTTGAATACTCATTGCTGACCTCTGGTATACATATGTTTCCAAACAATGCCCATAAAGCAGTCTTCTTAATATCACTGATAAAGACCTCTTATAAGCAGCACAATACGGATTGCTGAGTTAACTTCTTTGTTGCGCAGTCTAAATTAGACATGACGAAAAGAAAACCTGTATGTGTATTCTTGAGTGAATAACAATTCCACTGTGAGAAAATTTCTGTGAATTTAAACTCATACGATTTTGCTAGCCTAAACCGTATTTCATTTTCAAAATTGAGTGGTATTTACAGGGGTTAATAGGGGTTATTTGTAAATCAATAATAAAAACAAGAAAAATATTTTCAGTAGTAGTAGGATTTTAAAATAGATTTGGTTTATTGATTGGATTTTCTTTTTGATAAAAAATTAAAACACAAATAAATATTATACATACATAATAATAATTAATTTTGTTTGTAATTACAATTCGTTTATTATCATCTAAAATCAAATCTAAAAGCAAATTGTTTATAATATTACGACGTGACTACACTGCTAAAGAAAAACTAACTTAAATAAAGAGAAATTCGTTTATTTTACAGAAATAATTTCTTTGAGTGTATACATACTTATTATAATTTCTATAACTAAGTGTGTATGAGCGAATGTATGTTGAGAGCGAGAGAGTATACAAAAATAACGGTAAATTTGAAAAAGAAAAGAACAGTACAAAGAATTTTAATGCTTATGTTGTTACTCTCTGCAATGTTAAATAATAATAAAAAATAACCATTTACAGTTACAATAACATTTTTTGAGATATCACAGATCTTCTAATTATGTATTGTTGTTTAAAGTGAGTTGTTTGTTGGGTGGGTGTGTGTGTGTGCATGGGTGTATGGTAAATGTAGTGAGTAAATGAGTGGTAGAATGCAATTGTTAATGTTTGTTATTGTTATTGACTTTATAAGCAGTACTTATAAAAAATACAAAACAAACAGAACATTATCATGTACACAAATAAATAATAATGAGAGCAGACAAAATCAAACAGTCAAAGAGCGAATGTAAACCATTTGACTGTTACTGCTATATACTGTGTGCGTATTAAAATGAATATAAAAAGGGATTTTCTTTTTCCTTTTCTTAAATTTTCCAATACTTAAAAATTAATACAAAAATGGTTTTAAAATTTGTCTAAAAAATGCAGAATGTTTTCTTTTTTTTGGTATAAAATATTTTCTACTATTTTTTCAAGGTACACATTAATTAACAAAAAAAAAATATAATTTTGATTTTGACTTGGAATAAGAGCTTAAACTACTACATACATACATGGATATTGTATTTTGGCTCGATATTTTTGAAATTTTGTTTGTGCAATAAGTCTTAAGATTATTTTCTTGTTTTTTGATTTTGCTTTTTTCAAAACGTTTAATTAATAAACTATTGATATTTGTAATTGACCTGCAATATAATATAATTGTAAACAGCTGGCTGCCATTGTTATCATATTACCTATGGCCACCGTCATGTGTATGCGACGAAAGGCCTTGTGTATACGTTGATAGTGGGGACAATTAATTAAATCGCCCTGTACCAAACTGCCAATTTCTTTGCCACTGCCGATGGTGTCTTCAATTTTGTATTTCTCATGCATTAAACGTAGTAATGGTGGTGCCAAATACAGTCTCACTAATACTTCAATGGCTCCAGTTAGAGCCAGTGCACCCAATTGTATGCATTTTGCCAAAGTCCAAGTGTAAAGGAAAAATTTCACATACAAAATAAGCATTATAATACTGAGCACTGCATTCATTGCAAAATATTTGGGAAATAATATCTGTTGGCATTGGCCAAACATATGACGTGGCAATGAAAAGTATAATGAAAGCCCTGTAATGAGAAAAAAATGAGAAAAAAATAAAAAAAATTGTTTACTTTTAAAGAAAAAAAAAAAAATTTTCAAATATTAATTTACAACGACCATGTGTTAAACATCAATGGAATGAGGTGATGTCAGTCTCGCCAAACACATTTTTAAAATTAATTTTTTTAAATTTAAACTAGCACAGCAGTTACGTATGGAGGTCATTACTTGAGGTATATTTGACTTACATTTTTTCTATGAGTGTATAATTATTCTAAGAGCGTAACTGTGGTGAAAATTTTAAAATTATTTTTCACCTTGTTCCTTAACAGAGCGTAAATCTAAAGAGCGTTTTCAATGTTAAGAAGTCAAATAATTCCATTACACTGATAGAAATTTTTGGCATAACAATAAAAATTGTTTACTTTGTTTGTCCATAATAATATTACTAAGGATTTAAAGGAACAATTTGCATTAAAAACTATCAGATTATTGATTCAAAATTAAGAAACTCATGCTGTCCATACTAAAAAAATTTAGATCCGATAATCATCGTCGATAAGGCTGATGGTTATTTATTTTCGAAATAATTACTCATATTGGTAATAGCATGGTTATGCTATAACCTTAATATTCAGGTACGGGATAAGCGAGATCAAATAGTGCTTCGGATGTATTACAACAAATTTCTTATTTATACGAATAAGGTTATGCATGTGAGATATGTAAAGGTATTGTTTTAGAAATCACCGTCTTCATATTATCAAGTGAATATATTTCATTGAGTTATGGAAAACATATTTATTCTCATTCACGAAAAATAAAATTTTTTTAATAAGTTTTTTTCTAAGAAATTGGGGACAATTTTAGTTTAAAAAAGGAAACTCTTTTCTTTTGTACATGTATTTTCCTAAATATTTGTATGTATTTTCAAATGTATTGCTTACCGGAGACAAATGTCATCCATATTTGAGCACCAAAATGTGTGGAAAATGCACCCAAGTAAGCAATCAATGCCAACATATCATTCCGTTTCGATGACTTCTGTGCTAAAACTTGTTCTGTTCCATACTGTTGTTGGTACTGCTGCTGCTGTTGTTGTTGTTGTCTTGTACTGGTGTATTGTGACTGACTGGCAATCGATGAGCCACCATCGATAAGTTCCGGCCAAACCGATAGCAATACAAATGTAACAATAGCTATGGCAATAAGATGTGCTGGTTGTGCCGTTTTGGTCAGCAATCTGTAGAAAAATAAAGCAAAAAAAGACAAATTGTGGTTATTTCTTAATGATTTCGTTCGTTCGTTCATTCGTTTCAAGATAGCAAAAGAAAACTAAAAGCTGACTTAATTACTTTTGGCCTTATAAAGAAAGATTTTCTTTCCATTACAGACATATTCTTTGTAATTTTTTCTATTTGTTTCAAATGTATGGAAAATAAAAATAAAATGCAAAGAGTAAGTAGTAATTAAGAAAGTAAAAAACAAAAGAAAATGAAGAAATTTGTATAGAAAAAATGTTGTAATTCTAAGCTGCAACTGTTATAATGAAGCATGAATTTCAATTAACATTCTAGACGAACATTTTGCTGCTGTCTGTCTGTCTGTCCACATTCACATTCAGACACTGGCTGACTATACAACACCCAGTTTGTTTGAATAGCGAATAGCAACTGGTGGTGTACGTGCAAAAACGCATGCAATACTTTTGCATTCATACCCTATTTCAGGCCTCGCCACCCTCCCTCCTTCGGTCGCCTCTCTCTCTCTTCTCCTCATTTCATAAAAACTTATGCAGCTTCTAATATTCACGTTAAACGTTAAATAACGAAATATGCTTGCTGCACTTGTATAGTATATAGTGATCAACACTAATAGACAGACATCATGTGGTTATTTCGTGTGTTGCACACACTTATTCACTCACACTGGTCTTGTTTGGCCGGGTCTAGCATAAAAATCAGCCACGGTCATAAAATTTTTTAAAAGCCGCAATGGTGGTCTAGGAGATAAAATGCTAAAAAAAACCAATTTTATGTTTCATTGCTTAAAAATACGTTAAGGTTTTACAAAAATCTGGTTACAAGTTGTTAACCTCGTTTTGTTTGTTTTGAAAACCGATTGAATTTTTAAAGATTTTCATTTCAGCGTTTTAAAAAAACGCTTTATTGTCATTACATTACATTTATCTCTTGCTCGCTCAATCTCTCACTCTGTCTTCGTTTTTGATAAAACAAAATAAATGAGAGTTTTCTGGTGGCTGTTCTGCTATATAACAGAACTATTTATGTACATACTCTGCTAGTAGTAAAAAAAAAAACAACAAGAAGTTGTATATTGTTGTTGTCGATATTGTGGTTTTTATTACATTGCATTGTCTCGCCTTTAACATTGAAATGATAATAAACTGTTCGTTTACTCTACCAGCTATAAAATTCACAAGAAAACAATACCATAAAAACCCTACAGTAGACAATCCAGCAGCGAAAGGTCTACCTCCCACACACATACACTCACATTGAATTTTAATGAAATCCAAAAATAAAAAATTAACTTTCATAAAAATGATTCAACAGTGTGGGCGAAAAGGTTGCAAAAAAAGAATAAAATAAAAATGTTTTTAAAAAAATTCATAAAATAAAATAAAAAATAAATAAAAAATGATACAAATATAAACAATTAAAGAACACATTAAAAAATATAATTAAAAATAATATGAAAAAAAAAAATTAAAATAAAATAAATATAAAACAGATTAAAAAATAATAAAAAAAATAAAAATGATAATAAAAATGGAAATAAAAAAAGAATAAAGAAATAAAAAGTAAAATAAAAATAAGAAATAAAAAAATTAAAATAAAATGAAAATAAAAACTAAATTAAAAATTATATTAAAAAAAAATAATAAGAAATAAAATATAAAAATGAATGTTTGTTTGTATGTAATTAATAGAACCGTAAACTATGCATTTGATCATGCTATGATCTTCAGCAAAGTTGTTGCGCATGAGCCGGGGAAGGTTTCTAAGTTGGTATGACCAGTTTCCAACAGGTGGCGCCACTCAAAATTATTAAAAATGAATTAAATCGTAAACATTTGATCATGCTATGAAATTTTGCAAAGTTGTGCATGAGCCGCCGAAGGTTTATAATTTGGTATTGCCAATTTAAGACAGGTGGCGTCACTGAAAATTAATCAAAATGAATTAAATCGTAAACTGTGCATTTGATCATGATATGATGTTTAGCAGAGGTGCTGCGCATAAGTCGACGGAGGTTTCTAAGTTGGTGCGATTAATTTCCGATAGATGGCGCCACTAAGAATTATTCAAAATGAATTGAATCGTAAACTATGCATTTGATCATGTGTTGATCGGGCAAATACCAGACATTTTAGCATTTATCATTTATAATTTTAATAACATTTAGTATAACTCATTGCCGTAAAACTTGAAACATTTTAATTTTGGAAAATGTTTAAAAATGCTGTTGGTTTAAATTGGATTGGTTATATTGTGAGATTTTAATAAATTTAACACATTTTTCACATCATTTCCGTGCACCTACACCTCGAGCACGAAAGAAAAGACCATTACGAGCCTCAGAATCAGACGAGCAACTAACATTGAGACTGGAAAATCTTCGAGTACATGCCGCTGAGGCCCTATGCCAACGGGTCTTGAACAACGAGAAGTGAGATTAGAAACTGATCGAATGCGTACTACTCAGGCCTGTTCGTCTGAATCATCTGGACAACGGGAAACAAAATCAATAAAATGATTCAAAATTAATTTGATATTTGTGTAGTGTCTTTCCTTCAAATTTATTTTAGTTGGTGTCGCAGCAATACGCGCAGGGTACAGCTAGTAAGAAATAAAATAAATCTGAATTAAAATTAAAACAAAATTTTTTTAACGATTTAACAAAAAAAAAAAAAAAAAAACACTGATGAGTAGGAAATTCATTTAGAGCCTAGACACTGTATCCAAAAGTAATATGAAAGTTTAAGCAAAAAACAAGCTCTTATATGTTCAACTGCTTAATATTGAACTTAATTATTTTCTTTTATTCGAGTAATTAAATTACCTTAAATGTTTCGTATACATACACACACATGCACGTTCGTATGTATCTATATTCAACTTAATTAAAAAAATTTAACACTTTTTGCCAATTTTATGTTTGTACTTTTTTTGCCGACACTGTATGCAAAAATAACTGCATGTTTATCACTTCTAAACGTCATTTAATGTCATACTCAGTATTAAAATACGTCACACCTCATTTATTAAGAGCAATACATCAGTAAACAGCAACAACAATTATAATATTGTGTACACATTCAAACATACATAGGTGGTAGTAAATCTCGTTTATTTTTACACCATACCACCAAAGCAAAAGAGGAAGAGTATTATTATAACAGTTGTTGTTGCTGCTGTTATACCATGCTAGACTCTTTTATTTTTGCTTTGATTTCCATTTTTTCCTGTTTTGTTGTTTTTAATTATACAGTGGTTGGCTAAGAAAAGGCCACGTTGTTTACCAAAATTACTTGAATAAGATTACAACGGGCGGTATTTTTAGTTTTATGTATTTATTTAATTTTTTTTAGTCTCTAGTGCAAATATTTATTATTCTACTTTAATTTATCTATTATTTAAAGATATTTTTTTAGAATGCAAGCGCCGCCATAATTAAAAACCATGATGAAAAATGAGAATATGGCGGTAAAATATAAAACAATGAATGCATGCATTTACGCAAGCATTTGCTCTATTTACACCATTTTTTTCTTTTTTGTTTGTAATCGAAACACTTCAAATTATTAAGATAACACTGCTATTGTTCTTAATGTCATTTAGATATTAAGTGGGTAAATATAGTAACCCCCCCAACCCTATAGCTCTTGTTTTTTAATGCAATGTATTGATTTTTTTTTTGTAATTTAAATATTTTAAATTGAAAACATGGCGTGTTTATAATTATACCCTGTCGAGCACTTGTAACAAGTGTAAGGCTATAAATAAATTTTTCTCAAGCAGTTATCGTCACTTTAACACAAATTTATGCGTCATTTCTTTCTTATTTATCAAAAATTCTCTTGTCTTAATACTAAATTTAACAACTTATGTAATTAAATTTAATTAAAAAGCTTTTATTAAAAGCGTTTTATCGATTTTTTTAAAATTATTTTACTTTGGTTAGCAAACTTTCCTATAATAATTCATCTTTTGACATTTTAAACCTTATGTACTTTATGACAATAATAATTTCACCTCTGGATTTGTGGCTTTAAATAACAAGTTTGTTTCCTTTTTCCTAATAATTAATTTTTTTTATTTATTTTAAATATTAATAAAACAAATAAACCATTTAAAAAGAAGTTGCTGGAAATGCTTTTTTATGTGCAGCAATTTTCTTACTCACTATATTATATGGTTTTCCAATCATGTGACTTTTCCTGACTGTATATACCTAACAATTAATTAATTAAATATTGAATTATTATATCTATGAATGTATAGGCTTAGTTTCAGTTATACGTTTATGAGTTACACAATTATGCCAGGCCTCGACCAGTTTTGTTTCCCCATGTGAAGTTTTCTTCCAACATTTCTGAAAATTTTGTTTTTTTGACTAATATAGAGTGTTTGAATGCAGCTACAATTTGAGGAATTGCTATACAATTTAGCCTTCATAAGATTATTTGGCAAAATGCCCTTCCAAATATATTTTGAGTATGGCCGGACTATATTAATTTCAGTATAATATGTTCATTTACGATATTTTAAGCATTGTGTTGTAATAAGAGGATTTTTTCTTTTTTAATTTTTCATAAATTTTTTTTAAAAATAGAATTTCAATTTGGAAATGTGTGAAAATTATTAAAAAATATTCACATTATGCACAAATTCTTAGTTTATTACATTAAATAAAATGGCGTTGTCCATGACATGCAATTTTGCATTTTTCGCAATTGGTTTTGCAAATTAATTTCAAAATGGCGTTTATAATTTTGAAAAAAAAAACCGTACATGTTCTAAAATTCTTTGTTTAAACGTATTTGTGCTGAATTGATATTTTGTTATCAAAATTTCATATGTAAACATAAAGAAATAAATCAAATTTATTTTACAACAAAGCATAATAAAAATATTTTATTGTACATACTCAAGCGTAAGAGAATTTTCCATATGAAATAACAATTATAAATAAATTTAAACGTACAGACATACATACATACATATGTAACAGTATTTAATACGTTTAATTAATTTGGTTTGTAGGCTCTTAGCAACAAAACATTTTAATCTTAATTTTACTTTGTGCATTCAATACGTAAATGCACGTACACAATTTGGCTTTAGGCTAAAATCTTTAATTTATGTATTGAAAAAAAAAGAAAAATTTAATAATTTTTGTTTAAATAAAGGATTTCAAATAATGTGAATCATTTCTTTTATTGTATAATAAGTAATTTAAATATCCCTTTTTTTTGTAAAAAAAAAATTAATTTTAATTTATGCCGTTTTATTTTTAACAGCACTTAACATATTTTAGGTTTTTTTAAATTAAAAATCACTTTACTTTGAAGTGTAAATTGTGGCCCCTTTTTGGGGTTTTCCAATATTTCTTTCATATTTTAATTGTAGGCTTAAAGCTTTTAATTATAATTTATTGTCCCCCAAATAAAAACCGGCTGGAATATTGTATATTCAAGGATTTTTAAAAATAGTTTTCTTTTCTTTAATTTAGCCTTTTTACGGTTAACGTAGTATGTAGTATTTATTACGAAATTATTTATTTGTTTAAGCATTAGCAATTTGTTACTAATTATTACGAGAGCAGTAACTATGGCCATATACATATGTATACTCGGTCAGTGTAATATAACAGTTTACACATTTTGTTTGAGTATTCGAAGTCGCATCTCTTAGATTTTATTATGAAATTTTTGTAATAGATTAAAGGAGAGAATGTGATCTATTGCAAAAATAACGAATTTACATACATTAGAAATAATTCTTTTCAAATATTCTCAAACAATCTTGAGTAAAATTTTCTCTGTACAGCTTGAGCTACAGCCTTCTATTGAAAAATATAATAGACTCCTTTTCTTACACTTTATTTTTGTAATATTTTATATCTTTGTTTATTAATTTAAAAGAATTTCCCCTTTTTATTGTTTGATTACATAAAAAAACGTTTAAACTAGTACACAAACTTTTTGCCTGTCACCCATTGTATAATACACAAATAATTTCATTGTCTTATGGGTGCATATATGTGTTTGTATATGTGTTATTGTTTGCTCACCACATGAGACTTAGTGGTGCTCACGAATTACAACTACAATGTTTGTATTATTTTTGCAATGATAACAACAACAACAAAAAAATGTAAAATGAAAGAAAAGAGAATTTAAAGTAGAATCTAAAAGAATGACATTAACTCACGTGTAAATTTTGCTGTTTTGTAAACCTCTTATCGCCTGATGCATTGTCTGTGCAAATTCTCTTGTTAGTTGTGTACTTTTAGCCAAAATGTCATCATTATATATTTCATTATCTTTACACTGGCCACTGTTGCTTTTGCTCATGTCAACATATTTTTCTGTTATTTTTGTGCTCAATTGTGAAATTTGAGGGAAATGTTTCAAAAATATGTTGTTGTTGTTTAAAGAGTGATTTAAATCTTGTGTTATACTTGTAGTAGTGGTAGTGGTATTGGTGCTGGCAGCTGTGGTGAAAAATGTTGTCGCTATTGGTGTCGAGGATGGTGTGGATAATTTACCATGACCAAAAGGACATTTTGATATAAATGTTGTTTGTTGTTGTTGCTGTTGTTGTGTGGGAATTTCTTTAATCATGTTTTCACTTTCTTGTTGCTCCTGTTCTTGTTGTTGCTGTTGTTTAATCTTTTGAATTTTGTTACTATCATTGGCACGTTTTCTCATAGTATATTTAATAGTTTTTATAAGTTTCTCAGGCATACCATTCTCAACGCACTTTTCGATTTGTTCGTTTTCAAAAATAGAATTATGGCACATTTTGTTAAAGTTTTATTATTTATCACCAATGTTTTTAAAAGCATATAGAATTAATTTTTTTTTTTCAAATTAATACTTTATTATTGTTCTTGTTTTTTTTTTTTAAGTAAATTTAATCCTTTTTGTTTTCTATTACGTTTTTTATTTTCACTACTTTTTTATTTTATATTACTCTTAAATAACGGTGGGTCGTTTGGTTTTTAATAATTAATATTTTTTGGTTTTAATTAAATGCATTAAATTAATTAAATTTTTGTTAAATTTTTTTTTTAATGTTTGATTGAAAATTCTCTGTGTTCTGTTAAAATTAATATTTCGCAGAGAAGTATCCAACCGCGCGACTTTCACGCTTCGACTTTATAAATACTAGTGATTTGCCAATCTACGGTGTGCAGTGCTTATATTTTTGCTTTACACACACCACACACAACACAATTGTGTTGAATGTTTTTATTTTATTTTTTTTTTGCAAAGAAAACGTAAACGATCAAAACACAACACAACTCACAATACAATACGAGATAATCAAATACCCGTTCGTCATATTAATTTCTCTGTGTCTTGTGAACTTTACTCATTCATGCTGAATTGTTTATTGTTGCTATTGTTGCAGTTTTATTCTCCTGCATGCTCTTTACCCATCACCCATTTCTGAGAGTGTAACAATTTGCTGAATCATTTTTATGAAATCTCATCTTTTGTGGCTACATAGGACAGACATAATTATATGCATGGGTTTATGTATGAGTGTGTTTGGTTATAAATTTTATTTGGGGGCCATCATCACCCAATGTTTCATAGGCATACATATACATGTACACCTACATTATGCTGTTGTTATTCTTTGCGTTATTCTTGGTAATTCGTTTTTTTTTCTTCTTCTTAAAAACACTCGTGATTAGGAGACGTGCCCTCTTATACGCAAAGACATAAATATGTATGGGTGTGTTATTATTATACGTCAATAATTTCATCACAAGAAAAATACATACACATAACAAAACATGTATTTATATTTTCATTATCACCGTTTTGTTATTGTTTTCGCACATACAACACTATTGCTAAAACATCATACACAATAAATAATTGATCTGGTTAACGAAAATAAACCGATAATTGTGAAAATTATTATGAAAATAAAACAAAACAAAACAAATTTTATAATAATCGGCAACACCCAGTGCAGTGTAGTTGTTATCTGTGAGCAATTTAAAGAAGTCACGTGCTAAAAAACAACTTATGTTTATGCAGTTTGTTTTTAATGATTAGAAATTGAATAGAAATGGTTTTTTACCTTCTCACCACAATGCATTACAGAGTGAAATGCAAGGGGCAGTGTTTTTAATTTGAGAGGCCAAAGTGCATCACCATCAACAGTTAAACGGTTAAATCTAAAGGGTTGCCGTAGTAAAGTTGTTTTGAAGTATGAGAGGACTGGCAATGAATAATTAGTTTGGAAAATAATTACAACAAGTTAACAGTTAAATTTCAAGGGTTGCTGTACTAAAGTTATTTACTAAACTTACAGTTCACATTAAAACAGTTTTTGCGAATTAATTTAAATTTCTAGAACATTTTAATACAACCGTCTTTAAAATTAAACGCTTTTTTATTCGCAAATTTAAAATTTTATTATTTTCCTTTTTTTTTTTTTGTTCTGCTAATTTTTGTTTAGGTTCCATTATTATTCCACTTAAGTTTCCATTTATTGTTCCCATTTGTTTTAATTTGTTATTTATTTAGTTTGGCTAGCAACATCATTAAATAATCACCATTTTTTAATAGCCTACGCACGCTTACAGATCATCTATTAAGGAAAAAAGTCTATAAAAATTTAGTTTTTCTTAAATGGTCAAGAGAATTCAAATTATTACAGCAAAAAAACAAAAAACAAAAAAAAAAGAATTGTCATCCATTCATTTCCTTTAAATAAAAATTCTGTAACCATAGGCCTATTCTGTCCCCCCGTACATGAGGAATTTTTTATTATCCAACATTGCAGCCGGTCCCAGTCCCAACATCATCATTGTTGTTGTCGTCTATTAAGATAAGAAAATTTAAATATTTTTTTTATTATAATATTCCATATTGTTGTTGTTGTTAATGTGTCTCTATGTAGACGCTAAAGATGAATGAATGAATTTTTATTATCATACATTCGTACTCCTTCGCCCATTACTATTCACTTTCAGGCAATTAATTTCACTATGTGCTGTTGTGCATTAGCACTAGTTACTGCGTATTTTTAATTTTTATTTTTTTAGCCTAAAGCTTCCCGATAAGGCATAAATAATGGCAGCACCACAAAAAAATCTGATAAGCTGGAGTGCAATTTAGAAATTTTTTTATGCTCATCAGCTAAAATTACAATAAAAACGCGTGATCGCAATAAAAGTAGAAAAAATAAATAAAATGCAATGAAGATGTCGTTGCATTTGACATCAATTCGTATGCAAAAAATAATGCTGCCGAACAGTGGGCCTGCGCACTCAAATATTTGCGGATAAATTGCTTAAAAGAGTTATTACTACTGATGACATATGGTTGACCCCCCTTAAGAAGTCTTGAGAACTTAGTTTGATACCGTTACGAATTTCGCCAATAAGGTAACGCGTTCCAGCATTTAAGGGTACTTACTTACTTAATAAAACTAACATTTTAGTGAGGATTACCACCTAGCTTCTTGCGCCACTCATTTTGTTTATGTTAATTTTATCCAGGCGTGGCGATTTAAAGTCGACTCTGAACTACAGACTTTTGAAAAACTTTTCATGACAATATTTATTTACTCCAAGATATTTTGTTGGAACATTGCTGAGAGGAAGTCGCCGTGGTCTAGTAGGTAGTGTGTTGGCTTATTAGACGCAAAAGCCTGGGTTCGAGCCCCAGGCCAGGCATCAAAGACAAAATACAAAAAGTATTTCTACGGCGACTTCCTCTCAGTAGACTTCTGGCAAAAAATCTGAGAGTAAATAAAAATTGCCATGAAAAGTTTCTCAATAAATAAAAATCTGTAGTTCGGAGTCGACTTTAAACTGTAGGCCCCACCACTCATGTATAAAATTAACACACACAACATAAGTGGTGTGAGAAAGTAGGACGTTGTATAATGGCTCAATTCGACCTCCGGGTACTGTACTTGTCTTAATTGACAAGTACACGTCCTCTAACCTAACCTAACCTAACCTTGCTGAGAGGAAGTTGCTGATAGAAATATTTTTTTCATACTTCGTTATGTTCGAGATGTCTAAGCTGGGGTTTAAACCATCGGCTTTCGTCTTAAAAGCTAGCACTTTAGGCTAAGGCTAGAAGTCGCCGTAGTCTTGTAGTTACTGTGTTGGCTACTTACTGTACGTAGGTTTCGCCACATATGGATTAAATTAACACACACAACCTATGTGATGCGAAAAACTAGGTCGTAATCCTGACTGAAGGCTTGTAATAATCAATTAAGTAAGAACTAGCCTAAGGCGACTAAATTGGCATTGCTGTAGCCATGATTTTCTTTGGGGTCTTACCGCTTCTATTGAAATATTCTTATCGTACCTATAATACAATGTATAGCCTTACTTAATCCATTTCGATTTATTTCTTAATTTCTTTATACTCATTATGTATGAATACGTGCCATTTGGAACATTATCCCATAGATTACAGGAAAACAAACAATGAGAAACAACTGTTAAAAGAAAAAAAATTGTTTCCATTGAAAAAAAACTTAATTTCAGTGATTGATACATGAACACGGGACCCAACAGGTATGATTTCTAAAGAAAAAAAAATTGAATAAAAAAACATAAAAAAATCAAATACTCATAAACAAATTCCGCGTACAAAATACTCCACTAAACATACAATAAAAATATTTTTTTCTTTCGATTTTATTTTATTGTAGTATTGTTAGCATTAGCGTCTAAATAAAAGTTTGTTAACCTAATTCTGCTTCTTCTTTTTTTTTTTTTGTAAATGATTCATCGATAGACATGAGTTGGTAAATATTCAAATTTTTTTTTTTGCCAAAATTTCAATTCCAATTTCATTCAAATATGTGTTGAATTTCGCAACTAGAGACCAAATTTTGATGAATTTTTTTTCATGCAGTTCTAGGGTAGTGGTACGAGAATAACAAACGATTGATACCTTAATTGGTTTTTTCTTCTTTGAGATCAAAGTTTAAAATTAAAATTGGCAATAAAAATTTAAATATGTATGTTCGCTTGCTTAAAGGCATTTATTTATTATTTTTGATTAGTTTTTGCTTAAAATAAAACAAATTTAAACTGATTTTTACCGCTGTAATTACAAAAAAGAAGTGGCACTCAATGGCACTGCATACTTATGACAATTTTCGGGTGTTAACCCTTACCCGACGGGTGACATGTAAAGGGTGTTTTTTATAGAGGTATAGAACTTTAAGTTGGCATTACTTTTCAAGATGGCGACCGATTTAACAGCTGTCAAGTGATTTATTCTCAGTTTGGTTTGGCAATTCATCATGAATAGACTCACGCCTGAACAACGCTTGCAAATAGTGCAATTTTATTTCGAAAATAATGGTTCTGTGCGGAAAACGTATCGCGCACTACGTCCATTTTATCGTCGACAAAATCGTCCATCAGAGCAGTTAATGCGATTAACCATGGAACGTTTTCGCACCACGTTTACTCTTATTGATAACTCGCTTCCCCAGAGACGCTGTACGGTGCGTACAAAAGAAGCTATTGCTGCTGTAGAGCATAGCATTGAGGAAGACCCGAGCCAAACGATCATCAAGTAAGGCGTAGATTCGTCGAATGGGCCCAAAACGAGATTACCGTTGTTCCCGATTTTCATAAGCGAATTTTGTTTAGCGATGAAGCGCCCTTCTGGTTGAATGGCTACGTCAACAAACAAAACTGCCGCGTTTGAAGTGAAGGTAATCCTCAAGTGTATGTGGAAACACCTTTGCATTCAGAAAAACTGACTGTTTATAGGCTGGTGGAATCATTGGTCCGTACTTTTTCAAAAACGATGGTGGCCAGAACGTTACAGTCAATGGTGATCGGTATAGAGCCATGATTACTAACTTTTTCATTCCTGAATTGAATAACCATGATGTCCAGGAGATGTGGTTTCAACAAGACGGCCTAACATGTCACACAGCTCGTGCCACAATAGATTTATTGAAAGACACGTTTGGTGACCGCCTAATTTCACGTTTTGGACCTGTGAATTGGCCTCCAAGATCTTGTGATTTAACACCGCTAGACTACTTTCTGTGGGGCTATGTAAAGTCATTGGTCTATGCGGTAAAGCCACAAACGCTTGACCATTTGGAAGACAACATTCGCCGTATTATTGCCGATATACGGCCACAAATGTTGGAAAAAGTCATCGAAAATTGGACGTCCAGATTGGACTACATCCGCGCCAGCCGTGGCGGTCATATGCCAGAAATCATATTTAAAATGTAATGCCACAAGATTATCTTTCGGATAAATAAAATTCATGTCAATCGAATAATCCATCGTTGGTTTATTGCAACTTAAAGTTCTATACCTCTATAACAAGCACCCTTTATATACGGCAGTCACTTGTTGGATCACAGCGTCTGACTGTCGTATTTACACGATGGTCATTCATTTGTTTAACCTGTGTTTTCACGAACAAAGACGACAATGTCTAATGGTTGCAAAGTGTAGTTCAGTTGCGCTGTTGCGAAAGGGTTAATAGTTCAGTTACGAAAATTATTTTTGCTCAATCACTCGTATTAAAGGCAAGTTTAACAAAAAAAAAAAATTTGTTTCGAAAATATGTCGAGTCACTTTTGGGATCAGCGATACATTTATGCGGCATAACTTTTAAATTCTAAAGATATTTACGAGTACATACTTCAGGTACCTAATGGCACCGGTGGCATATTCATTAAAAATATAACGAAACTTTGTTCTTTTTTATTGATAAGAAAAATAGGCTTACAGTTCAAAACAGTGTTTAAAATCATTTTTTTTAATATTTGCGATTAGTGGTATGAGCACTTATTTAATTTGTCATTACAACTCTTTAAGTCAGGATTGCAACCTAGTTTCTCACATTACTTATGCTGTGTGTGTTAATTTTATCCATGAGTGGCGAGTCCTACAGTTTAAAGTCGATTCTGAGAACTTTTGTGGGGAATTTTCTTTTCTCTCAGAGATTTTGCCAGAAGACTGCTAAGAGGAAGACGGGCTTGTAACGCGTGATTTTTTAACAATTATCTTTTTGGCAACACTGGTTTAAACAGCTCACGCACGTTTCGTGTTTTGTTTCACTGTCAAACATCTTCACTTTGGTCTATAATTTAACCATGAATCGTCTTACAAACGCACAACGCTTGCAAATCATTGAATTTTATTATCAAAATGCTTGCTCTGTTAAGAAACTTCTTTATCGAAAAATTGTGTTCAGCGACGAAGCTCATTTTTGGCTCAATGGATGCGTAAATAAGCAGAATTGTCGATTTTGGAGTGAAGATCAGCCAGAAGCATTGCAAAAGCTACCAATGCATCCAGAAAAAGTCACAGTTTGGTGCGGTTTATGGGCTGGTGGCATCATTGGACCGTACTGTGAATGGTGAGCGCTACCGTGAGATGATACCCAACTTTTTTTTGCCCAAAATGCAAGAGCTTGACTTGCATGACATGTGGTTTCAACAAGACGATGCAACATGCCACACACCACTCGTAACAATGGACTTATTGAGAGGCGAGTTCGGTGTACATTTTATTTCATGTTCGGGACCGGTCAATTGGCCTGTACGCCTTTAGACTATTTTTTGTGGGGCTATGTTAAAGCTCATGTCTATACAGACAAGCCCGCTTCAATTGACGCATTGGAAGACAACATTGAAGCATTTATTCGTGAGATACCGGCCGAAATTTTGGAAAGACTATGCCAAAATTGGACTAAGCGGATGGGTCATTTGAGGCGCAGTCGCGGTCAGCATTTGCATGAAATAATCTTCAAACATTAAATTGTATGGACCGTACTATAAAGATTTCATGCATTTTTCTGAATTTTATGTTTTTTTTTTTTTGAAAAATTTTCCTATAGCTCTTGAAAAATCACCCATTATTTAATAAGCCAACATGCTACCTTCTAGAGTACGGCGCCTTCATAGTTATATGCCGAGCATTATTTTGCAGGAGATGGAAGAACGTGGGCTTCTACTATGCATATTATAATGTGGTTGATCTCTAAGGGATGTACATTGGGAGTAAAAATGGCTTTATCAGAAGCTCAGTGGACCATACGTGGCCTAAGTGTGTCTATTCTCTTGAGTTGACAGCCACTTCTACCTTCTACCCACCTACTTTTACCTTTGCAGTGAAACGTGTTCCATACAGTGCAACGATTGATTATCTGTTGAGCAGGAGGTTAAAAGACACGCATATGACCGTCTTATTTTCACCCACAGCGTCTATCGAATAGAATCGTGTTTAAATTATGGTGAGCCGGCTTAAAGCATCTTCTGAAGTAGGATTTTAAATTCTAAGATTCTTCTCTTTTATGCTACTTTAAACCGTAAGCTATTACCAGGAGCAAAAGGGTACCACCTTTTAATTTTAAAAAAGAAGCAGAAAAAATGTTTCAAAACTTTGTTTTTAAAAATTTTAAAACGTTTCATGCATTTTTTGTTTGTTTGTTTGTTTAATTTTGTTCCCACATTTAAAATTGGTTTAGACGCGACTGGATTTGTAAATTCAAACTGAAAATTTAACACTTTTTCGCGAGAATCCCAATGGAAGGGGGCTTTTTACTTGAACAGAATAAGAATGTTTTTTATTTGTAATCCGTATTTGAATAAGAATTTCGCCTTCATTATGCATGAGTGTCAGGTAGACGTCACAATTCATTCCTTGTCTGCCAAATATTCGGGGATTTTGGACAAAAACAATTTGATTTACAGAAATTAAAAGCAAAAAAGAAAAATACAAAAAAAGTATAAAAACAAAAACAATTTGATTAACAACATTTTATTTATTTTGACTTCTCTTGCGCTGCCAGCAGCAGCATGTGATGATGACGTCGAAATGTGTTTTTTTCAACAGCGTAATAATTTATAAAATAAATACAAAATAAAAATTGTTTTTGTTTTTAATTTCTTAAAAACATTCTTGCTGCTGGGAAATTTAAAAAGAAAAGGGGGGAATTTATAAAATTAAAATTTAATTTCAGAATTCATTTGAAAGTGATTATAAATACTACTCTTCTCAGTTGCTATCATGTACGAAAGAAAAGAAAATCCCATCAGTAATTTTCATGAGATTTTTTCTTGGTGCTGTGATGCACCAAATGACTACCATATACATATACACGGTACCCGCCGCGAAATGGTTAACTATCATAAATGGCAGTATGGTCACCGTAGTCTAGTAGGTAGCGTGTTGGCTTGTTAGGCAAAAGAGCTCTTGGTTACAACTCTAGCTCAGAGATTTCAAACAAATGGAAATATGAAAAAAAATATTTCTCTCGGCGACTTCCTGCCAACAGTCTTCTGGCAAAAAGTTCTGAGAATAAATATCTGATGTTCGGAGTCGACATTAAACAATAGATCCCGCCACTCATGGAGAAAATTAACACACACACAACATGAGTGGTGTGAGAAGCTAGGTTATGATCCTGACTGAATGTGCTAATTACGTAAGTAAGTAATTATAAGTGGTATATAATGGGTGATTTTTTAAGAGCTATAGGAAATTTTTTCAAAAAAAATAAAAAAACATAAAATTCAGAAAAATGCATGAAATCTTTATTTGAATCGATAGTACGGTCCATATAATTTAATGTTTGAAGATTATTTCATGCAAATGTTGACCGCGACTGCGCCTCAAATGGTCCATCCGATTAGTCCAATTTTGGCATACTCTTTCCAACATTTCGACCGGTATCTCACGAATAAATGCTTCAATGTTGTCTTCCAATGCGTCAACTGAAGCGGGCTTGTCTGTATAGACATGAGCTTTACCATAGCCCCACAAAAAATAGACTAAAGGCGTTAAATCGCACGAGCTAGGCGGCCAATTGACCGGTCCCGAACATGAAATAAAATGTTCACTGAACTCGCCTCTCAATAAGTCCATTGTTAGGCGTGCTGTGTGGCATGTTGCATTGTCTTGTTGAAACCACATGTCATGCAAGTCAAGCTCTTGCATTTTGGGCAAAAAAAAGTTGGATATCATCTCACGGTAGCGCTCACCATTCACAGTTACGTTACGATTCGCAGCATCTTTGAAGAAGTACGGTCCAATGATGCCACCAGCCCATAAACCGCACCAAACTGTGACTTTTTCTGGATGCATTGGTAGCTTTTGCAATGCTTCTGGCTGATCTTCACTCAAAAATCGACAATTCTGCTTATTTACGCACCCATTGAGCCAAAAATGAGCTTCGTCGCTGAACACAATTTTTCGATAAATAAGTTTCTTAACAGAGCACGCATTTTGATAATAAAATTCAATGATTTGCAAGCGTTGTTCGTTTGTAAGACGATTCATGGTTAAATTATAGACCAAACTGAAGATGTTTGACAGTGAAACAAAACACGAAACGTGCGTGTGCTGTTTAAACCAGTGTTGCCAAAAAGATGTATTTATTAAGGGTTTTGATATTAAACTTTCTAGAAGTCGCCGTAGTCTAGTAGGTAGTGTATTGGCTTTTTAGAAGTAAGGCCACGTTTCAAACCCCAGGTCAGACATCAAAACGAAATATGAAAAAAATATTTCTTCGGCGACTTCCTCTCAGCAGATTTCTGGCAAAAATGCTGAGAGTAAATAAAATCGAGAAGTTTTACAAAAATCTGTCGTTCGGAGTCAACTTTAAACTAAAGGTCCCGCCACTCATGTATAAAATTAACACACACAACATGAGTGGTGTGAGAAGCTAGGACGTAATCCTGACTGAAGGGTTATAATGGCCAATTATGTATGTAAAGGCTGCCTGACCTGTCTGCAGTGTTTTCCAAGCAGAGGTCATGACAATTTTGAAAGCGGCATAATGCTTGTTGAGTGAAAGGATTTTCCCTGAATTTTTCTTGAATTATTCAGACAGCCAGGCTGCAATTAAGTCCCTAGGTTAGGTTAGGTTAGAGGACGAATTGACCCATTGTACAATGTCCTAGTTTCTCACACCACTTATGTTGTGTGTGTTAATTTTATACATGAGTGGTGGGACCTACAGTTTAAGCCGACTCCGAACAACAGATTTTTATTTATTGAGAAACTTTTCATGGCAATTTTTATTTCTCTCAGAGTTTTTGCCAGAAATCTACTGAGAGGAAGTCGCCGAAAAAATACTTTTTGTATTTTGTCTTTGATGTCTGGCCTGCGGCTCGAACCCAGGCTTTTGCGTCTAATAAGCCAACACACTACCTACTAGACTACGGCGACTTCAATTAAGTGCCTAACGAAGGAAATTTCAACGTCCGTCCTTGTGCATGAATAACGAGGATTTCTCTGTGAAAATTTCATTCAAAGGCAGCTGTTATAAGGGGTTCGAGAGTAGCGACTGTTTAAAAGGTTAGTTACATGGAATGCAGCTGTATTACAAAGTTGCAGACATAGATGGGGCATTGGGCTATATGTGCTTAAATTCCATGGCTATTTTAAGTCCAGAATCAAATTGAAATACTTGCCACTATCGATCTGTTGCAACTACATTACGCCAACGGCAGGCAGTGCAGCATTTAAAATCTTTTTTTCTTTTTTGGGTTCAGAGAATTTCCATAATTTTGTTTGTAAAATTAACTTTTTTTAATAACGCGATTTCGTGTGAATAATTTTGTTTTTGTTTTGCAAATCATGTGAATCCAGATTATTCTTTAAGAATGAAAATTAAAAGTGGCTTTTTTCTTGTTGTTATTTTTCCGTTTATTTTTATTGATTCTGGGATGACGTCGCAATTGTTGATCAATCGTGAGAGCACAGTGGAAAAAATTAAAAAACAATATTGAAAATAAAATTTCCAGCATGTTGCTCAAGGAACTGCCAATTATTATTTTTAGATATTCAATCAAAAAACCTAAAAATACAAGAAAAGTCGCGGTCCTTTAAGTGCAATTATAATTTATTTTTTTTTAAATTATAAAAAAAACACAGTACTTTTTCAGGCAAATATCGTTGTAGTAAAGTTTAGTTTGTCCAGCCAATGATCAACTTTGATTGGGAAATGACAAAACCCAAGAAACCCATCCTCATGATACCAGAGTGGAACAAAAGGTCGCAACAAAATTATTTCATCCACTCGTCTGCTGCCTCGAATTCAATTCAATGACCATTTCTGCTGCATCATAATCGTGTAGCTCAGTTTCAATCGAAGTACCTATGTACTGTAACTAGGATTGCCAGATTCCGATTCGCAAAAAGCTGGGCATTGGGTTTTAAAGAGCTGGACAAAACAAAAAAAGCTGAACATACAATATACTGAGAAAATGTTAATTTTGGTTTTGTGTAAATAATTTTTATTAAAATATCAATTTCAACTAGTGCTTATTTCGTGAATGGTAACACTTAGCTCATGTCTGATTTGACAGATAATTAGTTTTATCCTTCTGCTGAACGAATATGGTTGTGTATACGCGTTTTCGCTTCGCTAAGTGGGCCTGCGATCGACTTACAGAAGATGCCGATTTTGGCAAAAAAAAATCATCTTTTCAGATGAAGTTCATTTTGATCTTGGCGGGTATGTGAACAAGCAAAATTGTCGCATTTGGGGCACAGAAAACACGCACGCATACATTGAAAAGCCGACGCACCCAAAACGAGTCACTGTTTGGTGCGGATTTCGGTCCAGAGGCATAATTGGGCCATTTTTCTTCGAAAATGAGCAAGGAGTGGCCGTTACAGTCAATGCCGATTGTTATCGGGCCATGTTGAATGAATTTTTTTTTTCACAAAAATTGAAGAGGAGGATATTGGCAACATTTGGTTGGCGCTTCATGCCGCACAGCCGAAGCTACACTCGATGTTTTGCGCCCTGTTTTTGAATATATCATTATTAGCCGTAGAGCTGATGTCGTTTTGTCACCTCGGAGTTGCGACTTGACACCGTTGAACTATTATTTGTGGGGTGCCGTCAAAGATAAGTGTTACGCCGACAAGCCAGAGACAATTGACGCTTTAAAGGACAATATTCATGATGCCATTGGTGAAATACAGCTGCACACAATCGATAATGTGCTTAAAGATTGGACAGATCGTGTAGGCTACTGCATGACCAGCCGAGGCAGCCATTTGAATGAAATTATTTTCCATTATTAACCGGAAGGATTATACTTTCAAATAAAGAAATTTGAGAAAATATTCAGTAGTTTTTTTTAAAGTATTTTCATTTACTAGTTTGTACTTTGGTAAAAAAAAATATAAAGTTTGTAATAAGTTAATGATTTGACAAAAATAACATGAAAATTATTGCCCAAGTTATTGCAGTGTAATAAAAAATTTCTATTTAGCTGGACAAATTAAATTTTAGCTTGAAACTGGGCAAGCATCAAAAAAACTGGACAATCCAGCCAAGTCCAGCCAGGCTGGCAACCCTAACTGTAACATGTTAGCCATCGTACCGGCTCTGGCCAGCTCATCAGCCCCACGTTCGTTAGAGACTGGCTGTCCAAGTAAATCAAGAAATGTTCAGGAAAAATTCTTCCATCACCATGCAGAAGACATTAATAAATAACGAAATAATATTTCTTTTGAAAAATAAAAAATCATCACATTTTTAAAGGTCACATCTTTGACCATATTTTTTCAACCTAATTTTGACCATAAGAATCGCAATTAAAAGTAAATTAAATTGTTTTATACTTCATTAGCATTAGCAGCAGTAGCCAGTGAGTGGCGTGATTCAATTCTAAGAATCTCAACAATTTCGTTGCATTTATCGAATGTTTTTCACTATTTTTTGAAAATATTTGAACGGCACATGCCGGATGTTGGTACTTTTATTACCACTGGTACTTAGATTTACTGCATGTTTTGTCGTTTCTGAAAATTTTGTTTTGCAGACGCTTAGCCAGCGGATTAATTATTTATTCGTCATGTTACAAGTGTTGTTTCGTTGTTTTTCTTTTTTACTTCCTTGTCATTGTCATTGGATTTAAAGAAAATTTTCAAACAACGCATCGTTTATATCGATAGGGTGGGAAAATCATTTTAGAATGGGGATGAATTTTTTTTATTTGTGGATAAAATATTTGCGTATTTATTTATTAATATTCCTTAAAGTACAGTTTTTTCCTGCCTGGGAGTAGTCTGTATCTTCTTTTTTGGAATTGATAGGCTTTACTCAATCTGCAAGGCTAAGGCTAAGGTATCACTGTCATTGTCATTGGATTTAAACAAAATTTTCAAACAACACATTGTTTATATCGATAGGGTGGGAAAATCATTTTAGAATGAGGGTTAATCCCATATACGAGGTTTTTTGTTAAAAGAACAATTTTGGATGCATTTTTTTTATTTGTGGATAAAATATTTGCGTATTTATTCAGAAGTCGCCGTAGTCTAGTAGGTAGTGTGTTGGCTTATTAGACGTAAAGCCAGGGTTCGAGCCCCAGGTCAGACATAGAACGAAAATATGAAATTATTTCTTTGACGACTTCCTCTCAGCAGAATTCTGGCAAAAACTCTGAGAGTAAATAAAATTGCCATGAAAAGTTTCTCAAAAATCTGTCGTTCGGAGTCGACTTTAAACTATAGGTCCAGCCACTCATGTATAAAATTAACACACACGACATGAGTGGTGTGAGAAGCTAGGCCATAATCCTGACTGAAGGGTTGTAATGGCCAATTATGTATGTATGTATTTATTCATTAATATTCCTTAAAGTACAGTTTTTTCCTGCCTGGGAGTAGTAATCTGTATCTTCTTTTTTTGGAATCCATAGCCATTACTCAATCTGTAAGGCTAAGACTAAGGTATCACTGCCAGGCTGAATAGCCATCTCTATCCCTAGTCTACCTACAAAATTACTATGGCTTGTCAAATTACTGAATTTCTAAATAAAAAATTCCCTAAAAACTAAATTTAAATTTGGCTTAAATCTTAAATTTTTTTATTTTTTGTCTAACAAGTTCAAGTTTCTTTGTCAATTTGGTATTTTGCTTTCAGAATTAGGGTTTAATTTGTTTCTAGAAAAGTAGCTGTTTAGTGAAATACCGGGTTGTTTGATTACCCTTAAAAGAGGAAGAAAATGATGTAAATTAATGCCTAAATGAAGGCACGTAAAGGGTGTTTTTTTATAGAGGTATAGAACTTTAAGTTGCAATAAAACAACGATGGATTGATGATTCGATTGACATGAATTTTATTTATCCGAAAGATAATCTTGTGGCATTACATTTTAAATATGATTTCTGGCATATGACCGCCACGGCTGGCGCGGATGTAGTCCAATCTGGACGTCCAATTTTCGATGACTTTTTCCAACATTTGTGGCCGTATATCGGCAATAATACGGCGAATGTTGTCTTCCAAATGGTCAAGCGTTTGTGGCTTTACCGCATAGACCAATGACTTTACATAGCCCCACAGAAAGTAGTCTAGCGTTGTTAAATCACAAGATCTTGGAGGCCAATTCACAGGTCCAAAACGTGAAATTAGGCGGTCACCAAACGTGTCTTTCAATAAATCTATTGTGGCACGAGCTGTGTGACATGTTGCGCCGTCTTGTTGAAACCACATCTCCTGGACATCATGGTTATTCAATTCAGGAATGAAAAAGTTTGTAATCATGGCTTTATACCGATCACCATTGACTGTAACGTTCTGGCCACCATCGTTTTTGAAAAAGTACGGACCAATGATTCCACCAGCCCATAAAGCGCACCAAACAGTCCGTTTTTCTGGATGTAACGGTGTTTCCACATACACTTGAGGATTACCTTCACTCCAAATGCGGCAGTTTTGTTTGTTGACGTATCCATTCAACCAGAAGTGCGCTTCATCGCTAAACAAAATTCGCTTATGAAAATCGGGAACAACGGTAATCTCGTTTTGGGCCCATTCGACGAATCTACCTTACTCTTCCATTAAGTGGATGGACACAGATCCAATTCCTGTGCTCGATGGCGGATGTACTCATTCGGGTCTTCCTCAATGCTACGCTCTACAGCAGCAATAGCTTCTTCTGTACGCACCGTACAGCGTCTCTGGGGATGCGAGTTATAAATAAGAGTAAACGTGGTGCGAAAACGTTCCATGGTTAATCGAATTAACTGCTCTGATGGACGATTTTGTCGACGATAAAATGGACGTAGTGCGCGAAGAACCATTATTTTCTAAATAAAATTGCACTATTTGCAAGCGTTGTTCAGGCGTGAGTCTACTCATGGTGAATTGCCAAACCAAACTGAGAATAAATCACTTGACAGCTGTTAAATCGGTCGCCATCTTGAAAAGTAATGCCAACTTAAAGTTCTATACCTCAATAAAAAACACCCTTTACTATTATTTCACCAATCAAATGTATTTCATCTATCAAATAAAAAAAGAATACTTAATTAATCAAATTTCTAAAAATAACAAAACTTCATAGAAAAACTAACGCTTCCAAAGAATACAATTTCAAAAGGTAACGTAAAAAAACGTTCATAAATAAAATTAAGCGCCACCAAACAAAATTGTTTGAAAATGTAAACAGACAATAATGATTCATTTAAGGGAATTCCCTAAATCCGTTAAATAGCAACAAAAACCGGCAAAAGAAACTCGATTAAAATTGTTGTTAACTTCACAGGCAGGCACCAAGCATTGAGTGAATGAACGAACGTGTTGGTAATCAACAAATGTGATGTTTTTATTTTGAATGATAATGACATTATGTACGTATGTATCAAGTGTAAGTGTGTGTGTGTGTGTGTGTTTAGTAATGAATGTATGTGCTTCTGCTAGCTAAAGTGTTAATTTCATGTATGAAGTTTTATTAACCAAAATGAAGTTTTTATTGGCAATTTAAATAGAGTGTGCTCCAAACACTAAACACCACACTCCACAATACGAATTAAACCGCCTACTCGTTTAAAGCATAAGAGCAAATAGTATACTTTAGTTATGGCTGAAAATGTTGTAAATTAAAGAGTGGGTTTACAATTAGCAACGCACGAAATTACTATTAAAAACAAATACTGAGACACACCTCCTCATAACATCAGGGGGTTTATGTACATATATTGTCCCCACACAACAAATGACACGCTCTCTCTCCCCTTTTTCTTTAATTATTGCTGAATTACAAACCTTCTTATGCTCTTGAGCTGTAATCGATTTATGTTCTGATCTCATTGTCTCAAATGCTGTAAATCTCTCCTTTTTTTTTTCTGCTCAAATTTTACAACACAACACAACACTGTTTATGTTTATGTTCTCACTTTTGTAAACCTCTGTTATATGAATGTGTTTACATTTCCAATGGTTTACAATAAATAGCAAGAGCAGCACACTGTTTACAGTATTTTGTTTTTCTTTTTTTTCATCGTTATTGTTATGTACTATACATGCAAGAGTTTGTTTGTGTTGTGTTGTTGTGTGTGCTGGCTTTATGGTTTAATTGGATTAAATTGCAATAGCAACAGGCATTGTAAATTTCAATTGTTTACGTTTCCAATTCATTTACTGTATGAGAATATCTTCGTTGGTTTTATTTTTTTTTTGAGTCCACCAAACAGAGCGAACAACAGCGAGAGTAAGAGCAAGAGAGAACAAAGGTGAATTTTGGCCTACGTGACTGGATTGATTTCAGTGATGTCTGGGCTCTACTCTGTGTGGAATTATAATCGGATTCGTCTTGTACGAAGCCAAAGTTGTTTTACATCTCGTGCGTTCAAGTGTTTCGGTTTTTTTTTTATTTCTTTCTTGTTTTAATGTTTACTGTTGTTTATATGGGGTGTTGGATAAATATCTTTTTTTGTTTTCAGTATAAAAAAAACAGACATTCTAATGAATGTGTTCATCCATCATGTGACATTAATTGTTGCAGTGTGTTATGAGTGAATGAGTGAGTGTAATGAACTCAATGAGGAAATCAATTTAAAAAAATAAGTTTTTATATGGATTAAAAAATAATACAATAGTTTACACAAAACGCTGGTGATAAAAATTTATTTTAATTATGTTTCCAGGTCAATACAAATTACAAAAGCTCATTTGTTTCTCCACGTTATTGAGTAAGAATAAAGGTTTTGAAATAAATTTTATGAGATATTATTTTGCAAAATAAAATAATTCAAATAGAAATTTAATCAAGTCGTAACATTTAAAATCTATGGTTAAAGATTTACTAGTTGATGATTAGCAAGTCTATCATAAACTGCAACAAAATACGTAAGTATGTTCGTATGATGCTCTGGAAGTTTCAGACTAGACAGTATCGATGGGTGTGGACTGACGATAGAACGTCCCGGCCTCACTCTAACCCACCCTCACCCGACCGCGGAGGGATCGTCCCCATTACGTAGGAACACGTACACACTACAGTCCGGACTGTAGCGGGTAAGGGAAAAGTAATGGCTAAGAGAACATAAATCAGCTACAGAACTTAATCACAAGCTGAATAAAGTAACAATAAACAGGAACTACCTATGACAAGAACGAAAATACATTTTTATATAATAATTTACAAATTAATGCCAGCATATAAGCTACGTTTTATATTACAAACACTACAATTAAAATCATAATCTACGAAAAGGAAAAGTACATCCATAGTTCGTTCTATAAAAATCTAAAGAAAGAGGACGATAGTGCCGTGAAAATCTTGCTGGAATACTGAAATTCAGGTTACAAAGCAAAAACTCAGAATCGATATCACCTTTAACCAGATTAAAAACAAAACAAATCCCTAAAACAGCCCTTCTACGTCCTAAAGTTGGAAGTTTTATCAAACCTAATCTAGCCTCATATGACGGAAACCCATTGGCACAATCCCATCCTAAGCCACGTAAACAGAATAATAAAAACTGCTTCTGCACAGACTCTATTGAATCACTGTGACAACGATAGTATGGATTCCAAATAATAGACGCATACTCCAAAATAGGTCTTACAAGTGAAATGTATAGCAGTCTTGTTATATAAGGATCAATGAATTCCCTAGCTCATCTTTTCACAAAACCAAGAACAGCCCGAACCTTGCCAATCATCATACTAATATGATCAATAAAAGACAGTTTCATATCCAATAATATTCCCAAATCAAGAAATGTAGTCACAGTTTCCATGCATTTACATTTTCTCAAGTTAAGATCCATTAAATTAATTCTGCACCAAGTTACAAACAAATCAATATTTCGCTGAAGAACAGTCTGACCATGATCATCATCAAAAGCATGAAATAAGAAAATTACAATCAGAAATAGCACAAGGAAGATCATTAAGAAACAATAAAAACAGTAAAGGACCCAAATGGCTACCCTGCGGAACACCAGATGTATTTTGAATGATCACAATTTCTGTCGTAATAGCAAAAATTGGTAGCTAGTAGGAGATCGTAGGCTTGCAATTAAGGGTCTGATCATAGAAAATTCGGCAATACCACCAAACATTTCTAATACCATTTGCGCCGGCTTTTAGTTAACGTTATAGTTGGTGGTCATTTTATTACTACTAACTGCAGTATTTCTGGAGAGGAAGAAATGGTAAAGTGTTAATAAGAAAGGCTCCTGAGCCTGGTGAGGAAGCGTTTAAGGATGCTGTGATTTTTATCGGGGCATAGTGCTACAAAGGCGAGAACTGGGCGAGCTTTGTGGGCTTCTCACGCCTCCCCTTTTGTGTGTGTTTTAATTTTATCCATGGCGGGACCTACAGTCCGGTCTACAGATTTTTGAGAAACTTTTCCTGGCAATTTTATTTATTCTCATAGACTGCACAGATTTTTAATTCATTTCCATAATTATGAATCAATTATGATTGCACACGATTACAGTTCTGGTGCGAATATAAAATAAATTTTTGGGCTGTATTAATTTATGTTATTATTTGGACACTTGCAAATTATAATATTTTGTACATTGTTTTGCGCCATTGTTGTTGTTTTATTTTAATACAACCGTTTATGTGTCCGGTAAATAAGGCTTGAATGCTTGCTGCTGCCTTCTCTGATATCATCAGCATCACAGCCAACAACAAAAGACAATATTTGGGACAAATTTAATGCTCATACATCACACATCACATTACATACTCTTTACCCTTTATCATCACCACCATCACCACTACCTATTAACATGTGAATATTATAAACACTGTATGCTGCTGCTCGCTCGCAAGTGGAAAAAAACGTTTATCGGTGAAATCTGTGAAGCCATCAATCATTTTAATTTTTCATTATATTATTATACACTTTATTGTATTATAAATAGTATGTAGTGAACTCTTTTCAGCTTACAAGAGCATCATCATACTATAATTTGTGTATGTATTTTAAAGGGTTATCCAATATTCGATTTCCAAAGTAAAGTTAAATAGACGATAATAATTTCCATGGAATTTTTTAATTTAAATAAAATAAATGCTTGCCCCTTGACATTCTGTAGGGAATAAGATGTGATTTAAATGACCATCTCTGGATTGGCTGCTGGTGTGGATCGTCGGTCGTGTTATGTGGCCCTTCGCATCGTTTTGGTGAAATCACATACAATTTATAATCTTCTGCTTTGAATTGAAGGTAACGGTTCTTCTAAGGCTGTTTTCGTAAAAATACTGCCCAACAACACAATCAGAGACCATGACGCACACTAAACAGTTACGTTATCAGGATACAATGGCTTTTCCACAATCACTTCTGAGTTTACCCAGCCACATATCCATTAATTTTGCTCGTTGAACTCAACTTCCAACTTTACACGCTCTCACGTATACATGGTCTGGGCCTTATTGCTCGAAAGATCAGTACTGGAAACTTGTTGCCCTAGCTCTCCATCAGCGTATTTATGGTCAGTCGGCTTTAATTGCCACGTGAGTTGTCAGGATTACATACTAACTTCCACACCATTTATGTTGTATGTGTGTGTTAATTTTATCCATGAGTGGTCGGAACGACAGTTAGGTTAGGTTAGGTTAGGTTAGAGGACGTGTACTTGTCAAGTACAGTACCCGGAGGTCGAATTGACCCATTGTACAACGTCCTAGTTTCTCACACCACTTATGTTGTGTGTGTTAATTGTATACATGAGTGGTGGGACCTACAGTTTAAAGTCCACTCCGAACGACAGATTTTTATTTATTGAGAAACTTTTCATGGCAATTTTTATTTACTCTCAGAGTTTTTGCCAGAAATCTGCTGAGAGGAAGTCGCCGTAGAAATACTTTTTGTATTTTGTCTTTGATGCCTGGCCTGGGGCTCGCACCCAGGCTTTTGCGTCTAATAAGCCAACACACTACCTACTAGACTACGGCGATTTCTAAAACGTACGACAGTTTCTTTTGAGAAACTTTTCATACCAATTTTAATTTACTCTCAGAGTTTTTACAAGAAGACTGCTGAAGTCTCCAAAGAAATATTTTTTCATATTTTATTTCGTTCGAGATGTCTGAGCTGGAGTTTGAACCATGAGTTCGCTTCTAATAGGCCAACACACTACCTACTAGGTACCTACGACGGCTTTATGTTTTATAATGCTTCCAGTTTCTTTATCATCTTGTTGCAGATATATTATAGAGACCAATAATCTGCCTGTAGTATTCAAAAAATGTTCTCGTTTAACTAATCACTTTTGTTCCATGTTTTGATTATTTTTGCTCTTCTTTCGATTGTTAAACGATTGCAAAGCTTTAAATGGTAAACTTCTTACTTACTTACTTACTTAATTAGCCATAACAACCCGTTTAACGGATTTCGGCCTGCCGCAACACATCCTTCCAGGCGCCTCTGCTTCTTGCGCGCCTACACCAGTTGGTCACACCAATCGATGACAGGGCTTCCTCGATTTGGTCCTTCCAACGGATACAAGGTCGTCCTCTTCGCCGACTTCCACATATTCCCGCATCAAATACTCGTCTCGACGGAGCATCCTCCTCCATTCGAACGACATGGCCGAGCCAGCGCAGCCGCTGGTTATTAATACGCTGTACAACGTCAATGTCGTTGAGGAGCTCATACAGCTCACTGTTGGATCGGATACGGAAATCATCGCCAACTCGCACTGGACCGAAGATCTTACGTAGGACTTTTCTCTCGAACACTTTCAAGGCCGCTGCATCAGTTCTTAATAGAGTGCATGCCTCTGCGCCATAAAGAAGCACGGGTAGGATGAGTGTCTTGTAGAGTGATAGTTTTGTCGAACGAGAGAGGTCTCTGCTACTCAATTGCCTATTGAGACCATAGTAGCACCTGTTGGCAAGAGTGATCCTGCGCTTGATCTCCAGACTGACATCATTTTTGGTGGTAACGGCGGAGCCAAGATAAATAAATTCCTTGACCGTTTCAAAAGTATAGTTATGGGCCGTAATCCTACTCTACTCTCTACTTGTCGATAACATATTGTACTTTGTTTTGCCCTCATTTACTGTCATACCCATCTTAGTAGACTCCCGTTCAATAGCACTAAAGACAGCAGTAACATCTCGCTCAATGTCGTCAGCGTATTCCATTAAAGGGAATCTGTTTTGTAAAATTGTGCCATTGCGTTGCACTCCCGCCTTTCGCAGAACACTCTCCATGACGAAGTTGAAGAGGTCGCATGTATCAAAAGGTTCGGCACGGTATCAAAAGGTTCGGAGAGGCCCATTCCTACCTTGACGGAGCTGCAGGAATTGTTCAACGTCATTCTGCATAGCCTTATCAGCTTCGCAGGTATACCGAGCTCAGACATTGCGGCAAAAACACGATCCCTGGGGCTATCGAAGGCAGCCTTATAGTCGACAAAAAGATGGTGTGTGTCTTTTCCAGGATTTGGCGTAGTGTGAAGATCTGGTCGATGGTGGACTTGCCAGGTCTGAAGCCGCACTGATAAGGTCCAATCAGTGTTTTGACGAGTGGCTTTAGTCGTTCACACAATACGCTTGTAAGAACCTTATATGCGATAGGGAGAAAGCTTATACCCCTGTAGTTGGCGCATATCGTAGGGTTTCCCTTTTGGTAAACCTCTTGCCATTCTTTATTTGTCAGTCTTGAAACCCCTAAATGGATAACCCACGATATTCATATCATATATGTTGTTAGTGATAATTTTTTTTTTGGAGGGAAAATATATTTGAAAAATGAAAAGAATTTTTTTATTGCTCTTGTTATTGTTTTGTTTTCATTCACAAGAGCAAACAAACTATTCCCTTGAATTATTTATAATTTTTTTTTCTCTATTGGCAAAAAATTCTGTTTCTATTGACTAAATTTGTTTATTTTCTTTTTATAATTAAAATGAATTTAATTTTCTATTTTTATTTCATCAGATTTTTATTTTCCTTTTTCTATTTTGTAATGCCTTCACCTATAATTTTATGTACGCAAATTACGTGTGAATTTTGTTACTAGCCAGAGTCTTTTATGTTTTTTTTTTTGTTATTGTTTTTGTTTTTATTATTGAAACTTATCATGGCATTTATTATGCACATAGAAGAAGTTTATCTTTAGAATTGTAAAAATTTAATGTTTTTTTTTTTAATTTTTTATTATCTTCTCTTTTTGTGTGAAGGATGTTGTTTTACTTCCAAAAAAGGAAAATTTCCATTGTTTTTATGGCAATAAATTCAATTCAATTAAGAGGCTACAATTTCATTGTTAAACAAAACAAAAACAAATGAAATTTGATTTATTTTTAACACTTTGAAATGTGTCGGTGGTCGGTATTTGTCAACCAAACTCTTGTTTTATTAATTAATTGAGTGTGCAAATTTCGTTTTATTTATTCGTTGAAGGCTGATGAAATATTATCACTTGGCTATTAATTCAAACTAATTGAGTTCTACATATACAGTGAACTCGCGATAACGTGAACTAATTTTTACCAAGGCAGTTCACATTTTCGAGTTTGTTCACGTTATCGAGTATCCAAATTTAAAACAAAAAATGACCCTATTTAATATGAAAAATGATATTTTAATAGGTAAAAATGCTAAACACTATTTTAAATAAATTTTTTTATTAATTAGTCAAGAACTCAGTAACCAAAAATTATGTTTTCAGTTTCAAATTTGTCAATTGAAATCCACCTCTTTAACAAAACATTGATGAAACCAGTCATAAAAAATGTTACATGTCATCCATATAGACTTGGAGAATTTGTAATTCACTGGACAAGTAAAGTTTTTGAAACTTTGTGGATTTTTAGATTTTCCTAATACCAGTAGATTAAGTTTGTGAGTCCCTCATTTGAACAGCCCATGAATGTTAATCGTGTTCTCCATCCTTGCATCTGGAGCACTTTTCTCCAATGATGCCACATATGTTTTATCTGGCAACTACTTCAAATATAGTGCGCATCCATTAGCATTATAAAGCTGATCTTCACAAATTTAGCTTTTAACTTTTCCTTAAATGGCGCAACAAGTGGCGGCTGCGCAGAAAGCTTTTCTCTGGAAATTTTAAGAAAGCGAACAGCAAGCCTTTGCTTAAATTTATGAAGCCATCCGTCACTGGCGTTACAACCACAATCATTTTCTTTAATTTGATCGTGAATTTCTTTGACTTTTAACATCAGTCCACTTAACGGCATTTGTTTGTTTCGCATGTGAAGAAACCACTTAATAAGATTTTTTCCATTCCTGGAAATTCAGATACACGTAATGGTTTACGCTTTCCAGTGCCATAAAGAGTATTATTTACACGATTATTAATTTCCCGTTTTTTCTTTTTAATGGAAGAAACAGTTGCTTTTGCAACTCCATATTTTCTTGCCAAGCCACTATAACCATTTTGCAATAACTCAAGAATATCCACTTCATCTTTTAAAGTTAACACTTTAGGCAACTAACAGGTCAAAGCATACATAAACCAGTACAATGAAAAAGAAGTTCAAACATAAGTAAACAAACAAATAAACTGTAGTTCGGGAATTTCCAATTTAAAAACACATTAAAAAAATAAAAAAGTGTTCACATTTTAGAGCTTTCAGATTTTGTTCACGTTTTAGAATACTCTGTGGAAAAATAAATTTGTTCACGTTTCTGAGACGTTCACACTTTCGAGTGTTTACGTTTTCGCGAGTTCACTGTATATTCAAAAAATATTCGCAGTAATTAAGATTGAAGGAACATTATAAGGTGTTGTAAATAGAAATTCATAATTCGTCGCCGTGGTCTAGTAGGTAGTGTGTTGGCTTATTAGACGAAAAACCAGGGTTCAAGCCCCAGGCCAGACATCAAGACAAAATACAAAAAGTATTTCTTCGGCGACTTCCTCTCAGCAGATTTCTGGCAAAAACTCTGAGAGTAATAATATTGCCATGAAAAGTTTCTCAAAAATCTGTTGTTCGGAGTCGACTTTAAACTGTAGGTCCCACCACTCATGTATAAAATTAACACACACAACATAAGTGGTGTAAGAAACTAGGTCGAAATCCTGACTGAAGGGTTGTAATGACCAATTATGTATGTATGTAATTCGTTGTGCATACAAATGTGTCTGCAAAAACTTAGGTGGCTTAGAAATGTGGCAGTTTTGATGTTGCTAACACATACCACGTCACCGTAATCGTCTAGTAGGTAGTGTGTTGGCCTATTAGACGAGAGCATGTGGTACAACCCTTGAGTCACCCATGGATAAAAAATAATTATTTTCTTCCTATCAGCAGTCTTCTGGCGAAAACTCTAAGAATAAAAAAATGTTCATGAAAAGTTTCTTAAAAATCTGTTGTTCAGAGTCAACATTAAACAGTAGGCCCCGCCATTCATGGATAGAATTAGCACACGCAACATGGGTGGTGTAAAAAGCTAGGTCGTTGTCATTCACAATTAAATAAGTTGCTAAATACTATGAAGCCAGTAGTCTATTTACTTTTTGACATACCTTTGGGCCACCTTTTGTAGGTAATTTGCAATAGGATATTATATACGTATGTAATGGGTGATTTTTTAAGAGCTATAGGAAAATTTTTCAAAAAAAAAAACACATAAAATTCAGAAAAATGCATGAAATCTTTATTTGAATCGATAGTACGGTCCATATAATTTAATGTTTGAAGATTATTTCATCCAAATGTTGACCGCGACTGCCCCTCAAATCGTCCATCCGCTTAGTTCAATTTTGGCATACTCTTTCCAACATTTCGGCCGGTATCTCACGAATAAATGCTTCAATGTTGTCTTCCAATGCATCAATTGAAGCGGGCTTGTCTGTATAGACATGAGCTTTAATATAGTCCCACAAAAAATAGCCTAAAGGCGTTAAATCGCACGATCTAGGCGGCCAATTGACCGGTCCCGAACGTGAAATAAAATGTTCACCGAACTCGCCTCTCAATAAGTCCATTGTTACGCGTGCTGTGCGGCATCTGGCACAGTCATCTCACGGTAGCGCTCACCATTCACAGTTACGTTAAGATTCGCAGCATCTTTGAAGAAGTACGGTCCAATGATGCCACCAGCCCATAAACTGCACCAAACTGTGACTTTTTCCGGATGCATTGGTAGCTTTTGCAATGCTTCTGGCTGATCTTCATTCCAAAATCGACAATTCTGCTTATTTACGTATCCATTGAGCCAAAAGTGAGCTTTGTCGCTGAACACAATTTTTCGATAAAGAAGTGGATCTTCGGCCAACTTTTCAAGAGCCCATTCACCAAAAATTCTGTATTGCGGTAGGTCGTTCGGCTTTAATTCTTGCACCAGCTGTATTTTGAAAGGCTTCACACCTAAATCCTTCCGCAAAATTTTCACACGTTGTTGAGTAACAGAGAGAGCAGAGATTGCTGCGAACGGCGACGAATCGATAATTGATGGTCAGTCATCATTAACACTGACCGATACAGCTGCGTTATTTTCTTCAGTTCGCACTCTACCTAAGCGTGTTGGTGGTTTAATGTCCAACAATGTAAATTTGGTGCGAAATTTAGTCACAATAACCCGAATAGCCGCTTCAGTGGGTCGATTAAACTGACCATAAAATGGAAGAAGCGCGCGATGAACTTTCTTAACAGAGCACGCATTTTGATAATAAAATTCAATGATTTGCAAGCGTTGTTCGTTTGTAAGACGATTCATGGTTAAATTATAGACCAAACTGAAAACGACAGTGCAATAATAGCTAAAAAATCACCCGTTATATACATATGCATATATATGTATGAACATATGTTTGTATATACATATGTATGTGTATTGGATACTATTGTATTTCAACACCGTGATTATATTCACTTATTGGTATGCATTACTCACATTTGTTCCCCTTTTTTGGTTTTCTAAAGAATTTTTTCTTAACAAAACACAGCCAAAACTTGTACATTGAAATTGCAAATGACCTGCTTCTCCAATTACTTTCTGCAACCTTTGAAGGGTTAAATATTAATGACCGTATTCAATAACACAACACCACAATACCGTTCCAAAAATAATCCACATGAGTTTAATTTTGTAAAATACTGGTTTTAGGCTGTAAAAACATTTTTGTTTTTAATTTTCTTTTCTGCTTAATAAACCAAAAAAAAAAATCACAAGAAAATAAATGGGAAACTAAGAAAAAAAAATCGAAGGAGACCGACCGACCCTTCGTGTAGGTACAAAACATGTCCAAACAAACCAATTAAAACGAATTGACTCTTTGGCATCTTCTGATATGCTGGGTTTAAACGAAATAAAAAAAACGAAGTATGGGGGAATTATCTACTATGTGTGTATGTATGTATGTATGGCGTGGAGGATTATTTATAAAATTTTGTCAGACGACATGAGAATTAATTGTTGAAAATATTTTCAAAATTCTTTACGGCGTCATACAATGTATGTTCAATGAACTGCTGCTGCTAAAGTCGAATATCAATTCATTAAAACGGACATGCCTGCATACATACAGACGTACATACAGACATAAGTACATATTAACAGTATTCAAAAGAAATGTCACACAATAAAAACTGAATTATTTTCCTTTAATCATGAGACCCAAATACAACGAGTGTGTACAACCACAATAAAAATAAAAATGAAATATTAAATGTACTTTGAATTATTATTAGTATTTTTTTTAGTCATAATTACCATTTTCCATTATTATTTATTATTGAAAGAAAAAAAAAAAAAAAAAAAAAAAAAAAACAAAAAAATGAAATTCTAATAACAAAATGAAAATATTCTTACTTATGCCGTGTGTCTGGTTTTATTGTACAATTTCTATTACAGGTTTATGAGGCTCTTTTTAAACCATTGCACGTAACACGACATCAATTTAAAAAAGTTTTAAATTGTATGAAAGTGATACGTGCCCTTAAATATCAGGAGGTCTATGCACAGGAAAAAGTAACCAAAGTCGATAGTCTATCACTGGTTTTATCAGGAAAGTAAGTACATTTGTTTTTTTTATTACACACTTTAAAAGAAAATAAGTGAATAATTAAATAAAAATAAAAAATAAATGAAATGATTATGCATTGTCGTCACTTGCTTATTTTGCAGATTAGTGGTATCGCAAAATCAACGAGCATTACATATAGTATTTCCACATCAGTTCCTAGATTCCCCAGAATGGTTTGGTGTATCAACGGACGATTATTTTCAGGTAATTATTGTGAAATTCATTTTATTTCCTCTTTTAATTAAACCAATATTGCAAATCATTTTGTTTTTTTCTTTTGCTTTTATATTTTTATTTTATTTTTTTAGGTCTCAATTATGGCCATGGAAGAATCAAGAGTTCTTATATGGCATCGTGATAAATTAAAATTATCAATTATGTCGGAACCATTTTTACAAACAGTTTTTGATCACATACTGGGTCGAGATGTTGTGAAAAAACTAATGCAAGTTACACAGGTATTTGTTAAATTTTAAATACAATACATACATATGTATGTATTTTTTTTATATCAATATAATTAAAAATACAAATACAAATTAAAAAAGCATGAGAATTTTATTCTAGAAAAATAAATGTAAACTAGAACCCTCGATAATCACAATCCCCCTTTCGTAAGAATAAGAAAATTATGTGTCATAAGCTAGAGATTGAGGATATAATTGGGCAATTCACACAAGCCCTTGTATCGTTGTATTCATTGTATTGTTGGACGATAATACAACAGTGTATGCTTGTTGTTGATAATTTTCATATAAAAATCCGATACACTTATACACATTTTTTTCATATGTTTTTGGAAGTTGTATTGGTTTCGTGCTATCACTTTATGTAAATGCCAATAATCAAGACGAAGAATAAAAATACAAAATATTTTCTATGTAACTTGATTCAACAATTAACATTTGAAAATTATAATTGTTCGCATAAATAATTAATTAATTTACTTTTTTCCGTAATATTTTTGATTTTGTTGCTTGAAAATCAAATTATGAATACTAGTCTTCTTCGTCTTATCGTTTTTTGAGGTTTGGAATACGAAATATACAATACAGCATAGCATTGAGCGTTCAAAAACAATAACTGTATTCAATACAACATACACGATACAAAGTCGTGTGAATTACCCAAATGTGTATTTTAATCACTATTTTTCCAATTCCTAAAGAAGAACCTCTCTACTTCGTAGAAAAGAGACACCTCTTTAGGAAGAGTAGCAAAGTTCTTCGCCACTATTTACTTAATTGGTCATTATAACCCCTTTATCAGGATTATAACCTAACTTCTCACACTACTCATCATGATGTGTGTGCTAATTTTATTCACAAGTGTCCCGCCACTACAGTTTAATTTAAAGTCTACTCCGAACGATAGATTTTTGATACAATTTTCATGGCAATTTTATTTTACTTTTTCACTCATACACATCAAAGCCAATCGCGTGCTACCTCCTAAGCTTAGAATAAAGCGTTCGTTCGTAAAGGGTCCGCCAAATAACTTTTTTTTTAAAAAATGCTTTAAAAAAAACTACTGAATATTTTCCCAAATATCTTTTTTTATTTGAAAGTACAATCCTTCCGGTTAATAATGGAAAATAATTTCATTCAAATGGCTGCCACGGCTGGCCATGCAGTAGCCAGCCTACACCAGAAGATGCCGATTTTGGCAAAAAAAAAATCATCTTTTCAGATGAAGTTCATTTTGATCTTGGCGGGTATGTAAACAAGCAAAATTGTCGCATTTGGGTCACAGAAAACCCGCACGCATACATTGAAAAGCCGACGCACCCAAAACGAATCACTGTTTGGTGCGGATTTTGGTCCAGAGGCATAATTGAGCAATTTTTCTTCGAAAATGAGCAAGGAGTGGCCGTTACAGTTAATGGCGATTGTTATCGGGCCATGTTGAACGAATTTTTGTTTACAAAAATTGAAGAGGAGGATATTGGCAACATTTGGTTTCAAGAGGACGGCGATACGTGCCACACAGCCGAAGCTACACTCGATGTTTTGTGCCCTATTTTTGAAGATCGCATTATCAGCCACAGAGCTGATGTCGTTTGGCCACCTCGGAGCTGCAATTTGACACCGTTGGACTATTATTTGTGGGGTGCCGTCAAAGATAAGTTTTACGCCGACAAGCCAGAGACAATTGACGCTTTAAAGGACAATATTCGTGATGCCATTGGTGAAATACAGCTGCTCACAATCGATAATGTGCTTAAAAATTGGACCGATCGTGTAGGCTACTGCATTGCCAGCCAGCCCAGGCAGCCATTTGAATGAAATTGTTTTCCATTATTAACCGGAAGGATTGTACTTTCAAATAAAAAAAGAAATTTGAGAAAATATTCAGGAGTTTCTTTTTAAAGCATTTAAAAAAAATTGGTTATTTGGCGGACGCTTTAGAAACTAAGGTCCTGGTTAATAATCACAAACTTTAATAAACCCACGGTCAAGCTTAGCTTGGTCACCATTTGCGACAGCTAATCGCGTATTGGCCGCAGTCGTTTTTCTTTAAAATTCCCTCTTTTCGTGCATGATTTTTCCTACGCAATTTATTCTCTTTTCAGCCAAAACTGGTTTGAATAATTTTGTAAAAAATATCATAAATTAATGCATTTCAAAACATTTTATTTACAGGTTAGCGAGTCAATTGCCAGTAATGGATTTTTGCCATCGGGTAGTTACGACGATGCCGAAGATAAGCCCATGCTAATTATGAAGAAAAGTGTGGAAGGACACAGTTTAACAGCTTTAATAAATCGACAATTGCAAGGTAGATAATAATTTTATAATTTGTTTTATTCATTTGTAAAAAAAAAGAAAAACCAACAACTCAAAACTCAATCACGTAATATTTTTTATTAACCCATATAATAGCATTATTTTTAATTTAATACTTCTTTTTTATGTTTTTTTATTACACACCAGTAATTTTTCATTAATTTTTCTCAACTTTTTCCATAACTTTAACACATACAAATACAACATTTCAAATGAAAATTTAAAAGAAAAAAATAAAAATTAATGAAAAACACAAACCCAAAGTATAACAAAAAAAAAAAAAAAAAAAAAAAAGAAAACAATTTATTTTATTGGCTTCTCTTCTTAACTTTAATGTACTATTTTCTCTTTTAATGTACTAGTGCTTGTTGTCAAAATGTGTACTTTTTTTTGGTTTGTTTTTAATATTTTATTATGTCTTAAATTTTAAAACTCTTTTTTAATATTTTTGATATCGTTTCCTTAAATACTAACTTTTTTCTCGCATTTAATTTAACAACAACCGAAAATTGTCTGCAGTTACTAACAAAAGTTTTTGTACGTTTTTTTTTTGCATGGAAGATTTAAACTAAAAAAGTTTTCAATAAAACTTAGAATTAATGTCCTTTTTCATCTTTAATTTAAATTTTAATTCCAACTTGTGATAATACATCTTAAGGTTTTTGGTTTGGTTTAGAGTAAGGGAGTATACAATGCAAAATATAAAAAGTATTAATTAAGTTAGTGAGGTGGAATACTAAACCGAAATCTTCACTAAATAAAATCTTAATAAAAAAAACAACATTTTCTAACACTCAACTAAAAAAGGGGTCTTTTGCAAAATTCGAGTTTCTTTTTCAAATGCAAATTAAACGTAGATTTTTAACGTTTATTTATTGTTCTTTAAAAGTGTACACCAGAGATCAGCAATGAATCGCTTTTTCGCTGCTCATAAGTACTCATGAAATTTTGAGTATGAGTGAGTCAACAGTATTGAAATCCAACTACTCTGATTCATTCGTACTCAGTACTACATTGATTTATAAGTACAAGTTGCAATGAGTATGAGTACAACGTTGACATCAAACTCATAACATTCGAACTATGTTTGATTCATACGCCTACTCATTCAGATTCATAAATTTAGAAAAATACTTATAATACTCATAAATGATTCGAGTGATTTGAATCATTCGTCAAAATTTACAATCTTAATTGGTGTTGCATTTACAATGAAGGAAGAAAGACACATAAACAAAAAAGACAAAGACAGCAAGCAGCACAAACACACCACTTTCTTGTGAGTATTGTAGTGTTCGTACGCGAATCATACTTATTTTGTGATTCGTGTATACGATGAGTCATGGAGAGTCGAATAACATCATGCGTATTGTTAAGTATGAGTACCATGAATATTTCAAACTTTGAATATGCGTAGTATAAGTATGACATTAAAATAAGTATGAATGCGTATAAGTATCAGAAATTATAAGTATGATTCGAATCTACTCATCGTTTTGAATACTCATTGCTGACCTCTGGTGTACACCTAATAAAGGATTAATCGGCCATAACCTGAAATCTGCTAAGCTACAGGTTCACATTTTTCCACTGTTTATACATTATTTTACCCTCATTTATTGCCAGACCTATCAGGGCAGACTCTCGTGGTTTACCACTGCAGGAAGCGGATACACCCGTTTTGTATGCTCACGTAAACTAGTCAGTGGATCTTAAATCAGCATATTTTAATGTCTAAACAGGTTCAGTTTTTCGTGAATTAGTCTTCTCGTGAACGTTTTTTTTTTGTCTTAACTTTGTGTTGATGAGCTGTGTGACAGTGAAACCATAACAAGTGGCAAAAAGGCATTTCTCAATATGCAAGAAACAGCACTTTTAGAGAAAATCATACCACAAAAAAAAAAAAACAAGAAAAAGTCTAAGGGGATGTGGCCCCACGTGAAATGCCCAGGGTCTGAAATCGCTTATAGCGAGAGAGTTGTGCGGCACGTAGAATCCGTCCAGTTGAAACCACATGTCATTGGGGTCTAGATCACCCAATTCAGGCCAAAAAAAGTTGGTGAACATCACCTTATAGAGCTCGCTGTTGGCAGTGATAGCCCGGCGCACACAGATTCCAAAGAGCGATGACGCCGCCAGTACAAAATTCACACAAAGTAGTGAATTTTTCGTGATTAATTGGATGCTCTTGGATCTCAATTGGACTGGTATCGCCCCAAATACCACGTCCATGTACTTATTCATCCAGAAATGTTGAAAATGATTTTTCGATGAGGATTCGAATGAACCAACTACTCCAGAGATCATTCAGCGAACACACGTTATTCATTGTCTATGGTCGTTCATGGTGATTCGGCAATACAAAATGATGTAGTTTCAACAAGATGGTCTTTATCAACTGTCAAAATACAGAATTCCCTGTTGGAAGACTCTACAGCAAATTCAGATAAAGCGAACTAGTGTGAACCGCTAAGATTTCTTTTAAGAAATCTGCTAAAAGGAATAAAACATTAATGAAAAAGATACTCGAACTTGTAAGAGACGTTAGTTATCCCTTTTTGGCTATTTCGCTATGCTTGTCTATTCATTTTTTAACATTTTGCATTTAGTAAATTAAGACCGTGTAATAACATTATAATTTTAACGATTAACGATTTTGTTATTGTTTTTTGTTAGTTTTTTTTTTGGTTATAATTTTTTTTTTGCGTTTTTTGTTTGTTTGTTTGTTTGTTTTTATCCAATATACTATTTGTGTTTATAATTCTATATTTTAGAAGAGCATGTGCCTCTTTTGGGCCGTACATACACTACTAAAACTTTTCAATTGTACAAGCCTAACACAGGCCTCGGCCTAACGTACAACGATGAATCCTGCTCAGCAGCTGAATATACCACCTCAGACATACCGCCGTGCCTGATTATTAAAGAATAATTTTATTTATTTATATATTTTTATACACACACACATACACACGAAACAATACAACCAGTCAATTGTAAAAAAATGAATAATTAATGAAGCTTAATTTAAAAAAAAAATAGAAAAAATTAAACTAAATCTAATAATCTAATCTAATTAAAAAAAAGAAAAGAAAAGACGTTTAGAATTAATTGTAAATCCATATATAAATTAATAAGAAAACAAAAGAAAAGTTAAAAAAAGAAAAACTACTAAAACTAAACCAAATATTAATGTATGACATTACATATTACAATATTATTAAACAAATTCTCAAAATAAAGCCTTACACGTGGCTGAACTAAAAGAAAAAAAATTAAATAAAAAATATTTTTTTTTCATGAATTCCTTAAATTCCAATACATTAATTTGTTTAGTTTGAAAAAAAAAAACAAGCCAATCCTATAACACAATTTATGATCAATTTTTAATTTATTTATTGCTTACTAAAATATTTCTATTCTACATATTTTTAAAATAATTTATTTTTTACGTTTTTTTTTATTGCAAAATTTCTATACGGAAATAATTATGTAACTTTATAGCCATTTAAAGCCGAGATGAATGCTAATAAATCAATTAAATTTACTAAACAGTTTCGGTATGATAAACTGTAATTAGTTAAATCTGTATGTATTATTTTATAAATTATAATCGTATTATTAGGGAATACTTTGGATAATGACGGATTTACGTTCAGCCAGCAGCCGTTTTAATACCTCAATAATAAAATTATTGTATTTAAATTTACGTAAAAAGTAGCTCAAGTTACTGAAAAAGTTAGAACCATTTTTTGAATGCGAGTTTAAACTCGAGATTAAGTTAATCTCCAGTTAAAGTTAATCTTCAGTTAACTGAGTTTTCATTTTTTGAATGGGAATTTAACTGGAGATTAACCTTGTAGAGCTGCCGTACTTATAAGCAAAAAAAGGCAACATTTTTTTCGTTTATTTTGTTGTGTTTACTACTTTTGCAGTGTTTCACAACAATTTGCTTTTGTATATAACAAAAACAAACAAACAAAAGCTGAATACTGTTGATCTTTATGGAAAAAAATTATTTTCTTAAAATAATAAATAAATTAAGACTGTCTGTTGTCAATTTGTGTTTTATATAATTCATAGTCACTTAAATATTTGTCTTATTCGGCTTCCCCTCACTTAAAAGCTTATTTTTAAATAAAATTTGTCAACTACTTTTCATAGGTAATCTCGAGTTTAAACCACCAACCAAGACAGGCTTGCTTTGTTACTTTGCTAAAGATATTTCAAGTATCTAATTTAAGCAGATTTTATTGGATCTACTGGAAATGGCACGTGATAAAAACTAGGCCTACATAGTTCTATAATCTCTGAGAATGAAGAATAAATTGTGATTCCATGCTGATGTTTAAAAGTCAGCATAGTTTAATGCTTGTCTTTCTCCGTATGATTTTAATGATTTTTAACTACCCTGCCATTCCCTTGATATACAGTCACACAGATAATTATACGTACAGTGCCGGTAAAAAAAATAGCACCAAATCTGCACATATTATTTCATTGTACATAAAATTCCTATTAATATTTTATTTCGATTTCATGGTAACACTAGATATAGTGCAGTTTGTGCCCTCTCTGATATAATTTTTTTTCTTAAAATATGAACACAAACATCAAATTATCAAACAATTTTAAGAGTAACATATGAAATCTGACGGTAAAAAAATAGCACTTCTCATTGTTTTTGCAAGATTTTCCTTTTGCAATTTTATTTTAAGCAAACATTATGTAGTTATTCGTGAACAGATTGTAGAAGCGAGTGTTTAAAAGGAGTGAAAGTGAAAAAAACAATAAATATGGGTCGTGGAAAGCATTGTTCTGAGGAAAAAAGAGAAATTATTAAAAAAAAAAAAATGATTTCTGAGGGAAAAACTTACGCGGAAATTGGTAAGTTTCTCAAATGCTCAAACAAAATGATTGGAAATGCCATTACTTATACTAAAAAAGTCGAAACACGTGGAAGAAAACCTGCAATATCCCCGTTACTTGTCAAGAGGTTGGTACGTCAGAGCAAAAAGGATCCTTTAAGCCAGCAACGGAATTGAAAAAAGAGCTACAAATTGCGGCATGTGTTGAAACAGTCAGAAATCGGCTTCGAGAACATAATTTAAAAGCTTGCAGTCCAGGAAAAGTTCCACTTCTTACAACAAGCCATGTGAAAAAACGAATGAAGTTTCCATCTGAGCATCAACACTGGCCCGTAAGTAAATGGAGAAACATTTTGTGGACTGACGAGAGCAAAATTGTTTTGTATGGTGGAAAAGGCTCTCGAGAGTTTGTACGACAACCACCAAACGCTGAATATAACCCTCAATTCACCTGCAAGACCGTAAAACATGGAGGTTCGAGCATTATGATTTGGGAGTGTTTTTCATATTACGGAGTGGGTCCAATATACTGGATCAAAACATTGATGGATCAACATGTTTACGTTGATATACTGGAGAATGTTATGCTACCGTATGCTTCAGAGGAAATGCCATTGCCATGGGTTCTCCAATAGGACAACGACACAAAACAGACCAGTCGAAAAGCCAAGAAGTGGTTCGACGAACATAAAATAAATGTTATGAAGTGGCCGGCGCAGTCGCCAGAAATGAAACCTACCAATAATGAGTCACTATGGGCTACAGTGAAGGAGGCATGGAACAATATCCCAAAAAAAAAAAGATGTGAAGAACTAGTTGACTCCATGCTAAGACGTTGTGCTGCCGTTATTGCCAACAAAAGCCATGCCACAAAATATTAAAATTTCTATTTAAAACTGTATTATGACCATATAAAATTTTTTTTCATGTATTTTTCTATTTTTTTTGTACCTGTTAGTTGAAGTGCTATTTTTTTATCGATCAAATTTAAGGTTTCAAATTAATTTTGTTTAACCGCTGGACTAAATTAAAATAAATATGTCTGAAATATTTTTAATTTTACTTACAACTGTGTTTTATTTATCTTTTTACTTAATACATAAAATTCCAAAATTAAATGTTAGAAAAATTGACGACGAAATAATTATTCCATCCTTAGTGCTATTTTTTTACCGCAGCTGTACCCCCTAAAAATCATTTTTTTAGAAAGTAATGAACTTCTAATCTAAAATTTCTTTACATTAGCATCTGTAACGACACATTTACTTAAATAAAGAAAAAAGATTCCCAAAATCTATGAATTTGTGACTGCAGTTTGCATAAAACCAATATGGCACCACAGAAAATTATACGTACGACGTATATTTCGTATAAAATTTCTCTATGGGTAGCCCGGTATATGAAAGGTATTGTGAATAAAAATCCTAGAACTACAGCCGTAGAAATACGAAATACCGCAGAAAGTGATCACAGTGTTATTGTGCATTCCGAAACAGTTCAACGTGTTTTGAGAAAGAACGGTTTCCGCAGCCGAGTGCCGAGAAAAAGGCCACGATTGGAATTCGCCCAATAATATATGGACAAGTCAACTGATTTTTGGGCGAATGTAATATTTAGTGATGAGAACAAATATAATTTGTTCGGCTGTGACAGAAAACAAAAAAAATTTGGGCCAAAAATCAGTTGACTTGTCCATATATTATCATTTTTAAAAAACGTATTACGTATAATTACCTGTGTGACTGTATTTGTTGTGCTAATATAACTCTTATTTGGGTGACAGATTTCTTGACTTATCTTGATTTTGATTTCAAGCTTTATGTTGCAGACTTAAGGTAACGATGAGATTGGTTCTTTGGTGGATATGCTGGTATTCCGTTATGTATTTAATTGTTAGGGACAATCATTTTTAAGCCAGATGGTAAGATAAAATTTCCCTGCTTTTACAGGAGTTTCGGAGCGTTAATTTTAAATTATGCAAAAAGGAAATATTCTCGAAAATGTATGACATTTTTTAATATTCTCGAAACACTTAGTCATTGCTAATGAAAGACCACAAACCACAATTTGAAAACCGTGAAAACAGTAAGAATCTACATCATCGTCATCGTTGTTCGCATCACAATAAAAAAAATTGTTAAGCGACGTCAATGAATGCAACAGTTGTTCTGGAAAACATTAAGGAAATTTGAAATAAAACTACAACTTTTTGTGTTATGATGATTCATCAATTTGCAACTCCTAAACTCTTCCTATCACCGAAATTTGCACATTCGTTTTTAAAACAAAATTTATTCGAAAACTATTTCGATACAATAACACAATAAATAACGTTAATCACCACTAACGCTATGCTTGCAAGAAAAAAAAGCAAAGGATTCTATAGGGAAAGCTTTTAATACCATCATACCTTTTAAGTTATTTAAAGCCTGATTTAAAATGTACATGTACGGTGAGCGCCATAAGTGAGTCAACACTTTTGTTCTTAAGTATAAAAAAGTTCCTTTATCATAAATTTTTGTTTTTGTTTTAAGATTTTATAAGTAATAAATAAACGTTTTTATTTTTGGAAATTTATTCGCTATCCTAAGAAAATGAATTATTTCAGTGGTGTTTACTCACTTTTGGCGCTCATTGTATTTTTTTCTTATTCTTATTCTATTTTAATCTTGCCTTAATTTTAATGTATTTTAATAGTTACACTTGCCTTTTTAGCCAAATTAAAAATTTTCTTTCAAAAACAAAAATGTTGAATTGTTTATTTCGATTATTTCTTTTTTAATAAAAGCTTTTTTAAATAATAATTTTTGAACATAAACTATTACCACCAAGTATTTAAAAACATTATCCTTTATTATATTAAAAAAAAAGTTATTGATCTGACATATTTATATGACAACGTCAAAAAAAAAAATCGGAAATTTACATCAAAGATGGAGATGATGACAGTGCTATGCTATGCTAAAAATATTTACAATTAATCTTTACACTGACATTGGGTGGATCAGATTGCTCTTATAAATTATAACCATTTATAGCCTTCCACCGGATTTGTGTAGTACACAATTGCTTTACAAATATTAGCGAAAATTATACCTTAGGACTCTACAATGAGATCTAAGCTTAAAGGTGATGCCTACAATATTGGTTTACTGTAAGAACGGAAAAATGTGCAATAAATGATAATTATTCTAATTAAAAATAATTTTTTAAATTTTTTTTCAAAAAATTTCCATTAAGACGTTAGATTAATTCATTAGGTATTACTCGCTATTTTGTTTTATTAACATTAGGTTTAGGTTAACACTTTTAGGTTCCTTAATAATATAAGTAATTATATTTAAAGTTACGTTATTACTTCTACTTTCAAAATATGTTTAAATTGTTGACTTACCAGACAAATGAATTCTTAAATATGATCTGCATATAATTGGAATATTGTATACAGTATTGACTTATTCAGCTTGATTCAAATTACAGCATAACACTTGTAATAATTATATTCTTATTATATTGCTTATATTTTCTTAATTGCGAAACTTATGGTAGGAAAGTCTTATGAGATGACGTCTCTTTTTGAAAATCATTGCTTATGATATCGTTTGTTTTATACGAACAGTGCTACATGTGACCACAACCTTGCTTCAGTAATTGTATATGGAAAAAATATTCCATTTGTATTGTGCAATATTTTTTGCCTCTGAAATTAAAAAAGAAATTTAATAATTTACTTATAAAATTGAAATTTGTTTGTTACATTATCATACTTTATTATAAATTGTATTGTTATTGATTAGATCACAGTTAAAGGATTGTAATGCAATTCAACTACTCACAAAAGGAATAAGATTTGTTTTTTTATAATGGGTGATTTTTTAAGAGCTATAGGAAAATTTTCAAAAACAAAATTCAGAAAAATGTATGAAATCTTTATTTGAATCGATAGTACGGTCCATATAATTTAATGTTTGAAGATTATTTCATGCAAATCTTGACCGCGACTGCGCCTCAAATGGTCCATCCGCTTAGTCCAATTTTGGCATACTCTTTCCAACATTTCGGCCGGTATCTCACGAGTAAATGCTTCAATGTTGTCTTCCAATTCGTCAATTGAAGCGGGCTTGTCTGTATAGCCATGAGCTTTAACATAGCCCCACAAAAAATAGTCTAAAGGCGTTAAATCGGACGATCTAGGTGGCCAATTGACCGGTCCCGAACGTGAAATAAAATGTTCACCGAACTCGCCTCTCAATAAGTCCATTGTTAAGCGTGCTGTGTGGCATGTGGCACCGTCTTGTTGAAACCACATGTCATGCAAGTCAAGCTCTTGCATTTTGGGCAAAAAAAAAAGTTGGATATCATCTCAAGGTACCGCTCACCATTCGCAGTTATGTTACGATTCGCAGCATCTTTGAAGAAGTACGGTCCAATGATGCCACCAGCCCATAAACTGCACCAAACTGTGACTTTTTCTGGATGCATTGGTAGCTTTTGCAATGCTTCTGACTGATCTTCACTCAAAAATCGACAATTCTGCTTATTTACGTATCCATTGAGCCAAAAATGAGCTTCGTCGCTGAACACAATTTTTCGATAAAAAGATGGATCTTCGGCCAATTTTCCAAGAGCCCATTCACCAAAAATTCTGCGTTGCGGTAGGTCGTTCGGTCAATTCTTGCACCAGCTGTATTTTGAAAGGCTTCACACCTAAATCCTTCCGCAAAATTTCCCACGTTGTTGAGTAACAGAGGCCCAATTGCTGCGAACGGCGACGAATCGATAATTGATGGTCAGTCATCATTAACACTGGCCGATACAGCTGCGATATTTTCTTCAGTTCTTACTCTACGTAAGCGTGTTGGTAGTTTAATGTCCAACAATGTAAATTTGGTGCGAAATTTAGTCACAATAGCCCGAATAGCCGCTTCAGTGGATGGATTAAACTGACCATAAAATGGAAGAAGCGCGCAATGAACTTTATTAACAGAGCACGCATTTTGATAATAAAATTCAATGATTTGCAAGCGTTGTTCGTTTGTAAGACGATTCATGGTTAAATTATAGACCAAACTGAAGATGTTTGACAGTGAAACAAAGCACGAAACGTGCGTGAGCTGTTTAAACCAGTGTTGCCAAAAAGATAAGAGCTAAAAAATCACCCGTTATGTTTATAACTCTGTATACCGCTTATATATAAATTGCTCCACCTATGAGGAACATAAGAGATGAATATTTTCTTCTATCCTTCATGATTCGCATCCATTCAAATTAACTGTCTTAAGACAGTTGCTTAAAATATTCAATTTAGTATGTTGCGGAATGGGTTGAGAATTCCTCACTATGCGTATTTAGTTTTAGGCTTGTAATGCCTACTTTGGAACCACCATTTGTTGTAATACTACAGAACCGATTTAAACGTTTTCAATTTGCTGCTACCGCAATGTAATGTTGTTGGTATTTCCCGTGTAAATATAATGGCCTTGGTTGTGGTCATTGTTTGGCTTGTTATTGTTTAAAAATTGTTTCACACATATGGTATGGAGGCGCGTTTTTATATTTATTATCGAAAACTATTCTCCCATATAGTATATCTGACGTCATGGAGAATTGAAAACATCAACAAATAATTAAAATTTTTTTTATTATTAATCTAAAAATATTCAAGAAAATGTCTCCTATGTACGCGTGATAGATGCTGGCGTAAAAGTTATATTTTTAAATATTCCTTAATGTAGTTACAGTTGAGTGCAAAAAACTGTTATGCTTTTTTTAGATAATTCATTTATTCATGCAAGAACATATTACAACACTGTACAGTATTAACATGATTTCATATAAATTGAAACAATTTCTGGTTTAATCCATAAAGTTTCTAAGGAAAAACATTGCTTTTTATTGCTAATTAATACAGGTCTATTTAAATATTTTTCATATTGATATAAAATTTTTTTCACTACTGTATATCTTTTTACGTCATATACACGGGACATCACGTCATTTATATGCGGGACATGCCATTGCATCTTATTAAAAAGCTTGAAATAGTTTTATTTATTCATAATAAAATATATAAAAAAAATTTTCAGTAATTTTTAAAAGTTACACAATTATTTCCATGACATTAGTTTCTACTTCTGCTGTATTTTTTTATTAAAATGAAAATATCTTAATAAATCTGCAGTGAAAAATTTGAAAAAAAAAAATTAATTTAAAAAAAATTAATTAAAATTATGATTCGTTCCATACAATAACGCTTGCCTTTTAGTCGCAGATGTATATATATATATTTACACTTGTGGACATACAATTAAGTCGCTCGAGTAAATTGTTACTTTTCTTATTTAATACACAAAAACCATATTAGAGCACATCTAAACAAAAAATCTTAGATTTTTTAACCTTTCGAAAACTCAAGAATATATTTTTTTATATTTAACTAGCTGGACCCTGCGCGTGTTACTGCGCCACCAACAAAAATAAATTTGAAGGAAAGACATTACACAAATATCCAATTAATTTTGAATCAGTTTATGGATTTTGTTTCCCGTTGTCCAGATGATTCAGACGAACGGGAATAAGTAGTACGCATTCGATCGGGTCTCAGCGGCTTGTATTCGAAGATTTTCCAATTGCTTGTCGCTTTGGAGGCATGATTGCACGGGAATGACATGAAAAATGCGTTTAAATTTATTAGAATCTCACAATGTACCCAATCCAATTGAACCCAACAGAATTTTTAAAAAATTTTCATAATTAAAATGTTTCAAAGTTGTGATTGACATTTTACGGGAATGAGTTATACTAAATGTTATTAAAATCATAAATGATGAATCCTAAAATGTCTGATATTTGTCCGATTAACACATGATCAAATGCATAGTTTACGATTCAATTAATTTTGAATAATTTTCAGTGGCGATATCTATCGGAAATTAATCGCACTAACTTAGAAACCTCCGTCGACTTATGCGCAACAACTTTGCAAAAGTTCATAACATGATTAAATACACAGTTTACGATTTAATTCATTTTTAGCAATTTTCAGTGGCGCCACCTGTTGGAAATTGGTCATACCAACTTAGGAACCTTCCCCGGCTCATGCGCAACAACTTTGCTGAAGATCATAACATGATTAAATGCACAGCTTACGATTTAATTCCTTTTTAGCAATTTTCAGTGGCGCCACCTGTTGGAAATTGGTCATACCAACTTAGGAACCTTCCCCGGCTCATGCGCAACAACTTTGCTGAAGATCATAACATGATCAAATGCATAGTTTACGATTCTATTAATTACATACAAACAAACATTCATTTTTATATACACACATGGACAAAAAAATAAATACACTAATAAAAGTTCTGTTTTCCAGTTACTTATAAGATATTTATTGAAGATAAATGAAAAAGTAGCGAAAAATTCTTTTTCTTATATGATTTGTATAAAAATTACGATATACAAAGTTAATTAAATTATAAACAAAAAGAAGTCTTCTAAAAAATGCTTAAAAACAGATTTCATAAGTGGACAAAAAAATAAATACACCTAGGTAAAGTACAAGAAAAGCATACCTAATTCATTTTTTTTTTATTTTTTTGTTATTTGTAAGTGTAGTTCACTAGTATCCTGTGTAGCCACCATTATTTTGAATAATTTTGTCCAACCTTTTTGACATACTGGCGATCAATTTACGACAGGTCTCCACTGGAATTTCGTACCACGTTTTCTGAACAAAGGTCCATAGTTGATCCTTATTTTGGAAATTTTCTTTTCCTATTCTTCGCTTTAAGTCTCCCCAAAGGTTTTCGATCGGGTTTAGGTCAGGTGATTGACTTGGCCAGTCCATTACGACAATATCATTATCCCTGAACCAATCCTGACACAGCTTTGAGGTGTGCTTTACTTAGTTTTTCTTTTTTTAATTTTCTCATATATTTTAGGGATTCCCCGCAACTACATATTTGTCTTCTTTAAGTATTTTCTATAAAAAAAAAACGAAAAAAAAATAGTCGTAAGTCGAACGGTCGTAAGTCGGGGAATATCTGTACATACTTTGACAGAGGCCAGCAATCATTGTCAAAAACATAACATTTTGATTCGCAACTGTACTATTAATGCCCAAATTTAGTCCCTTATAGGGACTATTTTGCTTTTGGCGAAATATAGTCCAAAGCTAAAAAACTAAAAATTTTTTTTAATTTTTTATTCGCAACAGAAATTATTTTACAAATAGAATTTACATTCTTATTTATTTCTAATCTTACACTGCGCATTAGCAACCGAATTAATTGTATGTTCACAAATAAGTGCAAATTAGTTTTGTTTTTAATTTATTAATTATTTAAAAAAAAAAAAATAAAGAAATATAAAAAACCTAAAATATATCACATCCTGTGTATTTATAATATATATTTGTTTTATTATTATTTTATTTGATTGAATGAACAACGAACTGTTAACGTTTTCAAAAAAAGAATTAAACTTGGCTTATGAAATAAATCATAAATAAAATGATTTTCTATTAAAACACAAACACTAAACAATTATTCTTCAATTCAATTCAACTTTTTATTATTAATTTAAAAATCAACATACTATTTCCCTATTTTTCTTTTTTTTTTTTTATTATTATTGTTAATTCATCATGAACAACAAACAGTTAAAACAAATCTCCTTTTTTTTTTGAATTATTTTATACGTTTCTGATGTTTTCTTTTTTTTTCTAATTTCATTATAAAAACGTTTTGAGTTGGAAAATTTTAAATTTTATTTTCTTTTTGTTTTCAAACAACTACAACAAACTACAATGAATAACAACTGAAATGATAATACTAAAAAAAAAAAAAAAATAATAGCTCTCCCACGGATATCGAAATATTATGAAAGTGGTAAGTAGTAAGAGTTTTTAATTTAAATAAAACAAAATATAAAAAAACACAGAAAAAAACCTATTTAAGTATTTCTTTTAGTTTTAATTTTTCATTTACAAAACAAATATAGAAATCAATGTGTGTTGTTGTTATGTTTTATAAATAAATTAAATGTCCAATTAGTAAAGTAATGTTGTAGCCTTAGGTTCCCTTTATTTTCATTTTAAACTTAATTTGTAATTTAATTTGTTTTTTTGTTAAATTAGTTTTAAAATTATTATTAAACTTTTTTTGTTTTTGTTTTCTTTGGTTATGAATTGTACAAAGAAATAAATGCATGACGATGTGTTTTTCGTTTAGAAAAGAGAAATATACAAAATAATTTAAATTGAATAGAAAATAATGTACAAATAAAAATACAACGACACATTCTTATTATTCTCACGTATAAAACTATTTAATTAATGATATATTTTGTAAATTATTTTATTATTGCAGTAGGAGATCCAAATTCATGGCGTTTGGGACGCATTGACGAGACTGATACCGAGACGGCTGTATGAGTACGTAAGAAAATCCTGCTACTGTATAGTGCTCGTCGTCGACCCTGTAAGCTTAGACTATGAAAATTAATTCGAGTATTATTAGCAATTAAGATACAAATTTTATTCAATGAATAATTAATGTACTGCAAGAAACAAATTTTGTCTTTAATTCTATACGATATAATATGTATATGTATTGTTAGGGAAAATATGTAATTGCCAACGCATGCAATGTTCTGTTATTAAAGATAATTAATAATAAATGATAACTAACTCATGAGAGCTAACGAGTCATACATAGGTAATACATAATTTCTTATATTACTAGAGAGAGATTGGGTTGTGCTACGCCCTTTAACAATAGAATCTTATAATGAAATAGAATAAAACCCAAATAAGTATGAAACAAAATATTAATAATTAAAATGGTTTTGTTGAATTATTATAAAAGCTTTATTGGAAATGAATTTGATTTGTTTTTATTTAATTTAAGTAATACATTTACTTCTCTTTTAACTGTTTATGTCGAGTATAACTTATCACATCGCAACATGTATTTTCAACTAATTTGTAGAATTATATAAGATTGTGTATAGAATTATTCCATAAGCCCCAACAGTAATATTTATCTCTTGAAAAGCAATTAAAAATCTTTCAAAGACTTGAGCCAATTCATTTTTTCAAAATGCAATTGATTTGAATGAATAAATTTGTAAACAATATAACGTTTAATTTACTAATTTAGTCAAGCGTAATCGCATTGGCTGAAACCTAATTAACCCATATGTGCTTATCGCCCCATTTTTAAAACTCTAAGATATTGATCAGATGTGTGGTATACCATATAGATTCCAATAAATACAAAAAATCCATGGTTTTACGAGAAAAAAGTTGGGCTCATACGGGTTAAGCAGACAGAAAAAGTTGAAAACAAATTTCAGCAGTTAAAAGGTTTAACTGATCTGTTATATATGTACTATATACTCTTCAGAAACATTATCCAACCGTGAATATAGTATTCATCAATTATTATGCTAATTAGTTAAATCAGTATGCATAACTATTTCATTTGTCTTTTAAGTAATCTTTATCTTTGAAGAGTAATCTCTGTACGCATTATTTTGTCCACGAACTTATATTCCGATTGAATCATATCGTAAACGATACCATCGTAAACGATACCATTTGCTGCTAGCCAACCATTTTCAATTTAAGAACGTAAATCTTGAGTTATAGGAAATTATCTTCTCCTGTTGCATAGAACACTGAAGTGTTTCTCTTTACATGATCTTAATCGAAAAATTTAGAATCACCTCTCAGGCAATAGAATTTACCGTTTTCAGCGCTAATGATAACATACGGAGAAGTAAAGCCATAAGCTCATTGGCAATTAGAATAGGAATTATGTCATGGAATATGTTACATGTAAAGATTATATTCGACCTGAGGAACATCATATTAGCAAAGCAACTGAAGTTCTATGTAAAATCGGCCTATAAGAAAAGCTTATATTTTTAAATTTTTAAAATTTTGAAAAATTGTAATTGCATTTTCAGTCAATTATTATTTGATTTAATTTAATTTAAAAAATTACCTAAAGAGATGCAATGATATGACTGTTCGGTAGATTTTTATATTTAAATATTTAAAAAATATTTGTGATATACCATTTTTATTGGTATCGAAGATATGATCTTAAAATTTGTTGGAAAACATTTTTTATTTTTGTTAAAGTGTTTAATACATGTTACTTTTAAATAATTTATTAACTTTTAAAAACTGTTATAAAAATTTATCAAATTTATGAATTGAATTCATAGAAGGTATTTAGATGTATAATAAAATATTATTAATTGATAAGTGAATGAATTCAAAATTATTTGCTAACAAAACCTTTAAATTTTATAAAAAAAACAAATTTTACACAGAATTTAAAAAAATTTTGTTTCTTGTTTCTTTCTAAAATAAAATAATTATTTATAAACATTTGCTTGTTGTGCAATTTAATTGAAATTTATTCCTTAATTTAATTTTATATAAATAAAATTCATTAAATTAAAGCTATGCATATTATATGTTATCAAGAAATATAATGTAGCTTTAAAAATGATGGCTTGAGAATATAATAGCGCCATTTTATATTTTACAAATCAATGAAATCTATTTTTATTTTAACCACCTCATTGTACTCGCAAGGGCAGGGTAGAGAATAGGAATATGGAGTGCGAAGTTCTCTGCTAATACTTATTTTATTTATAGAATTCCTAAGAGATATTTAGGTGATTGCGACCCACAATAGGTACTGGTTTCAGATTTCGCATTAAGAGCATAGTATTCAGGAGCGTGAAATGGTAGCATTTTGTTCCTCACTATATACAACTTATCTACAAAAATCATTGTACTTGTACCAACTCCACATTGAGAAAATATCCTAAAATATTAAAAGTAACGGGCCTCCTGACCGGACATTGTAGGCAAACAACACTTTTACAGATTAGAAATCATTTCAAGAAGAAAATTTTGTCCTAATAAATAGCCTCAGAATACTAAAGACCCTTCTGGCTGAGCCTAGCAACTAATCACCGGGACGCATAATTGAAAAATGTGCGGTATTAATGTTAATATAAGAATCAATTCATTTGTAGAAAAGGAAAGAACATATTCATTATGGAATTCCGTTTTATTTGAAAGAATATAACAGAGAATTTCTTGGGTATAAGTTTAAAACAAAAAAAATCATATGATTTAAAATTGAATGGAAAATATCTTTGTAATTATTTTTCCAGCCATGTGTATTTAAAAATTTTGTTTCTGTTTTTTTTTAATAATATTTACTACATTAAAAATAATTGAAGCTGAACAAATATTATATGTATGTATATGCATATTATACAACAATTTGTTTCTAACGGTACATTTGTATTTAGTGAAATTGTTATATATATAAAATATTATTAAAATTATTATTTTTTTTCATATATTTACAATATAAGCGTATAAACAACAAACAATTAAAAAAAAATTCAAAACTAAAGTAACTACAGTGTATGATGAGGATGTGAAAATAGAAGGATATCAAGAATGAAGTAGATAAAATGCAAATACAATAGTTAAAAAACATTAAGAAGATACCAAAAAACAAACAAAAAATAATAGTAATTATAAATAATGAATAAAAACAATTTAATAAATAGAATAGCCTAAATTAGTAAAACAAAACAGAAAAAAAAAACAAAATAAAATATAATAAAAATCTTATTGGATTTATGTTGTATAAAAAATAATGTGGCATAATTAGTTTTATTTTTAAAAAATGGCCACAACATACAACATTAACCTATCAACCTACAATAATAATAACAAAAAAAAAACCGAAAAACAACAATTGATTGGTGTGTACCTTTATTTTTGTTATATTTTTTTAAAGTAATTTATGTATTCATAATAATAATGATAAAAATAAATTTAAAATAACACAAAATACCAAATACAGAAACAAAAAAGAACGAAAAATAATTCAAATATTGTATGCGAATAAAAAAATATATAAAATAAGTATTGTTGTTTTAATTAAAATTTTTAGAGATTGCGATCGGAGCAAAAGGAAATGAATTGTTAATAAATATTAATCATTTGATTAACAATGTATTTTAGTGGTAAAAGGAGAAGAGTTTTCAACGATACAAAGAAGATATTGCCATTCTCAATAATTTAAAAAACGCATACAAAATACATGAAAATAGATATATCGAGAAAATCAAATAGAGCCTAAAACCTAATTAAAATTAACTCTACCTATTGATTAATTAAAAATCCATAATACCAGGATAATGAAATTTGGTACCAGATATTAATGATTCGCAAAATTTGAGACAAGCGTCACGTGTCAATGTCATATTCTCTTTACCTTAGTATATCCTAGGAAGCGACAATTAATCCTAAACATGTATTGAAACTTCAAGAAGAACATCTTAAGAACTAGAACTCAACGCTCAAAAATTTATTAGAAAAATTAAGCAGAGGGAAGCCCCAGAATATCTATGTGAACAAATAAAACGTGTGGATGAGAGTCAACGACAAGATTCTGAAATGTCGATGGTATTTGAATACAGAGGGTTTTGTAAACAGTAATGCAGAGATAATTTTTTTATAAATATTTTCAATTACGTAAATTTTTTCCTAATAATGATAAAAATGAAGGAATCAGTACTGTTGTAATTTATTAGATTGTGAGGTTGATGGTAAATTCATATTGTATATGGATGTACGTCTATCTTTGTATGTAGAAAAGATAGTTTTAAAGAAAACTTTGCCAAAAAATTTAAATTAAAATTTAAATTAAAATTTTTTCACATCAAATTTCATCACATGCAAAAATAAAGGATCACTACGCCCATACATACATACTATATACAATATATATTAATAAACTCACCCTTGTTTAAAAACTGCAATCATGATGACGATGAATTGATACGTATACGCTTAGTTTCCGAACTTAATTGATATTGATAATCGTTTTCTCTCGCTTCAATATCATCCTCATCGTTATCATAACTTCTTTGGCGACGTTTTTCACCTGCCGGGCTGGCCATTCTATGATAACTCCTTAAACAATCGCCATTATAAACAGACAAATGTGGAAAATCTATATCCATCGGAGAGGAGCATCCTATTTCTCCTTCATAATCTTCACCTTTATTTATGGAATTGTTCACTTGGTGCTGCTTAATTCTTTTAGATCGTTCAGGTCTTTGTGCAAGCGGCATTACAAAGGTCTTATAAACACGCAATAACTCTTCATGGGTTAATACATTCATGTTGTTTACCTGCAACTGACGCTAATAAGTTTATTTTATTAAAAATACTGTAGCAATAATTTATGTTGTTAGTTCTTATAATCAAACTTACCTCGCTTAGTATTCTTAAAATATCATTACGACTCAACAATTCTGGTAATGCGTACTCCATTTTTAAATTAAAATATAATTTTTCTTTTCACTTTTAACACCGCGACACTATTTTTGTTTACAGTTTTACTAAAGAATGAGCAGTGTTGCCGTGTTTAGTTATTTCTAAATAAAACTGGTTACTTTTTTGTTCAATGTGTAGAGTTGTGTAGATTTTTTTGGTTCTGGTTATTTGTTTTTTTTTTTGTTGTTGTCAAAAACTGGAAATTAATTAATTATTGTAAACTAAATAAACAGACCCTCTGAATTTTCTGATATTGTATTCAAATGGAATTTAATAAAAAAAGAAATACGTTCTAAGTATGTTTTTCATACGCAAAAAGCGCTAAGTTGGCAATTGTGATTTAACATGTGCAACTTTGTCATGTAGAAATCGATAAGCGGTATCGCTCGTGTCATTGCTAATTTGCCACCTCTACTATTAAAGCAATTTTTTGCATTTATATTATAATAATTCTAATACTAGTAGTAATTTTTTTAATATATTTCTAACGACAAAATGTTCAAAAAGTATGTCAGTGTTATAATATTTGTTGTAGTCATGTGTACCAATTATAATTTATTTTAGATTCGAAGAAAAGGAGAGTGTTTCATCCGTTCAACAATTGAAATCATCTGTGCAAAAAGGCATACGAGCCAAGTTGCTTGAATCTTATCCTCTTTTGGAGTCACATATTGACTTAATTTTACCAAAAAAGGACACCTACCGCATAGCAAAGTGGTAAGTACGGCATACAGTAGTTTTAAATAAATAAATAATAATCTTCTTTATCTTCCGCTGTGTTTTTAGTCATGATCACATTGAATTGCTTTTAAATGGTGCCGGCGAACAGGTATTCTTTCGCCATCGCGATGGTCAATGGATGCCCACTTTAAAGTTACTGCACAAATTTCCCTTCTTTGTTAATATGCAGCAGGTGGACAAGGGTGCCATACGCTTTGTTCTAAGTGGTGCCAATATTATGTGCCCTGGTTTAACCTCACCCGGAGCCATGATGACACCAGCCGAAAAGAACACAATTGTTGCTATTATGGCCGAGGGCAAGGAACATGCTTTAGCTATTGGAATAACAACTTTATCAACTGAAGATATGTAAGTAGAATTGAATAGATGAGTAATTCCAATTTTTATATTAAATTTCATACATATTTTCAGTGCTAAAATAAACAAAGGCATCGGAGTTGAGAATTGCCATTACTTAAACGATGGCTTGTGGAAGATGAAGCCTATTAAGTAAATGTTCACTAGTCCTATTAAATTATAAACACAATCTTTTTTCTTAAGAATGAATATTAACTGCATTTTATATGTACAAATAATAAAGTAAAAGTTGATTCACACTAAAAATGTTGATGGGATACTCAGAAAGTTTTTGTGAAGGAAATTGAAACAACAAACAGCCTCTTAAAGAAATTAAATCAATGTGGAAAAATGCGAATTTTTCTTTGTTTGGTAGTTGATTTAATATTATTTTTAATGTTTACCGAGAGCAAAATGAAGTATCATTACGATCCAATAGAATCTGTGTAAAAATACTTCGAGAAATTTTCTTTTGAGAAATGAGTCGGTAGCGGTTCTACCGCGGTTGAACCGTTGCAAAATGTTACAATTCCATAAAAGAACTGCGTGAAACATTAAGGGTTTCATATGGATAGGAATATAACGTGAAAACCGCCTATTAAGACAAATAAACATAAGTTAAGCATTAAAACTAAGGGAGTATCTGACTGCAAGGTCAAAAGGAAGCTTGTGAAATATATTTTATTTTTTTTAAGACCATTTTTAAGTCCATTTATGCTTATGGTGTACTGCTATGAGGAACAAATAGAAAAACTATTCTTGAAATTTTACAAAGACTAAACTTTACGGTACTATTTTTTAAGGTTAGAAGCTTCGATACAGACAGAAAATTTGAGTTCAATTTAATCAAGAAGTTGGATCTTCTGGTCGTTATAAAATGCCATTGGAATAAAAAATCTTTATTAAGGACTCATTAATTTCATTGGACAACGAAAGATTGAATATTTACGCCCATATGTATAAAAACCATTACGTTGATGTCCTGCAACTGCTTTGGCTTGGTTGCGTCATTTGGAAACCTCTTTAATTGCACTCAACGTGTTATGGTTATTGCATAACCTTTTTTGTAGACAAATTTTTGATGATATACGTAGATTTTGACGATATGTCTTTATAAAGAGGCGGTGTGTCTTGACAGAGTACAGACTGCAAAACAACAAATGTATTACAAATGAAGATCCAAGGCAATTTAACTAAATATTGAAAAAATTGAGGGTCATTTTTCTTCGAAAATGAGCAAGGAGTGGCCGTTACAGTCAATGGCGAACGTTATCGGGCCATGTTGAACGAATTTTTGTTCACAAAAATTGAAGAGGGGGATATTGGCAACATTTAGTTTCAACAGGACGGCGCTACGTGCCACACAGCCGAAGCTACACTCGATTTTTTGCGCCCTGTTTTTTGAAGATCGCATTATCAGCCGCAGAGCTGATGTTGTTTGGCCACCTCGGAGCTGCGATTTGACACCGTTGGACTATTATTTGTGGGGTGCCGTCAAAGATAAGTGTTACGCCGACAGGCCAGAGACAATTGACGCTTTAAAGGACAATATTCGTGAAGCCATTGGTGAAATGCAGCAGCACACAATCGATAATGTGCTTAAAAATTGGACCGATCGTGTAGACTACTGCATGGCCAGCCGGGGCAGCCATTTGAATGAAATTATTTTCCATTATTAACCGGAAGGATTGTACTTTTAAATAAAAAAAGAAATTTGAGAAAATATTCAGTAGTTTTTTTTAAAGCATTTTCAAAAAAAAAAGTTTTTTGGCGGACCCTTTATTTGTTAATAAATACTAAATGTAAATATGTATTTCAATTCAAATAAACAAATAAATATTTTAATATTTTTCATTTTTTCAAATAAGAATTATTCCAATTAGGCCTCAATCGCATGTCTTTCTTTATTCATACGAAAACACTAAAAAAAATGCACTTGAAATCGCTAAAGACAACAAACAAATGCTCATCTGTTTGGTGGATAACGGAAACGATTACAGGTGACCTTTAGTCGTTATAATTGTTGTGTTTTTATGAATAATTTATGCCATAGAAGAAGTGTACAAAAGTGGCAACAAAATAGACAAACCACCTGTTAATATGTGAGTACGATTGCTATACACACAGGCTTACAACGAGTGTATATGTACGAAATCGTCATCGTGAACGAAAACAGCAATAACTTCAACAACAAGAACTACAACAACAATGTTATTATCATCTCATCATTAAAATATATAACAACAGGCTTCAAAGACAATACGAATGTAGTATGTTCATAATAATGGTGGGTGAGAACAACAGCAGGCAGACTTTCTCCGAGTCGAATGTAAATACAAAACAAAATCAAAACAAAACAAAGCAAAATAAATGCATACACAAACACAGATACACCTGTGCATATTTACCACATCTACGATATAAACGGTAGCGTTTGTTGATAAGAAATGGCAAACAACTACAACAACAGTATCAATAATAACAAAAACAAATAATAATAATATTAACTAAAAAAAAGGGAATTGTCATAAATTATTGATTTTTTATATAATTGAGATAAAGTTCTTTAACACTCTTACGCTGTTACATTCTCTTGTGGTACTCTTATTGAAAAGGACATGCGCATCAAAACACATTTGTGGTATCCTCATTAGAGATGGTAACAAATTAGTTCTCAATATTATACTTTTTCTATTTAAAAAAGAAGTACTTTTTTAGATAGATTTAGCAATGCTTTGGTGTAATGTTCCACGAACCGAAGACTTGTGAACTGGCTATGGTGAACTTTTTGAAAATATGATTATTTTTATTGATGATTGGGCGACTATAAAATTGGGCAAGTTAAGTAGTATTCATGGAACACATAATAGAACTGGGCTAGGAGTGCAGCCCTTGCGCTGACCAACTTCTTCCTCTTCCCTGATTTTGGTCAGTACAGGGACTGCGTTCACCCGTGGCATCACAACGGGCCGCTATGCGTGCTCAAGTGAGCTTGACCTAAACCTAAAATGGGTTAGGGGTGATAATTGATCACTATCTGGGACAAGTAGGCCCTAAAAACAATGAATTCTGTAGTGAAAATAATATACGATTAGGTGAATGAATAACCTTGAAAAAAAAGATGTTAACAAGTAGAAAAAACCAAAACCGGATGCCAATTTTCATCCCTACCTAGGACGTATGCTAATAAACTTTGGAAACTGAAGGCTGATACAAATCTTAAGCATCTGGGAATTTTATCTTAAAGACAGCCTATCGAAGCATAGCTGATAAATATTCTGAAAAAATTGAAAGGACTTTGACTTTGAGGTGATGGACTTAGTCGAGAGGATATTTAAGTCCATACGAAGAAAATCTGTTTACTAATAAGTTGTCTGATGTCTAGAATTTGGATATGCTATGAAGTTTGGAAGTAAACGAATAGATTGAAAAATTGTAGAAAATATGGAATGGAAGGACATGTATCTGAGCAAAGGAAAGTCGAGCTTAAATATGTGCAAATACGTGCTGTATCAATTGAATGGTGGTGAATATAGATAGCATGTGGTGACAAACTAAAACAAGCTCGATTCAATCAGTGTTAGGTTAGGTTCGGTCGGAGTGGTAGCTCTGTTATTACAAAGCTCACTTGAGCACGCATAGCGGCCCGTTGTGATGTCACGGGTGAACGCAGTCCCTGTACTAACCAAGTTCCACCAAAATCAGGGAAATGGAAGAAGTTGGTCAGCACAAGGGCTGCACAATCAATCAGTGTCAATCAGTGTACTACTGTTTGAAAATCAGGGCAGATATCGCTTTCCTAAGCGGACAATACAAAGGCCTTCACACGAATGTTTCAGAGAAAAGCTATTCCCAGCGTAATACAGCGTAATTATTGTTGAATGATACTACCTAGATAAAGTACCACTAACTGGTAACATTTACATTTGGTACCATGCGTCGCCACCTGGTAGTAGCTGCATACCATGGAGTGGATTAGTTTGGTTAAAGAACCAACAGTCGTAAACGAGAGTCCATATAGACAAAGTGCAAGAAAAAGTGTGGAAAAAAGTGAAACAATTTTTTTGTGTGAAAATTTAGAAGAAAAAAAAAAACACATTACTTTAGAAATTTGTACATACAAACCAACAAAGAAAAAAATCAAAGGACAGCAGACAATTTAAAATTCTATAAATAAAAAAAGAGGAAAAAACTTTAACGCTTAACTAGAAAAAAAACGAGAAAACCTTGATAATCAACTGTCGTAGTATATTGCAGAAAAAGGATACTTTATACTTTCCTCAAAAGAATAGACCTTTTTTTCTCTGGCTCTCAATGAAGTTGAGTCATCATTGCTAGTGTTAACATATGTATTGTATTGTATTGCATGGACAGAAGTATATACACACACATAAATACATACGCTACTGTTAAAGTTACACCAGTAGCAAAGGAACTTTGGAATACAACGCAAGCCTTACAAAGCCACACAGGAAAATTTGTATTTGTGGAAAAAAGAAGAAATCTAGCAACTCACAAGTTTCATTACAATGGAAGACAAAGCATCCTAAAGTCCTTAAATTTTGAAATTCTTTATAAACGTTGCCGTTGTCGTTGTCGCAGTGATTGACATATCGACATCGTCATCAGAAACCAGCAACCAGCGTCATTATCAACATCTTAAATATTGATTTATTTGTTGACAGGACAACAAACAACCAACAACAGCCAACTAACAATAGCAATTGCTGCAGACATTTAAAAATTCATCACTTAAAAAAGAGAAAATATAAAAAATTAAATAAAAAATCAAATCCTTTAATTGAAAACAAAAAGATCAACAAGAGACCAGACCGAGACAACAAACAAACAAACAAAAGACACACTTAAAGAAAATATGGAAGATTTATTTCTATTGATAATCAAGGAGTCTACAGGGACAAAACATAATGCCCTTCGACAAACTGCACAAATAGCATACGGTAAATATTACATTTTTTTCTTTCTCTTTTTGTTTTAATAACCTTAAACATGCGTCGTGTTTTGTGCTTTTTCTTCTTCCCTGCCTTGATATCCTTGCTTTTATTTCTTTAATTTCGCTTTCGCGTTCTGTCATCCATCCATCTATCCTTCCGTATTACTTACATTGGCAAAGTACTTAACCTAATACTTGTCAGCAATTCACCATTAGCCTGCTCATTTACCTCCCCCGTCTTCCCCTTCTGCTTCACATTCTTTCATTCATTCTTCCATTCAGTGTGACTAGGGTGTACGATTTGGTTGTTGCCATATAAAATGCTTCATTTTGTTATTGTGAAAGCGTTTCTCTTCCATTAGCAAACAGATTTGGCGTATTTTTCTTTTAAAGGGTGACTCCGATTTAAACGGGACACATGCAATTTGAAAGATTTTTGGAAATTTTAAAACCATTTTTATTTAGCTTCAACGGGAATTTAATAAGTTTCACGTTCTGATGTCAAAGAAGTATCAGGTTTTGGCAGATGAATCAACGAAAATGCTGTGAAAATAATGAAAATCGTCGAGTTTTATTCAGACTTGTGGTGTTAACAACATGACTCTCTGGAGAAAACAATCGCCAGCAAGCGATTAGCCTTCTACTTCATCTGAATAATGAACCCCCAACGAAGCTAAACCGGAGAAAAAATGGTCTTATGGAGGGAAATGGACCTAGTGGGCTGTATAGCCAATGTATCAAAAATTCCAAAACAGGTTTCCTTCCGGTCGGGCGTTACTTGGGACCAGAGACCTAGGCGACGATTGAAACTGTTTCCTTCAAAAGAGGAAAAAAGTGCTCTGCATAAATGGGGCTAAATCGGACACAAAAAATGGGCTTGAGGCGGAAACAGGCTAGATAGCCATGGTATTAAGGATTCCAAAACTGGCTTCCTTACGGTCATGCGTTACTTGGAACCGGAGATATAGGAGACGAAGCTAATTGTTGTCTTCAAGTGAGCAACAAAAGTTTTCTATATAAATCGGGAAAAATCTTTTTGCCGATAATTTGCTTTTTTGTGGAGGGCTTCCATTTTTTGTGTCGATGACTTACAATTTTGGCCCATAACTTGTCGCTGTTTGGTCCATGACTTGCATTTTATGATAGATGGCTTGAAATTTTTTGGTCAATGAATTGCATTTTTTTCGTCGATTACTTGCATTTTTTTTAGTCGATGACTTGCATTTATTGGATGAATACTTCCATTTTTTGGTCGATGACTTGGATTTTTTGTTCGATAAATTGCATTTTTTGGTCGATGACTTGCAATTTTTAGGTTGATGACTTATATTTTTTGGATGATGATTTGCATTTTTAGGACGTCGTCTTGCATTTTGTGGTTGATGACACAGAACAAGAAAACAAATACACTTCTAAAATTGCTAACTTTAATCAGACCGTCCAGGATATTGTGCAGCCACTTCTTTAAATAAGAAAATCATGAAAAGCAACCATAAAAATCCTTTCTTTTTTTTTCAAAACTAAGTGATGAAATTGGTTTGTTTGAGCACACCGTATAACCTTTCATTTACATTTCGATTTAATTTCGAAGATTTACTCTCCTTTTTTTTTTTGCTACTCGTACTTTATTTTATATTTTTATGGTTTTAATGGTTCTTCTTCTTCTACTGTTTTAGATAAATTATATCGCCAACATGGTATACATCGAGATCCATCACATGAATTGCGTTCGGTTTGCTTTACGGCACTGCAAATGGCATTAGACACCAAACGACCGAAATTTGTAACAATGGGTTTAAACGGATTGCATGTAAGTGAAGTGAAAACTTAAATACATACACACATACATACATACATACACTATAACGCATACACAGACTCACACGCATATACAGAGAAAGACAAAGTTTTATCCATGTCGACCATTTGGAATAAACCATAAGTACAAGTAGTAGTGGTTGTGGTTATACGTAGTAGTTGTTTGGTTGTGAGCATTCCAATGCAACAATAACGACGATGACAACAACAACGACAACGACAACGACGATGGCTAATGCATAAAGGGATACTGAGTGTCGTTTTGTGTAAATGAAAAAGAACAATGGCACACAACCACCATTTAAACATCAATTGCACTAACATTGCCACAGACACGCACACATACATACATACAATCGCATACACATACAAAGTACAGGTGGATTGGAAAATATAGCAGTGCAATTGGATTAGGATTTTTGTACGAGTACGAAAATTGCTTAAGGGTGGCGATATTAACCACAACATTATATGCCGGTACAAACAACTTTGAGACGATACCACCACGTAATACCGTGGACAGTGGTAACACTTAATAAGTCTGTTCCAGACTTCAACGTCATATTTTTCTGGATCCTATGGACTTACATACATAATTGGTTATTACAACCCTTCAGTCAGGATTACGACCTAGTTTCTCACACCACTTATGTTGTGTATGTTAATTTTATACATGAGTGGCGGGACCTACAGTTTAAAGTCGACTCCGAACGACAGATTTATGAGAAACTTTTCATGGCAATTTTATTTACTCTCAGAGTTTTTACCAGAAATCTGCTGAGAGGAGTCGCCGAAGAAATACTTTTTGTATTTTGTTTTGACGTCTGGCCTGGGGCTCGAAACCTGGCTTTACGTCTAATAAGTCCACACACTACCTACTAGACTACGGCGACTTACAGATTCTATGAGCTAACTTAAATTAAATGAGAATATTCATGGAGCATCTGATAACTGACTGTCATGCCTTTATGATTCACATTATCTACTCCCGAAATTCTTTACTAAATCAATGCAAAGTGACTGAAAAGTCACTGAACAAAATGAACGAAATTCAAGGATTATCTCTAGCAGAAGGACCATCAATCACCATTAGAGAATGATCTTTGAAAACATTTCCAATTCAGAAAATTTAATTTCACAAATGTTTTCAAATAATTCGTACAGATAAACGCAAAAAAAAAAAACAAGAATATTTTTTCCCACACAACTGTATGCTCCTCCTCTTCGTTGCTTGTCCATAAGCCACGTTTTATTTTCTATTTGGTATGTGGTGCCTCATTTTTAAGCGAAATATTGTTCAAAAAAATACGAAAAAAAGAAATCCTCAAATGAGCACGAGTGTAGAATTTCCTGATTTTTATTTAATGCCCATATGCGACGACAAAGGATTAACAATTTTTCTGTTGTTTTTTTGTTTTTGTTTTTGTTTTTGTTGCTCTTATGTTTGTTTGTTTGGACATTTTTTTGAAATCAAATGTCAATTGTTGTATCGTTTACAAATACTTACAACGGCGAATTGTTGTTTTTATTGTGGTTCTTTTAAGAGGCAGCACCGTTTTATAAACTAAAAAAGGAAATTCATTATTATTGTTATTGTTGTTCTTGTTAGCTTTTTAGAATATCCTTTTGTACTCGTATAGTCTCTATGCTTTCTTTTTGCTACTATGTGTTGACACTTGTTTAAATAAGTTTTTTTTAAAAATGAAAAATCATCAACACAAAATAAATGTTGTTGCTCCTGTTCTGTATATTCCGAGTGGAATAAAAATTGTCTGAAATTGTGAAAATAAATCGAGAATGCATTGTACATGAAAACAATTCGACATTTTTGTTCCATTTATTTCCATCTTTTTTTTATTTTAGAAAAGGTACTCAATAGTACAATAGTGATACAGGATCTTTTATACTTAAGTTTCTTTTTAAAATGCAAATTCGAAAATGTATTGACAATGTAGAGAGCAGCACAGTTTGTAAATAATGGTCGACGTTATCCACAATTTGTCTTTAAAATATAAAATATCGAACAATCCAAGATGTCAATTGGTCTTAAACTTTGTGTAAATTATTCTTTCTAGGATTTCATTTGAAACAAATTCATTGTCTGTTAGGCTGTGGCATTTCGCATAATTTCATGCGATACCACATAATGTCCTTATTTATTAAAACAACTATAAAGGGGTTCAAATAAAATAAAAGGTGTCAAGGACTTGATTACTTTAGGTCTAAAATGTCATCAAAGAATGATGCTGAATTGCTGTAAATCATGAGCAATCTTCTCGTTGATAACAGAAAACCTGCTGATCGCTCGAAAGTTAGGATGCAAGAGAAGCAAGAACGCCCAACTGGAAAGCAATAGCAATGTACACGCAAAATACATAAGCGGAATGTACTTAAATGTTAAGAGCAATAAAGGAAAGGAAGATAATGCGATAGTAGTCGCCTCAGTCTAGTAGGTACTGTGTTGGCTTATTAGACGTAAAACCGTGGTTCTGGTCAGACATCAAGAAATGAAAAATTTGTCAACAATCAGGTGTTCCAAGTCGATTTCAAACTGTACATCCCGGAAAAAAAACATAGGCCCAAATCTACGCTTATGTCTTGAGCCGATCCTATTAACTCCAATCACCACTAAACAATTGTAAGGCAAATGCCCAATTTGGTTGTGGACTTTATTTATTTTTGTGCCAATTTGGGATGAAATTTATTGTTCAAAAGAATAGTTTCTTAAATTGAAAACAAAACACGAGGTTGCTAGACCCTGTAGATTGCAATATACGTTATAAAGCATTATAACAAAACGTTTATTGTAAAGGGTGTTTTTTATAGAGGTATAGAACTTTAAGTTGCAATAAAACAACGATGGATTATTCGATTGACATGAATTTTATTTATCTGAAAGATAATCTTCTGGCATATAACCGCCACGGCTGGCGCGGATGTAGTTCAATCTGGACGTCCAATTTTCGATGACTTTTTCCAACATTTGTGGCCGTATATCGGTAATAATACGGCGAATGTTGTCTTCCAAATGGTCAAGCGTTTGTGGCTTTACCGCATAGACCACTGACTTTACATAGACACACAGAAAGTAGTCTAGCGGTGTTAAATCACAAGATCTTGGAGGCCAATTCACAGGTCCAAAACGTGAAATTAGGCGGTCACCAAACGTGTCTTTCAATAAATCTATTGTGGCACGAGCTGTGTGACATGCTGCGCCGTCTTGTTGAAACCACATCTCCTGGACATCATGGTTATTCAATTTAGGAATGAAAAAGTTAGTAATCATGGCTATGTACCGATCACCATTGACCGTAACGTTCTGGCCACCATCGTTTTTGAAAAAGTACGGACCAATGATTCCACCAGTCCATAAAGCGCACCAAACAGTCAGTTTTTCTGGATGTAACGGTGTTTCCACATACACTTGAGGATTACCTTCACTCCAAATGCGGCAGTTTTGTTTGTTGACGTAGCCATTCAACCAGAAGTGCGCTTCATCGCTAAACAAAATTCGCTTATGAAAATCGGGAACAACGGTAATCTCGTTTTGGGCCCATTCGACGAATCTACGCCTTACTTGATGATCGTTTGGCTTCAAATCTTGCACGAGTTGGATTTTGTAAGCACGCAAACCAAGATCCTTCCGCAAAATCTTCCATAAAGTGGATGGACACAGATCCAATTCCTGTGCTCGATGGTGGATGGATGCGAGTTATCAATAAGAGTAAACGTGGTGCGAAAACGTTCCATGGTTAATCGAATTAACTGCTCTGATGGACGATTTTGTCGACGATAAAATGGACGTAGTGCGCGATACGTTTTCCGCACAGAACCATTATTTTCGAAATAAAATTGCACTATTTGCAAGCGTTGTTCAGGCGTGAGTCTATTCATTATGAATTGTCAAACCAAACTGAGAATAAATCATTAGACAGCTGTTAAATCGGTCGCCATCTTGAAAATTAATGCCAACTTAAAGTTCTATACCTCTATAAAAAACACCCTTTAGTTGTATGTGTGTACAACAAATACACTGAAATATTTATAAGACTACACATAACCTTCGGCAGATGGTATGTATTTGCACGCAAATAAAACTCTTTAGAAAAATTCCTCATCCATTTTTTGGAATACTCTCGTTTATCGGGTATTGAAATCAATATTCAAAGCGAGAAACGAAAGCGAGTAAATAAAAACAACTTAAAACACTTCAGTTTAACAGAGTAACATAAAAACAAAACAAATAAATACCGTTATATGCATTACGGCCGACCATCAAGTTGACACATTAATATCTAATAAAAAAACAGTTACTTTTCCATACACGCTTTTGAAGCAAAATTGTATGTTTTTCTCTCAAATTCATTTCATTTCATTTCATTTCATAGAGAATAATAAAGGATGAACGCTTTTATATTGGACTTGAGCCCGAAGATGATTCAGTTTGGCTGCCAGCACAACTATTGCGCGCTACATCTGGCATATTGCCAACGACAAGTAATGAGGATACGGTTGTCAATGTTCTACGACTGTTTCTGGCAATGGCATGTTCACCTGCTTGCACATTAAACGGACGTCTGCTTATCGAGATTTTATCACGTTGCGGTGAATGTTGGGAATTTGGTTCGCGTGCAACTAAGGCGGCATCGCTGGCAGCTGCTTCACAATGTTTGAGAACATTCTGTACATTTCTTATAGAAGAAGCAGAAGATGTAAAGAAGACCGCCCCAGCCGGGCTAATGACACAGACACAAGCCACCGCCGTATACAATGAAGTGATACCCGTAATGCAATGGCTGTGTAGTCGTTTGGTGGAACCGAATGTCACCAATTCACCCAATAAGAAAGTGGAAAACACTTGCACCCTATATCTAACGGAATGTATATTGACTTTGACATCAGCATTGCCTAGAAATGTATACGCAAATCCACATTTTACTTCATTCCTGTGGCAAAAGTTTTGCCCTACTTTAGCGGCAGCATTGGGTTCGCCGGGTAGAGTCAATTTGGATAAGAAATTTACTTACAAGTAAGCCAGACTAATATCTTATAAAGTCCTAGTCGCAGATTAACGTTTTATTTTCAGAGATGCTTTACATATTATAGAAAACGAAGCACGTGGCTTTTTCACCGGTCCCGGTTTGGATGGTGCCCAAGCACGTTGTGTATATCTGACGGGTATTCAACTATTAAGAATAGCTGGTTTTCATGGCTCTCTGCGACCAATGCTAGAAGCGTTATTCCATCGTATGCTTTTGCTACCAACACCGCAAAATCGTACGGAGCCTTTGAAATGTGTTCGAGAAATTTTCCGCAGTCCAGAACGTTTAATCGATTTAGCTGTGATTCTCTATGCCGATAAAACTACAGCTCAAGGTTGCAGTGATGAAATGGCTCTCTTTAGATTGTAAGTGCATGTACTTATGCACACATACACATTTATTATTAAATTTCTTTCCTTTTTAGAATGATTGATGCCATGGAGGAGTGTGCTTATGGTGCCAGCAACAGCACTGCTGTCGAGGCCAGTCTACAGGCCAGTGTAGAGTGTATGGTAGCACTCTTGCAAAGTCTACAGGTTCTCTGTACCGGTGAACTTACCGAAACGATGATAAGTGATCAAATTGTAAATGTAGTGAATAGCCGTTACGGTCAGTTAAAGGATGCCGACTATACAGGCCCCTTAACCTATCAATCAATGGCTCGCTTGCCGGCTTCATATCGCGATGCTGTTGTCGAGTTCAGACAAAGCGTTTATGAGGCATCTTCGGGTTCGGAAAGTGATGGAGATCAAAATGTAGAAAATGATGCTGCATCGAATGGTTCGGGGGATACAGAGGGACCCGAAGATGAAGAACACTCAACGTCCAGTGATGAAGCTTCGCGTGCTGAATTTAATCGCTGGCCCTACACTAATCTCGAGATACCAGTATTTCCCGTACGGTCCGATGTAGATGCAGATCGTCAACATGCTCGTGATTTTGCAAAGGCATTACACACTGATCTTGTGCCGCGACTTTTGCGATTACATTCCTGCATAGAAGTTGATGAAGCCATGCAAGAGTTTGCCTCGTCTGTGTGCCAGGATAATAACATCAGCACAACAAATTTCGAATGCAATTATACGGTAATCAATGCCGATGGCATATATTTGGCAATGTACTCAGCTCTGTTGCTGAGTTGGCAGCTTAAGAAGGCCGGTTATTATGTGGACATGCCAAAGGAAATAATGATACCCATGTCTGAGCAACAGTTTGTTACATCCGTCCAGAATGCTGGTGTATTGGTGTATCTTACCAATGCCTGGCTATGTGAATTATACCAGAGTGTTTTGGTGTTAAATATCTTGGAATCGTTGGACAGCAATGACCAAGAAGGTGGTAATAATCGTTGTGCCTTGATAGATATGCTATGCGATGCTGGTGGTCTTGGATCCACCCAAATGATGTCAGAATGGCAACGTTTACAAACCGCCAATGTTAAGTTTACAGATGATGAACACAATTTGGCCAGACGTGAAGCGGCTAAGAAACTTAGCAGACGTTTGTTAACCTGTTGTTGGGATTCTATGGTTTTGGTATTAAGTTCCGGTTTGGGTGATTTACCCTCTTCGAGTTCCAGTAAATTTGTGGCTTTATCGAAACGTACCTTAAGGGTTAAAAGTAAAACAGCCAAATCAAATGGTGAAGCCCTGTATGCCATGTGTCTAGATGGTCTTCATACGGTAAGTAATGCATTATACGGCCTTAATAGATTTGTTTTTATTCTTTTATCTGCCCTTACCCTCTCCTTAGGCTGCTACTCTAAGCAATAATTTAAATTTACAACACTTGGCTGGCAAGATACTGAACTTATTGGCTTCGAATGTTTGCCAAACAACGGGGCCCCGCATTTCGGCCAGTCAAGCTCTCTCCATGGATGTGGTTCTCAGTGGCGGTTTGAATTTAGGTTCCTACAGTCCCGATTGTTGGCAATCGATATTTGCCGTTTGTCGTCATGTCAGTCAATTGGAACATGAAATCTTTAGCATACGTAACCCTACGTTGCCAACATCATCACCGAATGGCAACCGTGATGTTGAAACGGGCGAAAAGTTGCAGTCGAGTAGTGGACAGAATGAAAAACTCAATCTGACTTCGTTATCCATAGACGATGATGAAACTTGGTGAGTATTAATATTTCTCTGAGGAGCTTTCAACATATTTTTCAACTCGTTCGTGTTTCTCTTTTAGTGTTGACGTGTACAGTTTTCTGCAAGCACCACTACGCAGTCCCAATACAAACATTACATCGATTTTAAAAGTGTATACGGGTACCAATGAAACTGTGCTCCTAAGTCCCAGTGATACCACCAAAGTTTTGTGCGGCCTCTCACAGCAGGCAGAAAATCTCTTTAGCGATGCAGCTGAACGTTTGAGTCTGCCCTCATTGTGTCAGTTTTTAAAGAACCTGTGCCGAGCCTCCAGAGAGCAGCTGTATAAAAATAATACAACTCGTAAGGGCAGCCGTGTTTGGTGGCCCAGTAAGGGTTGGCGCAAACATGATACTTTGCCCATGTCTTTGCTATTGCATCGTGTGGGTGATGTCACCTTGAAGGTATTTCGCAGTGCAAGACCTTTATTGCATATTTTGAAAGTATGGGCCATAACGGGGCCGCATCTAATGGATACGGCTTGCCATAGGGATCGTATCATATCGAAGAGGGCCATTGAGTATATACACGATATAGTAACAGCATTGCTGGTGGAACAATCGGAGTTGCCTTTCTTCCACTTCAATGAGTCTTTGCTTAAGCCTTTTGAAAATTTGAGTATGGACTCGTGTGACTCGGATGTACAAGATCAGATTGTGGCTTGTTTGTATGAAATTGTCGAAGCTCATCGCACAGAAATACGTTCTGGTTGGCGACCTTTGTTCGGCACTTTACGTAATGCCCGTAGTCGTATGCTGAATGCCAGCAATATTATCGATATATTTAGAGATTTTCTATACACCGATAACACTTTGGTTTTTGTTAATGCCGGCCTCGATTGTATTTTATGTCTGCTATCTTTCTTGGAAGTGCCGGGCGCCGGAGGAGGAGGAGGAAGTGGGACTGGGAGTGGTGGTGGTGGAGGTGGTGGTAGCGGCGGCAGTGGCAGTGGCAGTGGAGGCGGTGGTGGGAGTACTAACTCAACTCCAGGCGGTGTTAATAACAACGAAGAGGAAACGAATTTTAGACCCACAGAATTTTTACATGAAACTTTGGGTTTCCTGGAACGCTGCTCTTCCATATTAGGTTTCATGTATTACATGCCCAAATGTCCGAAATTCCATTCAATTTATAAGATTAAGGGCATATCGTACACCCATATTATTGACGCCAATATACCTAACTCTATGGAAAATTTCACTTATTTTGGCAACGATTATTTGCAAACGAAAAATGAACAACATATGATATCCTATCGCTCCTTGCACATTGACAAAGAAGCCATAATGAAAATCGATGAAATGGATAAGGCCTCCGGTGTTTTAAAAGTATGGTTTCTTCTATTGGACGGCTTAACCAACTCGCTAATTGTATGCCCTTATTTGCATCAGGCTCCTATACTACAGACAATCTTTGAGCATTTTAAGAATCTCTCAACTATACCGGGTATAGAATTCGGTTTCTATTGCATCAATCACTTACTAATACCCATGATCCAGGACTGGTTGAGATACATCAACAAGACGGGCACATCTTGGCAAACGGTGGAGAAGAATTTCAAACACTGCTGCTGCATGACCACTGATCTTGTGGTGGATTTCATAAAGATGTCCGTGCCAGAAGCTAGAAAACAGGCATCGAATACCAGAACAAGAGTCACACAAATTGTACAGCCTACGAATAATGCATATTCGAAACTGAAATTTGTTACCGAACCAGTTGAGGAAGAGCGGCAAGCTGGTGTGGGCGGTGTTACGGGCCCATATGATAGCAGTTCCAGTGAAGAAAGTTCCCAAGATGTTAAGGAATCCAATACGAAAATTTCCAACTCGGCTACTTTGGCCTTAAAGCAGTTACTTTTGGTACTCATCGAATGTGCTGCCCAAGTAAGAGAAACTGTGGCTCGAGTGGGCGTTTCCTGCCTTAAACATCTGATACTATCTACGGGTACTTTATTTAATGAATACCAATGGATGATAGCCTGCTCGGCTATACATCGGGCCTGTACTGTAACCATAGCACCTTTGCGTCAACTATCATTTGCTTTCCATGAAAAATCCAATAGTTTTTACGGTGACTGTGCCAACGTCAAAGTGGCCGCTCGACGTGATAGCAGCGTAGAAGAATTAACGCGCATATACTCTTTAGCTCAACAAGTTTTTCTTTCGGATAATCAAAGAGAACCCGGAGTAAAACTGAATAATCATTTGGATAAACATTTAACAGATGATCGCAGTTATTCATTCCTTTTGTATCCACAAAATAATGGCTTCAATTCCAATCTCGATAATTTTGTCATCAGAATACCCTTTAAGACATTGGTAGTGGGTTTGCTAGCCAATCAAATGCTATTGCAATTAGTGGCCAAACTGCTGCTGTCACGCTTAAAGTGTGTGCCACAGGCCGTGTCCACTTGTATCTTCGATAACTACACCACCGCTACGCAACAGTGCTACGACTATGACTTGGATTTCCGTTCCAAAGAAATACTTTTGCGTTGTTGTTTGCAGTTCCTAACAAGTGCTCTAGAGTTCGATTCACGGCCTGGTCTTAAATTCCTCATGCAAAAGGTGGCCAACATAGAATACGCTGCCAATTTGTATAAACAAATGACATCTTCCTGGATGATATACTATATAGCTTTAGTCGATTCCTATCTAAACGATATCGTTATTTACAATCTGGGTACGGATGATTTAAACTTTATCTTGGAATCCTGTTCACGTCTCAACACCACCAAAGTTAAGAAGAAGGAAAACTTTGTGCGTTACTTGTTTTGCCTGCAGGACGCTTGGAATCTAGTATGCGAACTGTACTTAAGCAATTCTACGCTACATGAGTTAGAAAATGGACGTGTGCGTAGCAATGCTGATGGCAACTCAACGGCCAAGAATATAAAATCTATGTGCATAACACTGAATAGCAATGTGGATAATGTGAGCACTTCGGGTTTAGCAGAGAATAATAACTATTCGCCACAAAGATCCAATCAATCGCCGGAGGAGGAGAGTGTTACGATGACAACGTTGATAAGTGAATTCCAGCCGAAAAGTCGTAACAATCCCTTCGATACAAATCGTCCACAAAAACCCGAATCAGAGACAATATCACCGGAAATTGAACAACAGAGAGCCACCAGCATACTGAAAGACTCCAATTACAAGAGAGCTGCTCTCGCCCAACTGGTAGTGGCCTCAATGGAATTGTTAAGATCACTGCCCGCCGAAGCAGAGGGCAATTTAAAATTGCTAATGACGCCGACAATACGTGAAGCATTCCGTTTGGTGCAGTTGCAAGGCAACGAACTAAAAGTTAACCAATTTTAGGTTTTGCTTGTTGAGTTTTATTTTGACTTGTAAGTGTGCAACCGATTAACAGAGCTTTTGTAATCCGAAACCGAACCGAAACCGAAACCTAACCAAACCAAATCAAACAAAAAAAACAAAAAAGAAAACAATTTCCCAAAATATATTTTTGTCTAATCTTACTCCTCCCCCTCCCTCCCCAGCAAATCATCACTTAATCATGCGAACACGTAAAACACATACATACATACATACATAAATACATGTATTCCTATTACTATTACAACTATATATATATACATATACCCACCATAAAGTATAAAAATATAAAATATTGTATAATTATTATATTAAATATATATGTATATATTAAATATATATATACATACATATATATATATATATATTTACATACACAACAACAATCCTAGCCGCCCATTACCGCCCATTATAAAAATTATATATATATCGTATATACATACATACATACATATATATACTATATATTTATATACTATACTACATATACATACGTACAAGTATATATTATTAAAAAAAAAACAAAAAAACTAACAAAAATATGATGTATAGTATTATTATATAACTAAATCTAGTCAGATATATATATATACATATAAATATATATATATATATATATATACATGCTTGCTTTTAAAAAAAGCTTTCTTACTACATTATACTACATACTACATACATACATACGTATACATATTCGATACACTAAGCGATATTCTATTAAATGCAGTCTACTATTCAAAGAAATTCTTCTTTTTTAGTTTAGTTTCAGTTAGAAACTTGAAATCTTTTGTCTTCTAAGTGGTGGAAATATTTAATAATTTTTAGTAATTCAAGCTTACTTTTAGCATACCATGACTAAGACTAACTATGTTTTCTTAATTCACTTTTTGTGTGCATTTCTTTTAGCAGAAATTTAGAAATTTAAAATACTTCTCATTAAACATACTTTCTGCTGTCCTTAAGCAACATGCACAAAGAACTTAAATGTTTCTACTAAGATAGCCTCCTAAAGGGTGTTTTTTTATAGAGGTATAGAACTTAAAGTTGGCATTACTTTTCAAGATGGCGACCGATTTAACAGCTGTCAAGTGATTTATTCTCAGTTTGGTTTGGCAATTCATCATGAATAGACTCACGCCTAAACAACGCTTGCAAAGAGTGTAATTTTATTTCGAAAATAATGGTTCTGTGCGGAAAACGTATCGCGCACTACGTCCATTTTATCGTCGACAAAATCGTCCATCAGAGCGGTTAATTCGATTAACTATGGAACGTTTTCGCACCACGTTTACTCTTATTTATAACTCGCATCCCCAGAGACGCTGTACGGTGCGTACAGGAGAAGCTAATGCTGCTGTAGAGCGTAGCATTGAGGAAGACCCGAATGAGTCCATCCGCCATCGAGCACAGGAATTGGATCTGTGTCCATCCACTTTATGGAAGATTTTGCGGAAGGATCTTGGTTTGCGTGCTTACAAAATCCAACACGTGCAAGATTTGAAGCCAAACGATCATCAAGTAAGGCGTATATTCGTCGAATGGGCCCAAAACGTTTGCTGACCGCCTAATTTCACGTTTTGGACCTGTGAATTGGCCTCCAAGATCTTGTGATTTAACACCGCTAGACTACTTTTGTTTGGGGCTATGTAAAGTCATTGGTCTATGCGGTAAAGCCACAAACGCTTGACCATTTGGAAGACGGCCACAAATGTTGGCGGTCATATGCCAGAAATCATATTTAAAATGTAATGCCACAAGATTATCCTTCGGATAAATAAAATTCATGTCAATCGAATAATCCATCGTTGGTTTATTGCAACTTAAAGTTCTATACCTCTATAAAAGACACCCTTTACTTCTCATGAAACATACTTTTTGCTGTTCTTAAGCAACATGCAGAAAGAAGTTAAATGTTTCTACTAAGATAGCCTCCTACAATTATTTAAAATGCGATAATTCGTCAAAGAAATGAAAATTTCCACATCATCTGTGTTATTTCGAATCTAATTCTTATGGTTTCTCTAAACCTAAGACCTTAGCTTTGGAACCTTAAGACTTCTAGTCAATTCCCTCCTGAAATATATCGTCCTACGATCCTTTTCCAAGTGTCTTTACAGGAAACTTCGAACATCAGAAGCATGGGGACTTTCGTATTCTCTTATATGGATCTAATAATAAAACTGGAATAATTTTGTATTTAAGTGTACATACAGTCACACAGATAATTATACGTACCCCAATAAAAATCATTTTTTTTTAAGTAATGAACTTCTAATCTAAAATTTCTTTACATTAGCGTCTGTAACGATACATTTACTTAAATAACGAAAAAAGATTCCCCAAATCTATGAATTTGTGACTGCAGTTTGCTTAAAACTAATATGGCACCACAGAAAATTATACGTACGACGTATATTTCGTATAAAATTTCTCCAAGTATAGCCCGGTATATAAAAGATATTGTGGATAAAAATTCTAGGACTACAGCCGTAGAAATACGAAATACCTCGGAAAGTGATCACAGTTTTGTTGTGCATTCCGAAACAGTTCAAAGTGTTTTGAGAAAGAACGATTTCCGCAGCCGAGTACGGAGAAAAAAGCCACGTTTGGAATTTGCCCAATAATATATGGACAAGTCAACTGATTTTTGGGCGAATGTAATATTTAGTGATGAGAACAAATATAATTTGTTCGGCTGTGACGGAAAACAAAAAAAATTTGGCGCAAAAATCAGTTGACTTGTCCATATATTATCATTTTTAAAAAACTCATTTTTAGGGGGGTACGTATAATTATCTGTGTGACTGTATATGCTAGATCGCCAGATTCAAAGAGGAGGCAGAAGCGCGACAACAAACAAGTACCTTGTTTTTTTTTATAGAACTTAAGCAAACAGTGTTTCCGTGCTAAAGTTTTTTTTATTTTTCTTATGAAAGTAAGATTCTTTGGTCATTCATTAGGAGGGTAACATCAGGTCTATGAAATATGTAGGGTTAAAAAAACCTGATCGACGATAGAAAATATTGCTAGTATTGGCATTATTCTGCTAAAGGTGAAATCAGTACATCCTACAAATATGTTGAGAGTAAGGTTGTAGTAGCAGGTCGTTGATAGAGTGCTTACCTGTGAGCTGTAATCACTTATCTCTATTCACAATGAGCTTTCTTTAATCTTATAAACTTACTTGCTTACTTATCTTATAACAGAACACATATGTCCAGAAACTGAGAATATCTAACAACTAATGTTAGTACAAAAGCTGGAATTACGTGGAACAAGTAGAGACCACAGTATAGCCGTGATTGTCCCTTGAAAAATTGAAATGAAGGATTCTTAGACACACAGAATTTATTGGTAGAATGCGTGTAGCCGCCAAAGATGATTTGGAGAAAATTCACGACTTCTTAAAACTATCACGATGATTGAGAAATATTAGCCAACATGGCTAAAATTAGAACCTTATAGGTCCCAAATGAACTAGTTAGGTCGTATACCTTGCTAACGGCGTACTTCCTTGTATTTCTAAAGCAAATGGCAGCAACATTCCCCATACATATTCCTATGAACAAAGGCCAAACATTTTAATGACTGGAACGAAAGACCGAATATGATAGGGTCGTGTTTTTTTTTTTTTGAAGTCGCCGTAGTCTAATAGGTAGCTTATTAGACGTAAAGCCAGGATTCGACTCCCAGGCCAAACATCAAGACAAAATACAAAAAGTACTTCTTCGGCGACTTCCTCTCAGCAGATTTCTGGCAAAAACTCTGAGAGTAAATAAAATTGCCATGAAAAAGTTTCTCAAAAATCTGTCGTTCGGAGTCGACTTTAAACTGTAGGTCCCACCACTCATGTATAAAATTAACACACACAACATAAGTGGTGTGAAAAACTAGGACGTTGTACAATGGACCAATTCGACCTCCGGGTACTATACCTGTCTTAATTGACAAGTACACGTCCTCTATCCCAACCTAACCCAGGGTCGTGAGAACAGAGCCGATATGAATACCCACAATATTAAATGTTATTTAGCATTAGTGATCTAACGCCCGTTGCTATATGCAGTGTAATTTGGATGCCCTGAGTACAAGGCTCCAATACGATGTATACTTAAATCAACAAATTTTCTAATCGTCCCAATGCTGAAACAGTTCATAAACATTTTCGTAAGGTAAGATTTTCACTTAATAGCCAGTAATTTCAGATGAAATTTAAATTGAATTTCGATGCTGAAGGCTGACCTGAATTATGAAAAAATTTAATTTGAATTTTCTTAATTTCTTTCTTTGAAAAATATACTGCTTTTAATAGAATTATCTATAGTGTATTATTAACATTAAAGTGCATTTGTTTAACATTTAGTTTGTTTTATTAATTTATTTATTTTGTTTTTAACTGTTTTTTTTCAAACTTCCCCTCCTTATTTGCTCATTATTTCTCCTTTGTTTTTTTTTTTTCGAATAGAAAAAAATAGAAAAACATTCGAAGTCCATTTAGTCTAGATAATAAAATAGAACCTTAGAAAACTATTGGTACGATTGGAAATATTGGAACAGCTTAAAAGTGACTCAAAGTAAAAACTCAACACTGAGATATCAGGAATTTACTCTCTCTCTCTCTCTCTCTCTAATATATACATACATAATTACATATATTATTAATGCAACAGTAATAATAATAACAACAACAACAACAATAATAACATTTAAACATTTAATTAAATTAAAATTAAATTATATTGTATTATACAACTGTATTGTATTATATCAAACACACACACACACACACTCAAACCCAGCTACAGCCACAACACACATATACATATGGTTAGTATAGCAATATACATACAACCACAACATCACTAAGAAAAAGTAAGAAATACTAGGTATAATTACATAAACTATATAGTGATGAAAATCTATTTAAATGCACCTCCTAGCCAGCTAGCAATAGTAATAAGATAAAAAAAAACGATAAGAAAAAACAAAGAAATTGTATTGTAAAACAGAAGCTAACATAGCAATAAATTTCAGAAGAAATTAACAGAACAGAAAACCAAAAACAAACCAAAAAAAGAACAAAACAAAACAATGTAACGTATAGAGCATAATTAAATTATAAAATAGTATTAAAAACTAAAGACAAAATTTTCAAAATGTCATTCGCTATCAAACCTTTCTTACTATCGCTTTTTCTCTCATTCGCTCTCTCGCTCTCTCTCTCTCTTACGTCTTTTACTCGAGTTTCAAAAAAAGGTTTCTGAATATCATCCAAATGCAAATATTTGCACTTTTAAAAGTAATTTTTTTATGTTAAATTTTAAAAATAATTCAATTTAAATTATCAATTCAATTGCTAAAAATGAACACACACCTTTAGCTTTTTATCAAACCTATCCTAGTTTTAACCCTACCCTACCCTAGCCTAACTTCCTAACCAACCCTTCTTAATTATTGTTTATACAAATTTTATTAAGGTTTGATTTTAATTCGAAAACATCTTCATCTTATTTATGAAGTTGCTCTTCATATCAAATTATTTATTAGGAGAGCGTAACACTTTCTAATATTTAGGGAATCAAATTATCTGTTCTTTTCTGGTTAGATGTTTAGCGAATTAACTTAAGTCTTTGAAGTAAATTGCTAAGTAGTAATACCTCTCTCTCTTCATTTCAATTGTAGAACCAAGTAGTATTTCAGAGATATCTAGCAAAATTATATGCGAAAGCAACTGCAATATAATCGGAAATAAATAGTGTCCTAAAATATTATTAAAGTGAATGTCAAAAATGTACACCAGCCAGGTGAAAATATGTAAATTTTTCGGTAACTCTACAGCCAGATGATTGAACATATGAAAATTGTCTTAATATTTCGACGCCTGCATTCTATAACGTTCTAAGTGTACTTAGAACGTTTTTAATGTTTTTGTTTTTTAAATTCTACGTTCTCTAGAATTTGGTTAAGATGCGCCGATCCGTTCCGAAGTTATATGGTCGTATGTCGCGTGAAAACTTTGAGAGCTCATAACTCAAAACACACCTTATTCGACTTAGAATGTTATAGAACGGAGGCGTCGATTTGACCTCAACGATGCACCCAGCTTTAAAATTATCTACTATGAGCGGATAAAACTCTTAATTTGGAATATTACATACATACATACATACATAATTGGTCATTACAACCCTTCAGTCAGGATTACGACCTAGTTTCTCACACCACTTATGTTGTGTGTGTTAATTTTATACATGAGTGGCGGGACCTACAGTTTAAAGTCGACTCCGACCGACAGATTTTTTGAGAAACTTTTCATGGCAATTTTATTTACTCTCAGAATTTTTGCCAGAAATCTGCTGAGAGGAAGGCGCCGAAAAAATGCTTTTTGTATTTTATTTTGATGTCTGGCCTGGGGCTCGAACCCTGGCTTTTCGTCTAATAAGCCAACACACTACCTACTAGACCACGGCGACTTCATTCATTTGGAATTTTACTATCAACAATTGGATCGTCTGCTACAGACTAGATTTAGCCAAGAGTGGAAGAATTGCAGAATCAAATAAATATCAGTTCCTTTACTGGCTTATAACAGTCTAGGCGGTTATCACTTTCGAGATTTTATACATGATAGTCAACCATAAGTAGAATAATAGAAGTCGTCGTAGTATAATAGGTAGTATGTTGGCTTATTAGACGTCAAGCCCGGGTTTGTATTCCAGGTCAGGCATCAAAATGAAATATGAAAAAAAATATTTCTTCGGCGATTTCCTCTCAGCAGATTTCTGGCAAAAATTCTGAAAGTAAATAAACCTGCCATGAAAAAGTTTCTCAAAAAATCTGTCGTTCGGAGTCGATGTTAAGCTGTAGGTCCCGCCACTCACGTATAAAATTAATGCACACAACATGAATGGTGTGAGAAGGTACGCCGTAATCCTGACTGAAGAGTTGTAATGGCCAATTATGTATGTTTGTATGTAGTCAACCATAAGTTATCGTAGTGTAGCCCAGCCGAGACATTTCGAACAAAACGAAATATGAACAAATTTCACAAATTTCTGAACCAATGCAAAAGACCGTCTTAAAATCGAAGAAAGATGTCAGACAATTATAAAGATTTTCAACGAAAACGGATTGGTTAAAAAAATTTCTGAAATTTGTTATCCGTATGTATACTTTTGTGGCTGAGTGTAGATAAAATTAACACATACCACATGGGTTGTGTGAGAAACTAGTTCGCCATCCTGGCTAAAGGTTTGTAATGCCCAGTTAAATAAGTCAACTAGCCCATTTGCTTTCAAAACCTGAACGCCCCTAATCTCATACACCAACACAAATAAGCAGCAGATAAAATTCCTATTTAGGCAGTAGGACGGATGTGAAAAATCATCACACGTAACAATTCTCAGATATAAAGGATTTTCACATTTAAAAACAATTTTCTTTTCTGAGACGTTTTTATTTTGACAAATTGAAAAGCAAAAATAAAGCAAAAGAAACAATCATTATGTAAATATCAGAGCTAAGAACTTAGAAAATAGACACGCCATCAAACGATCCACACACGCATTAAATGTTAAGCGAAACATTCTGTTTTTTCACCTAATCATCTGCATCTGGTCATTTTAATTGAATTTGAATTGTGAAAAGTTGAATAATCCATCAAACATTTGTTTCTCTCCACCCATATAACATTACTGTATAGTTCAAACACTTTTATAGCAATTAAAAAAAATATATAGCAACACTATAAAATAATTGAATAAATCTCAATTTCAATTTAATTAAAAGTGGAAATTTCGAAAGGTAACCATCATCTCGTGATTTTTATATGCAGAATTGAAAAAGAATTGAAATTTTTTTGTCTAAAGCTTAAGAATATTTTTTTTTACATGTACGTGGCACAACTGCGCGGTTCACTTTTCTTAACATTTTTTTTTTGTTTTTCGTTTTTAATATTTTATTATGAAAGTACAGGGGTCACCCCCTTAAATGAAACATTTTGAAATTTTTTCAAATTTGAATTGTTTTCTTATGTATTTTAAAACTTTTGATCTAATAAATACTTAAAATAACTGGTATTGTGGCCACCTTTATAACCAATGTTGCACAGAATGTGCTGTTAAAGACTTTACAACCTGCATGAATGTGACCTCATGGAATTGTACCCTTAGTCTCGACAAAAAACAACTTTTTTGGAATCTTTCTTAGTTGAAACTGTTGCTACTATAATGATTGAAGTCGCCGTGGTCTAGTAAGTAGTGTGTTGGCTTATTAGACGTAAAAGCCTGGGTTCGAGCCCCAGGCCAGGCATCAAAGACAAAATAAAAAAAGTATTTTTTCGGCGACTTCCTCTCAGTAGATTTCTGGCAAAAACTCTGAGAGTAAATAAAATTGCCATGAAAAGTTTCTCAATAAATAAAAATCTGTCGTTCGGAGTAGACTTTAAACTGTAGGTCCCCACCACTCATGTATAAAATTAACACACACAACATAAGTGGTGTGAGAAACTAGGACGTTGTACAATGGGTCAATTCGACCTCCGGGTACTGTACCTGTCTTAATTGAGAAGTATACGTCCTCTAACCGAACCTAACCTAACCTACTACAATGATCCGAATGCTTTTAAGTACGAAAAATATGAAAAATAAAGCAGAATACTTCATCCAATAAAATATGTATGTTGGGTTCTTAGGTGTTCAATGATTTCTTGTGATAAAACATAGCAGGGGGCTTCTTATTATAAAAATATTTTGTTCCTCAGATTTTATGCTTCCAAGTCTTGTTAATTGGCCAACTATTTCCATTGAAGTAACAACAAATTCACCGAAGTGGAGGAGTTCATTCGAATTTAAGTTCTGTTCAACAAACAAGTGATGAACGTTCTGGGGCAGCTTTAGTCTAAAATTTCATTAGTCACACAAAAACGCAAGAAATTTAATGCAAGCGAAACTCTGTAGTAAATAAAATTGCCATGAAAAGTTTCTCAAAAAATCTGTCGTTCGGAGTCGACTTTAAACTGTAGGTCCCACCAGTCATGTATAAAATTAACGCACACAACATGAGTGGTGTGAGAAGCTAGGCCGTAATCCTGACTGAAGGGTTGTAATGACCAGTATAAGTGGTGTGAGAAACTAGGTCGTAATCCTGATTGAAGGGTTGTAATGACTATTATGTATGTATGTATGAAACTCTGTAGTTTTAAGTCCCTAACCGTTGCAGCGAGCAGACAATTTCCCCGTGAACTACGAAGTAACGTGAATGCCGGCCTTTTAATGCAATTCTGTTAAATATTAACACTATTATTCTAAAATGTAAAAGTTCAACAAAACATTCTCTCCAAATGTTAATACAATAATTCAAGTTGGCGCGGTGTAGAGTTAAAGGACCGAGTGCAAAGCCTTGTCCCCTAGGGTTGAATATAGCTGAAGACGAACGATTTTTTGTTACTATTTTGCTTTTTAAAACAGTCTCCTAAAGACAAATGGCTTTTTGTTACGACTTTTCGTTTTCGAAAGTCTCCTTATCCAATCAGTTTATTTAGAAAAGTCAGGCAGCGATATTTCTTGGGAAATATAGAGCAGAGTACACCCCATTACAACAAACCAAAAGATTTGCGTAAAATGAGATGGAATCTTTACGAAATTTGCTTCAATTCAATTGTAAATTTCTAATATAATTTAGAGTTTGTTTTTATTTTATTATATTTTATTTTAAATTTATATTTCTTTTACAAGCGGGTCAAGGAAATACGTTAAAAAACGTAAACGTAAAAATAGTTATTGACCACCAAAAAAATCTAAAACATAATGCATCCATGAAAACCCATTTGATAAACTACTCTATAGTTTTGGGAATATTTTCTTTTCTAAAAAAAAATGCAACAAAAACTAATTAATAAAGTAATAAATAATAATAACTGCTAAAAAGAAAAACAACAAAATTAAAGTAAATACGAGTATAAATAAATATAAAAAATTAAAAAAGTATATAAAAGAAAAACTATTGCATCTTTACTAACTAATAATAAATACTATAAAATATTTATATGTATACACTAATAAAAAAAAAACAAAAAGAAAACGAAAAATGAGAAAAAAAATTGTATTTCAGTTTAAAAATAAACAAAAAACGAAAACAAATAAAAAATATTGTGTTTTTATTTAAATAAATAACTTTAGCGATATCTGAACTGTTTTAGTTTCCCCAGCAGGGCTTTACAGTTCCACTCCGTTTAATTCTCCCAAAGTTCTTAGTTTCTTAGGGGTACAAATAAGAAACATGTAAGAGTGAGAACGTGATTACAAGATGATCAGTAGTAATTCAGTACAGTAATCCCTCGATTTACGTCGCAGTTGCTTTGGAACCAACGACGTAAATCGAATTTCATATTGCTCATACTACAAAGTAGTATGTTTTTAACAAGGAGCTTAAAAAAGTTACAGTAATCCCTCGATTTAAGTCGCAGTTGGTTCCAAAAAAAGCGACGTAAATAGAATAAGGACGCAAATTGAAGTTAGAGGGGAACAAAAAATTTGACGACGTAAATCGAAACAACGTTAATCGAGGCGACGTAAATCGAAGGATTACTGTATCGCTTTGATTAAAACGTGGAGTTGGGTTTATTGCATTTTAAAAAATAGCCCCACAATTAACATCACACGTAGAGAGTGTTTCAACTTCTGGTATATTTTTCCAATTGAAGCTTATAATGGCTATTAACGCATGGTCTTGCCAGTTCAAGTTACATTTTCAATAATATTTTATTTCCTAATTTTTGATCATTCATTTGATCACTTCCAACAAAAACAGTGGAAATAAATACGACGATCACAGAATGCAATGTCATTTCGAAAACAGGTGACTCCTCTTTGGATATCAATAAAGGCAAAAGTATGCTTATTAGGGTACAGGTATATTCTGCGAAAAACATAGGGAATCACTTAGCCAACAGGCAGTCTGGAATATTGGAAGTACACTCAGCCACAAAAGTATACATACGGATAACAAATTTCAGAAATTTTTTAACTAATCCGTTTTCGTTGAAAATCTTTATAATTGTCTGACATCTTTCTTCGATTTTAAGACGGTCTATTGCATTGGTTCAGAAATTTGTGAAAATTGTAAATCGGATGTATACCTTTGTGGGCCTGTGCAGGGCCACAATTCAGTTCAATTTCAGAAATTTTTTAACCGTTAATTTTTTAGACCGTCTTAATATCAAGGAAACTATAAAGATTTTCAACGTTAAAAAATTTCTGATATTTTTTAACCGTATGTATACTTTAGTAACTGTGTGTATCTCTCAAGATTAAAGACATACTTTAAGAATAGTGTACACATTATGAAGGAGATTAGATGGCCATGCGTTACTTATTGAAATTTCAGAAATAAACAGATTCAACCTAGTCTGTATTAAAGTATTGTATTATTCGCTGAAAGTCAAAGGCTTATTGGACGACAAGTAAAAACATCGCGAAGAACAGCTAGAGAACTACAGAGGTTACAACGACTAGCATAGCTGATCGACTTAATAAACATTAGATATAAAAATACTAGCATATACATTCCAATCGTTATACTAAAAACTTTGTTAAAGTTAAGTATCTATCTGCAATGTCATTGATTTCAATGGAGAAAGAACGATTCGTACAGTGTGCTTAAGAGATGTCATTAGGCCTCGACTGCAGTATACAAAAGGTGTAGCAAAAAGAATCCATTAATTTTCGGATAATGCATGTCGCGTTGATCATTTTGTTATTGCTTGACTAAGCCTGGGTTTTTTCGATAAAGAAGAATTGCCTGGTGTTTAGTGAGATAAGAATCTTACTTTCATTTTCTTTCAGTGTATTAAATTGTTAATCTTTCTCTTTAGTTCTCTTATAAAACTTTTCCCTTAAATATGCCAACAACGTGGTGGTTTTCGAGTAATCTCTAATAAAAACAATAACATTTTTTTTTGTTGTATTGGAATACTTCTCTTCTTCAACAGAATGCCAGAGATGGAACAGTAAATATAAAATTATTTATAGAAATATTTGTTATCATATATTCGAAATTAACCAAAAAAATAATAATATAATAATTAAATATAAAACGATAAACGATAAAAACAATAATTTTAATATAATAAACATTTAAATAATCTGTTTTTACAGTGAGTAATGTAGTAATAAGAGATAAAAATTGAAAGTTTTACTCACGGAATTATAATATCGAAAATAATTGTTAGTTGCCAACTCTGTTAAATACTCTTCTTAATGGCACTCAATGAAAATCGCAATTCAGTTGTGTTTGGCGTATTCAATGGCACAGTTGTGCCAGGTAGCAGTTGAGTAAAAGTGGTACGAATAATTAAGAAAATGAAAAAAAGAAATTTTACAAAAAATAAAAACCTATATATTCAATCAACTAAATAAGAAAATCTAAATTATATAAAAAAAAGGATTATCGTGTGAATTATTGCCAAAAAAAAATGCGAATGTATTTGAAAAACAAAAATATTGTTATTAAATCTTGTTTTAATTTATACCTACACAGTGTTACAAAAAAAAAATGTACACACAAAATTACGTTAAAGAAAATAATCAAAGAAATCTTTTCTAAAACATCCCAAGTCAATAACGTTTTAAATTAAATTAAATATGAAAACCAATAATACAAATTAAAAGATTGAAAAAAAGAAGAATATTTTCTAAAATATAATGTAAAATGTATTTGAAAAAGAAAAGTGAAAAAAAATAATAAGAAGATGCCTTTAGTGAATACGCAACGAAGTCAATTTTTAATACAATATTTTCATTGGCCAAGAGTATGAAGTCAATCTTTTGGTATCTCTCTGTATCTGTATATCAAAATATTGTAGAAATTTTTGCAGCATTTTATGAATAGAGTTTTTCTTTTTGTTTTTTTTTTCTTTCTACTTTCTTAATATTAAAATTTCGGTGTTTGTTGTGTATACTTACGTATGTACGGGTACATGCATACATACATACGCATGCAGATATTTTCAAAAAGATTTCGACGTCGAATTTAGTTGTTTTTGTGTAATACACGTACAAACAAAAAGTGTTGTTGTTATTATTTATAAAAAAATGTTAAATGAAATTTAAAAAACAATAAATATTTATACAAGAATTCTATAATAAACAAAAAACAAAAATCTACACACACATGCAAAGAAGCCTATGCAAAACTCTTTTCAATGAAATAGTGGACCGAATGAAATTTATGGCATAAGCAATAACATTAAACACTGTTTTGACACTTTGCACCAGTTATTTAAAGGATTAAATTCGTTAAACAAAGCAAAAAAACAATTAAAGTTCAAATTTAAAAATATATTAAATTTGGCAATATTTTGTAATGCCAACAACATCAATGAAATACTGAATATATTTTCCCTAAAATTACCTTAGTTTTGATTACCTGTTCTAGCGTCAATTGTTCTCTCTGATTTGCACTCTAAACACTTTGTCTATATATTATTTCCCTTGGACATATGTATTCTTATTATCTCTTTGCTTTCTTTTAGTTTCATTAAGCAAGTGATTAGTCTAGTGTGACATGTCTTAAGTTTAGAAACAACATTCTCCATAAACACGCTCATTAAGTCCTACTTTTTAGCCTGACATTCTCATGATGTTCGTTGTTAACATTATCAGTTTTGAAGGGATAGGCATCAGTGTGGCATGATGAACTCAACTCAAACATGTTTGTTGACAACGCCAGGCCGCTACGTATTCTTCAGAAAATACGAAAATTTAAATTTGCTTCGGCTAACATATTTGCTAATACATTTGCTCTTGCTAGTTATTTTATTTAGGCTTGTACTGGCTCTCCTATCTCACAGTATATTAAAAACTATATAAAATTGATTGCACCTCTTACAGCATTGCTACTAATGGCGGTAATTTAGCAATTTTAAATAGAATAGAGTATCCCATAACCAAAAACATATAGTCTAGTCGGCAAATGAGTTTTTTTGGGGGGCTTAAAACCTTAAAAATAGCTAAAATTCCAACTTCTCGAATATAATAATGTAAATTCCTTTCAGTCATAGTTTTCATTCAATCCTAAGATGATCTGTGTTCATTTCTTTCGCTAGCTATTGGCTCAGATATCTGCAGAGCTTAAAATCTGTGGAAATGTATAGATTTTGATCCGTTTCGGTGCTTATTTTTATTGCAGCGAACGTTGGACGTTCATGAAAACACCCACTAGTTCAGTTATGGGTCTTTTTGTGTTTGTGTATACACACTTAATAATATCCTTAAACTTTAGGAACCAATTTTTTCATAACGAAAGTATTAATAATGCAATCAAAGAATACATTCCTTTAAGTTTACGATGGTTGTGAGCTGTTACTTCACTTTTTCCTTTTCCGATGTTTTGTTTTCAGTAAAGACGCCTTTTGCCTACACATTTTACTCTTCTCCCTACTGTTGTAATATGAGTGACAGACACCGCTGTTGTGCTCGTATTTGTGCATAAGTATCGATCGACCTTTAGTCTGTAGTTGTATCGGGCTAACGTCTTATCGGTCGGTAGGTCGCTGGGTCGTGTATAGTAAAGACACACACACGCACATTGTTACACACATGTGTGGATTATTTTATTAAAGGCATGCATGCCTATAAATATGCACATACAGGCATACTACACAACCAATAAACAAACATTGACTCAATTAGTTGTTGCCATTGTTGTTTTTAAAGTATTTTAGTGTTGTTATTGGTAGGTTCGTCACACATGCACACAAATATGTACTTGGTTTTCACATAGAATTTGTAAAAGTTGGTATAATTTGGCATTTAAAAAGTGGTTTTTGAGATGACAGCCCCAACCGAAAATATGTAAGAGAGAAGAATAATAAATAAAACAGAATAAAAACAAAACAGAATTGCAGGAAAGAAAATAGCGGAAGAAACAAAATAAACAATAACACCGTTGTGAGAGAGAGAGATGTTAGAAAAAGAGAAAAGCTGTTAATTTGCGTTACAGAACAGCAACAACACAACAAACGTGTCAATATTTATGCTTTTCATAATGCAAAATATAAAAACAACAAAAGCAGCAGCAGCGACAACAATAACAACAACAACAATTGTGTATACCATTAAAAAGGCTCAAACATTAAATGCAAACAAAACAAAGAGGAGATGAGATGAAAATGAAAGACATTAACGTCAACGTCGTTTACAGCAACGACAGCAGTTGCAGTAGCAGCCTTAGCAGACGAAGCAGAAATATTGCCAACTGTAGCAGTAGTATTTAGGACGTGCGAGTATTTATTAGGAAACACATGAGCAAAGCCGGTTAAAATCGAAAAAAAGAAAAAATTAAAAACGTACAAAATACATAATGAAAGAAGTGAGATAAAAGTAAAATTCAAAATAGCAAAAAAGAAATTTTGTGAATGAAAAAACCTTCTTAACCTGATTTAAAATGTCTGTTCACTGTAAAATCCGTCATAAAAAATAGAAAAAAAAATTAAATAAAAAAAAGATTTTTTTTAATAAAAACTCATGTTACATGTGAAACTATTTGGAATAAAAAAAAAAAACCAAAAAACCAACAACAATAATAACCTACATCCTATACTGATGTTTCTGCTTCTATCTTTACGTTTTATATTTGTTTCACTACAAAAGCAACCACTACAACAACAACAACTATTTTTAGTATAAAATTCTACAAACGCCCTCGCATCTATTCTCTGCATTTAGTTGATGTTTTCTCACACAGAAGGTACTTTTTTAACATCCTCTTTTTTGATAACTATGTATGTACAATACATACATATTTACATACATACATACATATGTAAGCACATGGATATGTATATATATTTTAAACAATAATACTGTATATTATAGCCGTTTTTTATAATCCTCTTAATTCCTTTAGTAGTTTAGTTTAGAAAGAAAAAAAGATTTTTATTTTATTTACAAAAATTAAAATAAAACAAAATGTGTGTTATTCTCCCACCCCCCCAAATTCCTAGTTGTTTATTCTTCTATTTCTATTTCTTTTTTTTTTGTTTTTTTTTCTAACAACCACCTTTTCCAACTTCATGAGAGTGCACAGTGTTGGGCAATATTTACCGTACGGTAAAGTAAATTTCATTGTCAAAAATGTATGCGAATTCGGAATTTATGATTAATGCTATACAACCTATGCTCTAAGTCATCCATGTTTTAAAAATGAGAGCAAAGAAACTTACGACAAATTTATTTTCTATTTATTAAATTGATTTTCGCTTAAAAAGTGATCTAGAAACGTGTAGAAAGCAACATTTCGAATAATGTAGTTCATTAATGAAAATTTAACTGAGGTTATGAACTGTTTTATATGAAAGAAACTATTCGAACAGAAAACATATTTAAGTACTTCACTAACAGACTTGATAATAGGATCTAGCAACCAACTATTCGATGAAGATGGAACTCAATTATTGTCTTATCGTATAAAAATGTTATCCATCACTGTACCTGTACTAATATAACATCATGCGTGCCCTTTATACTATAGATTTTTAATTTTTCGTTATTTTTTTAAATAAATTGTCAAGAAAGAATAGGATTTAATCCACTGAGTTTTTCACTTCTTAACACAATACATGTTCGCCGAGGGGAGCTATTTCTATACCATTATAGATGGAAAATGTATCATCCAAATACCTGCTGCAATAGATCGAGATCGACTCTTTTACAGTCATAAGATCCTTAAGGAAACGAAAAGAAGGGTAAAAAATGACTTTGAAAGCGACAAGATTGATACTTATAAATAAACAATCCTTTTTATTAGCACAAATCTAATACTATGAATATTTAATTTTAAGTAGACTCTTAGCAGTGGTGTTGTCGAGCCGGAACGCTCCAGAACGTCGTTCCGGTACTTCCTTTTTGGACAGGAACGCGTTCCGGAACTAAAGATGATTTCTGATAACGAGAATTGGCTGACGTTTTGAAAAAAAAATTAGAAAGAATTGCTGATTTTTTTTTACTAATTTTTGACGAATTTTTATATGTATTTTTATAAACAAGGGTTTGAACGGAACCCGAACCGGAACAAAAACCGGAACGAACCGGCTTGTTTTTCCGAACCGTGAACCGGAGTCCGGAACGTTTTTTTTCTGCTGAATCGGAACAAATACGTGAACCCGAACCCGAACTAATTACTACTTAAGAATTTAAGTATTTAAAAGCATTTTTTTAACCCTTTCGGCCGCCAGGATTATCTTGGAAAACCACCCCTGTCGTTAAATTTGGGACATAAGACCGCACAGAGCGGCCGCCTACCCTGGATCGGCCCTGTCTATATAATTATATATACGCGTTCCGGTAAAGAAAATCAGCACAACACCACTAGCTGTAAGTCATCAAATTAATATATCCTTAAAGCAAATTATTTTTGAGTTTATGGAATCGAATTAAATAGCAATTAATTTAATTTTCTTTTATTAACTTAAAAAATTTTAAAGTTTTCTTTATTCTTCTTAGAAAAGTTTTTAATTTCTGGCAACACCGTTGTCTATAACTAAAATTCCAACCCACTCCCAATTGTATACCGCACAGCATTACTCACACCACATTTATTATAAAATTTTTATGCAACAAAAAAAAAACAACAAAAACGAAAGATAATCAAATAAAAAAAGAAAAGAACAAAAAAATATAAAAAAAAGGAAAAACAAACTACATGTTCTGTCACTTCAAATGCAATGGAAATGTCAATGCAACACAAGAAGAGATGCTGCAACATTTTACATTCACTGATGACTACTAAATATACTCGTTCGTAAACTCACTCGTATTATAATTAATTTTTTATAATAGTTTCCTTGAAACATATTTTTTCTATTTGCTACGTTTTTGTTAAAAAGTACACATTTTTTTAATTGCAATTATAAAAAAAAAAGGATGAAAATGTTCATTATGAAAATGAAGTCATGAAAAAAAGGACATGAAAGGAAAGTAAAAGTAAAAAAAATTAATTAACATTTAAACAATTACAGCTCACTAGTCAAGAGTATGCAAATTACTTGTGTATCAACGGACATTTTTGCCATTTTACCAAGCGTTAAAAAAACGAGGTTAAATGTTACGTGGATTCACAGTTTTATTGCTGAATTATGATGCATTTTTCTCTTTTTTTTTTTTTAATAAATTTCGGCCATGAACTTAAGGACCTTTGGGATCAAAGTTTTCTTACTGTAAAAGTCTGTTTTGAATAATTTTTTTTTTCTAATGAATTTAATATTTCTTTAAATATATTCAGGCTAAGAGAAGGCTATCCCCTTGAGGAAGAATTTACTGCAATTTTTCAGTGGAATTTTAGCCTCTTCTAGAATAATACTTTTTTGCAGGAAAAAATGGAAAGCATTGCAAGGAAAAGCATTTTCGGAATATTTATGAACGTATAGACAAAATCTAGTACATAATCGATAATATTCTCATGTATTTTTCGGCTCACTGATCTAAACTCAGCACTAATCGAACTTGGGTAAACCGTATGTATCCTAGGAAAGATTGCAAATGGAATTTTATATCATAAAAAGAGTGTCAGTGTTTTAAATGGAAGTTTCGGAATTAAAAACAGTTTCATATACTAGGATTTTATCGACGAATCTTCCGGCGAATTCTAATAAACAGAGAATGTATTGTCATGCGGAGAATGTATTGCCAGAACACATACACCCAGTTACTAAATTATACATACGGTTAAAAAATTTCAGAAATTTTTTAACTAATCCGTTTTCGTTGAAAATCTTTATAGTTTCCTTGCATTGGTTAAAAAATGTTTGAAATTGATCTGAATTGAGGCCCTGTACAGGCCCACAAAGGTATGCATCCGATTTACAAATTTCTGAACCAATGCAAAAGGTCGTCTTAAAATCGAGGAAAGTTGGCAGACAATTACAAAGGACTCCGCGCGGTAATAAGTTTGTTCGAATGGAATCACCTGGCGGCTTAACAAGTACTAGAGGGGCCATCATCGTTACTGAGATCGGACAGCATCCTGATGTTGCCGGGGCAAAAGGATTGTGGGGAGACATTAACTCTCTACAATACGTAGTACACGTACGTTTGGTTGCAGTACGTTAGTACCCCTACATGACATTTCTAAAGGCAGAACTGTATTATTGAGCTGATTTGGCTCGTAAGAACGGAGTTCATGGGTTGTATAATTGCGTACATAATATCACATTGAAGCTTAGGTTAGAGGACGTGTAATTGACAATTAAGACAACTACAATACCCGGAGGTCGAATTGACCCATTGTACAATGTCCTAGTTTCTCACACCATTTATGTTGTGTGTGTTAATTTTATACATGAGTGGTGGGACCTACAGTTTAAAGTCGACTCCGAACGACAGATTTTTGAGAAACCTTTTTCATGGCAATTTTATTTACTCTCAGGGTTTTTGCCAGAAATCTGCTGAGAGGAAGCCGCCGAAGAAGTACTTTTTGTATTTTGTCTTTGATGTCTGGCCTGGGGCTCGAACTCTGGCTTTGCGTCTAATAAGCCAACACACTACCTACTAGACTACGGCTTATATGTAGGTGAACACAGAGAAATTCTCTAGACTATCATACCATCTGAGTCTATTCCGCTTCCGCTGGTTAGGTTAGTACTGTATGTACTCAATGGAGAATTTTGGACTAAATAGTCTGATAGCGGTCAAGTTACTGCAGCTTTTTATATATGATAGAAAAGTAGGGTAAAAATCAGAAGCAATTAGGATGCTACAGCGTTTATGGATTTCAGAATTCTAACTATTTCTGGCTTTGTTACTGCTTATTCTATTTCTCGAAGCTAGTTACAAATCCCTTCAAAATAATTCTTTGAATTAATTGCAATATGGGAAGGAGGGAGTTTCCAAACCCATTATTAAAGCAATTGAAAGTGCTTACGTTTAGATCTCGGACTTGATAATTCCTATTATTTTCTCGGCAGCGTAATGTACATAATTATTAAATCAAAATTATGAAAGAAAACCGTGTTTGATTGTTACAGTATCAACGGCTATATCATCAAAATCATGAGCCAAGCCTAAAATTTTCTAGGTGGCTACTTAGCATGATACAATTAAGCTTATTCTACTCGATATACAGATGAATACGTTAAAGACATTTATTGGAATAGTTATGGATTTATTTTTATTGCACCATTCTTGCTTCCAATATATTCTAAACAAAAAAGCCTGATGAAAATCAATTTAACTAAAAACACTAATAACACGAAATCAAAAGCTGGAAATAACCTTCGAATTTCATGAACTGTTTCTTCTTAAGTATTTAAATAGATAGTGCTTTAATAACTAAAAGCCATTTATAGGTACATACATACACCTATTGACACCTAATTAGAAACGCTTTTTTACTTTAGCGCAAAGTCAGTAATATAAATAATTTTTGGGAAAACTACCGTTATGTTGCCTTCCAAATACTTGTATTTTGTTTATTAATCTGTTTTATCTTTAAATTTTTGTACTTTCTTTATTAAGCATTTCAATTACCGTTATTTTTTTGCAAACTTGTAAACACGTTCTTAGTATAGTTTAAAAAAAGTGCGACACATAATTAGAAACGATCAATTATTGTTTAAAATTTGCTGTGAAAGGCAATATTTAGACAAAGGTAGCTAAATATTTTTTTTAATTCAATATGTTTGAATATATTAGCATAATATTTTTAATTTTTTTAATGGGAAAATGTAAGAGCTGCGCTCCTGAAGTAGGAGCTCTATTTTCGAACTGCGTAAAGCTGGAAAGACATATAGAGAAATATCAGAGCAGCTTCAGTGTTCAAAAAAATGGTCTTTAACGCTATGAAGCACATTCAAAAATATGACACTACATCGAACGTTTCACGACAGAAAAGGCCCAGGAAAACATCAGACTACACAGACCGCATTATTGGGCGAATCTCCAAAGCCGATCCAAAAAGTCGTCTGCGGATATCCAGCGTGAAATTTGCGACAGATTTAATATCTCCATATCCAAGAGGACCATTTCACGTCGTTTGGTTGAAGTCACGCTAAATGGCAGAGCAGCACGCAAGAGACCACTTCTGAGTACAATTCAAAGAAAACGTCCCATTTGAATTGGACAGCCAATCAATAGAAATGTGTGCTTTGGAGCGACAAAACTAGGACAAATCGCCTTGGTTCAGATGGTCGAAGATTTGTTAGAAGGCCCGTCAACCAAGAATTTAATCTTCGCTATATTTCACATGCAGTGAAGCATGGTGGATGATCGACTATTGTGTGGTCATGTTTTTCCTGGAATGGTGTTGGCCCAATCCATAAAATTTATGGAATTTTATATAAGGAAAAGTACGTTGACATATTTAGTAATGTGATGTTGCTGTGGGCTGAGGAGAATTTGCCTGTTATCTGGAAATTTCAACTGGACAACGATCCAAGGCACTCGGCCAGGGTAACAAAGGAGTTCCTTGAAGATAATTCCATCAATGTTTTGGAGTGGCCATCATCAACTCGGGGGCTTAAACCCCATCGAACACCTATAGGGCGATGTGAACAAAGCTGCGAGCCTCAAAAATGTTACAAACATGGCGACTCTTTTCGAGGAAGTTAAGAAGTCATGGGAGGCAATACCAGTGGAGCGATGTTGTAACCTTATAACATCAATGCGGAGGCGATGTGAAGCTATGTTAAAACAAAAAGGGTTTGCAACAATATATTGACAATAAGTAAGAATATAAACATAATACCACAATTTTTTTCTAATGGATTTTATCGTTTCTAATTAGGTGTCGCAGTCAATATTTGAAAAAATTGTGTTCTTTTTTTTTAAGTGTTTAGTAATAAGAGATTTGTTAAGATTTTTTGTCTCTTTTTTATGACTTTATAAAATTAAATAACAAATAGTTTGAAAAGAATAAACAATATGAAAAATATTTCAATATTTTATGAAATTTTAAAGCGTTTCTAATTAGGTGTCAATTGGTGTATGTATGTATAGATGCAGTGTGTAAAATTTGAAAGTAGAACCTGTTCAAAAAGTAAAGCTTAAAAACAAATTTTTGGCAAAAAAAAAAAAAAAAAAAAAGATTCCATTATAATGAGGCGTCTTCCAATCAACAAAGGTGATGAAATCAATGTTCTTTCGTTTAAATATTATTTTAGTTTTGATTGTTTGTCTGTTTGTTATATCAATAATAATTATAATAAAAATATTTAAAATTTATGCAACGATACGGTCGATGGTTTCTGTTCAGAGTACGATATTTTTTCTTTCTATTTTTTTTTGCTTTAGTTTTCTTTTGAGCAAAATTATATATTAAAAATAATAATAATTATTGCGATAAAATTTAATATTTTCCATAATTTACAACCATTTACCTGTGTATTAAAGACCGCAGGGACTCTTCGTCATGCAAATTTCAAAATTACTAAAAAAAATAAAAAAATAAAAGATAAATTATAATACGATAAACATATGTATGTATACTATGTATATATGTATGTACACAAGAAATAAGCAAATTTTTAAAAGAAAAATTAAATTTAAAAAAATATTTTGCAAACTATTTTGTAAGCAGTAAATATTGTTTTACTATACCAGGCATATCTGCTAGAAATATACACTGAAAAAAATTAATTCAGAAATTATAATTTAAAAATAAATCGCACAGACGAAAGATAATGTTGTAAAGGGTGTTTTTTATAGAGGTATAGAACTTTAAGTTGGCATTACTTTTCAAGATGGCGACCGATTTAACAGCTGTCAAGTGATTTATTCTCAGTTTGGTTTGGCAATTCATCATGAATAGACTCACGCCTGAACAACGCTTGCAAATAGTGCAATTTTATTTCGAAAATAATGGTTCTGTGCGGAAAACGTATCGCGTACTACGTCCATTTTATCGTCGACAAAATTGTGTTTAGCGATGAAGCGCACTTCTGGTTGAATGGCTACGTCAACAAACAAAACTGCCGCATTTGGAGTGAAGGTAATCCTCAAGTGTATGTGGAAACACCGTTACATCCAGAAAAACTGACTGTTTGGTGCGCTTTATAGGCTGGTGGAATCATTGGTCCGTACTTTTTCAAAAACGATGGTGGCCAGAACGTTACAGTCAATGGTGATCGGTATAGAGCCATGATTACTAACTTTTTCATTCCTGAATTGAATAACCATGATGTCTAGGAGATGTGGTTTCAACAAGACGGCGCAACATGTCACACAGCTCGTGCCACAATAGATTTATTGAAAGACACGTTTGGTGACCGCCTAATTTCACGTTTTGGACCTGTGAATTGGCCTCCAAGATCTTGTGATTTAACACCGCTAGACTACTTTCTGTGGGGCTATGTAAAGTCATTGGTCTATGCGGTAAAGCCACAAACGCTTGACCATTTGGAAGACAACATTCGCCGTATTATTGCCGATATACGGCCACAAATGTTGGAAAAAGTCATCGAAAATTGGACGTCCAGATTGAACTACATCCGCGCCAGCCGTGGCGGTCATATGCCAGAAATCATATTTAAAATGTAATGCCACAAGATTATCTTTCGGATAAATAAAATTCATGTCAATCGAATAATCCATCGTTGTTTTATTGCAACTTAAAGTTCTATACCTCTATAAAAAACACCCTTTATATAAAGAAAATATTGTTTAAATAAAAATTTAATAAAGAAATAATTTCACACTGACTTGACTATTTGTAAAGCAAAGATAGAAAAAAGAACCCATTTTTGGACAGATTATTTTGCTTTTTGTGGATATAAGGACAAGATTTACATATGATACAACAACCTAGAAGCAGTCTTAGGAATGCCATACGGTTGAACGAAAAAATGGATCTCTAAGTGAACAGTTGTTCTTCAACAGGAACTGTAATGACGATTAAGGAAGAGCACTAAACATTTTTAATCTCATTGTGCGACACTTGAGAACCTAAGAATTTATTGACAGAAACTGTTTGGCCAGAAATGTATTACAACGGGAATTTGATTGAACCTATGCTAAGAGCTAGGCTTAAGACTTTAACGTAATGTAACCTATCCATTATGTATCCTTCTTCCATAAAAATTCTAGTCTCAAAAAAGCTGAGACAATCGATTTTCACATCAAATATGTATATGGTAATCAGTTGAAGTCAGGTCTGGACTATAAGAATGATGTTTAAAAGTTTCAAGTTAATCACTACATAAAGGGTGTTTTTATAGAGGTATAGAACTTTAAGTTGCAATAAAACAACGATGGCTTATTCGATTGACATGAATTTTATTTATCCGAAAGATAATCTTGTGGCATTACATTTTAAATATGATTTCTGGCATATGACCGCCACGGCTGGCGCGGATGTAGTCCAATCTGGACGTCCAATTTTCGATGACTTTTTCCAACATTTGTGGCCGTATATCGGCAATAATACGGCGAATGTTGTATTCCAAATGGTCAAGCGTTTGTGGCTTTAGCGCATAGACCAATGACTTTACATAGACCCACAGAAAGTAGTCTAGCGGTGTTAAATCACAAGATCTTGGAGGCCAATTCACAGGTCCAAAACGTGAAATTAGGCGGTCACCAAACGTGTCTTTCAATAAATCTATTGTGGCACGAGCTGTGTGACATGTTGCGCCGTCTTATTGAAACCACATCTCCTGAACATCATGGTTATTCAATTCAGGAATGAAAAAGTTTGTAATCATGGTTCTATACCGATCACCATTGACTGTAACGTTCTGGCCACCATCGTTTTTGAAAAAGTACGGACCAATGATTCCACCAGCCCATAAAGCGCACCAAACAGTCAGTTTTTCTGGATGTAACGGTGTTTCCACATACAATTGAGGATTACCTTCACTCCAAATGCGGCAGTTTTGTTTGTTGACGTAGCCATTCAACCAGAAGTGCGCTTCATCGCTAAACAAAATTCGCTTATGAAAATCGGGAACAACGGTAATCTCGTTTTGGGCCCATTCGACGAATCTACGCCTTACTTGATGATCGTTTGGCTTCAATTCTTGCACGAGTTGGATTTTGTAAGCACGCAAACCAAGATCCTTCCGCAAAATCTTCCATAAAGTGGATGGACACAGATCCAATTCCTGTGCTCGATGGCGGATGGACTCATTCGGGTCTTCCTCAATGCTACGCTCTACAGCAGCAATAGCTTCTTCTGTACGCACCGTACAGCGTCTCTGGGGATGCGAGTTATCAATAAGAGTAAACGTGGTGCGAAAACATTCCATGGTTAATCGAATTAACTGCTCTGATGGACGATTTTGTCGACGATAAAATGGACGTAGTGCTCGATACGTTTTCCGCACAGAACCATTATTTTCGAAATAAAATTGCACTATTTGCAAGCGTTGTTCAGGCGTGAGTCTATTCACGATGAATTGCCAAACCAAACTGAGAATAAATCACTTGACAGCTGTTAAATCGGTCGCCATCTTGAAAAGTAATGCCAACTTAAAGTTCTATACCTCTATAAAAAACACCCGCGGCTTGGCGTTATCCAAATGGAACACAATTCATTTCATATTAACCAGAGCTGGCCGTAGGAAAGTAGCTCAATATTGGTTTGGTCACCGTTTATCTAGGCTCCCTAATATTCGACATTAACCACTTTGGAGGGAGTGGTCAACTTGTCACGATCACACTCCATAACTTATTTTATGTTTTTAACGAACGCAATATAATATTGGAACAAAACTCTTTTTGGATATTTTGAAATATGAGCCTTTAACGATATTTTAACGATGATCTTTCAGTTGGTTTTTTTCATTGGATTATAATTGAAACACGTACTTAACAATGACTCCACAGGTATTCTTTAGAAATTTACTTAAAAATTATTAAAGTTTTTATAAATATTTAAAAGATACACAAAAGAGTAAAAAAAAATTGTTTTCAAACACTCTCAAATGATTCAGTACACCTGTATGGAATATTCATGATGCAGATAATCGAATGTGTCACGTCTTCCTGTTTGTGATTAAATTATTTTCTGTAGTTTTGATTTTTGTTTCTACTAAAAAAGCAAAACCTGTGTGTATGTAGTTAAACATTTCAGCTTCATAACAAAAAATTTAAAACAAAATTGAAAATGGATGAAGTCGAAAAAGATAATTTGAAATATATTAACAGCTGTATGTATACCGTCTCACCTAACTGAAATAGAGGATTTTATTTTTAGGACATGAAAACTAGTTCCATGTTAAACCGCCAAAGTGTAAAAAAGGAGTACGGCAAACTAATAAAATCGAGACTAAATCCATTTGAGCTGTCGAGTTAATGCTTTTTCTGTGGTGGGATCAGTAGAGAAAATCATTTTCTGAATCGTGTTAATCAATCTATGTTGAGTAAATAGACTCAGTTAAAGGGTCCGCCAAATAACTTTTTTTTTGAAAATGCTTTAAAAAAAAACTACTGAATATTTTCTCCAATTTCTTTTTTTGAAAATACAATCCTTCCGGTTAATAATGGAAAATAATTTCATTCAAATGGCTGCCTCGGCTGGCCATGCAGTAGCCTACACCAGAAGACGCCGATTTTGGCAAAAAAAAATCATCTTTTCAGATGAAGCTCATTTTAATCTTGGCGGCTATGTAAACAAGCAAAATTGTCGCATGTGGGGCACAGAAAACCCGCACGCATATATTGAAAAGCCGACGCATCCAAAACGAGTCACTGTTTGGTGCGGATTTTGGTCCAGAGGCATAATTGGGCAATTTTTCTCCGAAAATGAGCAAGGAGTGGCCGTTACAGTCAATGACGATTGTTATCGGGTCATGTTGAACGAATTTTTGTTCACAAAAATTGAAGAGGGGGATATTGGCAACATTTGGTTTCAACAGGACGGCGCTACGTGCCACACAGCCGAAGCTACACTCGATGTTTTGCGCACTGTTTTTGAAGATCGCATTATCAGCCGCAGAGTTGATGTCGTTTGGCCAACTCGGAGCTGTGATTTGACACCGTTGGACTATTATTTGCGAGGTGCCGTCAAAGATAAGTGTTACGCCGACAAGCCAGAGACAATTGACGCTTTAAAGGACAATATTCGTGAAGCCATTGGTGAAATACAGCTGCGCATAATCGATAATGTGCTTAAAAATTGGACCGATCGTGTAGGCCAGCCGATGTAGCCATTTGAATGAAATTATTTTCCATTATTAACCGGAAAGATTGTACTTTCAAATAAAAAAAGAAATTTGAGAAAATATTCTGTAGTTTTTTTTAAAGCATTTTCAAAAAAAATGTTATTTGGCGGGCCCTTTACTACTTCACATTACCGCACATTTTCTCATTTTTAAGTAGCTTTAACAGATCAGTGAAAATTAAAAACCAATCAATAAAAAATGTAGTTAAAAAAACCCGGAGATATCTATAAAAACGATTACACTATGCGACAAAATAAAAAAACTTTAAATACACCCAACTAATTACCTAGTGTTGGTTGTGAGTTTTGTTAAGTAGAACTCAAAAATATTTTGAAGGGTTGTAAAGACCAATTATGTTATGTTATGTGAAGAGTCTGCCTTGTCATGGTTGCGCAAGGGGTTAAACGGTGCTTTATTGTTAGATTTTTTCCAAATAAATCATAAACAAATCAAATTAATATATATGTTTAAAACGTTTTGTTTCATAATGTATTCGAAAAGGTTTGTTTTTCGACAGGCTTGTGATGTCATCCTGAAGACTATACGAAAATCAAATTAAGTTTCAAAGTGTGAAAATACTGATTCCCAATCTAAATGACGTTATGTGGAGAATTCTTGAAATCAAAGCTTTTGAATGCAATTAAAATGATATCATCAAGTAGAGTATATCAGCAGTATTCACTTGAATATCTTTACTGTTCATAATGCAACACATAATAAGATTTAAACATTTTATATTCACTGCAAATATACAGCTGCGGTAAAAAAAATAGCACTAAGGATGGAATAATTATTACGTCGTCAATTTTTCTAACATTTAATTTTGGAATTTTATGTATTAAGTAAAAAGATAACTAAAACACAGTTGTAAGTAAAATTAAAAATATTTCAGACATATTTATTTTAATTTAGTCCAGTGGTTAAACAAAATTAATTTGAAACCTTAAATTTGATCGGTAAAAAAATAGCACTTCAACTAACAGGTACAAAAAAAATAGAAAAATACATTAAATTTGAAAAAAAATTTTATATGGTCATAATACAGTTTTAAATAGACATTTTAATATTTTGTGGCATGGCTTTTGTTGGCAATAACGGCAGCACAACGTCTTGGCATGGAGTCAACTAGTTCTTCACATCTTTTTTTGGGATATTGTTCCATGCCTCCTTCACTGTAGCCCATAGTGACTCATTATTGGTAGGTTTCATTTCCCAAACGTATTTTTTTAACGTCAGCCCAAAAATTTTCTATTGGGCTTAAGTCTGGCGACTGCGCCGGCCACTTCATAACATTTATTTTATGTTCGTCGAACCACTTCTTGGCTTTTCGACTGGTGTGTTTTGGGTCGTTGTCCTGTTGGAGGACCCATGACAATGGCATTTCCTCTGAAGCATACGGTAGCATAACATTCTCCAGTATATCAACGTAAACATGTTGATCCATCAATGTTTTGATTCAGTATATTGGACCTACTCCGTAATATGAAAAACACCCCCAAATCATAATGCTCGAACCTCCATGTTTTACGGTCTTGCAGGTGAATTGGGGGTTATATTCAGCGTTTGGTGGTCATCGTACAAACGCTCGAGAGCCTTTTCCACCATACAAAACAATTTTGCTCTCGTCAGTCCACAAAATGTTTCTCCATTTACTTACGGGCCAGTGTTGATGCTCACATGCAAACTTCATTCGTTTTTTCACATGCCTTGTTGTAAGAAGCGGAACTTTTCTTGGACTGCAAGCTTTTAAATTATGCTCCCGAAGCCGATTTCGGACTGTTTCAACACATGCCGCAATTTGTAGCTCTTTTTTCAACTCCGTTGCAGGCTTAAAAGGATCCTTTTTGCTCTGACGTACCAACCTCTTGACAAGTAACGGGGATATTGCAGGTTTTCTTCCACGTGTTTCGACTTTTTTAGTATAAGTAATGGCATTTCTAATCATTTTGTTTGAGCATTTGAGAAACTGACCAATTTCAGCGTAAGTTTTGCCCTCAGAAATCATTTTTTTTAATAATTTCTCTTTTTTCCTCAGAACAATGCATTCCACGACCCATATTTATTGTTTTTTTGCATTTAAATTTTTTTTAAACTCCTTTTAAACACTCGCTTCTACAATCTGTTCACGAATAACTACATAATGTTTGCTTAAAATAAAATTGCAAAAGGAATATCTTGCAAAAACAATGAGAAGTGCTATTTTTTTACCGTTAGATTTCATATGTTACTATTAAAATTGTTTGATAATAAAAAAAAGTGTTCATATTTTAAGAGAAAAAATTATTATTTCAGAGAGGGCACAAACTGCACTATATCTAGTGTTACCATGAAATCGAAATAAAATATTAATAGGAATTTTATGTACAATGAAATAATATGTGCAGATTTGGTGCTATTTTTTTTACCGGCACTGTACATATATGTATATTGATTTATGGCTTGAATATTAAACAAACATTAAAAAATCAAATCAAAAATTAAAATTTATGCCTCGTACTACATTAAACATTAAAAACAAAGAAACAAAAGAATTAAAAAAAAAATCAAAACTTAATTTGATTATCTGTGTATATTGTAATGGCAGTACGTATAATATCAGGAACTAAAAATGAAACATACACGTACACGAATGAACATGAGTTAATTTGCCAAATAAACACACAAATACGAGTACAAGTGTGTATCAATATAAACAATAATAACAAACAATAGGTGTTTGTGTGTATGTTTTGTGTTTATTTATCTATTCTAAACAACAATAATAACAATATTTTCTTTTAAATATTAAGTAAACTACAAATATAATCTAAAACTACACTTAAATGCATGCATAAATTAATTACGAGTGGATGAATGAATGAATGAATGACTGACTGGCTGCCAGACTGACTGAGTGGAATATTATTAGCAAAAGTATGGTAAAGAAAAATATTTAAATAATTAGTAAAACATGTACGAACATTACATATGGTTTATATGGTTCTTCTGCCTGCCTCCCTACGTAGAGACGTTTGTCTTGTCGTTTTTAGCCATAAACGTATAAATTTTTTATTTGATTTCTCCAATACGAGTCACAAGTATAATAGGGTATTTAAGTATATGCGTGTATGCATGTTTGTATGTCTTTTTTTGAAGGCCATCATATCGGATATTCTGTTCATATGTTTTGTTTTCTTATTTAAATTTTCAAATGTTTTTTTTCTCATATGTTTTTACACTTGTTTGCTAATATACATATGTATATTGAATAGAATTTTAAAAATTCAAAAGAAAAAGGAAGTCCAGTGTCTTTTCTCTGTTATTTAGTATTATGAGAATGACAAAATGAAATAGTTTTTTGAACATGAAATTTTATTAAAACGCATTTAAGCCATGGATTAAATGAGTATTAAATTTTATATAAGATCTTAATAAGGAAACATAAAGGATTTTGAAAAAAAACGATTAAAAATCAGATGCATTTATGAAGAAAAGAAAAGAAAAAATAAGTGAAATACAGGATATAGGCAAAAAAAAACAAATGCAAAATATCTCGTCTGATATTTTGAAACAAACAAAAAAATATTTTAACAAAAAAAGTTAATAAATGAAAAATCTTTTTCAAATCAATGGATTGTGTTCGAAGTTAAACTGCAATCCTCACCACATTTGTATAAACTTAACGCACACAACATTGATGTTGTGAGAAGCTAGTTCGTAATCCTTCCAAAACGGTTGTAATCGTCAATTAATGTGTACACTGCATTTGTATACATATCCGTAAGCACGAATTTATTTCTTTTTGGTAGATCCGTGGTCTAGTAGGTAGTGTGTTGACTTATTAGACGAAAAGCCAGGGTTCGAGCCCCAGGCCAGACATCAAAACAAAATACAAAAAGTATTTTTCGGCGACTTTCTCTCAGCAGATTTCTGGCAAAAACTCTGAGAGTAAATAAAAAAATTGCCATGAAAAGTTTCTCAAAAATCTGTCGTTTGGAGTCGACTTTAAACTGCAGGTCCCGCCACTCATGTATAAAATTAACACACACAACATAAGTGGTGTGAGAAACTGGGTCGTAATCCTGACTGAAGGGTTGTAATGACCAATTACGTACGTAGATCCGTTTCCATTTAAATTTTCAGGTTTGACAAATTAATATTGTTTAGTAATGAATATTTGACATTTTTTATATGCACTGCATAGTAAGTTAATTTATACTGGAACTGCTTGTTGTATAACTCTTTTGGAACACGACAAGTATTCTTCCATTTGGCTTGAGGCTTGACTAAGTAATTGATTCACTTTCTTATTCTTCTAACCTATATTGGATTTTTTCAAGAGTTTTTCAACTTATCTAAGAAGCATAGTTTGTCAAAGCCACCTCTTGGTTCTTACAAAGCTTACATCTCAGATTAGACAGTGACAGTGGTCTCTTTTTCCCGACCATTACAGTCGATTTGACGTATTTTCAGTTTTTAGGTGTGTTTAGCCTGAAAACCACTGTCATTTTAGGGTCATAGTGGTGGATTCCAGATAGCTTTAACACAAATCATGCCCTCCGTATATCCATAAAGGATAGAAATTTTATGGTTTGTATACAAACGGATTTATTTTTTTAAATATTGTCTTAGTAAAGTTTACGAATATATTGAGTAATGAATTTATTTCATGGAAAAAAGAGCCAAGTCTAAATGACAACAATGGTTAAGACAATAAAACTAAAATTCTTGCTCTCTTGCTCTGGTAATGATCAAATAAAACCATATCTGTGTGGTTTTTAAGCCATTAAAAAACTTCCAATGCAAAGACAAAAAAACTAAAAACTAAAACGAATTTAATTTTTAATTGTTTCGAAGAAGAAAAAAAGACGTTTGTGTACAAAAATCATGAAAGAGGCACTTAATAAATGATCCATTAAAATAATAAAAGTTTTATTGTGTTCACTGTCAATCCAAGCGAACTGATTCTCTAGTGTTAATTGAAAGGCGACATAACTCAAAAAAATAATAAAAAAGCAAAATAATAGAGCATGTTATGCTTTAAAAAGTGCTATAAAAAATTATACTAATCATATCTGAGTAGGTCAACGAAAAAAAAGGTCAGTCGAATTATAAATGAAATGTGATTCACTACTACAATTGGTTAGAAAATTATAAATAGCCGACGTAAGTCCGGATTAATGACGTAGAAAATTCATATTAATTACCGCAAAAACCAATTCTATTTGTGTGAAACGGAATTAAACCGCGAAATTAAAAAGAACTCATAGATTTTAAAATTCGATAAAAAATTAATGCATATTTAAATATAAAATATTCTAAGGACTACGTTCTTATTATTAAAATTCTGTATTCATTTAATATTTGAATAAAACAAGATTTTTTTTCTTGATTAAAATCAGAATAATTGTGGTACGAATTGTAAAACATTGTACATACATACATATACATACATACACAATTGGTCATTACAACCCTTCAGTCAGGATTATGGTCCTAGTTTCTCACACCACTTATGTTGTGTGTGTGTTAATTTGATATATGAGTGGCGTAGCCTACAGTTTAAAGTCGACTCCGAACGACAGATTTTTGAGAAACTTTTCATGGCAATTTTATTTTCTCTCAGAGTTTTTGCCAGAAATCTGCTGAGAGGAAGTCAACAAAGAAATATAATAATAATAATAATATTAATATTTAATAAATTAATATTTTCGTTTTGATGTCTGGCCTGAAGTTTGAACCGTGGCCTTACGCCTAATAAGCCAACACACTACCTACTAGACTACTGCGACTTGGAGAGAGTAGCGAATGAAAAGTAGTCTTTTAGATAAAAAAAATTGTTTCTTTTTAACAGTTTTTGAACTTTTTTTAAATAAAATAAATTTATTTGTGAACGTCTCCTCAAATATCTTTTTATCGAGTATGTTCATAGCGTTTAGAGAAGGACTGTAAACACCCAGTACTCAATTTGGAAAACTCTGCGGGCGCCGTAGAATCATTGGAAACCGCCATTAATAGTCATGCCAAGATGGACGGTAGGGTCGTGACAGTTTTACTGTTATTATTTTTGTTTTTATTATTTATTTATTTTTGCCCGCGAACCATCTCCTAGGTCGATAAGTATGTAGAAATAGGTAGAAAGTCACAGGCAGTCCATAATAAGTTATGGGAAGACATTTGAATTTAAATAGAGGATAGACGAACATTGAAAACTATTATCGACGCCTCTATGGTCCTAAGTGGAATAATAAAAGAAAAAATGTAAATAACGTAGAGGGATGTTTAGAAAGATTATATCAGCCGTTTATTTTGAATTATTGGCATAAGTCACTTGGTTTTTAAGTCGATATTTAAGGGTTTGCGTTTTAACACATTTAAAAATATGGACGCTAACTTTCGGTAAGATTTTGTTGTATTTGTTATCTCATGATACTGATATTTTTCTTAGTATAAATAATTTAGTATAAAAATTAAAAAATCACCACTTTTCATTAAGGTAAAGTGACCTAAGCCACTTTCAAAATAAATAGTTTAGAAAAATGACTAACACTTATCAATTAAATCCGACGTATTTTACTGAAGTGATGTTTTGAAAGGGCAGTGATTTACTAAAATTCCTAAATATATTACACATGTGTATAATAATACTAATTCTTACCATCAACATATTTAATATAAAGGTTTGATTTAAGTATTTCTTATTTAAAATATCTTAACCGTTTGACTGCTAAGCGATTCTGGTGAGAACGTTCGAAAACTGCTCGAAAACTACAATTAATTATTATAGATATATACATATATATATATGTATATATATATATTAAGACTCTATATCTCGTCTTTTAATTTTATTTTTGATTTTTGACTAAATTTTTACACTGAAATTCGCAGCGCAAATGCGATTTTCGTAACAAATGAACGCAGCGCTTTTGCGCCGCGTAGCAGTCAAACGGTTAAAATACCGAGGTATTCAATTTTGAAAAATCGAATTTTGGCCAAAAATACATGAAAATTCTCAAAAAAATAAATGGCCATTTTTTAATTGGAAAAAACATCCTCTTTCGAAACGTGCTACTCAAAAAGCTGTACTACTTTTGTGAGTCGAGATATCCGATTTTTTTCAAAATTTTGTGAGTCGAGGTATTCAATTTTGAAAAATCGAATTTTGGCCAAAAATACATGAAAATTCTCAAAAAAATAAATGGTCTTCATTTTAAAATTTATATAAGTATAAGTAATTTATATGAAAATACACCAGTTAAATTTAATTTTCGTCATCAATAAGAGTGATTAAGTCCTCGGAAATTGTGTTTTGTTTTAAATTTTTAAAATAACTGTGGTATATTGGGCGTATATAATTAATCAAGTCCATCATGTCTTTGTATTTTGCTGAAGAAACAGAACAGGTCCAGTGTATAACGGATCCATCTCTATTTATGAATAACACATAGGTCTTCCTCTTTTTAGTGACAAATCCAAAGTTAGAAATTCATCTTCTTCATCTAAAGTTGGTTTATAAAACATTTTATAAGGAACATAATGGTAAAATCGTATCCATTGAATTTTCAGCCAATTCAGTTTGTTTTGCGCTGTATTTACTTTTCTTATTGAAACAGATTTTTCCAATGATTGTGTTGAAATAAAATCTTTTTTCTCCATGTTGTGTACTGTGAAGGATTTTTTTCGGCAGGCGGCTATTACGCTATAGTAATAATTTGAGATGTATAAAACATTTGCTTTTTTTAAGGTCGTTTCTATTACACCAAAGTCACGATCATTTGGTAAGTATGAATGGCCAGAAATTAAAAATTTGTGATCTAGAATTTTAATATCGTTTCTATTTCTTTTACACTAAGCCCGCCCTTCTTGTGAACAGCGACTTACGCCACTTTCAAAATAAACATGTTGGTTATACCGTTAATTACCAATATTTCTCTCAAAGAAATTCTCAATAGTTCTCAACTTATTGATTGCAGTTTTTTTAGAAATGAACAGATACTGTTCTATTACATGTAGATTTGATATTAACTCCAGGTTTTTTGAAAAAGTGACTTATGCCACTTTCAAAATAAACGGCTCGTATATTTTCATGCATTTTCATTACGAAATAAAAACCTGATAATTTTTTCTGTCACAGCCATGTCAAGGTTTGGTAAGGACTAAAAATGACATTTCAAATAAACGTTTTTATGTTAGAATGATCTGCTTGAAGCATAGGCGTTAGAGTATAATCCAATATATGTGGATATACTGTTATATTTAAGAACAGCAATAACGTTCAACAACCAATAAAGTTTAAATATCTAAAAAATGATTCAACAATATTTCTTTAATTATTTTAATTTCAGATGCCTGGACTTGTTGTTTTTAGAAGACGCTGGTCGGTAGGCTCAGATGATCTGGTGGTGCCTGGTGCATTTCTTGTAACCATACATTTCATATGGTAAACATTTTAATTTAAATATGCAAAGCAAAATTAAACATAATAACAGGTTTTTTCTTCCTTTTTTTTTTCTTTACATCCAACTAATGTCACTGTCGCCATTACGATGATATAGTGTGATAACTGTAATTGTATCATTGGCCATTTTTGATTATGATACCAGTATAACGGATGTTAAATTATTATTTTATCATCAAATTGGTTATTTAGCTATACTAAGTGGTAAGTATGCTATGCCAGCTAATGACTAATCTCTCCATAAAACTTAAATAGAAACAAAAAAAATAAAATCTTACAAAGATATTTTCTTATTATTAAAAGCAAATAAAAACCAAAAACCAAAAACCATAATAATGATAATGATAATGAATTAATAATTTTTCGTTTAATTTTTTTTTTATTACAGTTTCACTATTTATAGAATGTGGTATTTGTGTAATATCAATGCGGGGTAGCATATTAGACACAAATGCCAGAGCCAGAATAAATATATGGATTTATATTAAAAGTGGTAAATATTGTATTTAATAAATACACACATGCACTTGTAATTAAAAATCATTCCATTCTCTTAATCAATCATCATAATAGTGATAATGTTATTCGATGTAGCCTGGCTAATTATGGGTACTGTATGGCTGGCCAACTATTATTTACAATCAACAGTTGTTAGTACAGAAAAGAAACTCTTTTTTGGTATGTAAAAAGTGTTAAAATTTAATTAGCATTGTTGTTATGTATTACTTTTAATTTATTTTTGTTTTTTATAACAATTAACAGCTTAATTTTACTTTCCTTTTCAGCAATTATGATCTCAAACTGGGCTTTGGTATTTGTTACGATGACAACCGTGTGGTGTACATTTGATGCAGCTGGCCGCTCATGGGTTAAAATGAAAAAGTATCAGAGATCAATGCGCGAAACAGAATCACGTTTCAATTATAAGCGTAGCAATAGTATGAATCGTAATTGGCGTCAAAGGTCAGTGGCATCATAAAGTGAAATCTGATTTTAATTTTGAAAGTATTTTTTTAATTTTTTAAATGGTTGACCAATACAAAAACACAAAGCGGAAATATTCACTTCAAAAAACTAATTTATTTACTATTTTTTTTTTTTTTTTTGTAATTATTTAGTTTATGTCAAGCAAAACATTTAGTACCTATGCCTATAAAACATTCCAAAACATTATGAACAAGCCTTTCTTCCTTATCTTGATGCTCTAGTCCTTTTAATTTGCCTTCAGTTTCCATTAAACATACCATTTTCACCCTTATTTAGTTTTAGTTTACAACTAATACACTCCCTAATATTAAACAACAATCTTTTCTATTTTTATTACAGGAAAGTGATACGAGCGTATCAAGACAGTTGGGATCATCGCTGTCGTTTGCTTTTCTGTTGTATTGGCTCATCTGAACGCAATCGTAATTCCTTTACAGACATAGCCCGTCTGCTCAGTGACTTTTTTCGTGAGCTAGATGTCGTACCCTCAGACGTTGTTGCTGGTCTGGTGCTTTTGCGTAAATTCCAGCGTTTAGAGCGTGAGGCCGTTGTAAGGCAACGAAAAAATGGTACCTATGAATTTCTAAGCGGTGTAGCTATTACCGAGCGTACCCAGTTTCTGGCTTTAAATGATGCCAAAAACTATGATTTCTTTCAAACTGTTATACACTATATGTATTTTGCCCAGGGTGCCTATGGTTGGCCTATGTACTTTATAATAAACCGTTCAAAAATGTACAATTTAATACCAGAATTAAAGTGAGTATAGAAATTAAATAGAAATTAAATTTGGTTTCTACAATATTTAATTTTTTTTTTTCGATTTAATTTAGATGTTTTGGTTGTTGCGTTAATCCCACCACAGAAGCGGAAATAATACAAGACAACTGTTGTTATTGTAACTATGCTGCTTTGAAGAAAACCCTACAAGTTGGTGATATTGAAGTTGTCTACGTAACCTATCATGTGGATGTTGGTGAAACTCCATTTTTCGTAGCAATAGATTATACGCAAAAGAAAATTGTTGTCAGCATACGTGGCACTTTAAGTATGAAAGATATTCTTACGGATCTAAATGCCGAAGCTGAAGTGTTACCTTTGAACCCGCCTAGAGATGATTGGTTGGGTCATAAGGGAATGGTTCAAGCGGCAATTTATATACGTAATAAATTAGAACAGGAAAACATTATACGGAATGCTCTCAACAAGAATCTTGAACGCAATACACATACGTTCGGTTTAGTATTAGTCGGTCATTCGTTGGGTGCCGGCACTGCTGCCATATTGGCAATATTAATGAAAGCCGACTATCCATCGTTGCAATGTTTTTCCTATTCACCACCTGGTGGTTTATTAAGGTTAGTATCAATTGTTTGTTTCATAATCATACAAACTAAAGATATTTTAATTAAAGAATGATTCGTTCAAAGGAAAGATATTGTAAAAAACAAACAAGTGGCATTAGCTTGAAAAATAAAATCAATTGCATTTGCTACCATACTTCTATTATCATAATCAAAGTACACTTTATCATATTTCATTATTCCTTAATAAAGAAGTAGATAATTTAAGCAGACTACATACACATGTACATGTGTATGCATGTACTATATTTATGATTTAAATTATATCATAATGAAATTGGACAGGCATTAACCGATTGGCAAAACAGATTAGATAAGATTTATAACTCGTAATTAATTACAGACAAAATAATTCATATAAATTTACAATAAAAACAATTACATGCATACATATCGTCATCTGAAATTTAAACCTTCATAATTTCCAAAAAAAAAAAATATAAAAGTGAATCAAATTACATGAGAGAATGGAAGAATGAATGTGAGTTGTACAGTTTATAAAAGGATTAATGTCTTTCTACTTTGAAATATCTGCGAAAACGAACATGACAAGAGGAGAAAAAGTAGACAGAAATACTTGCGTAATGGCCTCCTTCAGGATTTCGGAATGCATTGCAAGTAGAATTAGAAAAAATCTTTCACTCAATAAGAGAAAAGTCAAATAGACTCTGGTGAATCCGCTATTGATGGTTTAACCATCTAATAATGATATAAACTAACCTACCCTAAAATTTTATTATTTTTAATTTTGCCTTTTTTTCCATTTATAGTATGCCAGCTGTAGAGTATTCAAAAACCTTTATTACATCAGTTGTATTGGGCAAAGATGTTGTACCTCGCATTGGCTTATATCAAATGGAAGCTTTAAGAGCTGATCTCATTAATGCCATACAACGTAGTATAGACCCTAAGGTAAATAAAGAATTTTTTTTACAAATCGCGACTGCTTATTTATGTTTATTTAAATAAAACATAACATATTTACAGTGGAAAACCATATCATGTTCAATGATATGTTGCTGTTGTGGACCTGAGCCAAAATCTGTGGTAGAGATGTCAGTGAAAGATACTCATATTAATAAATACCAAGAAGTGAGTATATCACATGGTCTCCACTGGGAACTTAATTAATATAAAGAAAATAAATAAATTAATTATTTACTTTTATAGGAACGAGATTCTGCGCGTTCGGCCAGTACACATCCAGCTGATAGTACAATAGCTTTAACAATTCATCAACCTTTATATCCACCTGGACGCATTATACATATTATACGTCATCATCCCAAAGCTGATGAGTAAGTACATAATGTCAATTTGTTTTTTGATGACAAGTTGTTTTTTTTTTCTACTTATCATTTTTAAAGTATTGAAGCTTTAATAAACAAATATTTTTAATTTGCCTTCTTTTATTTTTTAATACTTCTGCCATACAAATTTAAATTGCTAAATAAATTTAATTACAGGAAAAAATATGACAGAGGTTGGAGGTAGGAAATGAATATCTTATTCATTACAAAATATAACAAACAACAACATCAACTACTACTACTACCTTTATTTTAACTTTTTTAAACGCCATTTATATTAAACTATATACTTATACTTTACGTTGTTTATGTTTTTATTCCAAGTCCATGATACATATGTATGTACGTGTTGTATATTCGAATTGCATGATGTATATTTTTTGTATAGCATAGAAAAAATTCTATCAAATGCATGTTGGAATTTTATTATGGATATTTTTAATAAATCAGAGTAGTTAGTACTAACTGAAGGGTAAACAGACTATGCGATGTTAAAGTATTTAAATATTTTAGAAAATTTTCAATAGGACTCTATCCTAGTTGTGTGTGTATTCCAAATGTAAAATTCTAAAATTAGTCTTAAGTAAACAAATCTTTATTTTTTCACCTTTTTTTTTTACTCGGCTTACAATCGATGTATGGCTTTTACTAATGCAGGGCATAAGTGTTGCAATTAGAATAATTTTCAGATTAGATACTGATCAAAGGATGTGATCCAAAGAAAGATTGTAAAAATATGCGATTATCGAGAACAACGCACTTCAAGAGCAGCAAAGAGACTATTTCTCTCATTACCTTATTTACATCGCAAGTCAAATGTGAAAACAACTCTATTTTTCAGACTATCACATACATACATACATAATTGGTCATTACAACCCTTTAGTGAGGACTACGACCTAGTAGTTAGAGTAAGTAGTTAGAACACTTATATTGTGTGTGTATATTTTATGCATGAGTGGCGGGACCTACAGTTTAAAGTGTCGACTCCGAACGACAGATTTTTGAGCAACTTTTCAAGGCAAGAGTTTTTGCCAGAAATATTTTTTCATATTTCGTTTAGTTGGATATATCTGACTTGGGGTTTGAACCGAGCCCTTACGTCAACAAGCCAATATTTCTTTTTTATTGTAAAGTTTGAACGTTGACATTATGTGTGAAACACTACATCATTTAAATGACTCCACGCGAAGTGTTGCAAGCATTGATTATTTTGAGGTAATTTTCGACCACTTTTTGACACATATTGGGCGGTATCTCAGCCATAACTTGACGAATGTTGGTTTTTAAGTGCTCAAGAGTTGAAGGTTTATCTGCATAAACACGGTGTTTCGCGTGCCCCACAAAAAAAGTCTGATGGTGTCAAATCGCATGATCTTGGTGGTCGCCACGACGAGAAATTTCGCGGCCAGGAAATATCTCTTGCAATAAAGCCATATTCGCTCGAGTAGTGTGGCATGTGGCACCGTCTTGTTGAAACCACAAATTCGTCGTATTCGTGTTCTTCAATAGCAGGCAAAAAAAGTCGGTTATCATATGACCATAACGCTCCGAATTGACGATGACAGTCGTTCCATCGTCGTTTGCGAAGAAGTAAGGTCCAATCACACACCTTCGGACCAAAGAGCGCACCAAACAGTGACTCAGTGATTCTCAGAACCCCAAATACGACAATTTTGTTTATTAACATACCCACCGAGTGTAAAATGTGCTTCATCGCTGAAGAAAATTTTGTTCGAAAAATTGCCGTCCACCGCCTGTTGTTCAAGCACCCATTCCACGTATCTACGACGTTGTGAATGGTCAGCTGGCTTCAGTTGTTGCGTGAGCTGGACTTTATATGGATGTAGGTGTAGATCTAAATGCAAAATACGCTATAATGTGCCGTAAGACAGTCCTAATTCCTGAGAACGACGAAGAATCGACACATTCGAGTCTTCGGCAACACTTTCACTTACAATAGCGATATTTTCAGCGGAACGAGCGAAACGATGATGCACAGGCCTTTCAATATTTGTAACCACTCCAGTCTCTTCAAATTTCTTCACAATTTTGCCAATTGCTTGCGTAGTTGGACGATTATGTAAAACATAATCTCCTCTTAAAACACGATACGTAGTTGTGGCAGAATCACCATTTTTGTAGTAGGTTTTGATAATTTTTATGCGTTGTGTGATAGTTAAGCGATCCATTTTCGTCAATGTCAGACTTTCAACTGAAAAGAAAAAAAATTGGTTTCACAACTTAGTTTGACAGATGTCAAATTCCAGTCCCATACTTTTGAAACCACGAAATGGGTAGTCCTTTACGTTTTACAATTGGGCTATTCACAATGTGTGCTATTGTGTCTTATTGTCAGAATGTTCTAACATTTTCAAATGGTTTAAAAATATTGTTGTTACTTTTAATACAAATAACAAAACTTTGTCTTTATTCTGTAAACGACAGAGACCTGTGCCGGCTAAGCCGAGCCGCAGCAATTTTTATAATAAAAAAGTCTGCCATCACAATATCGAAAGTGTACTTTTCGCTGATTTAACTAAATTAACTTTAAAATGGCACACTGAATTATGAGGGGTTGTACACAACAGTGATATTTTCTCATGCAATGTTTCTAGAACTAATGATGTAATGTGAATAGCACATATGCAAATTCATTAAAATTTAATAAAGGCTTTATAAGGCTTTCAAAAGCGGTAAAGAATATGATAAAGATAGATCTGTTAAATGATTTCTATTTAATACATTAAAGACTTGTTCATAATTAAAAAGATTGAATAATAGAATTGACTCCCTTGAATCGAACCTCTATGCAATTTTGTATTGCTTTTGTAATATTGTAAAAACTCTTTATTATTGTTTTGAAATGAAAACTTTTATAAATATGTATGTATGTTTATTACATAAAGTTTCAAATATGTTTGTATGTATGTATATAAGGGTTTAACAATATTAATTGTCTGCATGCTATTGTTTATTGCGATGTTTAACCAAAATATGAGTTATTAAACGAATAAAAATTTCTATTATTTTCTTTATATTTTTCTAGAAATGTTTTAAAAAGCCGTGATCCAGTTTATCAAGCCATATGGGCCGATAATATTGATTTTGACGAGGTTCTAATATCACCGGTAATGCTACAAGATCATATGCCAGATAAAGTATTATCCGCTTTAAAAAAGGTAATGTCACATGCCACAGCTGACAATACATCGGTCAATAGTTCACATAATTTAAATTCTCCACCCTAAGAAGTATACAAAGTAAAATAAAAGCGCTTGAGACCATAGTTTTAATTAGAAAAATCTAGAAAAAAAAACAAACAATCGAATGCTTTAAAGAATGCATATCCATTTCTATTACTTAATTAGTTTTATTATTTATTGTTTTTAGTTGTAATTTTTTTTATTTATTTTTAAGTATTTTTTCCACTTTTTTATTTACTTTCTTATGAATAACTGTTTGTATTATATTTCTCATTTAACTGTTATAATTAAGTTATAATCGTTATGGTCATAGTTTAAGACATTAAAAAAAAGAGAAAGTCTGATAATAAATATGTTTTCTTATAATTTTTTATACATAATTTTTGTTTTTTTATTCCTTTTTAACATTTTCATTATGCACTGCGTTTCTAACGCATATACATAATTTTTAAAGTAAAGCGATATCTTCATGTAAAAGTAGAATATTGTTCTCATTTTTACTATACGCTCAAAGTCGATCAGGCAATGTTTCAAATAAAAAGTAACAGAATTTAATCTTTGTTTAAACCAAAATCTGTTATTCGTTTTAATTTCACCATAAACTGGGATGAGCATTTTAGAGCGAATCATGTGTGGCTTACAAACAATATTCGATTGTGTTCGTGAAAATCTCATGCCTGTTGGCTTCCAAATCTAACATGAACGATTTTATGTCATCCATTATTTCCGCTTTGAGTTGAAGACATTATATATAGTAGGTCGAGTAGTACCAGCCAGACTAAATGTGAATTGCTTCGTTTGATGAAGTTAAAGACAATACATAGAGTTTCTCGAATAGTACCAGTCAAGCTAAATATAAATTATTTCGTTTGATGGTTTGTTTCCATTTTAAAAGTAATTATATTTTGCAAGAGATTTTCGAATTTGTGCATAACGTTGTTCTGATGGACCACAATTCCTCTCTCTCTTTAAAAATCTAATACTTTCCGAGAGATAGCTTTATTTTATTCAGACGGCCCTAATATTGGTAATAAATATCAAAATTAAAAATTTGGCTGAAAAACAGCAAAATCTACCTGTTGAGCGTGTATACAAACGTCTCCGTTTGATTTTGGTGATATTATGGAATTTTAGCAGGTCAGCTAAACATTCCTGTGTATCCAGCTTGATTCAACTGGTTCCCATCGATTTTTTGTGTATTATTTAACTCCTAGATACCAGCATCATTGTTTTTTAAGAACATCCCTCCTTGTTTCCACAATGATACACATTCATAATAATTTTCGTATCATATTACAGGTTGTAACTACAAGTGGTCCGCGTAAACCACACCGTCAAGCATCGAATGCATTTTCAACAACATCCAACGAATTATACCGCAGCAATCAGGATGTCTACAGTTATTATAATTGTTCAAATATGGAATTACATCAAACACATCATCAGCATCATAACGATAATAACCATATGGCATCAAGCTCTAATGGCTCTAATGTACCACAAATCCATGACAGCCTAAGTCATGGTGAGACACAAACATCGACAGCATCAACGGCAACGCAACAGCATCAGCAACAGATGCATCTGCCGCAGAGAGTATGTCTAGAAACATCGTTTACAAATTTACACAGTCCTCTGTTGAATCATAAACATACACATGTCAGCGAAAGTGTAAGTTCCAGTAAGGCATCATCTTTGGCTGGCAGTATTTTAAGTCGCAGTCAAATTAGTTGCATACAATATGACATATCAAGCGCTTTAGAAACTAGCATCTCGACTGTTGCAAGAAAAAGTCCCATTCCAGCTACTACGCTGGAAGAAGCCAAAATCGAACAAGTCGAATTGGTGTTGCAACCACCTAAAACAAAATGCGTAGTTTTCGAAGATGCGCCATCACCGTTCAAAAACTTAAAACGTCAACATTCTGCCAAAATAGAAAAGAAACCGAAATCATTACCTATACCGCCCTTAAGAAGAGCCTCAGATGTTACCAATGGTGGTAATGAAAATGATGAATGGTTAGGCTTGGCACCCTTAGCAAGTCCAGAAACACTATCTGAAATATCAAGTATATCCTCAAGAAATAGTGTACGCAACGGTTTGGGTACCAGTGCAGAAGATCACTATCTGCACAATATTACCACGACCACTAACAACAACAATAATGTGGCAGATATTAATGGCATTTTCGAATCACAATTACACACACCCACAGTCTTAAGAAGAGCACCCAAATTCATAGAAAATCTGTCCAGCTGTGCCGAAGACAGCCGTAATATAGATCAATACAAGCGTATGGGTAGAGTAATAGTTCCACCACCACTTTTCCTACCCAACACACAGGACTCTAGTGATGACGATGATAGTTTCGCTTCAGCCAATAGTTATAAAAAGGTCACAACTACCACCACTACCAACACCAATGGTGGTAGTGACCACATGCAAGCATGCCATCGTAGACAAAACTCCAAATCAGCCGACCAATTAGATGATGTTGTAACAACATCCAATAAAATACAACAAACTATAGAAACAAATGATCGCAAATTTACGTTTAGCGATAGCAACATAATTAACGACAACGATATTGGTGCTAGCAAGAGCAATAGCTTATGTACCAAATGTGAAAATAGCAATCACTGTAGTTGTAATCGTTTAGATAATGAGAAAAGTGTATCTCAAGATACAACATTTTATAGTGCAAACTCGTCAATCGACTGTATGTCAGCGGTTATCACTCATACTAATATTAGAAGCAGTACGCATTCTAGTTCGAATACTTATATCATACCCGAGGGTGTATTAGAATCACATTTCCCACTACACCAGGATGCATTTACAAATACAACAACAACAATAACAACGGAATTATATTCTAAAAATTATGCATTGAACAACGATCAAGACCAAACGGTTCTAGTCCAAAAGCAAAAAATGATCACATACCAATCTCCAAAGTCCACATTGACAGCGCGGGGAAAAAGAAAAAACTGTATATATCCTTCCACAATGTCAACTCAACAGCTGTATGCTACAGCAACAGCAGTTGTCGGTGACAATGTCAAACTGTATACTACTAGTTCTACTAACAATACCACCACCACAAATATACCTGATTTAACAATTGCAAATGGTTCTTCTAGTCCTACACCAACATCCCGAACACCGAATGAAAGTAGTGTTTAAAGCAATTAGTACAATAGTTAAATGTTTACTCAAAACTAATACATATGTATACATACATATGTACATATATATTGTAAAATATCTTTTTAAATTTAATTTAATTAAAAGAAATTTTAATTTATTTTAACAAAAAGGAAATTTATACTTTTTTAGAGTCCATATTTATATATACAAATAATTACGAATACTTTTAATAAGTCGATGATATGCAAAATTTTTATCTTTATGCCTACAATGGTATTCAAACCGTTAGTCATTAACGATATGAAACCCTAGAAGGCAAGAAATTCAAAATTTCTTATTCAACTGTGTTTACGTTTATTGAAGTCTGGATGATAATTTCAAAGTCAAATACTAATACTAAAATGTAATACTATACTATACTTTCCAATACTAAGCATATTGAAGTCTGGATGATAATTTCAAAGTCAAATACTAATACTTAAATTAATACTATACTAAGCTTTCCAATACTAAGCTTTTCTTCTTTTAAATTTCAATATTTCGTGTTGAAAAACGCAATTGTTTTGCTTAGTAAATTTGTTTATTTATTGATCCTAACCATAGCTGGTGCAAAGCAATTATAATGAAAAGTTATTCTTTAGTTTGATTTGAATAAAAGAAATTCATCAGAATATACATAATATTTATGCTTGCCACCAATGTGCAAGTATTTCAATTTAATTTTTTTCTGTGTTAATTAATAATGCGTACAACATTTTACATGCAGACAGTTTGAGGGATTTTGCTAAATAATATTCACTTTGTCTTGAATAATGTTGAAAGAATGCTTTTGCATTTATCAAACTATCTATATACGGCGATATTATTGTCTTAAAAGATTCACCTCCATAGAGTTCTTTTGATACTACCAATATCTTTGGAACGTATAAAGGAAATTTCGAGGCATCACTTTTCAAAAACATTATCAATATCTCCTAAAACAAATGTTCATTTTCAAATCAAAAGAATTAAACAAAAAAAAAACATTTCCTGTAAAAATATTTTCAATTTACTTGAAATTTGTTTCAAATTATTAAAAGTATTCGTTACTTGCAACTGTTATGCAAAGAGGACTTTATTAAAATAAAACTTTCAGAATTTTTCTATGCATGAGTTATAACAGTTATGTTATCATTTTTAATACTAGAAGAATAATGTACCTTATTTTAAACATAGTTCGTAGTGAATTTATTATGTATGATTTAAAATTTTATGTTTATTTGTACAAAAAAAAAAAGAATTTCAAAAAATTAAAAAATATGTATAGAAGATATATGAAGTTACAAAGAGTATGTCTTTATAAATATTATTTAATATGATCTGCAATTAAATTCTAACAAATATTATAAGTTGGAGCAAACATTTAGAAAAACAAAGTACATAAACAAATAAAAATCCTACAAATTGTTAACATAATATAGAATATAAATGAACCTTTAACGAATTATAACTAAAAATAAAGTAAAAATTTGTTTGTTACATGAGACGAGATAGAAGCCTAAATATGAACCTAATACATATATACATAACAAGTACCATATATATTATAATACAAAAATAATATTAAAGTAAGTTGTTTGTACTTATTAGTGTAGAAAGAGAGTATATTTAGTCATTGAAATATGTAATTAAAAAACAGACAAACACTATTTCAATTTAATAGTTATTTTAGTAAGTAGTAGTTAATACACATATACTGCATAATAAAATAAATAGAAATAAATACATTATAAACATACATACTATTAGTTTAGAATTTGTTTAGATAAATAAGTAGTGACGAATTTGTTGATCAAGTGATAAAGCCATCCGCAATTTATGCCACAACACAACATAACCAAAATTAAAAATGTGCATTAAAAATCCCTTCCATAACCATAATACCCAATAATGAAAAATAATAAGCATTTAAAAGAAGTAAATTACATATGCATACATATGCCATATACATACATACATATAAAACATTTTGGGTCATGTAGTGTTTTAACCACATTGTTATTTTGTTACTGTAGACGAATTATGAAAATTATCAAGAAAAAATAAAATAAAATAAAGGAAATATTTTCAATTAACAAACAGTAACAAACAAAATTTAATAAGATAAAAACAAAATCGATGACTGTGATGTGAATGGATCTCCTCATTTAGATTTTAAATAAAATGCCAATATATCTACATTCATAATATAATACAAAATAAAAAAAACAAAACAAAAACATTAAAAAAAATACATTTTCAATTTTAATTTCGTTTTATTTTTTATAATTACAAAAAAAGAAAACAAAAAATAAATAAAAAAACAAATATTTTGTTTTGTTTTATATACGATATGAAGAGCGAATTTTGCAAACAATTATAACAATTATTATGTAAAAAAAGGTAAAAAAAAGAAATATACATTAACAAATTTTATAATAATTTTAACATAATCTAAGGAAATAAAAGAAATGTAAAAAAGAAAAAAGTTTCTTACTTCAAAAAAAGTGAGCGTAAGTATTAAAAGGTATTTCTTATTAAAAACTTAAAAAAAACAGTAAGAAAGCGAATAAAATTTATGGTAAAATTATTGAATAAAAGCTAAAAATTACTACCAGCCTCACGGAAGACATTATAATCTTCATAGAATTTGTCAATCAAGGTTCAAGGATTTTTAAAACCTTCAATACAAGCGTGTTTTTCACAGGAACATCTTTTAATCACTTAGTTTCAAGTCCGGATAGTAAATTAGAACCTTCCAACCAAACTTCAACAGCATTTAGCAAACCACTATCCACATGAGTGGTATGCCGTTGTTCTGGCGGAGCACAATTATTATTATTAATCAATACTGGCCACTTGTAGGCGATAGAGTTATTTACGTTATTATTTGGGTCACTTACTACGCCAACCTACCATACACGCAGTAACAAATTTCTGACAATCATTTCTGGCTAGAAACCCATTTGGTCTGTTCATCACGATTCGTTCAACACTGTTTTCTCTTGACATTCTCGTAAGTGACATAATTCTCATCAGCAGCCATTCATTTCAATTATGTATATTGCAATTCGCAGAGAAATCCTTTTTATGTGCTCCAAAGGACTTTTCATGCTAGGCAATCGAAACTAGTGCGGTTTACACATGCTACTAAAATGAACAGAATGAAGTAGACAATACCAAAGCTGCGAGTCATCCGGTATTACAGAATCAGAATCATAAACACAATGTACATACATTTATAACCGCCTCGTGTGTGTTTCCCCTGTGTATCCAAGTCTATTTTTGGCCCGTGATCAATTAGTAGTTCATTAAGCGATTATTATATAAACATTATTTTATTAACTGTTTTTAATCAAAATTATACAAATTATTCGTTTATTTCAGTCATCGTCTAGCTTTCAAAGCGTACGGTTGTTTTTTTCGAATCGCTTCGTCTCTTTTCTTTGAATACGTGTTTTTTTTCTGTACCGTTACTTTCGCACAGCTTACTTTGCCTTAATTTTATTACTTTTCTAAATTACTTATTTTTTTTTCTCGCGTTTGTTTTGTGATTCTTCCTAACCTTCAATAGAAATTCGTGCACATTTTTATTAACACCATGGCTCCGGGTCCCCCGGACAAATTCTCCAGCAACAGATTCTCTGTTCTGGGGGATTATATTGAAAGCCGTCCTAAGAAACAGAAACTTACCGATTATCCCGATTTACCCATTCCACAGAGCAGCAATAATAATAATAACGGCAACCCAAAATATGTTGTAATTTCTTCGACTGACCCAAAGAAACCACTATCAACTCTTAGCCCGTTTGCTATAAAAAAAGGCATTGAATGTATCTCCACAGAATACACATCCATAACCTCACTTCGTGATGGAAATCTACTAATCCTCATGCGCAACACTCGCGCTGCCGACAAATTAATAAAAGCCAAATCCCTAGCAAATTTATGTCCAATTTCGTGCAAATTTCATGACACGTTAAATTTCGTCAAAGGCGTTATATACGCACCCTGTCTCATAAATGTCCCAGAGCAAGAAATAGTGCAAGAAATGAAAAGTCAAGGAGTCACCAGTGTTTATAAATTTACAAAACCTGGCGAAGATGGTAATTCACGTATTCCTTCTGGTAAGATAATTCTCACTTTTGATCTTTATCGTCTTCCATCGTCGGTAGATGTGGCCTGGTACAAATGCAAAGTGGATCACTACATTCCGAACCCAATGAGATGCAAGAATTGCCAAAAATTGGGTCACACCAAAAACCGCTGCAACGGAAACACTACATGCCCCACTTGCAGTCTCCCTCCCCATAATCCCGAAAAATGCACCCGAACGCTCTGCACAAACTGTTCTGGGGAACATTCATCTGCCGATAACAACTGCCCCCGTTACATTCAATTAAAGGAAATATTGAAAATAAAAACAAGGAATTATTGTAGCCTAAGTGAAGCCCGGCGAAAATATAGAGAAAATAATCCCATTCAAACAGCTCATAACAACTCCTACGCATCAATGGCCTCTGGTCCCCTTACACTACAAAAATCCAACAGCAACAAGCAACCTATCAATAATACAAACTCACCTTCAGCAAATAACGCATCCGAAAACCATCCCACTCAAACACCCCTTCAACCTAAAGTCAATACCCCATCTACCTCAAGGCAAATTACACAATCTAACGTCAAAGAATCAGCCCAAACCAACAACATCAACAAACTCAGCAACCTCAAATCACAAAAAAACATTATTTCAACCGAGAATATATACCAAAAACAAAATATCTCTATCGTGGATAAATTTAAGTCACCTATTTCAAATTTGACTCAATCTCTATTAGACAAAAACAATTATTATATCCCGAAATCGGATGAAGAAGACTCAGACGAAACATCAATGGATATACATTCAACTTAACTTCTCACATATTTCTTCCATCTTGATAAACGTCTTTTACTCTAAACTTAATTCGCACTAATATACATATAGTACATATTTCGTTCATATATATTTTCATGGAGTTTATTGTTTTACAATGGAATATCAACGGCCTCATCAATAATTATCAGAATCTTCAACTACTCATGGGAGAAATAGACCCTTGTTTCATCTCGCTACAGGAAACACACTGCCCCTACAACTTCAACCCCATTCCGCCAAAAAATTACACTGGTTATTTTGTTAACTCACCGGATAATAATACCTCAAAACAAGGTGCTGGTATCTTCATAAAGTCCAACATTCCTCACACACTAATACCAATCAACTCCACATACCAAATAATTGCCGTCCAAGTTAGTTTAAATATTAAATTCACTATTTTATCTTTTTATATTCCACCGAATCAAGACATTTCCTTAAGGGATGTTAGTAACATTATATCATCGTTTGATACACCGCTACTAGTAATTGGAGACTTCAATGGCTGGAATACTCTGTGGGGTTCTGCAAGTAACAACAACCGAGGCATTATACTTGAGAATATCGTACTACAAACTGGCCTTTGCATACTAAATGACGGTAGCCCTACCCATTTCTCCTCACATAATACCCTCACTAATATAGATGTATCGTTCTGCTCAACAAACCTTCTTCCGTTAACATCATGGACCACTCTTGATGATTTGCATAATAGTGACCATTTCCCAATTAAAATTACTATAAAACTATCAGAGGAAATCTACAATCCAATAAAAACTTGTAAATTTTTGCTACACCTCGCGAACTGGGAAAAATATGCAGCCAGAGCAGAATCCGAAATTTGTACTCGTATGTCTAGACCACTAACTTCTTCCAGTAACAAAGATGCTGCCAGCATTACTAAGGCAATTCGAACTGCAGCTAATGTCCACATTCCTCAATCAAAACCGAACATTAGAATGAGAAAACCTCCTGTTCCCTGGTGGAATCCTACACTTGCCATCCTACGAAACCTTAAAATGAAAAGTTGGCAAATCTTCAAAGCCAACCCCACATCGGATAACCTTTTAATTTACAAAAGACATAACGCAAAATTCCGAAAAGAAATAAAAATTGCCAAGCATAAAAGCTTCGAAAACTTTACCAAAACAATAAACAGAAATACTCCTACCTCTATAATATGGAACAAAATCAACAGTATCACCCGTAAGAGCTCTTCTTCCTTCATTAAAGCAATCGATAGCCCGAATGGGACACTTATCGACCCATCAAAAATAGCTGATTACTTCGCTGTAGTTTGGGCTGAGTATGCTTCCGACTCTAATTTCTCCCCATCATTCAACTCAGCAAAATCCACCTTCGATTCAACAGCCATCACCACACAGGACAAAAAGGCCCGCTTCTTAGAACACCCCATCACCATATCCGAACTGAACAACTGCCTGAGTAAAGTGAAAGGTAAAACACCAGGACTTGACCGGATCTCCTACCCAATGATTAAAGCGTTATCACAGGCAAGCAAGGTTAAACTACTTCACTTATATAACACCATATTTCAAAGTGGCTACATCCCTCACGCTTGGAAACTTGCCATCGTTGTGCCTATACCGAAAACCAAAAACACATCTTCTATCGGTGCATATCGTCCTATATCGTTACTTCCGTGCCTATCCAAAATCATTGAAAGGATCATAGCGACTAGACTTGCTTGGTTTTTAGAAAACAAAAACCTTATAGCTAAGGAGCAAGTGGCTTTCAAAACTAACAAAGGATGTGACGACGCGTTATTACACTTGGATTATTACATCACAAAGGCGCTTTCTGCTAGAAACCACATTACTATTCTATCAATCGACTTTGAGAAAGCATTTGATAGAATCGGCTCTCATGTCGTTTTGAGCATTCTAAAATCTTGGTCGATAGGCCCAAAAATATTTAACTTCATTAAATCTTTTTTATCAAACAGGCGTTTCAAGGTAAAAATTAATGGCCAGCTGTCTAAAACAGTTTCTCTGGAAAACGGTATTCCACAGGGGTCACCACTTTCTGTGATACTATTCCAAATTGCTTTTAACGAAATTAGCAAGATAATTAGTGCTAACCGATTTGTTGATCATTGCTTGTATGCCGATGACTTATACATTATGTGCAAAAAAAAATAGTAACAATGACTCAAATAGAATCCTACAAAAAATACTTCTGGACATCAAAAACTGGACCGAATACTCCGGCGCAAAAATTTCTCTTTTGAAAACAAAAAAATTCCATGTTTGCAGAAAGCACAATTGCGATTCATCTTCACACACAATAGTTATTGATGACACTTCAATCCAAAATGTTTCAAAATTGAAAATTCTTGGCCTTACATTTTCGCGTAATTACAACTGGAAAGACCACTATCTTCAAATAAAAAGCCCACTTACCTCACGCGTCAACATAATACGCTATCTGTCCAATAAAAGCTTTGCTCATTTCAATACTTTAATATACCTCACCAGAACTCTAGTTTTGAACAAAATGGACTACGGTCTTTATTTATATGGCAACAGCAGTAAATCAAATATCAACATATTAAAGCCTATTTACCATCAAGCCGTCAGGTCCAGCATCTACGCTTTCCGGACAACTCCCATAGACAACATACTCCATGAAGCCAATCTCCCCTCCCTAACCGATAGAATTTACGAAATGAAAGCCAGATTAATACCTAAACTTCTCAACTGTACCAACTCAATCCTCGATGGTGATATCTCCTCTATTATTTCTGCCGCTAAGCCTAAACGAATTAAATCTGCAATGGCTTCATCTTTATCATTATGCTCTGATCTAAACATTCCTCTCCACAGATTTAAATACCTCGTGAAGACCCCCCCATGGAAAAACATTGACTCATGCTTCGATTTGTCACTTGCCAAATATAATAAAACTACGACACCAAAGACCGTCTTTCTTAACTTACTATCAGAACGTAATGACTGTTTGAGAAACAATGGTTGGCGTTTTCTCTACACGGATGGCACTAAATCCCAAAACAACATTCCAGCTTACGCTGTTGTTGGTGATTCCGGTGAAAACCTATTGCTTAGCACTCTATACCAACACTCATCAGTATTTACAGCGGAATCCTGCGCAATTTACCAGGCTATTCGACTAATACAAAGGGACAAGATTAAAACTGTTATATTCTCAGATAGCCTTTCGGTTTTGAAAGCAATTTGTAACCCATTCGACAATAAGTGGATAACAATAAATAAAATCAGAGACTGTCTTGGAAAAAACAACAACATAATAAAAATACACTGGATTCCCAGTCATATCGGCATTGCAGGCAATGAAAAAGCAGATATTGCCGCTAAATACGCCTCCTACGCACCTGTTATAATGGACAACACGCTTGAAAAAACCGACATTCGCCGTCATATCGCTAATTTCACCAACTTGAGACTCCATCAGAAAAAAATTATTCATCCACATTATTCAATCATTAATCCACACCACATTAACCCAATCTACCCCACTTCCGTCAACAATCAACAAATTCGAACGTTTTCAAGGCTACGCTTGGGACACACTATTTTCTCCCATCAATGGCTTTTAAAACAACCAGCTCAACCTCCAACGTGCAACCGATGCAACTGTCACCTTACAATAAAACACATCTTAATGGATTGCCCATCTTACTCAAACCATAGACGTAAACTTTTTGGCAACTTCTCTGGATTTGAACTCCTCAGAGAACCTACCCCCACCAATATCATCAAAATACATGACTTCATTCTTATCTCCAAACTAATCATCTAATCTTACTATAACCATTAAAATTTTTGTAAATATGTATTTAGTACCTCCTTAATAATCTTAATTGTAGTTTATAATTTATATAATTTGTAATTCGAGCTGATGGCCTTTGCAGCTAGTGCTCTTTAACTAAATATAAGCCTTGGATTTATTCCCTTGGTTTTATATGAATAAATAAATAAATAAATAAATAAAATATTCGTTTATTTACTATCACTAAAATTATTCTTATTACAATAAAATTACTCCATTCACTTATTAATGTTAGTCATTGCACTTTTATAATAGAAATACATATATTTCTGTATGTAACTTAATAACGTATTTAACTTATTTGCTTACAAACCCCACAGAAAAATATCTGTTCATTTTCAACCGTATTGCTGCAATTGTTTTCATCACTTGGTTCCACAACAATTTCACAATTTTCATTCGATGATTGGCCCAAACAGAAACGCCACAAATCAACTTGATTTAGTAAAATTGATAAGCCATCCAGATCATCGATATCTTTCGTTAATTGAAAATTACTTATTAAAAATCCATTTGCATATAGCTGTACAGCGCCGTCCACTGTTATGGTAACTATTTTTGTTACTTTCATTTGGTTGATGTCCATAAAACTAAAGCACAAAGCTGAACGATTTGGGCAACGATGTATACCCCATAGGGAGCTTGGCAGTAAAACTTCATAGCAATTGTCATATAATAAATTAAATAAATTTAATATTGTTAAATTTTCTTCTAGATCCATATCATTATTATCGTTATACACCTCAGGGCATTCTTCTATGATCAAATCTATTTGATTGTCAGCTTCAGTGTATGCTTCCGTTTGTACTTCAGCCCTTATAAAGTCGGGAATTTCATCAGTGCCTACTATAGTAAATGCTAAATTCTCATTTTGGTTTGATTTTATTATGTTTTCATTTAAATGTTCTTCTTTTTCACTTCCTGTTTGTTGTGTGTCAGTTATTTGTTCGCAGACTTGTTGGTTAAGCGATTGACTAGTTTCCTTTGTTATTTTAGCTTCACGGTTTCTTACTCTGTATGAAAGCTTTAAGAAAATGTAAAAGTTTTTTGTCGTTGAGGTCGTTTTTGACTGGATATTAAATATTCTTATATTCACTAATTTTAACTAAATTTCACGGTTTTTATCAATTAATATTCAGAATTTCAAAAGAAAACTGAAACAATATGAATGAGAGTTATTGTATTCTACCAATTTAGGCCAAATGTGTTTAAAAGTAAACGAAAGGACTTAATATCAACTCTCTCCTGAAGTCTAGTAAAATGAGATGCGATAAATATATTTCTTTTGCTGGCGATATGAAACAATGAATTCATATTTTAATTTTAAGAAAAAGTAATGAAATATGTTGTTAAAGGTTTGGGGCTTATGAGAGAACTTGGTGTGGAGCTTTCATTAATTATATAGAAATCAAGTGTAACTATAGATGATTACATAAGTATACTACTTTGCATTCTTGACAATATTCTCTGTTTATGATCTAACAACTTGACTTACCAACTCTTCCTTGCTGGTCATTTCCAAACAGGGTACTGCGTCTGGTTTCAATCTCGGCCGATCTCTTTGTATTTGATACATTTGTCCATTTATAATATGACCAAATGTATAGTTAATATCTTCGGGTTTAAAATGCAAATAACATATCCTATCGCTTCGTCGTAAATGTTTAACATTTGGTAAGTTTGCTGCCCATTGTGCATACAGCGATGGATCCTTCTCAAAGAGAATTTTGTTAACAAAATACATTTCTTATTCCAAATATACTTACTTTGGGCACTGAAAACATAGCTCTGTTTGGTTGATCTTTATTTTTGGAATCACAAAGTGGTACAAAACACGTACGCATATTTTATTTTTTAAAATTTCTTTTATAAATTCTTTTACAACTGAAATGCACTGCCGCCTGATTTTATCAACGAAATCGAAATGAACGAAAAAATAGAGTTACCAAGTCTACATAAAATTTTGGGAGTACAGTGGCAACAAACATATAACTTTGACCCGGACGCAGTCGGTTTTTCGACAATATATTCTCCGAGTGAATCCTTAATGATTCTAGTCTAATAATAGTTTAGAACCAGATGGCTTATATTAAGGTCTAAACGCCTCTATTCAAGTTGAATGTTGATTATGGCTGGCACATTTGAATTTATCAGGAATTTTTAAAACCTTTTTTGACGAAGCTAGCTCATCAGTAATTTATTTAATTGTTAAACTGTATGCAATTCTTTCTTCATCATTTCCAAAACAATATTTCCAAAATATATGACAAAATTATTTAATTTACATTCTTCAACCAATATACATGTAAAGTAATTGTGCCGTCAATGTCTTTGTTATCATTTCGTTGTGAATGCTAATTTTAGAAAGAAGAAGACTTATGGACCCCCAGAATCAAAACAAAACACCAATAATAACATTACACATCCCATCTAAAATTGTAACCCAACAAATTAAAAGCAAAAGGGAACAATACGCACAAGGAAAGACAAACAACGACAATGTGTGGACAGGTATGATAAGCAGTCATTGCCCAGGTCTATAATCTACTCTATAAAATAAGAAAAAGATGTCACGTAATATTTTGCAAAGCAGCTTACTTAATGCCGGATTAAGTATTATATTTCAGGTGTGTTGGTTATTTAAATATTTATGTTTACCAACAGGATAATATTAACTATTTTTCTTTAAAAATACAAAATATTTTTTTAAGGTATTGTGTCGTATTGTCACCTTTGGTATAAATGCGTTCATAGTACGCAATGTGGGACGCGAAGTCTTGGGTATTATGAACGTTCGTTTGTTGCTATTGGAGAGCACAATATTGTTTTTATCACGCGAAGCCATCAATCGTGCTGCACTTGGTGCTACTTCCCAGCAACGTGAGAAATGTTCATGGGCCCAGTTAATTAATCAGCAATGGCTAACGTAAGTTGACTGTTAAAGAAAAGATACACGTCAGTGTTATAATTGTACAAACATAACTTCTTGTCTACCTCTCCCCCCACTTTATCACTTTCCAGTGTACCAATCTGCATTGCTATAAGCATACCTTGCGTGTATATATGGCTCAATTGGCTAACTACTGTTGATAATATGTATGCTGCACAATATAATTTTGCTTGCTATGCTGTTGCCTTGTCTTGTATCATAGAACTGTGTGCCGAAGCTCCTGTATTTATAATACAAGTCTTTTGTTTTGTTAAGCTTAAAGTTATTTTGAATACTTTACACATTTTTGTACGTTCTGTGGTGTTTCTTTGGATTGTGTTAGGAAACGGTTCTGTGGCCATTTATGCTTTCGCCATAGCTCAACTAGTTAGTGCTGTCACCATACTGTTATCGCATTATGGATTTTTCGCCTGTTATATAAAACTATTTCAAAATTACAAAAATCACGAAAAAGATAAAGGCAAAGATAAATGGATGATAAGAAGTCTACCGTTTATAGATGAATCATTGTTCGATAATATGCATGATTTTCCCTTTACAAAATTGAAGGAATTTTTACCTGGGGTAATGGCTAATGAAGTAAGTATTAGTTTGTAAATTTTGTGCTATATACAGTAGGATTTTCAATAAGAGATGATCGATGTTACTAAAGTACTGATAAAAATTATATTTGCGTGGCTAATGAAAAAAATTCCCTTTTATACGATAATTGAGTTTTATAAGCTCGAATTTAATCTTATGGAAGTCAGCTGACAAAGCCACAACATATACGGAAACATAACATAGACTCTCATTTATTGAAATATTCTTTAGAATAGAATTTAGAATGCTTCTAGTTTCCAATACATTAATTGTTGTTGTTTCTCTTTTAGCAAAGCTTTTTCAACTCCGAACTACAGGTACTTACATTGAGTTTTGTAAAACAAGGCGTTCTTAAGCAAATTCTAACCGAAGGAGAAAAATATGTGATGTCAATGAGCCCAGTATTAAACTTCAGCGAACAAGCGACCTATGATGTTGTAAACAATTTAGGAAGCTTAGCGGCAAGATTCATATTTAGGCCCATCGAAGAAAGTAGTTATTTTTATTTTACTCAAACCATTGCTAGAGATGTACCACTGCAAGAACAAGACAAGGTGATATATTTAAAATAAAATAAAAAGCCTTAAATTTCTAACTTTCTAACTCTATTTGATTTACAGACTAAAGTACAACAGGCGAGTCAAGTTTTAAGACATTTATCCTTAGTTGTGTCATCTATAGGCCTCTTGGCCTTAGTGTTTGGTCAAAATTATGCTCATACTGTGTTGCTTTTGTATGGCGGTGCTGATTTTGTGGCTGATAATTTGCCAGTAGTTTTATTAAAATGGCATTGTCTAGCCATATGTTTTTTGGCTGTTAATGGCATAACAGAAGGTTATATGTTTGCAACAAATACCAGTCAAGATATTGATAAATACAATTATATAATGGCAGTATTTTCTGTAAGCTTTTTAGTTTTATCTTATGTATTGACAAGTATTTTAGGGCCGGTTGGCTTTATATTTGCCAATTGTATAAATATGTTTTCTCGTATATGTTTTAGGTGAGTAGTAAAACGAGTTTAATTTATTTTTATAAGATTAACTTTAACAATTAACTTTTTAGTACTCGTTTTATCTGGGTACAATACAAGCCGCTGGGTTTTAATCCTCTTTTGGGTCTGTTGCCAAAGAAACTATTTCTTATAACATTGATTGCTGTAGGAATTCTATGTAATTATTGGCTGGTAAGTATTTCAAGTTAATTTTCTTTTTTTCTTCTAAATTTTCATGTTTTAAATTGTATCTTTGCAGTTTAATATTTCCATCCTGAAACACCTAATGTTAGGTATTGTATGCGGTATAGTTGTTTTAGTTGTATGGTGTTATGAAAATCAAGATCTTGTAAAATTAGGCTGGTCTTACAAAAGAAAATTCAAAAAACAACTCTGATGTAAATGTCTCGTTATTTTAAATAAATTCATTACAAACTAAGATATTTTTTTGAAATTTTATGCTTTTAACTTGTGATTCCGAAACAATTTTCATACCATTTCTTTTTGAACAATGTTCTTCTGGTAAATTATTATTTTTATAAATACTATGGTTTTAATTTTGATAATAAAACGCTTTTTATACCATTCCTTTTAAATAACATTCTTCTAGGAAATCATTACTTGTTATTTTTCAATCTTATTTAGAAAATTTTTATAAAAAATTAACAACTAGTATATATTAATTAAAATTAAAACATACATACATACATATATAAAAATTATAACTTAATTTATTTTTATATATAAAAAAATACTTGTTTAAGTACATTATAATACTACATAAGTACATACTTATACCAAAAAAAATAGAAACTACACTTGTTTGATTTTTATTTTGTTTCAAATACATTTATAGAAAGTAAACATAAGTAAGGCCAATATGTGACCGAAATAATTCATATTGGACCAAACCAACAGCACCGTATCTAAGCTTTTAGAATTTGATAATATATCAGCATTTAACATTACCCCCAAGTAGGCCAATTGTAAAATCACTAATAAACTAAATATAAAATTAACTAAACGTACTAACAGTATAGATGCGGAAAAATATCCTCCTTGAGAACGACGAGGACACAGTTTGTATTTACAGTTATGTTTGCACAAAGAAGATTCTATACAAGCATCGAATATCTGAGCTAAACATCGTCTTAAGAGATTCTCAAAGTAACTAAAGAAACCCAATGATATTAAAACTAAATGAACTTTATAGTTAAAGCCATGAACTAAACACGATACTGCATAGGTTAATACAATAGCCTTAAAATAGGAATACTTGGAGGAACGTAAACTGTTAAATATATTATGCTTTAACCATATGTGCATGGGTATATTCCAACTGCGTATTACCTGAGACAAAGAACGCGGAAATTCGATAGCTACAGGATTCACTATAGACTGAAAAGACATAAATGTAGAGCAACAATTACCTGAGATTGCCGTTAAGAGTGTGGCTTGAGACAGATAACATACAAAATAATGGCTACAGCGCACCGAAAAAGCATCCAAATATATGCCCCACCAAAGGCCAGGACCCACTAGTTGCTTTAACCATGGCACTAAACAATTCGAAAGATTCAGGAATATTACAGCCAGAAAAACATTAAAAACAATTCGTATTATAACTGCCATAGTCTTAATTTTAGCATTGGGTTCTGCTCGATAATCCTTTAAGGAAACCCAAGGTCCTAATATTAAAGACGCTGGATTTGCAAGATATCCAAAAAACTCAATCAAGTGATACTTTAACTTTTCATTTTGTATTTCAAACGCTAACGAAATCATTTTCATGCTCACCACCATTTGTGGCCCCCTGATCGTTTCGTATTGTTCTGACTTAAGAAAATACTCAAACAATAATTGCCAAACTATGGTGTACACACATAATACAGCACCTGTGCGTTTAATTTTCATCAATACCGCCACCTTAAGGAAAGTGCACAAATTTATAATATGTAATCCTACGTAAATACTACTTCGGGTGCCCACATAAAACCATAGTCCCAGCAGTCCCCAAATTAACGAGCTTAAGTGGTACAAATATTGATGCCTACTATTATTACCCACTAAACGTTTCGAGACTTCCCAGGACATGCGATGCAGAACGGCACATCCTAGAAGCACTATTATATACTGTTGTACTTGTTGGGTGGACGATTGTATGCAACCTTCATAGACATCCTTAAATGATTCATCTGGCGGCATGAGCACTGCATCGTAATCATAGTCTTCGTTGTCATCCAATTCATTATCGCCCAATTGGTCATAGTAGTAATAATCCATTATTTGCTTCTGGTTACTCTTTTACTGATAAATTACACTTTAACTTGTCTATTTTAAATCCTGTTTTTTTTTCACGATTCAGTTCATTTATGATTTATAACAAGTGCAACAGCATCAACTGATTGCCGGCACTTTCCCATTTCCCCTTTCGGAATTCTTCTTCTTTTTTCTATGTTAATTCTTGCGATTCAGCATGAATGCATTGTATGGTTAAATTTGCGTTTTTTCATGCAATAAAGCGTTTTTAAACTTTATGTCATCATGATTATGGTGAAAATTATAAAAAAAATAAATACACACAGAATGCAATACATACGGAATGCGCATTTTAAGCGAAATGAAGCTAGATCGTGCCAGAACCGAAGTAAGCAGTACAACCTACTTTGTAGCAATATTTCTCTGACATCTTTTGAACGCATTGTAATAGAAGCTACAACCTATAGAATGCACATTGGCATAAGCCTTAGAATGAAATAAATACACTACAAATAGGCAAACCGATTCAAAGACCAGGTGCATTAAATCAGAAACTTTAATATTTCAAAACTTTAATATATATTTATTCCGTGCATTAATTGATAAGTTAATTTGATGTGTTGCTATGCCTGTGTAAAGGTCTGGCAAGCCAGCAAAAATTCTTCTTCTTGAGTGGTGAATATGTCAGTTTTTAATACTTCAATAATCTTCTTGTCAAGGGAGGAGCAGTCAACAGTGATATCGTAGTGACAAAGAGTGAAAAATAAAGAATAAAATAATAAAGAAAGAAAAAACTAAAACAAGATATCTCAAAAACTTCAAAACAAGGCGTTGCAGCGCCAAACACTGCTAAAATATTTTATATTAAAATTGTAATTAAGACTTAAAGTGTAGAAATACTATTAAAGTGTATAACAATCCTTGCAGAGGAACTGGAAACGCAGTAAAAATATCGTTTGAAGGTTAAGGGAATTCATTTAAAACAAGAGCTGATTCATCATCAGCTGAACTCAGCCTGTAAATTGAGTGTGGCATTTAAAGAGACTTTAGACGAAACAAGAAGAACTTGTTTTCATCTAGCATTACAAGTGAACTTTTTCCTTTTTAGTTCCCATTTTCGATTTTTCTCGTTACATTTTTCTGTTCGATTGCTAGTGATTGTCAAGGACACCATTACAAAAACATTAAAACGATAAAAAGGCAGACAACAGCATGCCACAAAAAAGAACAAGAGCATAATAAATAAATAAATAATAAAAAGTATAATCGTTTATATGTACGTGTGAATGTTATTTGTCTTATTACAGTTGCCATGGAAGAGAAACGTATTGCCGATTATTTTGTTGTGGCCGGCATGCCAGAAAAGCCAAAGCTGCTACAAGAAAGCAATTTTAAAGATTCCAGCCATTTAAGGGCTGCGAGTTCAATAGATCCCATCACAGATATTGGAGTTTTCTTTCCCCTATTAGGCGAAGAGATACCCGAAGATTATACAGTGTTAGAAAGTACGCCTACGGGATTGCCAGCCAATTTAAACTATGGCTCAATACGATCAACGGAATGTTATATATACTACAGGCGTGGAAAGGATCGTCCACCGTTGGTGGATATTGGTAAGTCGTAGGAATTAAACATACTGTACATACATACTACACAAATAATTTTAAGTATACCTCAGGCAGTGGTGATACCTTAATATTTCCTACACTTTGAGTGAAAGCAGTTTCGACGATAATAAAGACAGATTATCTGAGACCATTTTCTATTAGCTTTTTAAAACAATTTATGTATACTGTTCCTCACCCCTCAGTCTGTCACCTCTACGGCTTTATCAATGGATGGGTCAGGGAGGAAGAGCAAAGGCGTTGTGGGAACGGATCGTGTTGTTTTGTCTCTAGATGTCTATGGCCTGAAGTGGACAGTAGGAGAACAGGTTGGCTGCTGGGCTTGGATAAGGCCAGCTTAAGGTTGGTTGTCGGTTTTATCACGGGGAACTGCGAGATTAGGTGGCTGACGGGGATCTGGAACAGATCCCAGCCGGACTATTACAGGGTATGTTGCGATGAGGAGGAGTTGGAGACTATCGAACACCTCCTTTGTAACTGCCCAGCCCTTGGGTAGGTTGAGGTTGAGGACCCTTAGCAGGGCCTTCTTTGAGAGCCGACATCAAGGCTCTCCACAGATTCATTAGTGGCTTGGGCTGGTTGAGAGGTGCTAGGACTTCATCAGTGTAGTCGCGCTCTCCCTTTTTGTTGTGTCTGGTCTGTGTAGTTCCTTCGCTTCCCATTCTCCCCTTTCCTACATCCTCTCCTTTTTTATCCTATTCCCTCTATTATCCTTCCCTCTTTAAGGACGTTGAACAATGGGTCAATGCGACCTCTGGATACTGTTATTTGGTACACGTCATACACGTATTTCAGGTACACGTCCTCTAACCTAACCGAACCTACTTTTGTTATACTGACAAAATCAATCAACAGAAAAACGGTATAGCAATAAAGATTTTAACAAATCCTGGTAAATGCCGTTAATACAACATTACCTTCTAAATAGTAAAATTAAAAAGTATTTCTTTTTTATCGACTTATATGATACATTTTTTATATTATTGGTTTTACTAGCGGGACAACTTTGTACCATTATCACCGTTTTGATCTTAAACTTCCCTATTGGGTAATTCCCACTTTAGACTTTGTTTATGTTGCCGTATCTTACTTCTTTCATAGTCCCATATGCTCCGTCTATACATACATATTTGTTTGATAAAAATTCAAATAATAAAATTGAATTGTAATGATGGATTCCATAATTACTTCTCTTCTTCTATTCAGTCTAACCATTAAAAAAGATCAAAATATGAAACTAAAAAGAGAACTTGCTTGTTTTGGCCAATCTTTATATCGAAAAACCTTATGACAGTACAAAGTTTTTGGATTGTAATACGTGTAATTAAATAATTTTAATTCACTTCAAAATTCGAGAACGAATGTATTTTTAAAGTAAAAAGTAACAAGTAATTTTAATCTGATGTACATACTATGTATATATACACAAGTAGCTACCTACGGCTTAACCTGATTTAGCGAACAATTGTTTATAAAACAAAAAGAATTATTTTTATATACTGTAACAACAAATGAATTGTTTATCTTTATGTGTGTATTCGCAGGTGTGCTTTATGAGGGCCACGAACGTATTATGTCTGATGCAGAAATTGTTGCCGAAACTCCTGGCGGTCGTGTGGCAAATGTTAATAATTCTTCGGCAAAAACTTTTCTAACCTATCGACGTGCTCCTGTTGAAATGCCGTGCAATGAATTAGTAGTTACGGATCTTTGTGTGATTGTAAGCAGCAAAGGAGAGAAACCACCACATGCCTTTTGTTTAATCTATAAGTCTTTGAATAAAGCTTTTACCGGTAGCGATGTTTATTTATGCTACAAAAAGTCTATGTACCGTCCAAAACACATCAGTTATCAACCGGAAATATTACTACGTTATCCTACAGTCGATCATAATGATTTTCCATTAAATTTGTGTCCTAGTGTACCGTTATTTTGTTTACCCATGGGTGCATCCCTAGAAGCCTGGCCACATGTTGCTGAAAATAGAAAGCGTAAACCAACTGCTCCTGTATTTAGTACATTCGTACTTACTGTAAATGATGGTACTTACAAAGTATACGGTTCAGCTTTGACATTTTATGAAGATTTTGAGTGAGTACAATAATGTTCAAAATTATATCGAATGTTAAATTGCCTTCCCATAGTGAGTCTCAACTAACCGAACAACAACGTGAATTACTTTGCTGGGATGAAGAATTTGCAAAACATCATTCACTGCATATCATCAAAGCGATTTGTTTATTGTCACATTATCCATTCGGTGATACATTCGATAACTGGTTAAAATATTTACACGTAAGTAAAATAAATATAATAGAAAACGTAATAAACAATTGAAAAATTGATAAAAAAAAAAATTAAAATTCTAGCGCTTGGCTGTTTTTGGTGTTGATTTACCCATACCCATAGAACGTTATATAACCCAACTACTCGATGAAGTACCATTTCCATCGCCTAGTATACATTTACAGGTATAAAATATAAAATCAAAAGTTCTAATGGAAAAGAATTATAATACAATGTTTATATTCAATAAAACAGCTTTCGAGTGAATCTAATGATCGTATTCTATTGACCCAACCGGAAGATTCACCTTTACCAAGAAGTGGCGCAGGTTTTCATATGCTTTTGCAAAATTTGGGCACTGAAAATTGTTTACATGTGTTACTTTTGGCTTTAACTGAACAAAAAATACTCATACACTCTTTGAGGTAAATGGAAAAATGAATATATGTTAACTGAATAATTTATTGACCATGAATCGTATTTTGTTATTTAGGCCAGCCACTTTGACTGCCGTAGCTGAAGCAATTGTCTCGTTATTATTTCCTTTTAAATGGCAATGTCCCTACATTCCTTTATGTCCTTTGGGCTTAGCAGAAGTCTTGCATGCTCCTGTACCTTATTTAATAGGTGTAGATTCCAGATTTTTCGATTTATATGAACCTCCCACAGATGTTACTTGCATCGATTTGGATACAAATACAATAAGTGTAAGTTGCAAATCCTTTATTTCATTTAAGACTTAACATTTAATACTTTTAATATTTTTAAAGTTATGCGAATCCCAAAAACATTTACTTGTTAAACTATTGCCGAAAAGGGCGGCTCGAATTCTAAGGCAAACACTTTTAGAGCTAGAGCAAATGAAGCCCTACAACATAGCCTGTAATAATAGCTTAGATCGTGATTTGCGCAGACGCAAGCGAGAGGTAAATTTGATTGCATTTTCTGAAAAACTTTCATGATTTTATAATAGTTTTACTCTCTCTCTTCTAAAGCTTCATTTGGAGCAGCGTATACAAGAAGCCTTTTTACTATTTATGGCTTCGATTTTACGTGGTTATCGCGATTATTTGGTACCCATTTCAAAGGCGCCTTCCGTTGGTGCCACCGACCCCAGTGCCTTATTTCAATTGAAAGCTTTTCTACGTTCCAGAGATAAGGTAAGGTTCATTGACACTTGTTTGTACTTGAAATACTTTGGCTCAATAATTTATAAAATTTATTTCATTTAGGCTTATCAAAAGTTCTTTGAATTATTAATGAAAACTCAAATGTTTATACGTTTTATTGAGGAAAGATCTTTCGTATCAGATGGCGATCATGGTTTAACGTTCTTCGACGAATGTGCTGAAAAGGTCGGCTCTTATGATGAAACGCCATCTGATGTGCGTTTGGTTGATTGGGAGACCGGCCAAAGTAGCGAACGCACAAAATATATATTTCCACCAGATAGTATTGGGCCCACCAAAGGTAAGTACTTAAATAAATAAATAAAAAAACTGATTAAAATATATGCAGGCTTGCTTAGCTTTGTATTTTTAAATTTTCTATTTATGTTCAGCAAATATTTTAACCGCAAATGCGTTTTTTTTTGTTTGGTTTTGTATTTATTTATTATATTAATAAACAAATATAGCATGCTGCGTTAAGTATAATTTTCTTATCTTGCACATATTTTTGTTTTTTGTAGACCACAACGTCCAAGAAGCTGTTTACAATTATGAAAGTTTTACTTTAAATCCCAACTTATTAAAATCTTCGAAAAAGACTGCAATATCGAACATAATACAACAACAAATAAATGGTTGCTTAGCACCAGGCTCTCCAATTGCACGACGTACAAAACATGAAATAAAATTATCACAAAAAATGGCTAGACGCTGCCAAAGCCGTCCAGAGTTGTGGTCAAAGTATTTATTGGCTACTTGTTATTCATTGTACTTTTTGATTTTACCATCCATGGTTTTGGATACTCGCAGGGCGGGCAAAGAGCACGACATCCTACGAGCAGCCTATGATATGTTGGTTAAAGCAAGTAAAATAAAAATTAATTGCGATGAATTTTGTTATCGCATTATGATGCAATTATGTGGCACATACAATATGCCAGTTTTAGCTGTACGCCTGCACTATCTTATGAAGAGATCCGGTGTACAACCTAATGCTTTGACGTATGGTTTCTATAATCGTTGTGTACTGGAATCGGAATGGCCAAGCGATAGCACCACCTTAAGTCAGTTGCGTTGGAATCGTATCAAGAATGTTGTATTGGGCGCTGCTCACTTTAAGAGGGCTGGCGAATTAAGAGCTTCAAAGAAACCATTGTCCGCTTCTTATGACAACAATTTGAGTACTTTAGAAACGGTGGATGGCACTTCACGTACTAGTTTAGAATCTTCGAATTCTTCACAACTGGTTACCGTTGGTGGGGCAGGTGGTGATGGTTATGGTGTAAACCTATTGGATTTTTCGGCATTTGACAAATTACGTTCAAAGTTGGGTAGCATTGTTCGTCAGTCAATTGGCTCTCAAGATGCCACAGATGATGTCATATCCAGTGCTGGTTTGCTAATTTCTGGTGACTCTAAAGCCTCAACGGAAAATACTGCAACTGCCATAAAGTCCAATGTCCCACCACCCAGTCCACAGCCAACCGCTAGTGATCTTACAAAAAGGCAACTATCGAATCGTGAAAGTTTCGGCGGTGATGCAGAGCTTTTAAATAAGCTACAAAGACAACAAACTCTTACAGAGATGAACAATAAAAAGATAATGAACATTGGTGATGACGACGATGATGATCTAATCAATAAGAATAATTTCAATGATTTTGCCAGTTCACAAGAGGATTTAGACGATGAACACGTACATGAAACCGAAGATGAAGATGATGACCATGCCTTGGCTCAACAAATACAAAGTCCAACAAAGTAAACTTAGATTAAAAAAACAAATAGATTTTCTTTTATAAATTTAAAATACAATAAATACTTAACTATATGCATTGCAGAATATCGCCCAGAACTCCGGTGACGCAAAATGACCCGCTAGGCGCTTTGAATGAAGAGGAAGCCCCCGTTGCTGTACCTACAACGGATAATCAATCTGTAATGGGTGTTTCATCCAGTTTTAATAATAATACTTTGTACAGCGATAAACCCATATTGTTTAAAGGACAACGTAGTGCCACATTTGATGAATCCACACAATTAAATAAAAATATGCAACGTTCCGAAACAATGCCCGGTTCAAGTGTCGCCTCAAGTTTGGCCAACTTGGGATCATCATTTAAATTGAATTTTGGGTAAGTAATTTAAAATTTAAGTAACAGCTAAAGTTTTTAAAGAAAGAAAATTGTTTTCTTGTAAGTAATTAATTACTTATAAAGAGTTTTTAGCAAAAAGATTATTTCTTACAAAGTATTATCGTAACATTTGAAAAGGTATTTATTCTTTAAATGAAATATTTTCTCTTTGTTGGACACAAAAACACACTTCCCGGTGGTTTCATACGTTTCCAAAATGTAAATTTATCTTAACTGTCCTTAAGTGTCTTCCATTCGTGACTATTTTTACATTTTTATTTGAACAAAACCGTCTCATGTTTCTTCCTTATTCCTTTCCTAAACAGTTTGAAAGCAAATAGTTTTCCAGGGGTCTCACAAAGATTATTGTAGAAAAAATATAGAAGATTACTTCATTAATCATCAGAAATTAAACTTTATTGTTGTGTCACAAGACCAAAACATTTTTTATTAAGTCTTCAATGCAAGTTTAATTAAATTGGGGTAATATAGTTAGTTAGGATAGGTTAAAAAGGTGCACAGATGAAGCATGTATGCTGTCTCCACTCAGATATGTTTTAAGTCCATTGGGAGAGTTTCACATATTTATACCATTAATATGCAAATTGCAAAAGCTATGCCTACATATACAGTTACGGACAAATAAATTGGGTCACTCAAAATTATTAAGAATAAAGCGGAAGCAAACAAAAAATTAAAATGTAATTGTGTGTTTATTTATTTTATATTATTGCTATGTTTATATATCTTTACCATTTATATTAAAAACTCAAAATAATTTACTTATGAAAAACAAAAATTTAAATTTTGAAAATTGATTTTTAATGGACAAAAATATAGGGTCATTAACGAAAACGATTAAAACGATTAAAAAACAAACTAGATTTAAAATATTGGTTCTAAAGTTAATATTTTGTACTGTAACCTTTATTTCTAAGGACAACTTTGCACCTTTTTCTCATTGATTCCACCAAATCTTGACAGGTCTTATTTGGAATAGAATACCAAACGTATTTAATTTTCTCCCACAACTCCTCCTTATTTTTTGATTTTAGTGGTCCAATTTTTTTGTTTTACGATTTTCCATAAATTTTCTATCGGATTTAAGTCCGGAGATTGTGCTGGCCATTGCATTACGTTCACGCCGTTATCCAGGAACCATTTTTCACAAGATACGCAGTGTGTTTCGGATCATTGTCCTGCTGGAATATCCATTTGACTGGCATTCGGAATATGGTATCATCACTTCGTTTAATATGTGACAGTATAAGTTTTTGTCCATGTTTTCTTTAATCCAGTACAGTGGTCCCACGCCATGCCAGGAGAAACATCCCCAAACCATAATACTACCTCCCCTCCTCCATGCTTAAAAGTTTTTGTTGTATAACGGGAAACAAAGTTCTTTATTTTTGGGACGTCTTACCCACGTTTTTTCAGCACTACCAATTAAATTAATCTTACTTTCGTCCGACTATAACACGTTTCTCCATTTTTTTTAATTTTTTTAAAATTTCGAATTATTTTATATGTAATTATACTGACCCTATTTTTTTGTCCGTCACTGTATATAACCGAAATCCACAATAAGTCCTTTAGTTTGATATGAAATTTGTGTTTTTTTGTCATGGTTAGCATGATACATGCGGATCATATATATGCAGTTTGATGGAATTGCTTATAATTTATAATTTCATTATACTTCTCTCATAGAAAAAGCCTTAGAATCAGGTATTAATAATTGATAGCAGGTCCGGATAATAAGCTGAATCTATAAGAACAAAATCTCTACAATAGTCCTTCACAGTAATGCGGAAGAATTTATATTTTTTTTTTAGTGCAAAGATCTTGTATGCTCTGTGTTAATATAAAGTTATGCTCACATACACGCCAGTTAAAATATTGAAAAAATAAACTAATTGTCTCGAAAAATTATTACTATTGTAAGCTTCCAATCACATATCACTATCATTATTACATTGTTTTTAAGACTTTAGTTTCATTTAGTTATACACCATGTTTAAATTATTTTATTTAAAAAGAAAAAAAGTTTTTTTAATTTGTTTTTAATTTTTGTAAAACTTCAAATTTTTTTATTGTGTTGTGAACAATTCAAATATTTCTTTTTATTTTATATAAACAAACAAATATTGTAAAATGTTTTCGTAGACGTTATTCACCTGCACGCTTGTCCTTTAAGAAAGACTTGAAATTGCCCACCAATATTATAGAAAATATAAGCTACATGAGGTAAGTGTTGAAGTTTTTTTTTCATATGTTTTGCTGTGGCCGGCCGGTCGTCACGTTTTACGTAACGATGTAAAATACGTTTGGCCACAACATTCAAGCTTATGTTACTGTTTTAATTTTTGTTATTAAAACTAAACTAAAGTTAAATATGGTGAAGGTGAAATAAGGTGGTGGGTAGCAAATGCATAAAAGCCTTGAAAAATCTCTTCTGAATGGAATTGTATACAGATATACATATACTTTTCATTTGTTTGGTTTTTTTGTTTTTTCCGTTGGTTTTTCTTTCGTTAATTTTGTATAATAATTAATATTTGAATTCCTAAAGGAAAAATTACCGTTTGTTATTATTCGTTTTTATTTTATTCTGAAAACCATATTGTATATTCATAGATTTGTAAAAAAATGGTTTCTGCATATTCTACTCTATTATATATCATTTGTAGTTTTAGAAGTAGTTTTAGAACCATCATTGTATATAAAATAAACTCCTTAAGTAGTGATAATCCCCATAATTACAGACAATGAATTCCCCACACTCCTATGTATTATATACTATATATGTAAATAAGCAATTTTATAAACACTAGCCTAGTTGCCCTAAAACCATTAATATTTTACGTGTTTATTTCCTTATTATAACGAGAAATATAAGCAGCAAAACCTCTCGCTCTTTTATAATATTCTTAAAAAATTAATGACAGTTTTTTTTGTATTTTTCTTTTGATAAAGTCCTAATTTTAGTGGTAAAAAGTCTAACGAAATCATTCAAGGAAGCTTAACCAGTATTAAGCATGCAGCAACGTCTATTACAAGAAAATTTGATGAAATCAAAGGTGCCATATCGGCAAATACTACGCCAGTGAAGTCATCACTGACAACACAGGGTTACAATGACAGCGGCGTTACCGAGGAAGATATGATTGCTCATGAGGATGGCACATTGAAAATACGTCGCGTTTCCAGCGATTTGGAACATCCGTGGGGTCGTTTAAGTGAATCACGCAAGTCGAGTTATAATAATTTAGTACCTCTTGGTGAAAATACATCAACAATGAATTTAAGTACAGCCCTACTAGCACTACCCGAAAATCTCTATACCACACCACAAGATGTAAGTTAATTACGCCTACCATTTCCATTTGTTGTTCATTGTTTTTAATAATTGCGGTTTTCAGAATATGGATGATTCTAGTGATTTTGATGTTTTAATACAAATGACTTCATGCTCACAGTGCCATAACTGCTCGGTATTATTGTATGATGAGGAAATAATGTCGGGTTGGTCAGCCGAAGATTCCAACTTAAATACAACCTGTCACGCTTGCAACAAGTTAACTGTACCGTTCCTTAGTGTACGTGTTAATATTAACGATACAAAAAAAGACAATAATAAGCCTCAAATGGAGAATCTAACAATACCGTATTTGAATCCTTTGGTTTTACGCAAAGAACTCGAAAATATTTTAAATCAAGAAGGTGATCTATCCTTAATAAAACCAAATTTCGTTGCGGAACATCCAATAATATACTGGAATCTATTATGGATAATGGAACGTATAGAAAGTAAAACTCATCTACCCGATCTAATTTCACCATCAATAGTAAGTCGGTGGTTAACATAATAATTAATGTTATAATTAATGTACTCTTTTTTGACAAACAATTCCAGGATGACAGTAATTGTGATCCTTTAAGTAAAGTGAAGCATGTTAAAATACAATGCCTATGGGATAATCTCCAACTACACAGTGAGGCTGGTTTACCTATGTATATTTTATATAGGCAAACGCAGCCAACAAGTCCATTACTCAAAGCTTTGCTAACTGATCAAGCTCAACTAAACAAAAAGTAAGTAAGAAACGTTGTAAAACTTACAGCTTGAAGAGCATTAGAGAAATCAAGTTTTTTGAGTGAAACTAAAGGCTTTAAAACGATTACATTCTAATATGTTTCTGTTGAAAGCTATCTGTTACTATCTAAACCTGAAATATAATGTGGATACATTAGACTGTTAGAACCATAGTCTCGGAACTTAAACGAGTCTCTAAAGATTTGAACATTGTCCCAATTGGAACATAATAAATGCACTATAAGATATTATTTGGCTCTTGTAGGCAATTGATTCGTTTATATGATACAGTTGCTTATAATAGACCACTTGCTGCAAATCAGTAACAACTTTCTGATAGTCACTCGTAACTTAGACACCATTTTTGCCGGCTCAATGCGTTGCGGTTGATATTGTCGCAAATGGGTAGATTATGTTGTGATTCGCAGCTTGAGTTTGGCTCCATGTGGAGTTTTATTGCCATAACTTATGTTCTAAAATGATTTTTTTTAGCCACTGGTTGAATTTAACTCAAAAATCCACTTACTTACCTAATTGATCATTAAAACCCTTCAGTCAGGATTACGACCTAGTTTCTCACACCACTTATGTTGTGTGTGTTAATTTTATACATGAGTGGTGGGACCTACAGTTTAAAGTCGACTCCGAACGACAGATTTTTGAGAAACTTTTTTCATGGCAATTTTATTTACCCTCAGAGTTTTTACCAGAAATCTGCTGAGAGAAAGTCGCCGAAGAAATACTTTTTGTATTTTGTCTTGATGTCTGGCCTGGGGCTCGAACCCTGGCTTTTACGTCTAGTAAGCCAACACACTACCTACTAGACTACGGCGACTTCAATCGATATTTTCGACAATTTTTCATTGAACAAAAACTATAATAATATCTTTGTGCTGGTGTCCATTGGAATCTCTGGCAGTTAATCGACTAATTTGCTAATTAGTCAGTGTAGTTTTGAGTTTAATTGGCCTCCTCAACAAATCTAGCTGGCAGGACAGATTTTTTAACTGAAGCCAATACCCTGGCCGTGGTATAACACATAGTTCTGCCTCTTTCACTCCTCGTACAATTTATATTCCTAATACCGAATACCATACGCACAGACGGCGAACCTGGCCAGACTGATTTTTTTCTATCGCTTGTACTCCAAACTCCATCACAAGAAGAGATACTGATTATTACTAAAGCCAATCTTATAGAAAAAATAACGGATTTCTTTTTTTTTGTTATCATTATCATTAAATATTTTTTATCTAATATTTTTAAAATTTACAGCGTCATACAGCAAATTGTTTCTGCCATACGGTGTAATGATCTTTTAATGCCGGTTAAGAAATTGGCCAACGAACGTTATAAACTAAAGAATAGTGGCGTAGATCGTTCTCATTCAATATACCGTGATATACTATTTTTAGCTATAACAGCTATAGGTCGTTCAAATGTGGATTTGGCAACATTCCATCGTGAATATGCTGCAGTATTTGATAAACTAACAGAAAAAGAGTGCAATATGTATTATCGTAATCAAGATTTGCCACCGTCAGCAGCGACCATATTATGTCGAGCCTACTTTAAGCCGCTACTGTTACTTCCTTGACGTGAGCTGAATTTAATGCAGCAACAATTCCACAGAGATCAAATGATAAAAAATAATACGTAATGATTAAAACAAACAAAACTAACAAAAAAAAAAGAAAATAATACTAATTGCAACACTTATTTGCAAATAAAAAGGCAATCAATAATGATACTTAAATGTAAAGGAAATTTTTAGACTTTAGTTTAGTAAGAGGAATTTTTGTTAACAAAATAGATTTAGGATTTTCGAAATCATCATAAAGGACAGAAAAAAAAAGCACATTTACTTATTAGATATTAAATATTAAACTTTTATTTCGTTATTTAACTTATGTTTTATGTTTTATACGGTTTTCGTTCAATAAACTTTTATGGAGAACAATTTTTATTTTGTTCGTTTAATGAGGTGTAAGAAATTAATTATTATATACATAGGTGACGATAGACAAGTGCTACCATAATCTAAAAACATTTAGATTTGTAAGAAAATTGTCGATAAAGGTCTACTTGAAATGGTATCACACACGACTTGAACATTAAATTTGGACTTGTATCCGAAAGCCAGTAAAATTTGTATGCTGCCATCATAACCTATTGATTGTAAAAGACAGCAGAGTAAATTTGCTAACATTTTGAAGGTCGAAGCATCTGTATACAATTTTTTATTTGAATGGGGAATATTTTAAGAAATTGTTTTTAATTTAGTTTGTATTATTAGATAAAAAGGTATAAAATTTTTTTTTTTTATTAAAAATCACTAAAAAAAATCTGAATAATTTCTTCCTAAAATAAGCCTCAATTGCATCTGATTATTTTATGATAATAAATTTACAAAATTTTGTTTTATTTGTTCCTTTTTTTAAAAATTCAATTTAAAACATAACGACTGGTTTATTTGTGACAATATGTATAAACTATATAAACGATAAAAGATTTAAATTTAACAGAATATAAAAACATCTATTTTTTTAATTACAACATATTATTAATTATATTTGTAGATTTGTATAGTACGTATGTTTCACTAAAGTTCATACTTTACATACACCTTACATATACCATATGTATGTATGTATATTATTGTTTATGTATGTATGTATGTATGTACTTACTAATTATATTTTTAAATATTTAATCATATGCCTTATTATTGTTAATTCTAAAGACAAAAAAACACAGCAAAATTATTGATCATATTTTAGAAGTTTTATAAAACAAGAAAGATGAAGATGAAGAAGAAAATGAGGAGTATAACATACAAGTAAAGAGTATATAAAAATTTCTTGTACATTAACAACAATGAAATAGTAAATAGAATAGTAGTATATAATAATTACTATAATTATATACATATATAGAGAGAAGATTAAAAACGAACAACATCAACAACATTAATACAATGTTAATCCTCTTTAACTCTACTTTTTTAATTCTAATTATTTTTTTTTAAACTAATAAAACAAAAACTTTTTATTTTACTTGCACCCATAGATATCATTAATTTATTGAAAAAATTCAAAATAATTTGCTCCAACTTAAATATAATATTAAAAAAAAAAAGAATATTAATGAAACTATATTTTAAATGTTAACGAAGTAAATATAGTTTTATTTAAATAAGGAATTCTTTTTCTCTCAAATATATAAAATATATGATATATATATATATATATAAATCTACTGCTAGTAAAATATCTGGTTTAGTAAAAAGCAATGAGATAAAAGAAAATATATTAATAATGGCTAACACGCTAATTGGACTGCTAAAATTGCGTATGCTTATGGTCCGGATGTCAATGATGTATAACTTTGTATTTGTTGATTACCTAACTGTAATTTGCAGGCCGGCAAATCCTTGCCAATAGTAGTTCGGTTTATAATACACGCAATATTCAACAGTGATTCGTTTTATAATTGTTGTTGAAAAACTCTAAATTTGAATCTTTGTTTTTGGTATAAAATTTTATCTTTTTCCATTTTCTTTTTTTTTATACAAATCATTGGAATTATTACCAAAAAGAAATTGTTTTTATAACTACCAGTCTGGGTAGGTAATTACTATACGAATAATGTCAATCTTTGACAGTGAATTTTAAATTTTCTTTTGTTTGCCAAGGGAAACAATTCAAAATAATACTCAAAAATACAGGCATACATACGGAAATAAACGAAATGAGACGTATATGGCTTACGTTCAAGATATTTGAAGTTATCCTGGGATTGTTTTGTCTGGGATATCACGCTCGTGGTTTTCTAAATATTGGGAACATTCAAGATAACTACGTTTATGCTGCTGTTTTTTCTGGTTTCACTTTAATGGCCATGTTCGGTTGCCTTAGCATATGTTCCAAGCAGGCTGTATCACCGTTTCGTGAGGGCTGCTTAAATATGTTTGCTGCCGTATCCTTTATATCTATCTCATTAGATAGTATGTTTCGTGCTGAAAGGGATTTTTATTTAATGTATTTGTCAACTAACGCTCAAGCAGAAGCTCTTGCAGAATTGGAGATTACCAAACCACCTCATTCATTTTTTAAGTACTCGAAAGCCCAAAGCATTGCAGCCTTATGTGGTGGTTCTCTATTTCTTTTGCATGCAATTTTGGCATTCGACTTTGCATTGGTCAGCATTGAAGGTATGTCAAGTGACAGCGACGATGATGATGTCGATGATAATGCTGACGACACGGAATATGCCGAACGTTTGCTTTTCTATGTATTTAGCAAGCGAGTGCATCAATGGTTAAATCATTTTGAATGGTTTCATACACTGGCTGATGCACCGACTATACTGCGTAGAGAAGAGTTAATAAATCGTATAAATTTAACAGATTTTCTAAGTTCTAACGATTGCACTGCAGAAGCAAAAAAGAATTCAGTAAATCTAACTTAACACCCACCCGATGAATTTATCACTTTATTGTATAATAATCTTTATTATCATGATTTATTTTGTATCATCTCTTCGGTTTATTCAATCTGTAAGACCATATAATAAAGAAATTTTTAAAAACAAAAGTTCATTAGAAAAGTGTATATTTGTACAGGAAATATTTTTTTGGAAACTTTGATAGACATGTCCATGGAATGTCTTCTATACGTACATTGATAGGAAATTTTTTTTGCGTCTACCCAATACATCATCATCATCGTAGAAAAACCACATATTGAAGTGGTGCTTGTTTAAAATTTAAAGAATTTTGGATAAAGTTTCAAAAGAAAACAAAATTATGTTCAAAGTTGATTACTTCCTTCGGAATTTCTGAGGCTAACCTATTTTTTAGAAAATAAGAAAACTGATGTCCTTTTATTGTGTACTTTATATTGCACTTCCTCTTTAACAATATAACGAAAATAATAACGTAAAATTTATGGTTGTAAGCCTTACTATAATTTTTATGCAAGAAACTGTTATGATTATAACACCAGATGGAGCTGTAATTTCCGTTATATCCAGTGAAAACAAATAAATGTAAGAAAAATACCTAACAAATGTCGATAAACTACGTTTCATCTTGAATTCAGCAATAATTTATGCAATTGCATGTAAATTAGAATCGTTAACATAGAATTTCTCTTAACTCAAGTTGGTCACTTTATATAAGGCGTTTAGAAAATCCAAGCCATTCTTACGGTTTTGCTTTAATACTATATATATGTACTGTACATATCGACGCCTCCATTCTATAACGTTCTAAGTGTACTTAGAACGTTTTTAATGTTCTTGTATTTTTAAATTCTATGTTCTCTAACTTAAATACTGTCAAAATTTGGTTAAGATCCGCCGATCCGTTCCGAAGTTATAGGGAAAAATCTCCTTAGAATACACATATAGTCGTATGTCGCGTGAAAACTTTGAGAGCTCATAACTCAAAACACACTTTTTCGACTTAGAATGTTATAGAACGGAGGCGTCGATATGTACGTACAATTTGACAAACAAAGTAAAATTAGAATTCACTGTCAAACGACATTGACTGGTTGTACAAATAATTACGCCGACTTTATTAATCATACATATAAAATATCAATCAATCAATTTAAAATAATATTCAAAAATACAGGCATACATTACGGAACTTACTAAAATGAGACGTGTATGGTTTACGTTCAAGATTTTTGAGGTTCTTCTGGGATTGTCTTGTCTGGGATACCACGCTCGTGGTTTTCTAAGTATTACCAACATTCAAGATCACTACACTTATGTTGCTGTTTTTGCTGGTTTCACTTTAATGGCTATGTTCGGTTGCATTAGCATATGTTTAAAGGAATCTGTGTCACCATTGCGTGAGGGTTGTTTAAATATGTTTGCTGCCATAGCATTTATATCTGTCTCGTTAAATAGTATGTATCATGCTGAAAAGGATTATTATTTAATGTATTTGGCAGCTCAAGTTGAGGCAGAAGCCCTTGAAGAGCTTGAGGTTAGTGAGCAACCGCATCCGTTTTTTAAATATTCAAAACAACAGAGTGTAGCAGCCTTATGTTGTGGTTCTCTATTCCTTTTGCATGCACTTTTTGCATTGGACTTTGCAATGGCTGAAGAAGAATCATCAAGTGAAAGCGATGTAGAAGAAGAACACAATAAATATGCCGAAAACATGATTTTCTATGTATTTACAAAGCGAGTGCATGAGTGGTTAAATCATTTTGAATGGTTTCATACACTGGCTGATGCACCGGTTGCACGTAAACGGACTGAAGTCCTAATTCGGGTAAATCTACACTGATGCAATTCGTTGAAATTGCTTTTATTTTATCCACAAATAATTAATAAAACGAGTTTTAAGTATCTTTTATTATTTTTTTTTTGTTTTGCATTAAATTGTATTTGCAAGTTTTGTTGTATTTGTTACATGAGAAAGAACGCCGTGATGGTGAAATATATATTTTCTCTTTTGTTTATGAACGATGATAAAATCTTTCGCAAGAAAAATGTTTTAACTTTATTCTGTTACTTTTGGATGAAAAAGGGTTTGTTTTTTTTTCTTTTAAATTGAATTTTTTTTTTAATAAATTTTATATCACTAAAGCTAATAGTAAACTAAAGAAAATATAAAATGAACGATTACTTACAACACTAACATATTTGAATACTTCTAAGCACCTACTCAGTAATATGGATGAGAAAAGTAAAAAAGGGACAACAAACGAATATTATATTGTATAAACATCAAAATATAAAAATACGAACGTAATCCTTTCCAAGTACAAAGTCAAGAATGCTATGAGATGAGATGATACCAAATCGTAAAATAACATCAATCCAATATTACAACATCGTCATCTTCTACGGTTGGTGATGCTGTCGCAGTTCTGGTTGATCTGGTTGATGTTGTGGGGGAAGAGTGTTTCGGCGTATCCTCTTTCTCTTTACCTTTTTGTTGTAGAAACTGACTGATCAATTTGTTTTTAGTTGGTGTTGAAATTTGTTGACCTCGAGGCACCGACATCAGTAAAGACACACGTTTCTTTTCTTTAGAAGTTTGTTTTGTTTCTGTGGCAGTTTTATCAGTTGTTGTGTTTGACGAAGCGGGTTTTGCATTTTGTAACTTTTTCGATTTTTCATCGGCAGTCAAAACTTTAGCAAACTTTGTTATTTGGGATGTTGTACTCTTCTCCTTTCCTTTTCCAGCAGCATTGACCTCGACCGCTTCTGTTACACGTGTTGAATTGCATTCATCGATTGTGGTTGATGTTGATGCTTCAGCATTTTCTTCAGTTTTAACATCTTTTTCGGCTTTAACAAACTTCGGTGGCAGTGTGTATTTCCAAGAATTATGCAATTCCAACGATGATAAATTCATTTTATTCAATATGTCCTGTTTGACTACCCAACACAGTCGCCTTTTGCATTTTTTCTTCTTTTTATTATTTTCTGTAGTTTCATCACTGTTTTGTCCCATATCCTGTATACTGGATGCTGCTGCATCGACCACTTGCCATTCCGCCATTTCATCAATTTTATCACGTATCACTGATTTAAGTGGCTTTCGTAAATCTCCATTTTTAACAGTTTCTTCCGTTTTCTCTATATAAGCGATATATTCGTTGATCAAAAAATTTTTTGAATGATTATTGCCATGTATTACACGTATAAGATCTTTAACCATATTATCCGATAATGTTATAGGTTTTAATTTATCTTGATTACCATTAGCATTACTTGACGGAGAAGTTGTTTCTACAGAGTTTTCAGTTTCCACTTCTTCGACGATTGGAGGTTCGGTCAGAAGCATTGCTTTCTTTTCCAATGCATCCCATAATATGTTTGCACAATTCGACGGTTGATTGCCATCTATGTCAGCCCATATACATCCTATTAAACGAGGCTTGATTTTCTCCGTCTTCTTTTTCATTTCTTGAGCAAACTCTTGCTGTAATATTTGTAATTTGACCTTTTGAGCTTCTCGTGTATTGTCATTAGCCAAGCCGTTTTCATCTTCATTTTGTAATTCTTCGTCACTCAAATGACCATGTGGTACAAACCATTCGTTGTCAACTTCGTAGTCATCGTCTTCGGATTCTTTTTCTTTGTCATCATCACTACCATCCTCAAGCGATTCACCAGGTTCTTCCTCTTCCCATTCATCATCTGAATCCACTTCGTAATCAAATATTTTCTATATAAATAAGAAAAGTTTCTAAGTTTCATTCAAATAACCGTTAACGAAAGAAACTCACCTTATCCTGGGCAAACGGTCTTCGTGGTTTAACAACTGCCGATTTTTTTCTCCAAGTACCGTAGTAGGGCGGCCTTCGATTATCATGAAATTTATAGAATTTAACTCGCATTTGTTCACGTACATAATCAGGAGTATCTTCAATAATAGCTTGACCTACGCGTTCCAATTCGTCTTCTGCGAAATAAAAATACAAAAATTAGTCCTCATGATGATAACTATTATGAGCTATCAACTGTTAGTACTCACCCACAAGAATGACATCATCTTTCGATTCAGTTGAGGGTCGTCTCCATTTGCCGGGCGTTATTTTACCAGATCGTAGTTCAGATAAGTATAATTGTGATTTGGACAGGGGTTTATGACGTACAATATCTTCATCATCTTCATCGCCTTTATGTGTAGAACCAAGCAGAATATCTAAATGATTTTTATCCTCTGGTGTAAAAACTTTACGACAAATTGGTGCCAATTTCATATCGCCTTTCACTTGAAATGGTCTGAATGCGAGAAGTTTTGTGCCATCTTCAGTGCTACTATCATCGTCGTTTTTCAGCTGATTACTTGTTGGAGTTTTGGCCACAAAGAACTTAGTGAAGGCTTGAGCTGCCTTCTTCTTTTTTAATTCGGCTTCCTCCTTTTCTTGTTCTTTTCGTTTACGTTCTTCTTCCTTTTTACGCAACTCCTCCTCTCTCGCTTCGTGTCTTTTACGTTTTTCTTCATTTTTTGCTTCTATTTCTGCCAGGCGTTTACGTTCTTTATCTTCGCGTTCTTTTCGTTTTTGCTCTTCCTTTTCTTCGCGTTCTTTACGTTTTTGGTCTTCTTTTTCCTCACGTTCTCGTTTCTTCGCCAGTTCCCTTTCTTCTTTTTCTTGTTGCCTTCTCATTTTTTCTTCTTGCAACTTGCGTTCCTTCTCCTCACGGACCTTCCGTCGTTGCTCCATAAGTTTGATTTGCTTTGGAGTTAATGTTTTCCCCGTGACACTTGTGTTGTGACCATCCGTTTGAGGTTCTGCAGTGGTATTCAGGTTTGATTTGACATCATCACTAACGTCAGATGAAACATTAACCGATTTCTCCACTTCATCATCCGCTCCATTGTCACTTTGAACGCCTATGTCTAAGTCTAAATTAGCATTCATCTTCTTTTCTTCCTCTTTCAATAGCTCAGAAGCTTTAGAAATCTTTTTCGGCGAGTCTTTTGCTGATGCCATATCATTATTGGAAGATGTTCTCGTTTCCTTAGTTTTCTCCTGTTGTTTAGAGTCATTGTTTGCAGTTCTAGTTTCACGCGTTTTATTTTTGTGATCATCTCGCTGAAAAAACTTTTTTAAACTTTCACTGTCGGATTTTTCAGTAGCGCTTTTTCCTTTTGATTTAGTTGGTTTGCTTTTTCGTTCTTTCTTTTGTTCGTTTTCTTCTTTTTCCGCCTCAGGTTCAGAGTCAACAGTAATTGTATCAATATCCTGTGTAAATATTTAAAACGTATTTTGTACAGTTGAGTTCAAAACATACAAATACATGCCGTTGATCCTCTTTTTATAGGAGGCACATACATATAAAATACCTATAGAAATTTGAGTAGTAACCACTTCTTCTGTCCTCCTTTTGGTCTTCTTAAAGTCATAAATATAGCAACTGCCTACAAGAGCCTAAAGAAAAACATTACACAAAATTCCGTTTGGAATCACTTGGATGGTGGCATATACAGAAAAAAGTTCCACATATGGGTTCTACACGAATAAATGGGTTAGTCGCTACTGAATTATAATAAAGAATTCCCTAAGAGTCACTTGTAACGAAGCATGAGCCAGTTACGGAAAAGATAGTCACTGACGATAGGTGATGAAAATGTTTTTGTTTTGTGCGTGGTGGGATTTGCACGATACCATTTACATTCAGCTGATGCTCCCCTATGGCTAAATAGCTCATATTTATACTGTCAACTATACGATTGTCTGATCTGTTCACAAGAGATTGATTTTGTCTAATACTACAGAAGCTGTGCGCCACAGCAAAACAAGTCTTTACAAATCGATAGTTACTCGAATCTTACATTTATTATCCTAATTCTCTTCATAACTATATTTTCATATTATATAACTACGCTAAATAGTCTTCAATTGTGATTTTCTTAATATATCTATCTAAAATATATAGAATATTTGGTACTCACCAGTGTTTTGCAATCTGTTTCCTCTTCCTTTTTTTCAAAATCCTTATTATTTAGTTTTTTACGTTTTTGAGGATTCAGTTCCAAGTTATTTTCTTCAATATCATCGCCAGACAATTCTTGGGCTGAATTATTATGAGAACCTCCTTCTGTACCAGAAGAATTATGTGCCAATTGATGAAGTTTCGATTTTCTACGTTTATTCTTTTTACCAGCACTTAAGGGTAATTTAATTTGTAATTTCGAGGCACTGCCAGATTTTTCCTTTTGCGCACTACTACGTGTTTGTGGTGTTCCAGCACTTTTTCGTTTGTCTTTAAGAAAGTCTTTCGGTGTTTTCAAAACAGACTCCTCTTTGCTAGTGGCATTCGCCGCAGATGTACTGGGCACATCTTCATTAATTTCAACTATATCATCATCATCTTCCAAAAGTGAAACCACCTCCGGTGAAGTATCATTATTGCTAATGGTCGATATTTTCTTTTTCTTTGTCGCTGCTGCCAAAATCTCTACATTTTCCTTGCTTACATTATGGTCGCCATTAATAACATTAAAGCTCCCATTATTATCATCGCAGGACAACTTACGCTTTCGGCCGTCTGGTACTTGTTGTTCTTTAACTTGGCTACTTCTTAGTTCACGAGTGGGATCCTTATCTTTATCTGTTGCCGTAGCTGTTGACGCAGATTTTGAGCCAACCGGTGACGTACTGGGTGTAATAACTTTGAATGGTAAACGCGCTTGTTTTAGTTTTTTGGCACTGCTTTTTTCTGCTGCATTATTATTTGAAGCACTTTCATCTCGAACCGATTTTCTTGTCAAATGGCGCATTATTCGCAAATTTTATATCGTGTATCTCTTGAAATTTACAATTTTAAATGGTATTTAAAATTATAATTGAAGAAAACACCTAAAACTTTTATATTCTTATCCACAAAAAATAAATAGAAATGAAACTATACTGCAAATATCAAATAAAATGTTTTCTGAAAAGTGACAGAAAAACGCGCGAACTGCTAAACAAAGTAGAATGTTGCCAGGTCGAATAAGATTAATTGGGAAAAAAATTGCCAATCGGATTACTTATGAACTGTCAAACATTACACTCTAGCCAATTAATTTTAATCGAAATCTACAGAGTAAGCCCTTTATGTTTACCATTACGCGTATTTTTTTGAACATTTATGCATATATAGAATGTATATTTATTTCTTTTACTCCTATCTGATACATGGTTTAATAAAAATACCAAAAACAGAGTTCTTGAAAAGTATTGCCAGAGTAAAGCATTATGCTGAACGTAAATTTAAACTTGTTGAAATATCACACCAATAGTGTTAAGATAATATTAATGACTATAATCATTGCGTACAACAAATTTTCGATATGATCAAATTGGCTGCAAACATTCCGGTACTACCTTAATTAAACCATCTGGCAACCACTTATGACAAGAGACTTCCAACTTAATCGGCCATACTAAAACAGCGACTTGGTAATGCCGTAAGAAAGACACAACTTAAGATATGAAGGATCGGCTGAAAATCTAGGCGGATTAGTTGATATTTATCTACTTTATTTTTAGTTTTCTAACATAGTGGCGAAATTGAGTTAAATACGTTATAAAGCAGTTTTCCTCCTTAATACGGATATGATAAGCGGTTAACATAAAATGAATAATCATTTAAAGAACTACGGTACAATATGGAAACCATCACACAGACGTGAGTTCGTATTTCTTAACCGTAGCTTTGAAAATATGTTTACAATATCCTTTCAAATAGAGATCTTTGGCAAAGAATGAATTTCAGGAAATTGTATTGCACCCAGATAAACAACTAACTGGAACCCTCTAGATAGTTTAAAAGTAGATCTAGATACAAATTTTCGTGACACCTTGCTTTTCCAAACAATACAATTAGAAAATTGTTAATTTGTTTAAAGTCTATCTTTTTTATTGTGCTTGTGGGATTTCCATGCCAGCGTAAAATGCTAACAATTAAGTAAAGAATGGAAAATATTACTAAATATTATTTATCAAATTAAGCGCTCTTTAAATTTAACCATGAATCGTCTTACAAACGAACAATGCTTGCAAATCATAGAATTTTATTATCAAAATGCGTGCTCTGTTAAGAAAGTTCATCGCGCGCTTCTTCCATTTTATGGTCAATTTAATCGACCCACTGAAGCGGCTATTCGGGCTATTGTGAGTAAATTTCGCACCAAATTTATATTGTTGGACATTGGACTCTTACGTAGAGTGCGAACTGAAGAAAATATCGCAGCTGTATCGGCCAGTGTTAATGATGACCATCAAATATCGATTCGTCGCCGTTCGCAGCAATTGGGCCTCTGTTACTCAACAACGTGGAAAATTTTGCGGAAGGATTTAGGTGTGAAGTCTTTCAAAATACTTGCTGGTGCAAGAATTGAAGCCGAACTACCTACCGCAACGCAGAATTTTTGGTGAATGGGCTCTTGGAAAATTGATCGAAGATCCATTTATCTTCATCGAAAAATTCTGTTCAGCGACGAAGCTCATTTTTGGCTCAATGGATACGTAAATAAGCAGAATTGTCGATTTTTGAGTGAAGATCAGCCAGAAGCATTGCAAAAGCTACCAATGCATCCAGAAAAAGTCACAGTTTGGTGCGGTTTATGGGCTGGTGGCATCATTGGACCGTACTTCTTCAAAGATGCTGCGAATCGTAACGTAACTGTGAATGGTGATCGCTACCGTGAGATGATATCCAACTTTTTTTGCCCAAAATGCAAGAGCTTGACTTGCATAACATGTGGATTCAACAAGACGGTGCCACATGCCACACAGCACGCGTAACAATGAACATATTGAGAGGCGAGTTCAGTGAACATTTTATTTCACGTTCGGGACCGGTCAATTGGCCGCCAAGATCGTGCGATTAACGCCTTTAGACTATTTTTTGTGGGGCTATGTTAAAGCTCATACCTATACAGACAAGCCCGCCTCAATTGACGCATTGGAAGACAACATTGAAGCATTTATTCGTGAGATACCGTCCGAAATGTTGGAAAGAGTATGCTAAAATTGGACTAAGCGGATGGACCATTTGAGGCGCAGTCGCGGTCGACATTTGCATGAAATAATCTTCAAACATTAAATTATATGGACCTATATAGAGCCTATATAGAAATTATATGGACTTATAAAGATTTCATGCATTTTTCTGAATTTTACGTGTTTTTTTTTGAAAAATTTTCCTATAGCTCTTAAAAAATCACCCATTATTATTTTCTTTATATTTAAGTTTTTTTTTTTAATTAACACTTACGATGTTATTGTTGGAGTAAGCTTAACACACTACTTGTCATTAGAATACGATAGACTGTATTAATAATTATTTCTTAATTTTTTTGTTACATTTGTTTGTTCATAATATGCCAAAATTAGATATATTTAAAACAGTAATCTATCTACAATTATATTTATAAATATATATTTATTATATTTTTATAAACAAGTAGTATCAAATAAGAATAGATTCATAAAACTAAATATGTAATGCTTATTTTATTTATTTATTTAAGACAAAGGGTAAATTAAAAGAGTACTAAACACCATAAGCTTAATTTACAAATTAATTTGGAGATGTTAGACGATTAATAAAAACACAACTTTATTACATTTCTGCTAAATTAATATGCCTTGTATGGTCTTCCTTATAAGAAATTTCAGATTCGATTAGGAAATATTCACATTAGGACTTAAGATAATATAGTAAAATATCCACCTAATTACTTTAATTTATAAATTGTTATCAAATTGTCTCCCATTTTAATATATTTTTCTTATCATTAAATTGCAGACGTTCATGACAAATATTTAGATTTGATAAATAACAATCATAACATTTTGTTAATTGTGCACATGGCTTATTTTAATACTCTCAAAAACTGTTGCTGATATTCCATAGTAAGACGCAGCATTTCGCCCCCAGTGTTCCATCTTATCGAGAATGATATTTGGTCAAAAGTTTTGATACCTAAATGACAGTAAAAATTTTATTCATTTTAGTATTCCAGATTTAATTGAATTCTCATAGAAAAATACCACAATCATGCATGTTATTTTAGCCCATTGATGATCGTCTTCTTTTCTTTAGGTTTTCGTTGTTAAATAATGTTTTATTGTGTGGTCTTGCAGGCTTGTCTTATAATTAAATTTGATATAGACTTTCATATATTTTTGAAGTAAACTTTTTGCTTTTAACAATTTTTCCAAACAGAAATTGCCTTCTTCTCTATAAGCTTTAATTTTTTCAGCATCGCTATGGTTAGGAATTACATACATAATTGGTTATTACAACACTTCAGTTAGGATTATGACCTAGTTTCTCACACCACTTATGTTGTGTGCGTTAATTTTATACATGAGTGGCGGGACCTACAGTTTAACGTCGACTCCGAACGACAGATTTTTGAGAAACTTTTCATGACAATTTTATTCACTCTGAGAGTTTTTGCCAGAAATCTGCTGAGAGGCAGGTTTTGATGTCTGACCTGGGCTTTGAGCCCTGGCCTTAGCTTCTAATAAGCGGACACACTACCTACTAGACTACGGCGCCTACAATGGTTAGGAATTTGTTTGTATAATTATTGTGTTCTTTATTTTAACTACAATTTTTATTTGTTTAGAATAAAGAAAAATAAACTAAACAATGCTCCTATTCTAATGACAAACAGTGTATTTCCTGTTTTAAGTTTAAAAATAGATTTCCAACCAGACTGTATTACTTAATATTTTTGATGGTATTGTTGGATTTGTTAAATTGAAAGACTATAAAAATCCATAAAAACATAAAACAAATAAAAAATATTTTACACTAACTAAGCAAATGTATTTTTATTTAAATTTTATTTTTAATTTTTTTTTTATAATTACAGATCTTTAAATATGAGTTTTAGATGTATTTATTATGTTCATTATATTTCTTCTTCCTTTTTTCACTGTCATTTGTTATTATAGAATAATTTTTCATTAATTATATTGTTTTTTCTTCTCCTTTTTGTTTCATAAATTTATTATTATTATTCTTATATATCTGGGGGTTTTTTTTTCTTAAGAAAAAATTATAAGAAAATTAAAAAAGGTGTAAATATGTGTGTGTATTTGTTTAGTAGTATGTTTATTTTTTATTTCTGCTTAATTTATTTAATAATTATATTTGTTTTTTATTATTTTTTCCATGTATTAAATCATAAAAGATCCTCTTGAAAAACTTTTTGTTTACCATGTCTATATATAAACATATTCACACATACATATATATGTATATATAGATGTGTATTAATATATGTTGTATATTCATTATTATTTTTTTTTTTAATTTATGTATGTTATACAGCGAGAATGCAGCAGCAGTAGGATCGTTTGGATTTGTTTCATTTTTTTTTTTGTTTATCGGTTACGAGAACAAAAAGTGAATTGAAGTGGGTGAGAGGTGAGTAATATACTGAAGTGAGTGTACAAAAATAAAATACAATAGTTTTTGTTTTTATTCAAATAATTTATAAACATGATTCTTTCTAATGTATTTTCCTTTACATTTTTTTCTTGTTACATTTATTTAATACGTTAGCGTGGTGTAAAATGTTTGGTGTGTATATGTGTGTTTATATATGCATATGTATGATGACTACTTTTATTGTTAATGTATACGTCATATTTAGATAAATTTAAAGCGTTTGGTAAAGGGGGACTTATATTAAATTATCTGTAGTAAGTCACACATCACATATGTATACAAAAAAAAGGGGTTCGATTACATATCGGAAATCAACAAATCTACAGTGGAAATGAAAACAGAAAAGTAAATAAATGTTAGAAAATGCTACTGATGTTATTCTTTTATTAAAAACTATTCATCAATAAACTGCCAAATTCGAACATACAGTGGTGTTGTTTAAAATAGTCACACTATTTTAAATATTTTACAATTTGAAAATCAGACTACATGTGCCATTATTTAATTGTAATAATTAATTATTTGATTATTTCAAAGTAGCAGAAAATACTAAAAATGCATATTAGAGGATGTAATGAATGGTTGAACCAGAAAATAGAGAATATGACAACTTACGTTGATATTGTAAGCAAATAGCGGAATATTCTGAATTGTAAGCAATTTTCCATATTTTAACTAGAAGACTTTACAAGACCTACGTACTTACGTCCTCTCATTTTACATGATATAAAAACTATCAAACAGGCTAGAGGAAATATTGGGTTACTGTTACAGTTTCTCGTATTCTAGAACACGATTCTGATTGAATACATAATAAACACCTTATATTATGACAGTATACTCAATAACATAATATTAACAATGCAATAAAGAGGGAAAAACTTTGTTTCAAAAGTAAGGAATACCGATATTATAAGCTAAGCTAAGCAAATTTCTGTCTCTAAATGACAACAGCAGTCAATTTATGAGTTAATTTCTGAGAACTTCATTTGTTAGGATACATTTTTTATGCAAGTGAACTCAACTCTAGAATTTTTGTGTTACTAAATTGTCCTCAATGGAATACGGTGAGTCGTTTAGTTTTGGTTTTGCCAAACAACTACATAATCAGTTAACTACTGGCCTCAATCGAATTACAAGTGCCGTTTCGACTGGCAATCTTCAATTTAAGTTACTGAAAAATTACTTTGTTTCAATGAAAATCGCTTTTCAGATAGTAGAGAAAATATGTAATTGAAATAGAAGTAAAGGAAATAAAATAAGATATATTAGCACCCTCTTTTATTAAATCGATTTAAAGTATTTAAAACGACTTTATTTTATCGTTAGCATAAGTTTCATCGATTTCAATTTGCTTTTGTATCTAAATAGCTTTGCATCACATATCATTGTTGTAATAGGGCATGGCTAAACCTTGTAAAATTTTCGAAACAAACTAGAAGCTCCTATTTGATTTAATGCATGAGAGTGACTTGGTAATTAAATTCTTAACTGTATACATACGAACTTGTCAGAAGCAAAAACAAAAAAAAAATGTTTTGAATATTAAAGAAAAACGACAATTGAAAATCGTATTTAAATAATAAAAATTCTATAGAGATTAAGTATAAACTACATAAATATATATATATTCAAAGAAAATAGAAAACAACAAACAATTTTAAATCATAATAAAGAAGATAATAAGAATTAGCACTAAATAATAATAATAATAGATAATACATTTACATAAGAATGATAATTATTTTTTTTGCTGTTTTTTTTAAATAGATATAAATATATATTATTAAAATATATATATTTTTTTGTATACAATGTACATACATATATAAAATAATTAGATAAAATTTTTAATTGAAAAAAAAAAAAACAAATAAAAAAATATACAATATTCTAAATGCATAATAATTAATAATTTTTAAATAAAAGAAAAATATTTTATTACTTTAAATTTTATATTTATAAGTTATTTTAGGTTTTTTATTTCATTGAAAATTATTTGTGTAGGTGAGAAAGAACTTAAATTAATATGGCTAAACGTTGTTTTAAGATTCATATTTTCTTAAAGATTAGAATTTATAAAAAAAAAAGAACGAACAAATTTTTTTTGTGCGTAACATAAAACTCAAATTAAATTAAGGAACTATTAGTGAAATTGGCTGGCTGGCAATAAATTTCTGAGAAATATTAAAAAAAGAATTGTTTTTTTTTCTATAAAACTGAACATTGAAGTATACATTTACAAATCACAGCAAGCCATTACATATGGAAACTAAAACAGTTTAAAATTGAGGAAAAGCTTTTAGAAGTAAAGGCTAAAATAAAACATTCTAAATAAAGCCCTTATTTGAACATAAAGAGGCCGTTACTTTAGTTTGTTGTTCTAAATGAAACTATTGTGAAAAACGCACCTCGAAAATGATGTTTTAAAATCAGATTTATTAAAAATTTTAAATAAATTAGTTTTTCAAATTAACCCATTTTAAACTGTTGTAAAGAAATAATAGTTTTTTATAATAATAATAATGTTTTTTAACAAAAATGCATAATTTTTTTTTGTTTGGTTTGTTGTTTCAAATAGACTCTACTTAATTTTTATACATTAAGTATATGGTTTTATGTAAATAAAATATCATAAAAAAACTATAAAAAAATAAATCCACATTCTTGAGAGGAATGTGTTTTATTTAGTTTAAAAAGCCGAAAAGGATTTTTTTTCTTTTCTAATGTTTAAAATATTAATTAATTAATAATTAAAATTCCTAAGCAAAACACAATACAAAAGATTCTAAACTGGCTAATAGAAGGTATCTGAAATGTGTTCTTTGAAGCGGATTATTACAGGAATGTGGGCCAATTTAGCCACATCTCTATATTAAAATTCTCAGAAATACAAATAACTGGTTTTCTACTGCCTCTCTTGACAACAGATTCTTCAATCGGATAGATAGTGATGCCCTGTTGATGGGCTTACTAAGTCTGAGACGAATCAAATACAATATGTGGGTATAATCATAGGATTCATGAGATGACAACGGCTACTCATATGGCTGTAAACTAGCTGAGGTATTTCCAAGTACTTTCTTAATAAACTGGCTAATCTAATGTTAATTGAAGTAAGAGGTTTTAATGACTCGAAGTTTAAAATGTTTTTCCGTTCCTACAGAAATTTTCTTTTGTACGTGTACTGCACAACATAAATTTATGTTATATTGTCGTGTAGGTCGGCCTGTATGATGTTTTTACATTCGTTTTTTTTTTATCATTTATGAACAATACAATGTGTTTACAATGGGTTTAAAATGGGTTAATTAAGTGACATAGTAAGTTTATAGAATTTTTACCCTTTGCAATAAATGAAATGTTTAAAATACATACTCGTACATTTGTCTATACATATTGTTTTTTGCTGTTTGCTATACTAAGAGGAAATGGTTATCTTTGTAGCATTAAAAAACGCGAATTGATTTGAACTCATAAAACAGAATTATAATAACAAACAAAAAAAAAATACAAATCATATATAAAAGAAAAATTGAATTATTTATATATCATATGTTATTATTTAAATATTTAACCATTTTATGTTTGATTCTAAGTGATGTTGTTTGTTTGTTTGGTAAATTGATGAAAATTATGGGGGATTTTTGTTTAATATATTTTTCTCCTACTCACTTATTTTAATATTTTGTTGTTTTTTTTTTTTCATTTTTATTCTCTTTTAATATATTTAATAATTTATTTTTCATATAAATTTAGTTACGTTTAGTTTTAATTTTTTTCTTTTTGCTTTTTTTTATACTTAATTTTTAATAAGGATTTTTATGCATATATAAAATTTGTTTATATTATTTGTTATTTTTTTTTTAATTTAAGTTTTACTTTTAGAAATTAAAGACCTTAAATACGAAATGTTTTTTTTTTTTTATAAAGTTGTAGTTTATGATTTGGGTTTTATTTTTATAATTAAGTATTATTATATTAATAAATTGTTTTTGGTTTTTTTTCCTTTTATAAGACTTAATAAATTAATTATTCATCCATTGTTATTTGTTGAAGTGGTTTTGTTAGGACTTTTTTCTTTCTTTATCTTTAAATAAACTTGCTGTGGTTTTGTAAATGCTTTCTTTATCTTGTAATTTTTTTTTTAATATAATATGTTTTTTTTTACAATTTTGGTTCTGTGTTAACAATAGAAATCATAATAAAAAAAATATTGAAAAAAAAATTTTAGCTAAACGTTTGTTTAGTTTTTTAATTTATGAAAAAAAATTTATAAAAATTAAATTAAAAAAGTATTGAATTTAGCTTCTACTATTTTCATTAAGAAACAATATGTTTATTCTTAAAAATGATTTGTAATTTAATTCTCATTAAATATGACGATTTGATTATTTTTGTTTCGTTTATAAGTTATACACTTAGAAAGATTTAATTAAACGCACTTGCTAAAACAAAAAAGCCAAATACAGTGGATGGATGACTCACAGCTAAAGTCGAGTCAGTTGTAAATGTTAATTATGTTTCAAATATAGTTAAGGTCTTGACAACCGAACTTCAATTGACACAGAAAGTTGCAAAATAATATTTACACGTAAAATTTTAAAATGTTAGTTTTTCCGCATACCATTATTCACTCTGCATATCATACTATTTGTTGTTGCAGCTGTTTTCCATTCTGTCCTTAGGTAGTAAAATACGGTTTGAAGTTTTTCATAAGATGCCGGGAAAATAAAACAGTCAAGTTTGAAAAAAATATACAAACACTTTTTGAAAGGAAAAAGGACGCGTTATAAACAAGACAAAAAAAATTCGAATAAACAGCGTACGTTTTTAAAAAAACAGTTTAGTTCTGATAAATATGTAACATTTAAACCCGGTTAATGATAACTGGATGCCAAAGACATTGAAAACAATTTTCAGAACAAAATGCATGAATACACTGTGAAAAGCAAAAAGTTGTCTCGAGAGACAACAAAGTACGGAATAGGTTATGCTCGAAACTGCATTACAAAAGGAAATAGTTAAGTACATTCCTAAAACATTAAAAGTCGTATAAAATCAAAAAGGATTCGCTATAAAGCGTCGACCCGAATTTCAAATTGATCTCGATTTTAGCGAATTTTTGTTTCCTGTATTTTAAAACTGAAGTAATTATTTATTTTTTTGGTTTTTCTAATAAAATTTTTATTCAATTTTTTAACGAAAATTATTAATTTTTTTTAATAAACTTGCTTATCATTCGATATGAGCCACTGTATATGTACTAATTTGTTATTTTTGCAAGTAAGTTATAAAGGGAATATAAAATTATATTTTTGAAGTATTTTTAAATTGCTTGAAACTTTATAACTTTTATATTAATCTTCCAAGTGTATTACTTTTAGAATTTGTTTTTGCTAACATGGCTTTTGGTGGTGTATTTTAATTTTAGTAGTAGGTGAGGTGTACTTTACTTCTTAAGATTTTTTATATTTTAAGAGATTTTATTTCTATCGACAATGTTATGTTTCTTCTTCTTTGTTTTTACTATTGTTAATGATTTATTATAATTAATTTATAAACCTTCTTTGTTTTTATCATAAATTTTCTATAAATTTCTTATATACGTTCGTAAGTATATCTTTGTTGTGTGTTTGTTTGTGTGATACTTTTGCAATGTCGTGTAAGTTTTTTTTATACCACTTTGTTTTACTTATTTTTTTTTTATAAATAACTTTTGATGTATTTAATGTAAGTAAATTGTATGTATGTATATAATTTGTAAATTGTGTGTATGTAGTATAAATGTCCGTGTTTATTTTATTTAATGTAGCAACTAGAACGCGTATGTATGTAGTATATACGGTGTAAATTTATGTGCGTGTAAATTGCGCGCTTTAATATTTTTTAACTTTACTTTTTCCTTGTTTAAATAAAATAAAATAAAAAAAGGAAATGTTGAATGCATCTTTTGAAAGCTTAGCTTGAGGATATAAATTTTGTTAAACTTTAATTTTTTTTGTTTAGAAAAGGAGTCTATTTTTAAGCTTGTTAAATACAAATATACTGGAATTTGTAAACGTATAACAAATTGTGTGTGTGTGTTTTATTTAAAGCAAAAACCAAATTCATATTAAGGAGATATTGAGATTTGGTTTAAAGTTTTTGTTTTATTCAAGACAACCAGCCACCCCACAAGCATATGTATATAAAAAAAACCGTTAATCATTTATAAAAACGTTGTGCTAAAAAAAATTAAAAATTTTTAAGTTTTTATTATCTTAACAATGCAAGAATGTAGATTTTGCCCTTAAAATGTTCAAAAACCGTTACCCGTTTGAATACATGCATAAAAATGTTGTACCATTTTCCAAGATCTGAAAAGTTTACCCAAATAGAAGTTCTTTGTTTCAATATACAAACTACCATGTATTTTATTATTTTTCTTTCTTTCTTTTTATTTCAAATAGTGTTTAATATTATATTTATTTAATATATATATTTAGGAAATACTGTATGCATTTGTGTTGCGGCTGGTGGTCCAAAAAAAGAAAATAAAATAAAACAAAAAATAAAAAATAAAACAAAAAATAAAAAATAAAACTTAAAATGTAATGCCTTATTACATTTTTATATATTTTCAGCTTAAACATTAAGTGAGAAAAATAATTAAAGTTAGAAAAAAAAAAACGAAAAACAATTAACTAATTTTTGATCATTTTTTTTTAAATAGTAAAACAAGCTTATTGAGTATTTCTTTAGATTACAGTTTATCTTTTCATGATTCGTTTTAATAAAAAAATTTGTGCAAAATTGTACGTAAAAATGTTGTTTTTATATTTGTTTTCTTTTGTTTATACATAATAATTTAATTTAATGAAGTATATATAAATAGAATTTTAATTTAAATTTTAAGCTTATTTTCTTTATTTTTTGTTTTGTTTGTTTGGTAATGGCTTTTAAGAAATACTCAAGACTTAAAGACTAGTATTTATTTATATTAAAAAATAAAATTAAGAAATAAAAATTTGTGTTTCATAGAAGTTTATATATTATATATGTATACTAAAACAAAAAATAAAAGAAACATGTTGTAATGTTGTTGTGCTTGCTTGACCCTTTTAGAAAATAAAGAAAACAAAAAATATGTAATCCTCAAACCTGACTTTGTTTGTTTTGCTTGGTTTGTTGTATCGAATAGTGGTGACCACGGCATTTGTTGTTTAATTCTTATACTCATTTTAAACTATAGTTGTAAATAGTTGTTTTATTTTTTGTTGTAAGCTATATTTTTGTGTGTGTATGTGTTTATGTGTGTAATTGTTGTTGGTTTTTGTTTGGTTTTTTACTTAAAGTTTAAGTTGTTGGTATTTAGTTCCATACACGCAAGAACGAATCCCATGAACCCGTTGCTACAGCCATACCATTCTCGGTTACACCCAGACAAGAGACACGATTATCGTGACCAGCTAGTATACCCGAACGTTCGGCCTTCATTGTGTCCCAAACATTGCAGTTAAAGTCATCGTAACCAGCTAACAGCAAACGACCACTCTTTGAAAATGCCACCGATGTAATGCCGCAAATTATATTGTCGTGCGAGTACATGGCGAGTTCTTGGTCGGCGCGTATATCGAACAAACGACAAGTGGCATCGTCTGAACCTGTGGCGAACGCCTGACCATTGGGGAAGAATGTAACGGCGTTTATGTCAGACTCATGACCGGGGAAGGTCTGTTTACAGACACCTTCTCGTATATCCCACAGTTTTGCGGACGCATCGCAGGCACCCGACACGAATGTGTGACAGCCGGGCGCCAGCGATAAAGCCATTACATCGCCGGTATGTCCCAGAAATGATGTTACCTGTTGGCCGGTTTCAATGTCCCATAAACCGCATGTCATATCGCCCGAACTGGTGACGATTTGATTGTCATCCAGAAAACGGCAACATGACAAATAGCCACCATGACCGGGCAGTTCACGAGAGACTCGTACATTGCCCTCGCGCGTTTTCAGGTTGTAAATTGAACACATGTTATCAAGACCGCCGCAAGCGACATAACTGCCGGAGGGCGCATATGCGCACGTCATTACCCACGACGAGCGCAGTGGTATGGCGTGGACCTTGTTGGTGGTGTGCGAATCCCAAACAATCAGTTTACCATCCTGAGAAGCTGATACTAAATTCCGAGAATCGTTGCCCCAGTGCATGGCATAGATTTTCGCCAAATGGCCTCTAAGTGTGCGTCTCGTACGCATCTGTATGCGACCGATGGGTTCCAATGACGCTGCTGCCTGCAAGAGACTTGTGTCACAGGCCGCTTTACGAGCATCACGTATGGCATTCTTAAGGGTTTCGGCTTCTTGTCTCAAACTATCCAACTCGTTCATCTTTGTGTCGGTTTTTTACAAATATTTTTTTTGTTTTTTTTTTTGTTTTTGTGCTGCTTTTATGCTTCGTATAAAAAAAGAGTGGCTGTTGCTGCTGTTTTCCTTTCTCTCTATTATTCTTTTTGTTTTTCCAATTTGATTTTTTTTACTACTACTACTGCTTCAGTTTCGGTATTTTAATTTTTTTTTTATATGATGATGGTGAAAATCTCTATATCTTTAAAGGTGGTGGTAGGTTGGAAGAAGGCCGCATATTTTTTTTTACATTTTTTTTTTTTTTGAGATTGAGATGATGTTCACATATATTTTGTATTGTTGTATATATGACGGCGACGATGATGAAGTCGTACGAGGAGGAGGGGGTGGTGGTGTTGGTAAATGAGTACGAGGAAAAAAAAAAGAAATGAAAAGGTGCGGTGTTAGTTGAAAATTTTTTTTCGTTCATTTCTCTGCAAATATTTTCAATATTTGAACACTTACCTAAATTTTATTATAAATTTCACTTGTAGCTTTACTTAAATTTTAATTTCCATCAAAAAAATCATAAGTTTTTCACAATGATGATAAATTTTCTATTTTTCTCTCGCTAATTGCCTGGGAGTTCTCCTCTTTTCTTGTTTCCTCGTTATTCTGCTGCTCCTCCTGTTGAAAAAATAAAAACTGCTGCTTTTTTGCTGTATAAATGATGATTATTCTCCCTTTTTTCTTCGTTCGTCGTCGCAGCCGTCGTTTGACGTCCTCTTCTTCTCACTTCATCAAAACACTTGTATTATTTTCTCTCCTCTTTTTCTTTACTTTGCCTATATTAAGTGTATGTATATGTATATTATCTATCAGTGTTGCCACGAGCTTAAAGAACTTAAAATAATTGTACGAAAAAAAGGACTACAAATAAGAATAAATTTTCAAAAAATCATTTTAAATAAACATTTTCGTACAAATAAATTCACTACTTAAATTAAATATGTTAATTAGATACAAATACTAGCAATTAGTATTCGTTTTTTAACACAATGAAAAATTTATTCTGGATATTAATGTATAAAATGAGTAATTATTGTTTATTCTTTATTCGTGGCAACACTGGGATTTTTTATTCTTTTCCTCCTAATGCCTGCCTTTTCAATATATATTTTTTTATTATATGTACTTTTTTCCAAATGTGTTCTACAATTCCGTTCAAATTCTATCGCAAATTGAAGGCAAGGGATGGGAATTTTTCACTATAATTTTTTTTATATTTAATGAAAATATGTTATAATCTCTTTAATCATTTTATTATAAACACATGAAAAACGTTACATTTTCGTTGTTACCAATTGGTAATTAATTTTTTGGAATTTTTTAACATCAACTGCACGTAAAATATATAAAGAAATCTCACTGACTTCGATTTTCTTCACTTTTGGTTTTTTGGTACACCAAAATTGCAATTTGCACCACCAAAGGGGGGATAACTTTTTGATTAATAATACAACGAAAAATATATATTAAAACACAACGAAAGGAGCCAACGAACGAACAAAAAAGAGAGCAACAGTACTAAAAGTTAACGAAACTTTATTTCCATCCACCATATATACGTTTGTACATATATATGTATAGTGCTTTCAGTCACACACACATTGTTTATTTAGGCAAAAAAAAAAATTGAGTACAAGAGATAAACGAGCGAGTTACTAAAGTAGAAAATCAATTTGGTGTTTTTATTACTCTTTTCTTCCACTTTTCCTTTTATTAAACTACTCTCTCGCTCTCTTTTAAATTCTCAGAAGTAGAGTATTTTTTTTTCATATGCAGTAAATTTTTTCCATATCTATATGTATGACTTTTTATCTTCGGCTTCTTGTTAATTTTTCACACATTTCTTTTGCACTTTTTTCACACTTACGTTTTTTGCAAATTTATGCTAATTGTTTTTATTTGGTATTATTTTTTGTTATTTGTTAATTTTTATTGTAAACTATTGTTTATTACAAGCTAAAAAATGATTTTTGCTAACAAATTCTTCTATTACACACACTCCGCGGACGACGTACAATAAGCGAAACTTTTGTTTGACAGTTTGGCCAACACCTATAATCTTTTTAACGAAACATTATACAGAGTTGTATTCGTCATATACTAAAAACATAGTAAATTAATAATAGCCCTTGTGTAAATACGTTAATTTATTGACGTAAATCGGTATAATTTAAAATTATGACAGTGCTCATCATTGGAGGGTATAAAAGAATGATAAATAAGCAAATATTAACATATGCATATGGCTTGTCTTTGTTATTAAATGATTGTTGTGGTTAAAAAATATATAAATAAATACTTCTATTCTTCTATACAGAATTTAATATGCCTTGTACTATATAAAATTCCAATTAAGAAGAGAATTTGATCTATTTAATAAGATTTTAGGCCCAAACATCGATAATGCAGTTCATTGTCAATAAAACACCTGTAAATATTATGATTACTATTATGTGTTAAACAAATTTGCCAAATTGATTAGGTTCCGTAAATCGTTGTTTAATTGCGAATTTTAAGTTCATAATTGAATTTTGAGGCTAATTGTATATGAGAATGGGAGATAATAATAAATTCCTAAAATGATAGCTTTCCTTGTTTAAATTCGATCTCCATAAGGTGTATTCTTCTTTTATTAATTTTCAAGGTACATGAATTTTTATGGCAACATGGATATATAAGACTTTCCAGCTTGGTCCACCGTGCATGGGACGCAAATAATTATGTGTTGATTGTTATCACACAGCTAAGCACAAAGCCACACACACTGCATGCTAACAAAGGTTCTCTAATATCCATGTACTAAAACAGGACAACAGCAGAGATGATAATCTCTTAGTTTTCTCTTAAGAGTTCCTGAACGGCAGACAAGACGACCGACCTCCTTAAATGGTAGACAATATAGAAAGAGAGGTCATGATAAAATATTTTCTACAATTGAATAGGTGCCAAATCTGTCAAGTCGCTGTACTAACATCATTTTGCTTGTGCTGTCTTTTCTCGGCTCAAAGCGAGATAAATTAGACTTGAATATTATTTAATTCAACAATTTCGCTTTTAGAGTTAGTGTATAGTAACTTAGCCAATTACATCCCTCTTAATAACAGATAGTTCGATCTGATAATTGATCCTATTACTAGTAATGATTCAATTTGTTAAGCTAGACCTTTGAATGTCTCTTAATAAGATTTGCTATATGGACAAACACATGTTGATTAAGAATTTCGTTTTTGTTTTATATATAATATAAATGTACGCATATACATGAATCTATGCTGTTATATGTACATCAAATAACTTTATTTAAAATAAAAAATATTTTTTTTTTACTCTTAAACAGACTTTTTATGTATTTACGCCGTGTCAGTATTGGGGGTTGGATAGAATATTCTTTTTTATTATCTTCTGTCTATAAAATATTTATCCAAAATGAGTTTTTGTTTTTGTTTTTTTGTAATTACTTTTCATACAAAACAGTCCGTGTGTAATGCTTGTCGTTAGATGTAGTAATGAATCACACCGAAACCGAATAATTATTTTCCGAATAAATTTGATACGAATTATCTGAAATAAATAAATAAATAGTTATAAGAGTTAGTTAACAATGCAAACACAGATATAAATATATACTATATGTATATTATATAATAATGTTTGCTATAAAAATATAGACGTATGTACATAGATCTCTCGTTTTATCTTTCTTTATATATGAGTTTAAAAATAAATTTTGTGGTTTAAAAATACATAAAAGGAAACATAAACTGATAACAACTATGCACACTTAATAATTGTTGATATTTACTAGCATAGGATTGTGATTATAAAATCAATGATTTTAAAGTAAAATCAAGTGGTTTTATACACTGAAGCACAAACAATACCCTCAGGTGTAGATAGAATAAATAAAAATTTTAAATATAAAAAAAAAGAAATTAAAAATTAACAGAGAGCTATGTTTTATTATATTCGTTTGTATGCCGATCTATTTCTATTTCTATTTCTTAATATATTGTATATATTTTATGGAAAATCATCGATATAAGACGAACCAGTGCTGTAATTTGATATTTTCGGCAAATTGACCACATCACGACGGAAGGATGATAAATTATGAGTGAATCTATTAATTAAAGGGAATTAAATTGCATTAGTTGTTTAGAACATCTAACATGGTATTTTAGGATGATGCTTACTTTTCCTTATTTTTGCTAGAAACATTTCGTTCTATGCCGCTCATTAAATCCTCAAACCATTGGGCCATAATTTGTTGTTTGTCTAATGGTTGTGCGCGTAGAATGTTATCTTTAAGAGATCTGGAAAAAGAAATTAAAAAGTTATTTAAAATAGTTTTATATACGATAAACAAGAAAAGATTATACTGTAATAGCTTTATGAATTAAACTCTAACTTACTGAACAATGGGGCGCAAAAACTAACGAATAATCTTATATTTGTGATAAGCCGAAAAACATTCCATTGTTGATTAAATAATACATACCGATTTATATGATGACGTTCTGGCCAAATACCGTGAATTATTTATCATTTATCTTATCATTTAGCCTTAAATTTCATTATTCTAAGCGGGCTTTGGTAAGAGTATATTACAGTTCATCTCTTCGAACTAGAGTAGATTGGCAAGAGGATGAAAAAATCTTGTCAAAATTTTTTTTTTTTTATTAATTCGCACTCTTTAAGATTGGAAAGAGTGTAATAACCATAATAATTTCTTACATGGCTTAAAGATATTCGTATCAGACGAAGCTAACCGTGAGTAGAGCTAGAAATCAACTACACCTGAACGGTTTTAGAGTTCTCTCGAAACCACTCCATCAAGAATGGCTGTATCCATGAACGTTTTTCTAGATCCAGCCAATGCGACATAACACCAGAGAGAGCGGATAACGTATGTAATTGAATTCTAAGAACGCTAGTTAATACAGACGATTATCTGCGATCATAAATCGAGCAGATAACCAACGACGGGTTTCATTCAGTTTAAAACAAACTGAATAAGATAAAAATCTCAACATTTTGTTCCATTTCCTTTCAAGAAGTTACATTACGTCGACTTCCATAAGACTAACTAGCAATAGAGTTCAACTACTTCCGAGCAATTTTTAAGTTATCAACTTTAAAAGCTCTATTTATACTTTAAATGATATTTGTCCATCAAAAGGGATTCTATTCAACAAACTCTCTGCTAGATTTGAACATAACGAGTCTTATTAACATCTTTACAAGTAAATATCACGTATTGAGATCCTATTAACGCATAAAAACTTCATCATGGACCGTATTTGTATCTAATAATTACAAAATCGAATCACATCTGATAACCAAATTAGGATTGATGCTTAATTAGAAAGGAAGTTAGTTAGATAACTTACCTAAAGTAGTCCTCATACAAAAGTATTAAAACTAACAATGGTCTGGACATAGACCATTGATTTCGGCAATCTTCTGCCATCACATTATTTAATAAAGTTGACATCATATTTTGTAATAATTCCGAATTCATTTTTACAACCTGTTTGGAACATAAACAAAAAATAATTTGCAAGAATATTACATTAAATTGCCATAATACAATAAATATTTATAAACAAACCTCTAAAAATCTAGCATTTTCTGGAGTTAAACTGCGTAGTTTCTTATTAGGGAATGTAGACACTGCAAAACAAAATAAAAAAAAAAACATTTTTTTTTAATAAACTTGTAAGGCTAATTGTAATAAACTATACATGATTACTTTTTAATTGCAGTTGCTTAAATATATAGGATACAATGCTATCCAAAATGGAACAACAGGTTATATAAATAGTCGAATCTAGAAATAAAGAGAAATAAAATGAACAATTATCCATGCAAGTTAATTTAATTTTACTAACCCAAAGCTGTAAAACCTTTAGAAAGACTTTCAAGAATGTAAACAAATGCACCAGGTTCTAGGCCAGCCAGAAAACTTATATGATCTTGTGATAAACAATTTAACAAATTAAAATACGATGAAGCCAATTTGGGATATTCCTAATAAACGAAATAAACGAATTAAAATGGCATATAATTTTTTAAATTTCACAAAAAAAAACCTTATTCTTACCAACAAATCATTTTGTTGTATTGACATAATCATTTTAGCGGCAATATTTAAGACATTGTCCAATGTATCGTCACCGTATAATTTAAAAACACCAAAGTTGACATAATTACCGCCCAAAGCATTCTTTAGTATGGTGAAACATACAGAAATGCCTTTTAAGCGCATGGGATATTGTTGATCACGTGGTACGTCCAAGTGTAGAATACGATTGCCGTAAATACAAATTAGTTTGGAGGCTTCACGGAATAGTAAAATACCCATGGGGCTAGAAACATTGCCCTGTAAACGTTGTGTGCGACAGTGTACTAATTCGGCAAATAACTTTAGCACCGGCGTTGTTACGGCAGGATCATGGGCCCACAGTTCGACTGCTCGTATTAGCATAGGCAAATAGTCGGAATAGTAACTTTGAAAGAAATGCATTATAAGTTTAATTGTTATTATTAATCAGAACCTTCATTAACTTACAGCCACTCGAATAGCATGGTGTAAGGAACTCGTGATGTTAGAGGTTGTGCTAGACCTCGCAAGTCACGGGCCAAACCAATAATGGCCTTCTTGGCCTCTTCATTGGGAAAACTGTTTGAATCCATTAAGACAGGGCCAAGATTCTCAAATTGATCTAAAGAATATAAAATTTTTTGTTTAGGTATTGAAAAACTTAAAACCACTAATAAACAAAAAAAAAAATACAAACTTGTTAAGGGCGTAAGAAAGCTGTAAAATCTTTCCTCATCTTCTCCCAAGTCAAACATTAGGAGACGACCAAGTGATGTATAAAACATGGTGCGGCAACGCATTTCCGTTAAAGATGAGTTTGTACCCAAGAAGGGAAAATGCTCGCTTGTATGATGCGTTAACATGAATTGAACTTCCTCCAATTTAGCCAATTTGCGTACAGAGTTGAAATGCACAGAAAGATCCGATAACAGCATCAGAGTCTTTGTAATTATTTGTTCTGAATGGCCCCAAAATTTCAAATTTGTTATGCTAGAAATATTACAATTTTATTATACAATCGATTAGATTATGTGTGTGGATGTATGTAGGATTAGACTTACATTTTACGATTAATAAAACTCAAGAGCATTTGTTCATCACTGATACCGAATACTTCGTTTAAACGTTTATAAACATTCGTTTTTTGCGTCTGTTCACTGATATGCATTTTACGCACCTGCTCTAGAAAACTTAAAATGGCCAATTCCAGTTTTTCACAGCCTGCTTGTGGCAAACGAGCATCTGTTAATCTCATTAATTGAAATACTCGAATAACTAATTCTGCATCCATGGTGTCATGATCATCGTTGGAATTAACAGTCAAACGACCTACAATTGCTGAACCAATGATATACACCAGCCAAGTCAATTGTAATTCGTGTATGCTTATATCCATTGGATTTGCATTCGGTGTTTGTAGTAGGTTCTCATATTCACGGGCTTTTTGATCGAAATGCTGTACCAATAGCTGGCAAGTTTTATCGTATTCACAACGTTCGATGACCGATAGCTGTTCCAGTTGTTGTTGCACCATGCACAAATCATCCAAAGGATCATCAATATTATCGCGTACAATGACGGGTACAGCATCTAGCCGCGATTCGACATAAGCTTTAGTTACTTCGGGGGTATAAGTACCCAATAAATGCGGTTCGGCTGATTTGACGTAAGGAACTGAAGCAACCATACGTTGCCATAGGGTAAGTAAATAGTGTACACTATTTGGAGCAAATTGCCACATCTATTATAAGTACATAAAGGATTTGAAATGTTAAATTTCTAATTTACATGATTAAAAAAAAACTTTGTACACATACCTGTAATGATTGCACAGTAAATTTAGCAATTAAAGCAATAGCTTCAGGATAACAAGGCACAGCAATCAATTCACCCAATTGATAGTTAGATTTTAAACGAGCCAATAGACGACAAAACTCATGATAATTATCGGGATCACTTAAACCCTACAATGTATTATGTGCCAACATATTAATTTAAACATATAAAGACGTTAGTCAGTAACAATATACGGTTTATATGGCAAAAAGATATCCAATATTTTTCAAGCAACAAGTGTGGCATTAAAAAGAAAAGATTAGAAAAACAATTCTTTGGCAGTTCTGTAATTGCTTGCCTTAGTACTATTTGAACTTGTATCTGAAATTAACACCAATAAGGAAAAACGCTATATTTTACGCATATAGCTTTGGCCATTAAGCTTTTCCTTTGTGTTTAGTGTGATTGGCTGGAAATCATATGTTATATTGGAACATTGGCTGTAGATTAGATGCGGTACATCTTACAGCGTCTACAATGGAACCGTGTAACGAAAAGAAACGGCCGATTTTGAGTCAATCCATCAAGACAACGCCAGAACAACCTCATCGATAATGTGATGTCCTGTGTTTGTTTTTGGGCTCGTAAAAAATCAATCAATCAACTTGCCTCAGTTTAAGCTTATGATAATAGATTAGCGCGGTTTTTTTTTAACGGTTGGGGTTCAGAGGTTCTATGAGAGAGGCTTAATAAAAAAAAAAGAACCGAAATGGTGTCTCATTCTAACCCATATTCAAAATAAAGCCTGCCAATTTCAGGTACAAATAAAACTGGATTTCTTTTTACCACATCTCTTGTAAACAACATGATCAACCCGAGAACTTACATGTAAATTAACTAAAATATTTTTAACGCCTTCCACCAAATGTGTCAGGAACTTTGTTCGTTCTGAGTTATTAAATAATGAACGGCGTACCGAAGTCATCTAAAAAAGCAAAGTTGGATATAAAGTTAGAAAATGATAGCACAATTATTGTACAATAATAATTCATTAATTCCTTTACGTCCATTTCTGTTTTGCTCCTACCTGTACTAAACATGATAAGGAGTAACTAGCCAAACCATTGGGTAGTATTTGATACAAATCAAAAAATAATTTTAATGTATTTGCATCTAAAAATGCTGGACGCCATGATGTCGGTATTTGAACGCTATTCATATCATCGGAAGATTCGTCTGTTGAACTGCCAATGAAATCAAAACTTAAACAATTTTTAGTCAGCCGCAAGACATGAGATACCAGGCTAAATATAATAAAAGAAATATAAATTAGTTATTAATGAAACATTGTGGCTAAGTTACGACTTACTTGACATAAGCTTGTTGTGATTCATCCATGAAATTCAATGTTTTGCTATTATCACGTGCAGTAACTAAAAGATTACAGGATAAAAGGAATATATCGAACAGTTGTTGATCCCGGAATGATGTGGCAATTTTGCGATTTTTGGAAAACGATATATTCGCATCAACTTCGACAATTGAGTTCATTTCCAACACCAATTGCGATAAAATTTGTACTCCAATTGTACAGTGTTCTACAGATCCCTATTAAAGTAAATTCGAAATTAATAATCATGTATAAGATTATTAGGTGTAGTAGAATGTGGAACATTTGAAACAAATTTAAATTCGTAAGAAACAAAAAATTGAGGTCCTCACTAGAAGCCTTATATGACAGACATTTTTAACAATCATGGCGACATGTTTCTGGTCTGTATGATATGTGTTGGTAGTTTCCCGAAATAAAGTTTTCAACATTGTAATCTGTTATACGGTATTCTGGCATTTGAGTTGCAAGATACAAATGATCAAGTAATGGAACAGTAATGAGTCCAAATTAATACATTTCAGCACTTGTTACATTTTAGTTGTAGTATACAGTTCTTTTTGTGTCGCATGAAATCCATACAATTTATAGCATTGGTTAGCTCCTGTGTACAGGAAGCAGAGATTAATTGATGGACGGACAAATATATTCGAAACAATAAATCAACAAAGAAAAACTGTGGTCGATTGATGGTTACGACAATTGTAAGCGCCAATATAGACTGGCTTGCTTTTTGTCTTTATAGAAGGAGCGTTATAATCCATGACTTATTTTTGTTATGTCGGTCAACTATCAGAAAAACAAAGGTTTCCTTTTTACTACACTACATGACTGGACCATTAAATTACATTACATTCTTTCATCAAATTATTGAATAGTTATTGACAGTGACGATAGGTATATAAAAATGTATGCATGCATGTTTACCTGTAAAAATGTTTTAACATCTTCTAATAAATTCTGGAATATCAATTCATTTTTGTAGGTATCAAACCAACCGTATTTGGTTATCTTAGCTAGTAATGTTACCAACGCCTGCACCACAAAATGTTGCAAATTCGGTCTATTAGCCAAATAATTCAGAATATAGCTCCTATTGTCATTGAAAAAAAAAAAGAAAAAGATATTAATAAACAACGAAACCATCATAAGTCACAATCAAACGAATGGAATTACTTGTAAATACCTTATATCGATACGTTGTTCCAAATTTAAGCCTTGTATTAGTTTCGTCAATGTGGTGGCAGCCAATAGTTGAGCATAACTGGAATCGGCACGATCCAATAGCATTTGACATTTGGGCAGAGCATCTTGGCTGCTGACAAACTGTACCAATGTTTTTTCAGCATTGGAACGTAATACAGAATCTGTAGCCTCATATAATTGCTTACACAATATTTCCAATTGTTGAATTTCCTAAAAAAGTAGAAGGGATATAAACAAAACTTCACTTTAAGTGCACTGCAATTCCCTGTCAAACAAATCATAACCTACAAAATTCTCTGTGGCAGTATCTTGTCGTTTGTATTAAACAAAAACAACCGGCGTTGATGTGAATCTCAACGATTAATTACTAACCATGGGGGCTAATTATGGAAAGCATAATATTCTTACTTACCATTTTTCACAGTAATTTGAGTATTTAAAGACTTTAAAAATGCAAAAATAAAAATTCCAAATAATCCAAAGAAACAGTCTCCTGACTGCCTGTCTTGCTTGCTGCAATAGAATGAACAAAAGTTTTCGAAGAAATGCTGCTGCTGATGCTCTCTCACGCTCTTTGTTTACAATTATACTTTAATTTTACTACATAAATATATGTTTTATTAATATGTTCGGATATTATTGTTGACTATATATTCTTTTAATAGCGGTTAAAATTATTTTTTTAAAATCGTTGCAAACAAGCTTCTCTAAAAATTTGTTGCAATTTCACAATCTTCTTCTTCTTAAAATATGATAATCAGAGTAAATGTAAATATAAAAATACACACAAACATATATGCAGTAAAGTTGGGTGCAGTTAATATGCAATTGTCTCTTTTTGGGCTTGCCAGACAGAAGGAATTTTATCACAAAAATTGCCAGTACAATATTTCATTTTGAAATACAAGCTGATATTTTAATTTCATTGTTGGTTTTTAAATTAAACAAAAATCTATAAAAAAAAGGCTAAACAGTAGTTAAAAAGCAAAAAGCTGTCAATTTAAGCCACCGGAAACTACGATAAATCTTACCACTGTCTTATTTCCAGTGGATCTTTATTTAACACCAATGGGCCCAATGCGGCCTAAGTGAGTCCATTCAACAATTTTTCTTGAATGGGCAGCCACCTCTACCTACCTAACTTAGCTAACACCAGCCGAGGTGACCACTCCTGATATATACTTTTATTTTGTATACTTTCTGTTGGACAAGATTTTCCCTAAAATTGCGACCTTTATTACTAGTGTTATATGATCAGTAGGCAAATATTCCAAGCATTCTATTGACGATTATTATTGGGTCGGCCTGGTACAAATCACAGTTGGTTTGTGGCTACAAGAATTCCGTAGAAGACCAGACGGAATTAGTTCGTCTTGCGTTCCCAAGCACAGTAATATTCTTGGAAAGAACGCTCCTTACTGATTAGGTTCTTATTCTATTGATGACTTTTTTCCTAGTCCCCATTATCTAATCTGCCAGCATAATGGGCTTATAGAGGAGTGAATTCGAGTGAAGGAGCAGAGACAATGGGAAGATAGATCTGATTGGTAAGTGATTAAGAGCCTTTAGTCTTTAATTGACGATAATGAAAGGGTTCACTGCTACGGGATATTGTAATGTCAGATCATCGACGAAGATTGATATCTGTCGGATTTATGTAAGGTACACGGAGTTGAGGAGGAAATGAAGGCAAAGCCTGGCGGGTAGCTTGCCGTTCACTAGCAAGTTCACTCATTGACTTATATGACCTATTGTGTTACCCAGTGTGAGGTAAGCCCCCTTGTCATAATCAGTTTGTGGTGAGTTTGAATCACACGGAGGTCCGGATAAAACCGGCCAGTACCCTTAGAGGCTCGTTCGCTACTATACCGAGAACTTCAAATGTTCTGTCACCCAAAAGCCAATGACGTCCGTCTTGAAAAGCAGTGCACTCACATTTTCCAATTTGGAAGTGTTTTCTTGTGGGGGCGCTTATATCTCTTCTAATGTCTACTCATCAGACTTCTCAAATCCTTTCGGTGCCGCCATTAATTTTCCCTTTATGCTACAGTGGTGTGGAACTCAGTAGAGGCGGGTGTTGTGTCGACGTATATGATGTAGAGAGTTCAAAATGGAGACAATAGACGATCTCCATTGTGATTGCCTGGTTCTTGGTAGATGATTGATAGGTTGATGGTCTGAATTCTCTGTCGAGAGCCGGTGTGCAAGACCTACTGAGATTTATTGTGAAATTAAGCTGGCCGAGGGATGTACATTCATCATCGCACAGTTAATTCTCGGTTTCTATTTACTTTCTCTCTTTCCTTTTCTATTTCTATTTCTATTTCTATTTCTATTTCTATTTCTATTTCTATTTCTATTTCTATTTCTATTTCTATTTCTATTTCTATTTCTATTTCTATTTCTATTTCTATTTCTATTTCTATTTCTATTTCTATTTCTATTTCTATTTCTATTTCTATTTCTATTTCTATTTTCTTTTTTAAAAAAGTTGGTTTATATCCCTTCCAGAAACTAGACAAAATGAATTAAATCTTCCACGTTTTTTGGTTGCCAGTACTATTCAAATCGATAAAAATATAGAAGTACTTCCATTGGCGTATCACAATGTCTTTCAAGTGGAAAGAGGATTGGACCACATTTCACGAGGCCTGGTCGACGTTAAGAAAGTGCGTAGTGGTGACTTATTAATTAAGGTACCGGATAAAAAAACTGCAGAAAAATTCCTAAAGGCTAACTACATTGACTGTATCCCTGTAAAAATCTCTCTACATAAGACTTTTAACACAGTACAAGTCGAAATTTTTTCGAGGAATATCAAGGAAATCCCCCAAGAAGAGCTACAACTACAACTACAAGATCAAAGAATTATTGAAGTCAGGAAAATAATGAAAAATGAAAATAACCGAATAGTCCCAACAGGTGTAGCAATTATCACCTTCGACCTCATATAGCGTCCACAATTTTTGAAACTCGGCTGGGAAAGAGTTCCTGTCTCGGAATACGTTCCCAACCCAACTGTCAAAGACTTGGTCATACCAAGAAGTGGTGTAGAAATGTCCAACTTTGTCGTGATTGTGGTCAAAGTGAAATACACGAAGCATGCAATGGAAAATATTGCGTTAACTGCCAAAATGAAAGCCATCTTTCCTACCATCCAGAACGTCAAACATTCTGGAAACATAAATCAGTTAATTATTTGAAACTAACCAGAAGATGCACAGCACGAGAGGCGTGGAAAATTTTTAACGAGAATCTTACTCTTAACACGCTTACACCAAGTTCAAAAAATAATAAACAATTAGTGCTATTGAACGGGAGTCTACTAAGATGGGTTTGGCAGTAAATGAGGGCAAAACAAAGTATAGACGTGCAGCGTATTGTAACTCAGATTACGGCCGATAACTATACTTTTGATACAGTCAAGGAATTTACTTATAAATTCACAAAATCTCAAAATCAATTTGAGATCGTAAAGGATGCTAGACTACTAATAAAAGCAACAATCTCCTTAACTGTAGAACAGGGAGGGAAAACATTAATCTGCTCAGATAGCCTAAGTGAAATTAGAGCTTTAATTAGAAATCACAATGGGATTTATGACGACATTTTGCATTTACAGGACGACGAACTGCATATATTGTTACTATGGATACCCTCTCACATTGGCATACAGTGAAATGAATGTGCAGACAGAGGAGCTAAGAAGGCATTAGAATTACGCCATATAACTGGAGATCCATGTTTCCAAAAGACTATTAGAAAGCCTTTTAAAATAATGAGAACGCGGGAAAATGAAACAACTAGTAGACTACTAAAATGTAACAGGAACTTAGCACGCTCAAACTGCATTATGTTTGCCCGCTTAAGGATGGGAAAATGCATCTTTAACACCAAACATTACTTTGAGAAGATTGATCCTACTAAATGCACTAACTGCGATGAAATACGCACTGTACCTCATATTCTTATTAGCTGCCCTATTTCGAAGATGGAAGCACAATATCGTAGATGTTTTGATTTCATATCCTTTTCGGCAGTTATGCGGGAATTTCCGTCATTCACTATTCTCTAATTAAACTAATGGCGGGAATTCCCGCTGATATTGAAACAAGTATTTTAACTGTAAGAGCTGATTTGTGTTATTCTTTGTACAAAGTGAGAGTTGCTATTGTGGTAAAATATTTACTCTAAATATTTACGGAATTCCCGTCATTTGACCCACAGTTAAAAACCATGATTTAACAATAAAAAGACGGAAATAACCGCTCTTCATTTTTGTATGGAAAAAATTAGTGATTCTCTTGGTAGCAACAGTTAAATTTAAATGCGGCCCAAAGGGATATTATAGTTTCTTACTTAAAGTATCCTATTTCAATTTTATTTTTAATGTAATTTTTTATTATTATCCTAATAACTTTGTTGGCTTTAAATTCATTTCTGAAGGAAACTAATGTTTACTTAACTTAATCTCCGTACATAGTTTGCTGAATATCCCAGTAAATGTTCATCTATCTAGATCTATGTAAATACATATGCAGCTAACTCTTGTTACATATAACAAGTTGATATTAGACGAGCGCTAATGGTCTGGTTACCCGCGCCTTAAACTTACTTCTATTTTATAAATTTGTTTATAAGGTATATTGAAATAAATAAATAAATAATAAATATAATGATGCTTCAAAATAATTTTTATTTTTATTTAATTTCAGTCTATGGATAATCCTTAGACTATTACATTTTATATTTTAATACAGAATTATTCTTATTATTATGATTTCAATACAAAAAATAAATTAAAAAAGAGACAACATTGAAATTATTAATTAAATGAGTTTAATTGTAAAATTATATCCTTTTTAATGGATTCCATACTTTTATTAAAATCTATATGAAGATACAGATTATTAAAATCATTATAGATTCTACGAAATGGATCGAAGTTCGCATAGTTAGTTGTGTAATATTTTATATTTAAGAAATTATGGTATCTTGTTGGACGAACAGGTACTTTTATGGAAAGTTTTTCTCGAAGAAATTACGAGTTGATAACACCATTAATCAGCTTCAGGAGAAAGACAGCATTTAGTATTTTACGACGGCTTTTTAAAGTCGGTAATTTAATGAGTGCTAGGCGTTTTTCATAAGATGGTAACCTTTCATTAGGATTCCATCCATTCCCTAAACCACGAAGAAGAACTATTTTTAAACTGATTCGATTTTGTCAGAGTGTACAGCGTATTGAGAGTCCCATATTACAGATTCATATTTAGGAATTGGGCGAACCAGTGTGGTAAACAATTGTTTGGTAAACGTAAGGGTCAGAAAACTCTTTAGCCCATCGCTTGATAAATCCCAGGGTACATGTAGCCTTGCTAACAGTTGATGTAATATGATTTCTGAAGTCCAATTTACAATCGAAAACTATCCCTAATCGTTCAAGAGCAGCATCATTCATTGTATAAAATCCATTCGTTGGTGATGATCGAGTGAAGCACATATATTTACATTTTTTAACATTCAGCTCCATTAAATTAAAGTAGTTAATGTCCTCTTGTAAAAGTATTTGGTCTTCAATGTTATTAAATGATAAAAATATTTTAACATCGTCTGCATACATTAATGTGTTTGAATTTTTGATAACAGAAGGGAGATCATTTATAAAAAGAGTAAATAGGAGTGGCCCAAGATGACTATCCTGTGGTATGCCTGACAGTACATCAATAAAGTTAGATTGCGTATTCCTGAATTTAACGCACTGCTTTCTGTCTACTAAATACGAATTAATCCAATTCAATAAAGATGAACTAAAACCAAGTTGATTAAGCTTATGAACGAATAAGTTATGATTTACTTTATCAAATGCCTTACTGAAATCGATATAAATGACGTCAGTTTGTTTGCCTACAATAAATCCATCATTTACCAAAGTTGTAAATTCAAGAAGATTTGTGATTGTTGATCGAGACTTACAGAATCCATGCTGGGAAGCAGATAAAATAGATGATGCTTGAAATGACAGTGTATCATATAAGAGTTTTTCAAATAAACGATTCATAGTAAATGAACACATATTTGAATTTTTATATTCAATAAGACTTAAGAAATAAAAAAATAAATTATTTATTATTATATTTATGAAATAAAATTATTTTTACAAATAATTAAAATTTTGTTGAATATATTGATGATTATTTAATATGTTGGTGGAATGCTGAATTTGAGAATTAAAAGCAGAAGGATGATTGGCATTTAACACATTATAAAGAAGAGGATTACAATTCGTTTGTTGAATAAATCTTGTTTGATTAATATCATTGCAAGTGCTATTTACTATTACATTTGTATTTGCATTTGATGTTACAATTGGTAAATTATGATTAGAGATTGTTGGTATTGTGGTTGTGTTTGTTGAGCAAACGTTATTAATGGTATTGGTTACTACATTATATGTATTGGAGGCACTAGTGGTGGTGAGTAAATTATTATAATGATGACCATTATAAGAAGTTTGCCCATTAAAACCATTTAAAGAAGGTAATGATGGTACTTGATCTCTTTCAGTGATTTGTTGTATTGTTCCATTCGTTTGGGGTACAACATTATTATTGCAAGTATTATCATTGACAGCTATGAGGTTATTAAATGATATGCATTTCAGTTGAGGTTTCTCTTGTGTGTTAGCTTTATCTTTTAGAGATGTTTCTATCGCTATGTCATCATCCTCTAGCAATATGACACAATCATCTGAGGAATCATAAGGTTCGTCTTTGATATTTACTTGAGGTGGTTTGTATTCTTGCTGATGCCCGGCATTCGAAATTCGAACTTCAAACTCATTTATCGCCAATACACTTAAATCCATTTGGGCTGACAGTTCACAGCGTATTTTAATGGGCTCCTCTTTATGAAATTCCTCAAAATGTCCCTTAACCTCTTTGAGTGATTTAAAGAGAAAATTTGTACATCCTTCACAGTAGTAGTTCAGCACTAAGTTATGATAGCGTTTCAAATGCAAACTGAACGCATTACCGCTTATATTCCTTTCGGTACAACAAAAGCAATTTTTCATGGTTGAAAAGGTTAAAGAATCATTCGCAAAGACGATATAAATTTTGTGATAGATTTGCTGTTCCACTGTAAATAAATGCACAACGGCGACATCACGCGCCGCATGTTGGTTACGGATGTGTGCGGACAGTTTTGAGCGACTTGACGTCTGCAGAGAGCATGCAGCACAAATGAATGATGATGTCGTGTGAGTCTTTATATGATTATAGAATCCCTGTAAAGTGAACGGTTGCAAACGGTAATTGCATGCGGAACAATTAAACGCAGTTCTCGTAACTTCGTGTGCATTATTCACATGTTGAAATAGAATCGTTTCATTTTGTGAACGATATTTACAGGATTTTATCAAACAACGTAGGTTAACATTATGATTTGCAAGCACTTTAGGAAAGTCTTCCAGCCAGTCTACGTTACGGCTTAAAGGCCATTGATGCTTAAGTTTTTGTTTTTCTATTGCTTCCATATCGATTAAACGTTTCTCCAGAATCACTAACAATTCATTTATAAAGTCTTCACGTTGCGGGAATAGCGAATTCTGTAACATAATCGAGTACGAGTAGTTGATATTGAAACGGATTTTTTCAAAACGCATCTGGCCAAAACTAGAATGCTCTTGGAGGCCATGTTCCAGGGCCTCTTGCTCATTGCAGCAGGTGAATGTACAATAGAAACATACAACTGTATGACGACGATGTTTATCAAAATGTAAACGAAAACTATCCAAGGGGTGCATAGTAGTAGTTGCTTCTGCTGGCTGGTTGGGACAGTGAGGACATTCACATTCTAAAGCACAATGACGTAATTTCATATGTTTTAACCATAAATCATAAACAGAAAAGAAACCACCGCATATGGCTATGGGACAGCGATATAGTGTATCTGGCGATAAACCCGTATGATTGGTTAATTTACGCAAACGTACTTTAATTGTTTCTTCATTCAATTGTTGTAGCTGCTCTAAATCAGGTTTAATATCTTTGGGATCATGCTGCACATTTGCATCCATATTCTCATTGACTACCGGTGCCACTTCTATACAAGGTACTGATTCCGAAAGATTTATAACATTTAAACTTGTTAAGCAATCCTATTAATGTATAAAAAAGAAACAAAAATAAACAATTCTTATTTGTCTTCAGGCAAATTAATTTTTAAAATCTTCTTCAATAATACCTCAGTTTTATGAACTTGTCCATTACGATCGTATAATTGTGGTATTTCTCCAGGATGCTTGGTTGCTACATGTAATCTTAAATGATTAATGTCGTTATCCGTTAAGGGGCAATATATGCAGGAATAGATTTTTAAAAGTGAGGCATCGCTTATGTTGTGTACGCAGGTTAAATGTCTGACTAACAAGTTCGAATTGTAGAAACATAATTGGCAAACTGAAACGAAAAGAATGAAAGAAAAGTTGTTGGCATTAATTTGTCTTCCGAAAAAAAATTTCAATTTCGACAGCACAATTCTAATTGTGCCAAGACCACAATGAAAAAAGGAAATACTTACTGCTACATGACACTTTATAAACGTTTTTCTTAATCAGTTCATTCAAGTCCATTTGCCCTTGCTGTCTGCTGCTGTTCTCAAGGTTTGCGATGCATTTAAAAATTTTGCACACTTTTAGATCATTACTATGATGACTCTTTTGATGAATCAAAACATTTGAACCCTCACAGCTGCGGTAACAGCACATGGAACACTGATAAATCATATGTTGATGTTCGCGATGCACATGTTCGACTAATTCCTGGGCCGTTAAGGAACTACCACCACTAGCCACTGGTATTATACAATAAGGGCACTGCAGATATTCATTTGTTGTTGTGGTGTCTAAGGCATGATCGGTTAAATGTTTTAGAAACTCTTCGGCATTGTCTGTGGAATAGTAGCAATCATCTATCATACACTTATAAAGACCCAAATAATTGACCGTTTCCGGATAGCAGCGATATTTTTCATATGTTGCATAACCTTCAGGCTGGCTGTTTGCATTACTGTGTGTATGTTGAATTAGAGAAACGGTGTTCAATGCATGTCTAGTTGGTATTTGAATTTGCTGTTCATTAATTTCCAACTGTTCAAATTTCACCGACATAGGCAAAACTCTTTGTGGCGTTATAGGCGCGCCGTTTGTAGGCTGTGTACGCACATGATCGATTTCTGTTGAATCTCTTCTTAAATTTTCAGTATAATGTATAACAGTCATGGGCGGAGGCTTCTGTATATTTGCCGGAGGATCTTCATGCATTTGTTTTAATTGCTCTTCGGGAGATGTATTATTCTCTTCGAAAATTTCTTCCGTGCAAGGCTCATTACTTACGGGTACATCATCATCTTCTACTTTGAAATTTAATTCCGGTTTTGCTTTTAGTGGCACAACACTCGTTATTGTTTGTTTTTGTTCAGTATTAGCTGAAGACGATGATGATGGATCTGCCGACACAGTCTTGTCAGCTGTATTATTTTCAGCTGGTACATCACTCATGGCCGCTAATATACATTTACCAACATTAGCTGCTATGGCCTTAGTGCTATGATGATGTTCTCGTATGTGCTTTGTAATGTTGGCCTCATTTAATTGTACAAAATTACAGATATTGCAGTAGTGCAAGTATATACACTGGGAGGCGGGAGGATAGCGATATATAATCTGGACTTGGGTATTACGACAGGCTTTTGCGTGCAGAATATGTGATTGTATATCGGCTCTGAAAGGCTTTAACAAATTGCAATGGCCACACTGATAGGCAAATTCGCCCGTATGTGATGCATAATGATTGTAGAGACTCATAAATGTGTCCACAACTTCTTCGTTACAGAAGGGACATGTCACAGCGTAACGATTTATGCTGCGACCATTAGATGCTGTTTGAGGCTGTAACTTTGCAAATGGTGTGTTAATAGTGAGATCATCCAATTCGGCCCAGTCCAGGCGTGCAACATACGATTCAGTTTTATGTTTACGTACATAGTGGCTGGTTAAATCTGATGGTTTTGACGTACACAATACGCAGAAACGCGTATTACGTTCAGTCATTTGACAATCGTTGTTAAGTTTACGAGGCAGCTTGGTTTTTCGGCTGTTCAATTCTTCAGTAGTCTTTGAGTTTTCGCTGTTAATACTCGTAAATTGGACTAGATGGACGTCTAGAAGATTAGGTGTGTTTTCCCTGGATTTTCTTTTTGTGTGTTTTCTTATAAATTCGCGAGAAATACGTTCCAGTTTGACGTAACCAGGATTTATAATAACAGTCTCTTTAAGTTTCTTGAGCTTCTTCAACTCTTCATCATCATCATCATCAGCATCAGAGTCAGATGAAGTATCTTCTATATGCACAATACTACACCTTCTTGTAGGTTTATGGATATCATCAATTGTTTTACGTTGTTTATTAGTTGGAGGAGTACCAGTGCTAGAGTTATTTCCAGTAAAACCAAGTGACGAATCGATTCCGGTAAATTGAGATGAACGTCTTTTGGAACCAATTGGCTGCGGATGGTCGCTATTGATATCATTAGGTTGTGAATCTGACGGCTGCTCAGCAATAGTCGAATGTCCATGTACACTAAACCTTCTTTTAGGGGTAAATGTTTGGGGCATGTCTGCTGAAGAATTCGTTTCAGAAGAGGTATTTTCAAAATGATCACCATTCAATTGCTGCCTAATATGCTCACGGGCTTGTATGCTAGAACGGCGTTCTTTTAGTGTTTGAAAACATTGCACCTGATCAAAACCTTTAACAGTGCAACTTAAATTCAGATCAAGACGTCTACGTTTGCCACGGTATTTCTTTTGTTTGCTTTCTGCAGGGCTAATGGTTTTATTTTCTGAATTATTGGAAAACTGTGTTTCAATTTGTGTTTCAATTGGTGTAACGTTGGTGGTATTTGATTTCTCTACTAAGTTTTCATCATTCCTAATGACTGCTTCCTCCTCTTCAACTTCACTATCGCCGTGTATGTGCTCTATAGTGTTGGTTACCACATTTTTATGGCGACTCCACAAACTTGTTATTTGATCTTTACACGGCTTTAATGTTGATATAATTTTCGAACGGACGTCATCTGCTTTTAGTTTTTCTAATTTGGCCGCTTTTTCTTGTTCTCGTAATCTTTCCGCTTGCAATTGCTTTTCTAATTTCCTGCGTTTGTATTCGCCGTAACTAATAGCGGATACCGTGGTTTCGGAAGCAGATTTTGTTCGATTACTTTCAACAGCGCCTTCAGCCGAAGTTTTATTTGAAAGTATAATCTGCTGCTGCTGCTGAGGTGGCTTGGGCATCTGTTGATCCGCGTTTGAGCGACAAATGTTCATAATACTGTCTGCTACAAGGGGATTTATTAAATTACAACTAATTAAAGGGGATTTTTGCATGGCCTGCAGTTGCTTTTTAATGCGTGGATCATTAAAGCTTACTCTAGGTCTAGGCGGTAAAACTTGTGGAGCATTTTGTATAGGAGTATAAGGTGGAGTTATTAGTTGGTGAGCTGGCATCGGCATATAAGGCGCATGGCAAAAACTTTGAAATGGCGGCTGGCCTACAACATTGGGATACATAATATGAGTCATTTGCTGGTGCGGTTGTTGCAGCTGTAGGGGTGTATTTCGAGGAGGCGTTATTGTTACATTTCTTGGTATTGAAGGAGCAGGTGGTGGTGGCGATTCAGTCGTATTTGCATTTGACGCATTATTTGCAAACGTATTGTCTTTAAAATGCGACACTGCTATTGAAATTTGTTCGAAATCGACATTATTAAAAGCATTGTGCAAGATTTTGCTGTATTCTTGAGGATTTTTAATGTTTTGGAAGGAGATTTCTTTGGCGGGTTGTATATTGTGATTTTCCTTATTACTAATGGCCATCAAAGCATCAGAATAATCATTCTTGTTTGCCTCTGCCTCCGCCTCCTGATTAGATTGATTCGATTGCATTTCATCAAGTAGTTCATTTAAATCGACTGATTCAATAGTCTCGCATAGATTTTGAAATTTTTCCTCGCTAATAAAGTTCTCTTTGTCAAGGGATGCCTCAACGTTTTCCTTTGTTGCCGGATTTGTTATTTCTGGCAAATGAGTTTGTTTATCTGCATTTGTTTGAGCATTTAAGGCAGCAACTGCTGCTTTGGAATTAGATGGTTTATCATTACATGATTCATCTTCACTGCCAGAGTCTAAGGATATGATTTCTATGGTTTTATTAGTATGTGAACTTTTATGATTTTCCTCAACCAAACTATTCACCACAACTTCATCATCATTCTTAATATCTGCGCTGTTTTTAGGCAGCGCATCAGTTTTCTCAGCAGTTTCTTCTTTCTCAATTAATGCCGCCTCGTTATGTTCATTTTCATTTCTGAAATTTGTACGTCTTGTAAATAATTCAAAATATTCTTCCAATTTAACACTTTCACTTTTTAAATCTCTACGTCTTTCGAATAATCCACATGGTTCTTCAGGTATTCCATTGTCCAGTCCAGCCGTATTGTTGTTAGTTGTACTAGCTACAATATCATCGTTATCATCGTTTTGCTGGTAACAATAATTATTTGGTTCATGTGTTACATTACTTTTACATTCTTCTTCTTCCAACTTATCAATTTTTCTTAAAAGTTCTCGCGTTACATCACCCAACACGTCATCATCTTCGGGAACAACAGTTTTGGAAATATTGCTCGAGGTCGGGGATTTTCTCAATTCCTTTGGTTTCTCTATATAATCAATGCTTATGATTTCTAAATCATCATCACTATCATTGGCCGTAGACGACGGCTTTGTATTATTTATAGTACAGGGAATGTTTTTGTTTTTATGTGACTTTGAACTGTCATTTCTCTTTGAATTCATTTCATTTTCCTTATTACAATGATTTTTCTTTGTTACTTTGGCTGATTTATTATTGGTTTTGTTTTGTTCTTCTTCATCATTATTATTATCATTATCATCATCATCATCATCTGAACATAAATTAACATAACCTTGCAATTTTAAAGGCGCAAATATAGTTGTTATGCTTTGAGGTATGCGCTGAAAATGAAGATTTGTATACATAGTTGTAATGAGATAGGTGTTCATTTAGATTCGTTTTAAAATAAATTCATTACTGTTTTCGTATAAAAAAGGCTCTACGCTTCCTTTCGGGCAATATATACCTTTAGCGACTCTGACAATAAATTCGCTTTGTGTTAACACATTTCCTAATACAATACACCGGCATGACGTCGCCGTACTCTAGTAGGTGTGGTTCAGACATCTTGAACGAAACGAAATATGAAAATATATACCTTTCGGCGACATCCTCTCACCAGATTTCTACCAAAAACTCTGATGGTAAATAAAATTTTGCGGTAAAATGTTTCTCAAAAATCTGACGTTTGGAGTCGACTTTAAACTGTACGTCCCGCCACTCATGGCAAAGACCAGGTCGTTATCCTGACTGCAGGATTGCAATGACCAATTAAGTAACTAAGGCTCCGGCAGAGTACAATAAAAGCGAAGGAAAGCTATACCAGTTTTAAGAAAGAGTGCATTAAGAAAGCGTTATAAAGCCACAGCATAGCATAGCAAAGCATTAAGTTCTTCCTCCTATTATCTATTTCACGCTAATTGTCCTTGCAAAATAAGAAACGATATAAGTTAACTACTCCCCATGAGCGGTGTTAACACCTTTTCAGGGAGGTTTTAAATTTAAATAAAATGTGCGTGAGATATCACCGAAATTTTTTAATCCTTGGAATAACCCATTGATGCCATTATACATGGAAACAACATCGTTAAAATGTCCGACACGGCTTGCCTGGGTGGCGCATTACCAGAATGCCATATTTTCCATGACTGGCACATAAATAGGCTGAATTTGATCATTGGCAAGGGTTATGTTGGCTTTGGGGACCATTGGACTTGCGACTTAAGAAAACCCCATTAGAAAAATTCTAAAGGGGTCATATTGCACGAACTCTGTAACCTGTTCACATCACCTCCTCGTGTGATGAACTTATCCTCAAAACTCACGTGCAGCTTGAACTATGTGGCATGTGGGGCCGTCCTTCTATCTGCTCAGGCGGCAATGGTATTGGCATTTGAGCACCATTCACCAGATGTGCATAGCATAGAGGACGGTTGGTTCCACCAAGGCCCGAAAGAGCCAGAATGTAATGGTAGGTCTGTGATCCCCGAACTTGCCTACGATCCTTTTACAGGTGTAAAGCGCTAATGTCGCTTTTCTGGCCCTATCAATAATGTTATCCTTTTACGAGAGCTTGATATCAAGAATGACCCCCAAATACTTAACCCTCTTGAATAAGGAGAGTTGAACACTCCATTTAGGATCGGTAAGTTATAAATGGATACGTTATATCGTCTGGTAAACAGCATCAATTCCGTTTTGCGAGCTTTAGAAGTTGCTGCTGTTCTTCTAACAGGTCCTCTACTACGGGACTCCCTTGTCATATGAACCTCACTTTAGAAATCTGGTTAAATCGACCCTAACTTATTATATCTTAATACGTTCTACGAAACTGTTGTCTTTCGCTATTTTTATATTTATTTCACTTACCACTTTATCTTCGATTAGAAGGTTCTGATACTGCGTTATAATCGATTTTTCGATTTTGTTTAGAACGTTTAGAGTATATCTAAAAAGAAATCATCTTTCAAAACCGATTATAATAGAATATGTATGCTCTGTTACTTACTGTTTACCCTTCAATACAATCCATTTCCTTATATTTGTAAATTTTATGTACTTCTCTTTATCGATGCTGAGTAGAAAATCAATAAACGGTACATATTTCAATAGGGAATCCATTTTCTCAATTTTTGCTTTCTGCATTTTAAATCTGTAAGATAAACGTATGGAAACAATAAAATTTTAATAACAATTTGATTAAAAACAAAGGAAAACTTAACACTGAAGTTGAAAAATTATTTAACAGTAATCCTTCCAGCCACTCGATTCGAAAGAGCAATTCTTGAGCTGTCAAAATCTGTCAACATTGTTTGATTTGGTTGAGCACACTATATTTTTTCCTTCAAACTGGCGAAAAACAGTATTTACGGACAGTTCGTAGTCATTTGTTAAAAAAAAAAAAAAAAAAAAAAAAAAAAAAAAAAAAAAAAAACTTGCACGTGGGAGTTTGCTTGAAGAATTACACGTTGAGCATGCTACATAAAAAACACGGTGTATTGAATGGTTTGCGCGTTTCAAAAATGGCGATTTTGACATTAAGCACAAAGAGCATTCATACATACATACATTGGTCATTACAATCCTTTAGTCAGGATTACGACTTAGTTTCTCACATCTCTTATGTTGTGTGCGTTAATTTTTTATTTACGAGGGCCGGAACCTACAGTTAAAAGTCAACTCCGGCCGACAGATTTTTGAGAAACATTTTATGGCAATTTTATTTACTCTGCTGTTTAGTTGGAGATGCCTAACCTGCGGGGTTTGAACCGAGGCCACACGTCTAATAAGCCAACACACTACCTACGAGACCTCAGCGACTTCGTAGCACCCGCGACAGTCAAGAAAATTTAAGACCATAAATTGGAAACTTTACTGGATCAATATTCGTGTCCGACACAAGAGTAGCTTCCATAATCTCAAGGCATTACTGCAGCAGCTATTTGCAGCAACAGGTTACTGAAGCCGAGAGACATTGAGAGACGAGCTTTCATGTCGGAAATGCTATTTGATTGCATTAAAAAGTTATGATCTTTGCATCGACAAAAAATGAATTTAAACGACAACCCCAAGCCTGAACAAAATCTACAGGCGACCAGAATATATATTCCGCCAAGGTAATGGGTAATACTAATGTATTTGATGGGATCAGAAGGTTGTGATCCATTATAAGCTGCTAATAAAAGACTTATAACGGGATGTCTGTACCATTTGCTTCGATCGATGTAGAACGCTCTCATTCAGAGCATGATATTTTAAAGATTGGTTCGATTCAGTCTTGGCTTTAAAAGATGAAAAAAAAATTCGTAGCTTCCAATGGACAATACATTGAATGACATTTATGTCCCAATTTATATCTGATAAATGGTTTCTCAAGAATATTAGAAATTTCATTGCAAATGTTATTCGTTTTTCTACTCGGATAGAAAGTTGGTTTTTTTTCCACTCGGTTGCAGCTTGAGCATTATTCACTGATATTCGTTTAGAGTAAAACACACCGTGAATGTTTGAAGTCAAATTAGTTCCGTTTATTAAATGAATTCATTTCGTATTTATAAGAGAGTTCACGATACATTTCTTTGTTTACAATATTTCTTTATCTTATAAAACTACATGTTATTCTGAAAAATAATAAAAGTTATAAGTATGTGTGCTTGATACATTGTGACATGTTCATTTCTTTGCGTTGATTGATGTTTAGTTGTATAGCTTTCTGGTATTTACTGATTATGTTGTGGTATATTTGACCATTCGTATTCGAATGACAGTTTCTGTGTGATGTGGCAATGACATAATAATTCTATATAACCTACAATCCATTAAAGTCGTATACTATTCTGCGATATAATTACAATTTATAGCTTACTTGTATGTACATATGTTTATAGGTTTTAGTTACTCGGCAATTTTTCTTTCTGTCACGCATTAAAATCGACCCTATTTCACATTTATATCAATCTTCGAATGGCTCGGCCCGTGATCAAAAGAATTTGTATAACAATTATTACTGTCGTCTGCAAAAGAGTAGATAGAATTAGATGTTAGAGAGAGAGATCTTTAATAAATTTTTTTACTTCTACTGCTTCATTCCTCCACTCAAGTTTTGTAGCCAAAAAAAAAAATTTACATTATTAGCGGTTCTAACTTTTTGTGCAGGCTTACGGTCTAACTTTCCACACCATTCATGGCGCGTCCTATAAAAGACTACTGAAATGGCATTGCCGAAGTATATATTTTATTTTTCAAGATGTCAGAATTGTGTTTTGAAGTTAGAGCTTTCGCCTAGTAAGACAACATACTACCCACTAAATTAAGGTGACTCTTGCAATGAGGAATTACAATAATATTACGAATACCATATATTTTAATGTAGTTTAACGGCCTGATTCTTTAGAAAATTACTCTACTTATTAAAGAAGTGTAGCATTATTTTTCATTGAGACTGAAGTAGGACATTTAAGTAAGACTGAAGTCTCTGGTAGAAATCAGTTGTGAATCTCCATTATAGTATACTAGAATTTTACTTTCAAACTTTTGTGACGCGCATCTGTACTACACTTTGAAACTTCTCACGATGATGCGACTTACCGGAAATAAATGAACTTTGTTAACGTATCAAATGTTTTTTTTAGCAAAATAAATCTGTATTGGCCTTATCAGCATACAAAATTCTTACTAAGAAAACTTCTTTATTTCTCTAACAATAAATTCTGCAGCTTCCGTTCCAAACCGTTAGGTGATTGCCGTATCTCGATGGCATCATTCGCTATAAACTAATCAAAGACTGCAGTTTATACGTATGTGTGCGGAATGCGGAAAGAAATATTTGTATGTTGCAACTGAATATATGTATGTATGTAGCGGTTATTGTTTATAATCCAATATTACGTACCATCTCGTGTTGATATTGGAGAACAAAATTGAATTATTTTTCTACACGGCGGCATTTTATGATTTATTGAGAATAAAAATTGATTCCTTTAATGGTTAGCAGCATACATAATTATTAAATTGTTGTTATTTTCTTTTTATTTCGATTTACTTGCAAGTAATTCAATTTATATTAAATTTTTTAACGTGCTCTGAATGAAAAAGAGATGAAAATGAATGAATAATGGTGTTTAGAGTGCGTTACAAAAATAATGCAAAATAAACTTACTAACAGTTTTAATTTGTTATAAACAAAATAAATTAAATTAAAGCCCATATAAAACCACAGCCATATAGTCCATCTTTTTTCAATATAATACAAATTGAAATCAGAAAAATAAGACAAAACAACCGAAAATATTGATGAAATAAAAAAAATTGTTACATTTCTAGTTAAATGTCCGAAGTTTCACAAAGAAAGAGCTTAGCTAGTCATGTACTACTTTTCTTTATAAAAAATTAAAACTGCATACGAAATATGTCAATCTACTAAGTCTTATATGCATACTTATATATACATACATATATATTATTAATTAATCTATTTCAATTAAATATATCACTGTGTGCGTAAGTCAGGATTATTTTCTAAGTTCGATTTCTTGTCCTTGGAATATCCTAATAAGTATATTAATTTACTAGTACATGTATCACACTATGTACATCAAATATACACGATACAGGACAACAGTTTGTTGTAATAATACTAACTAAAAATTTAAATTCGTTCTTGCGTTATGTTTCTACATTTTAAAAATATAATTTCTTGTGGTTTCTTACTTAATTGGTTATTTTCATCTTCCAGTTAGGATTACGACCTAGTTTCTCACACCACCCATGTTGGTGCGTTAATTTTACACATATGTGGCGGAACCTACAGTTTAAAGACGATTACATCAATAACGAATTTCATTACAAGGTCACGCAGTGCCTCACCACCCACCCCTTAAGAAAGAATAGGACTGAATTGGTCAAGTTCCTCACCATTATACCTAATAAAAATTCCAGCGGACCTACAATAGTATGCGTTAGCATTTTATGAAAGACTTTTGGAAGGCTATCTTGCTAAATGCTAGCTGCACTTAGATGCAAACATTTGTACTTTTACAGAAAATGACTACCAACTTATCACAAGATATTGTTAAACACGCACAATTTATGAACATGGTAACTTAAATAATTAAACTGATATTTATCGATTAAAATAAACGATGGAATTAATAAAATGGTACAAAAAAAAAAAAAAAAAAAAAAAAAAAAAAAACGCAAAGTTAAAATCGCATGATAACATCCATAATTAAAGACGTAAAGGCACCCTACACGACACGTTTTTGCATATGTTACAAAATTACAAGTTGGTAAATTTTTATTAAAAATTAATACAGTCGAACTTCTATAAATTGAATCATCATTATCTAGAAAAAAAAAACTTTAACTTTGGGAATTAAATTTGAAAATGATCCAAACTGAATAAACTACTTTTAATACCAATTTATTTTTATTTATCGCCAAATTATTTTAAGCTATTTGTAATTGTGAAAGGGTACAATTTTATTACAGTGCGGGCTCGATTTGCGCAATTACCTATTATTGCAACTGACCGATTTGCGCAACAGCCTAATTTTTAACATACAGTCTTTATAACAGCAACTTTTTTCAAAAAATAGTTCGCGATACTTAATTTTTTATTTTGCAAATGTTATATTATTTGGCAGTTATTCTGTTTCAATTTCTTTTTATTCTCATAGTTTTTCAATCAGTAGCGTAATTTAAAATTATTTGACAAATCATAGGAAAACCTATTTACAGTTACTTTTTGTTTTCTCTCTGTTTCTTTGATTTTATTTAAGATTTATTTCCGTATAGTGAACATCATTTTATAAGTTAAATATGGGAGTAGTGAAAAATTGTTAAATTGACAATAAAACAGAAGTTAGAAATTGTAAACAAATTAAAACACGGTGAAACTGTAAAGAAAATTTGTATTGATTACAAAGTTAATAAATCTACAGTTAGTAGGACTACAAAAAATGAAGTTTATACTCAAAAATGTGTGAGAAACACTGAATCTGAATCAGGAAAAAATAGTAAAAGCGTTGTCTAAATGGTTTTTAAATCAAAAAAATCCATTTCTGAGGAGGTTTTAAAATCGAAGGCCCAGTACTTTCATAATAAAATAAAGGAAAAGCCTGGACGCCATGGTATACGCAGGGGAAAGGCTTTCAAATAAACCAGAAAGTGTTGATCCATTCGTAGATCACTTTAAAAATAAAATCAATGAAGTACAATTAACGGCTGACCTTTTATTATAACTTTTTTGTTTAATAAATGAATTAATTATTTTATGTTAATTAAATTGCTTGTTTTTGTTAAAAAATGAATTTAAAAATTGCACTGCATTTAGTGGTCAGTTATTGCAACATTTCGAAAATTGCAACAACCCCGATTTCCTACCGGTAGCGCAAATCGAGCCCGTACTGTAATTTATTTATTATTATTTCAAATATTTCTACAACAGTTAAATTAAGTTTCGGTGCCATTCTACTTTATTATAATATTGTTTGTTCTCTTTTTAATTAGCTCAAAGAAATTTGTACTCAAACACATGAATTTTATTTAGGGACTTTACCGAAATATAGTATTGCCTTATGTATGTATGTATAAATTTCAGTGTTGGCAATTTAATGTAATTTTGCATAAAATGTTGCAATTTTTGTAGCAAATTAAGTTGGAAAGAATTCGGTAATTTTTGCCAGCAAAAAGAAAATTTTTTTCGAAAAATTCAAATTCTAGAAACGTTGTACTACTGTTTTTCTTCAAGTTATAGAGGAATTCATGTTATAGAAGTTCAAGTTAAAGAAGTAAAACCTGATAGAATTTCTCTCTAATATGCTGTTGCCACGAGATGTGCTTCAACTTATAGAAAATTCAAGTAATTGAAGTTAAAATTATAGAAGTTCAACTGTATATTGCTCGTATTATTGTTATTATGAAGACAAAACTAAATAAAAAAGTAATTTATTAGTTCTTTAAAATATTGCTTTCAGCCGGCTAATAATAGCACACATAATCCAGCGCCGACGAATATTTGCGCGTGGTAGAGACATATTACAACATATGTTATATATACGAAATTAGAGCAAACTCAATGAAATTTTTTTTGTTTTCTTGCACAAGAACACATGTCATGTAAAAGTTAACATTGACAACACTGCATTGGCAGTACGAAAACCATGTCAATCATAATGGTGCATGGCGACGTATCAAATTTAACTGAACAAATTTTGCATATGTGTTGGTAATATTTGTTTTGCTTAGCACAGCAACACATCAAAATTAAAATTTCAAACTGCATTGCACAATGTACACAGTGACGACACGGGATTTGATGTTTAAGCCTGTATTGAGAAAGGGACAGCAAATATTACCAAAAAGTATTTCTGTCCCCCTCTGATGGTTTTGTTTATGTGTTTTTTTTTAGTTTTCGGGGTGGGTTTTTATATTGGCGAGAGTTAATAAAAATTGTAATTTTTGTGTAAAACTATTAATAAATAATAAAAACAACTAATAACAATAACAATTTTTAACTTTTCCTTTCAAGTTGAAAAATATTGGCAACTTTCAGCAAGAAAATTTTTTTATGAACAATACGTCTTATTTTGATCTTGTAATATTTAGCTTCTTAATTACCTCTAGCACAAGAAACTGTATTCATTGTGACCGAAAATCACCCACATTTCGATTAATAATTAAATATTTAAGAATCTTTAAACTTTTCATTCAAGAATTTAAAAAAATATTCCAAATTTTTCCTTTTTAACACAAAATAAATGTTCATTTACATTCAGTTTTTCTACTTTAACCGCCAGTTATCACTCTGTATATCCGTTGCTTCTAACACATTTGCTTCGCAAAACTTTTAACATTTTCTTTCTCCCTCTAAAAAAAAAAAAAGGTTAAGGCAGCTGATTTTAGCATTTTTCAAACGTCATAATTGTCATCACTGGTTACATTGTGCTGCATTGTATTGTTCTTGTGAAGAAGAAAATAACATATGATTTATGTAACGCAGGTAGGGGAAAACAAAAGTATTTTGATATTCTTCAAACTTTTCTCAGTCTTTACGTGTGAATACAGTTTTAGCAAACATTAACATTAACCATTAATTGATCCGTGGCCGGGCAACTTGCACCATTTTCATTATTGTGCTAAAATATATTGTATATGAACGCCATTCACTTTTTGCCATAAGCAAAAGCACGCCTTTTATTATAACGGTACATTTGTTTTCTAACATTTTCTATAAAATTATTTTCAGCATCCATTAAAACTTCTTTTGGTTTACTTTCCTTCTTTGTTTTCACATCACTATACATGTAAATGGCTGATTTCTTAAGTAAAATACAATTAAACATTTGCTTAAACTGCAGTTTCACGTTAGATATTCCCTGTAAAATTTTTCACACTAACTTATTGTTGAAATTCAATGAAATCAAAATCAACTTGATTTCAATTTTCGTTTTTGATATGTCTTTGACAAGAAAACAACAAAAAGAGCAAAATTATTATTAGAATTTCTTAAAAAACCGATTTACATATGTATGTACGTACATCAGTCTTTTTGTGTGTCGAAAATTGAATGCGTATACATTGATATGTATCTTATATTAAACGAAATATTTATACAATGTTGTTGTTTTATAAAGAAATTTATTTATTTGCTTTTCTATTTTTAATTAAAACACACCCGATGACTTTCAGTTTCTTTTTCCAACTGCCACAGTCAATGAAAATATAAAATTTTTTGTTGTACAAAAGCAATGAGAATTCCAATGTTGGAAAAGTTCCAACAACTGACGCTAGAAAACAGTGTGGTCAACTTAATACTTTTTTATAAGTACTTTTTGTCACAGAAAAATTTTAAACGCAGCATAATAAAATCTGCTTTATGTATTTAGTTTTTTAATCTTTTAATTTGTATCGATATCCTTTTGAATTATATTAAATAATGCGTAATATTTAATAACAAACAAACTTTAATATACAGAATCGCATTATTTTTGGAAATTTTCCAATCTATTGGAAAAGCAAAAAGAAAAGACTATTGAAAAGACGAATACATTTATAATTCGACAGGGTTGCCATTCGATTATTTCTTCTTAAATTATTGTATGGCGTTTTTTCTATTTACTACGGATATATTTTTTTACGAACACAACTGGACAAAAAAAAAAATATTTTTTTTGGCAGGAATTATGCGATATTTTATATTTTTGTACTTTCATTTAATAATTCATATTATTTTATAAATTAATACTATTTAGTCAATTAAATTCATATTGTAGATATAAATTGCCGTGGTCTAGTAGGTAGTGTGTTGGCTTATTAGACGAAAAGCCAGGGTTCGAGCCCCAGGCCAGACATCAAATAAAATACAAAAAAAGTATTTCTTCGGTGACTTCCTCTCAGCAGATTTCTGGCAAAAACTCTGAGAGTAAATAAAATTGCCATGAAAAGTTTCTCAAAAATCTGTCGTTCGGAGTCGACTTTAAACTGTAGGTCCCGCCACTCATGTATAAAATTAACACACACAACATAAGTGGTGTGAGAAACTAGGTCGTAATCCTGACTGAAGGATTATAATGACCAATTATGTATGTAGATATAAGAAACAACTAAAAACATACTTAGTGATATGCGAATTCATGAAGATATTGAGTTTTTAAGTGGACAGTAAAATAGGTGCATATTAAAAAATTTTGAATTTTACTAATATAACTCAGTCTTTTAGACAAATATCATATAAGGCAATTAATATCCGGTATATCCTCCATTATTCATGGGAACAGCTTTTATTCTTCTAGGCATAGATGAAATTAATTTGCGACAAATATCAAGAATGAAGGCTGGAGAAATCGGAGTAAATAAAAAAAATTTAAATATACCTCGTGGGTGTTGTGAGAAACTAGGTCGTAATCTAAACTAAAGGGTTGTAATGACTTATTAGTATTTCACATCAATTCTATTCAGCTTTAATTTTTATTGTATCGTTTTCACTTTCTGCACAATTGATCAATTTTTCACAATTCATATCATAATGTGTTGTTTTCATAATTCAGGAACATTGGCTATCCATATCATAACAATTGCTTTTAAAAGTGAAAGCAATAACATTAATTTAAAATCCATATAAAATTCTCTCTGCTTGTGAACAATAAAAAATTAAATATAAATAATACAGACACATTTTTTCTCACATGCATAACTGGAATTACGAAATTTAATATTTATTATTTTTTTAATACAAGTCTTGTGGTTTTATATTTGTCGTTTTCTTATCAAAACAAAGCCTGAAGTATGCATTTATACTTTAGACGTTATTATGTTATTCATTTATGAACATACTACGTATTATATTCGTTATAAATAGGACTGCGATAAGAATTGTGCCTGCGCGGTTGAATGTTTACGTCAAAAATCATTGAAAATGATTTGGTATATGCTATACAATGGGGTTGCCAGATTTATTTAAAAAAAAAAAACGTAAAATTTTTGCTTTTTTTAAATTTTTTTCCTAACAATAAGTTATCAAATCCTATATCTATAACTTGAGCGGGAAGTCTGTTTAATGCGGATGCACGTTGGCCCTGGTTCAAAACAGTTCCTTAAAGAATTTTTTTATTATACTTCCTAACTAAATTTAATCATTATAATTTTTGAACATTGTATCATGTAGCGTATATTTGCATTAATTAAAAAAATATTACTTTATAGTTCAGCTTATTTTTAAGAAGTAAGCCGTTTTATTTTTGCGCTTTTCTCATCCTTACAGTCGACCACATTGTCACTTTTTTACCACATATAAATAAAAAAATATTCTGCTGAAAAAAAAAAAAAAAAAAAAATCACCAGCCGTCGTTTTTTCCCGAGGTCTGTGTAAACTGTACTACTAGGTGTTTGTTATTTTCTATATAAAAGTTCTCTTATTGGGTCTATATGGATGTTTTGATAAAAAAAAAAAACGAACATATCTGTTATTTTACTTGAATAAGTACATAAATAAAAAAGCATATAAATATTTATAAATAAATGAAATATCTTTTACACCAGTTAGATGGTTAGGACAAGTAGGAACTACGAACAAAAATATTTTGCTTACCTTTCTTTAATTTATTTTATTATGTTTACAAAATATATACATATTCTTGTAAAAAACACAGCCGAACACTTTGAAAACTCAATTATAACTGAGTCGGCAAGAATTCTGTGTACATAAAAGCAACGAATCAAGAAGAAAAAAATCAGGCATTGGAATACATAAAAAGTGATGCCACACTATAAATACAAAATGGTTAAGATCCACAAAGAAATGGATTTGAAATGAAAAGAAATAAGGATTTGAATTTAAAATGTTTTTAATTAAAAAGAAATTTATTTCAATTAAATAAATGTGTTTTTGCAAAAGAAAATTCATGTTAAATATAGTAAAACATTTAATAACGCAAAATTCTCTTTCATAAATATATGCAATGCATGAATGTATGTATTGTGGATGGTAACACTGTTTTAATAAGCATTCCACACTTTGTCGGGAAAGAGAGGTGCAGTGTTGTTGTAACACAATGAAACTTAAATTTACTTAATAAACAGAAGCGTGAAGAATTTTAGACGTTTTGCAACACTACTATGTGGAACAAAAATATTACACAGCAACAACCGCAAGCAACTGAATAAAGGACTGATAAGCAAATAAGGGGAAAAACAAAAACAAAAGAACAGTTATAAAAATAAGAAATTATTGCTGAATTGCATTAATTGTTAGTGCAAATATATAACCAATTGTTGCTTTATTATTGTACACACACAGTAAATAAGTAAATACAGAATTATTTTAATGGTGTATGCGGTTAGTAACTGAAACGGTACTGTTGGCAAAGCTGGAATAAATCGTTTAGTAAATTTCCTCCAAAGTATTGTATTTTAAAATGTTGTTAGATTGTTTTTATGAAAAAATTTTTTTTTTACTTTCCAGAAGAAGCGTTTAGAATATGACAAGGACTATTTACGTAAGCCACCCGAAATTTTTCAGTAAATGAGGGCAAAATGAAGTATATGTTATCGACAAGTATTGGATCTCAGGTTACGGCCGATAACTATAATTTCAATATAGTCAAGGAATTTCTTTATCGTAGCTCCGTCGTTGCCACCAAAAATGATGTCAGTCTGGAGGTGAAGCGCAGCATCACTCTTGCTAATAAGTGCTACTATGGTCTCAATAGGCAATTGAGTAGCAGAGATCTCTCTCGTATGACAAAACTAATACTCTACAAGACGCTCATCCTCTCCATGCATCTTTATGGCGCAGAGGCTCGGACACTATTAAGTACAGATGCAGCAGCCTTGAGAGTATTCGAGAGAAAAGTTCTGAGTGAGATTTTCGCTTCAGTGCGAGTTGGCGATGATTTCCGCATCCGATCCAACAGTGAACTGTATGAGCTCCTCAACGACATGGACGTTTTGCAGCTTATAATATGGCGAGCTGCGCTGGCTCGGCCATGTCGTTCGAATGGAGGAGGATAACGGGTATATGATGCGGGGATCTGCGGAAGTCGGCGAAGAGGATAACTTTGTTTGCGTTGGAAGGACCAGATCGAGGAAGCCCTGTCATCGATTGGTGTGACCAACTGGCGTAAGCCCAATACAGAACTTAAAAAACAAAACCTTGCTTCTACAGTAAAACATAATGGTGAAGGGTGATTGTGTGGGGGTGTTTGTCCGCTGAAGGGGTTGATGAACTAGTTTTCATTACGCAAATAATGGACAAATTTAAGTATCCTTAAAAAACACAAAACAAGGTGCAGAAATGCTGCCTTTACCAATTTCATTAAATTATCATTATTGATTTTTTATTGCTCGTTTCAGATGCTATCAAAAGCAACTGGATTTGAATCTGAGGAAGAGCAGTTTTTGCGACAAGACATTTTTAAAGTGGAATAAATTCCACGATTATGATGATCTCCACAAATCGAAACAAGAGCCATTCTAGACACTTCAGTGTCATCTTTTCTGTCCTAAAAACAGAGACTTTATGTTGTGTGCCAATTACAAGGAGGGGGTCAATAGTAAAGGCACAGTTTGGATATTATCAGTGTTACTAGTCGCTCGAGCATGGTATTTCTGTGAAATTGATAGGACTGTGAAATATGGCGTTGAGCAACTCTTGCATAGTATCATGCTTATGTACCTACTCGATACTCGGTTTGTTACATGTAGTGTATGGGGCGGTACACTGTTTAATGTTGTGTTATCGATATGTTTGTTGTGTGAATGGGTTGTTGTAACAGTTCGGCTGTTGTCTCCGGAAGCTTTTCCCTGTATGTAATATAAAGATGGATAATTTTAGTTTATGTGTTCTATTTGTTGTGTGCCGTGTAATTTGATGGGGATGGGAAGGGTTTGAGATGGGATTGTTGTTGTTGGTTGTATGTGCGTGTTGTTAACGTCATGTGGTAGGTAGTCCGAGGAAGTTAGCTGTCATCGTAGGGTTCAGCCATAGGTCTACTGGCCGCAGGGCTGTCGGATTCGCTGGACAGCTAAAAATGTGCAACGTGTCGTGTGGTGTTTGGTTGCATGATGGGCAGCTATCTTGGGTTCCCGGGATAATTCTAGCCCTGTAGCTATTCAGGAAGTTTGACCATACTGATCTGAGCTCGGCCAGAATAGTTCTCGTTACTCTTGGAAGCTGCCTTTCCGAATCGGCTATGGGTGGTGGGTGCTGATTAATGACCTTGTTATGGCTGAGCTTGTCTCTGGCCGTCGCGACGATGGCATTGTGAAGGGTATTTTGTGCCTCTCTGACGGACAGTGTGTCGGTTATTGAGGGTATGAGGTGTACAATGTCTGAGTTGTATGTAGTGAGGTCTTGTCTTATGCGGCGAGGAGGGGGATCATTTAAGACTATGTGGTGGTTTGGATGGAAAGGTTGGTAGCAGGCTATGAGGAATTGTTTTGTTAGCAGCTCGTTGTGTCTTTTGACCGTCAGCATCTTCGTCTCATCATGGAGATGGTCTATACTAGTCATCCTCACGCATCCTGTGGCTATTCGCAGGGCGTTGTTCTGTGACGTCTGTAGTGCCCTCCACTGTGTGTCACTCAGGAATGATGTCCAGATTGGAGCAGCATAATTGAGGAGAGACCGTCCGATAGCCATATAGGTGGAGAGGATGGTTTCCTTGTCCATTCCCCATGTGGTGCCAGCCAGAGCCTTTAGGACCTTGTTTCTTCTCTTCACGCTGGCGTTGATGTTAGTCGCATGTGCGGCGAAGTGAAGCAAGTTGTCGAAGGTGACCCCGAGGATCTTTGGGTACCTGACTGTGGGAATGATGTTTCCTTCCACTGCGACGTTAAACGTAATTCTTACTTCCTTCGTCCATGTCGTGAAGAGGGATACCGTTGATTTTGGTGCAGATATTCGTAATTTTCTTTCCCGAAAGAATTCCAGAATGGGTAGGTGTCGATTGTGAGTTCATGGTCCCGCGGATGAATGACGGTAGGTTTGTAGGGTGTTCGTCCGGAGGTTCCGCGAGTTAACGCCACTAATATGAGAACTAATTCTTTGTTAGGAATAATCAGGAAAATATTTTCTTTATTCTTTTTTCCCTATAATAGATAAGTATTCTTTAGTTTGTAAACACATTTGGGTAACAAATGTTTGAAATAATAAACAAGATCATAAAACCTTAAGAACCAATGCAGGCTTAATGAATATTTGTTATTTCTTATTTCATTAATAAGGATAACCTAGTATATAAGCAACGGTTTTGCATAGGATTGTTTTTAGTTAAGAAGACGTAGTGTTTAAGAACTCAAGAAAATATTAATAAAGAATAACGCATATGAGTTCAAAAACAAATATTTTTTTATTTTTTATAAATTGAAAACTTTAATTCGCGTGACTGCGAGTGTGTGATGTAGGGTATGGTAAAGTCATGGATGTATGGTCCGAGGTTCCGATGATCAGTGAGTGCGTGATGTAGGGTACCGTAAACTCATGCTGCCGACTTGTGGAATGTTGTGGTTTTGTTTATTTTATTTTTGTATGATTTAATGTAGAAGAAATAGAAATATAGTTGTACGTGTTGTTGTTGTTTGTTAATTTGATATATTTCCGTTGTGTGTGGTCGTTTCCAAATGGTCAAAAGTGAGATAACGATAGCGTCATTATGATTTATGTATTCTTAAGGATAATATGACTGAAACAACTAAAATTTTATTTTGTAGTCACACTATGCTCGTTTATTTTCCCATGTTTGTTTCATCAAATAGCGACAAACGGAAATATGGGAGCAGATGTTTGCCATATGGTCACACTTGAGAAATATTTGACACAAAACATATATTTGACCAGACATGTATACATAATGGAAGATGAATTATTTTTCGTTTTGTGTTGCAGATCTTCAGTGATATTTTGCGAAAAAAAAGATTATGGGTTCAAAAATGGAGGAGGATGTACAGAAAAATTCTGTTTTTAATCACAATAAAATTATGATAAACAAATGTTTGTATTTTTCAAATGTAGTCAATCGCTATATTTGAAAATCATTTCAGCGATTGTAAAGGGTGTTTTTTATAGAGGTATAGAACTTTAAGTTGGCATTACTTTTCAAGATGGCGACCGATTTAACAGCTGTCAAGAGATTTATTCTCAGTTTGGTTTGGCAATTCATCATGAAAAGACTCACGCCTGAACAACGCTTGCAAATAGTGCAATTTTATCGTCGACAAAATCGTCCATCAGAGCAGTTAATTCGATTAACCATGGAACGTTTTCGCAATAACGTTTCCTCTTATTGATAACTCGCATCCCCAGAGACGCTGTACGGTGCGTACAGAAGAAGCTATTGCTGCTGTAGAGCGTAGCATTGAGGAAGACCCGAATGAGTCCATCCGCCATCGAGCACAGGAATTGGATCTGTGTCCATCCACTTTATGGAAGATATTGCGGAAGGATCTTGGTTTGCGTGCTTACAAAATCCAACTCGTGCAAGAATTGAAGCCAAACGATCATCAAGTAAGGCGTAGATTCGTCGAATGAGCCCAAAACGAGATTACCGTTGTTCCCGATTTTCATAAGCGAATTTTGTTTAGCGATGAAGCGCACTTCTGGTTGAATGGCTACGTCAACAAACAAAACTGCCGCATTTGGAGTGAAGGTAATCCTCAAGTGTATGTGGAAACACCGTTACATCCAGAAAAACTGACTGTTTGGTGCGCTTTATGGGCTGGTGGAATCATTGGTCCGTAGTTTTTCAAAAACGATGGTGGCCAGAACGTTACAGTCAATGGTGATCGGTATAGAGCCATGATTACTAACTTTTTCATTCCTGAATTGAATAACCATGATGTCCAGGAGATGTGGTTTCAACAAGACGGCGCAACATGTCACACAGCTCGTGTCACAATAGATTTATTGAAAGACACGTTTGGTGACCGCCTAATTTCACGTTTTGGACCTGTGAATTGGCCTCCAAGATCTTGTGATTTAACACCGCTAGACTACTTTCTGTGGGGCTATGTAAAGTCATTGGTCTATGCGGTAAAGTCACAAACGCTTGACCATTTGGAAGACAACATTCGCCGTATTATTGTCGATATACAGCCACAAATGTTGGAAAAAGTCATCGAAAATTTGACGTCCAGATTGGACTAAATCCGCGCCAGCCTTGGCGGTCATATGCCAGAAATCATATTTAAAATGTAATGCCACAAGATTATCTTTCGGATAAATAAAATTCATACATACATAATTGGTCATTACAACCCTTCAGTCAGGATTAAGACCTAGTTTCTTACACCACTTATGTTGTGTGTGTTAATTTTATACATGAGTGGTGGGACCTACAGTTTAAAGTCGACTCCGAACGACAGATTTTTGAGAAACTTTTCATGGCAATTTTATTTACTCCCAGATTTTTTGCCAGAAATCTGCTGAGAGGAAGTCGCCGAAGAAATACTTTTTGTATTTATTTTGATGTCTGGCCTGGGGCTCGAACCCTGGCTTTTCGTCTAATAAGCCAACACACTACCTACTAGACCACGGCGACTTCATAAAATCAAATAAAATTCATGTCAATCGAATAATCCATCGTTGTTTTATTGCAACTTAAAATTCTATACCTCTATAAAAAACACCCTTTACATATCTTAAAATAGATGTTAAATATAAAAATTGAAAATGGGCAATTTCGTGTCAAGTGACCCAAATTTTAAAATCGATGTCTTCCGTTTTGGACTGATAGAGCTGAAAATTTGTGTCTGGCCTACTATCCAATAGTACTAACCTTGGTGCAAATTTCATCCAAATCTTAAGACATCGATTTTAAAAATTGGATCACTTGACACGAAATTGCCCATATATAAATTAAATGATATATTTTAGGTCTAATTTTAAAATTTTTTATGGAGATTTTTGAGACACTGGTTCGAAATTTATCCTCCAAAGTGATTGAATTCCAAAATGAACTATACTTGAGTAAAAGGAAAATTGGAGTTGGAATTGTTATGTTGCTGCGTTGAATTATAATTCTCCATTATAATCACTTGTACCGTCCACTTCAAGAGTTCCATTCAAAACATTGTAATGTGAATATTTTCATCTGCTTATTTTTAGGAACAAAAACAAAGTTTTCGTGATAATTTGCAACAAACCCAAAATCATTACAATAAAGGTTCAAAAAAATAACAACTCCTTATTTTTATGTACTCAAGAGTTATGTCGTTTCAGAGATAGATCTTTTTCTTTATGAGATTAAAAAAACAACAATTTTATTGAAAAAATTGCAATTACAAAAAGAGTAACCTCTTATATTTCTTATACACAATTGATCATTACAACCTTTCATTTAGGATTACAACATAGCTTCTCATATGCCCCAAGTTGGGAGTGTTCATTTTTATCCATGAATGGCGAGAACATACAGCTTAAAGTCAATTCCGAACGATAGATTTTTGAGAAACTTTTTTAATGCAATTTTATTTATTCTCAGAGTTTTGCCAAATGTGTGCTGAGCGGAAGTCGCCGAAAAAATTTTTTTTTGTATTTCATTTTATTGGAAATGTCTGAGCTGGAGTTTGAACCATGGCCTCACTTCTAATAAGACATCTCACTACCTACTAAACTACGAAGACTTCACATAATACATATGTATTTATGTATATCAATTTCAATATTTGCCTTTACTTATCATACAATACATTTTTTCTATTTTGAATCGCTTTGATGTAGAAAAGTATAGCAATTGATGTAAGTATTCATGTGTACTTAAATTTCAGACTCTGAATGTTTATTTTATTTATTTATTTCAAATTTTATTTTATATATTTTTCTTACGATTTTGGTGATTTAGTTTTGCTAGTAGATAACACAGCCTTAAACAGTTGTTATTTTCCTCTGTTTGACCACCCTTATTCTGGTTGTCGTCGTTGTCATTTTTGAGTCGACATCGTTTTCTATCGTCGTCGACATCACGTCGACACTGTTTTGGTATTCTGTAACACAACTGTGTCGACGTCGACTGTTTATCGAAAATTGTAATAACACAAAACACACATCTCTAATATTTAAGTCAGCCGATTAATTTTATGGTTTATGTAGAAAAAAAATCGTCAGGCCTGTCAAAATCAGCGATATATTGATCCATGTCCAGGAATATGTGGCCGTTTTGCGCTTTGCAATGTTTTAAACCACAGTCCGTTCTGTACTTGTATTCAAGACTATACAGGAAATCCATTTGTTCAGTGCCAAAGAATGAGTAAGTTTGATAGCATTACAATTGCTGCGAAAACTTAGCTATTAATACGATTTTTAATCACCCTTATTCTGGTTGTCGTCGTCGTCGTCGTCGTCGTTTTTGAGTCGACATCGTTTTCTATCGTCGTCGACACTGTTTTGGTATTCTGTAACACTACTGTGTCGACGTCGACTGTTTATCGAAAATTGTAATAACACAAAACACACATCTCTAATATTTAAGTCAGCCGATTAATTTTATGGTTTATTTAGAAAAAAAAAAAAAAAAAGTTTTTTATCATCAGGCCTATCAAAATCAGCAATGTATTGATCCATGTCCAGGAATATGTGGCCGTTTTGCGCTTTGCAATGTTTTAAACCACAGTCCGTTCTGTACTTGTATTCAAGACTATACAGGAAATCCATTTGTTCAGTGCCAAAGAATGAGTAAGTTTGATAGGATTACAATTGCTGCGAAAACATAGCTATTAATACGATTTTTAATGTCTGTAGTTGAGCCTCAAAAGTATGTTGTTACTTCGAATCCTTAACCTTCACCGTGTGGTCCGAATTGCATTTGTAAGGATATAGGGACAACACCTTCATGTACTTGCTTACCAGAGTATACAGGACAACCACCTAATGCGTTACAAACTCTGAATGTCCCTCGCAACAAACTTGTATTAATCAGAAATGTAAGGATCCCTGCTCAGGACTTTGTGGCCAAAGTCCAGTTTGTCGTGTTCCAATGTGTTATTGTGAGTCTGGCTATACTGGTAATCCATTTGTGCTGTGCTCTCCCATACTACAAAATCCACCTGAAGTTGTCGACCCTTGCAATCCATCGCCTTGTGGACCCTATGCTCAAAGCCGCCAACAAAATGGCGTTGCATCTTGTCAATGTTTAATTGATTAATTTGGCAATTCTTATGAAGGATGTCGACCGGAATGTTTGATTCCGACTGCCCGTAGAACAGGACATGTGTTAATGAGAAATGTAAAGACCCATGTCCTGGTACCTGTGGGCAGAATGCCGAATGTTTTGTTAGAAATCATTTGACGACGTGTAACTGTATTAATTGATATCAAGGCGATCCATATCGCTATCGTGCTAAGGAAGAAAAACGTAAGACAATAAAAATTCACCACAAGAGATAATTTTTTAATGCTTGTCGTTACCAAAAATGACGTCGACAAAATCAGATTCGACACACACAACACAATATCGACTTAGTATTGACTTACAGAATACCAAATGTGTGTCGACAGTCATCGATAACTGTCAATAACGAAAAACAGAATACTAATTTTAAATTGTCGACAACCAGAATAAGGGTGAATATTTGCCCAAAAACTGATGAAAGTATTTAACACTGGGTGGGGTCACATTTAAAACATTTTGGTTTGACGGCAAATAATTTTATTTGCCCAAAATTTAAGATTTTTCTGTTTGCCCCTCAAAATTATTTTGTGGTCACATTAAGACAAAGAAATATTTTACGTTTTGAGTCAAATATTTTTTAGATGTGACCGTACCCTTAGCAACGAAAAAAACATTAATTGTCCCAATATCGTTTTCTTGCAATAATAAAATGCTGACACATTTGCAGACGGTCGAAAGTGGGTCAACGACACATTGATGTTATAAACAATAACAGCGCGCGTCATTATGATAACATATATACATATATATACATATTTTTAAGTTTCATTAAAGTAAAATATTAATATTATTATTTTTTATTTATTACGTTATTTCTTCGTTAGAATTTACATACATAACATAATTGGTCATTACAACCCTTCAGTCAGGATTATGGACCCACTTTCTCACACCACTTATGTTTTGTGTGTGTTAATTTTCTACATGAGTGGCGGGACTTACATTTAAAGTCGACTTCGAACGACAGATATTTTTTGTGGAACTTTTCGAGGCAATTTTATTTACTCTCAGAGTTTTTGCCAGCAATCTGCTGTTCCTTTTTTAGCCTAAATGTGGAAAGGAGATTTTAAAAAATATGTAGAGTGCTGTTATAAAACAGAGTGTTTATTTATGATTGCATACGTGTGATATGAAGAGAATGAAGTGAATTGAATAGATTTCCCACTTGTTGCAACAACATCTTTGCATCTGCTTTTAGGTTAGGTTAAGTTAGAGGACGTGTACTTGTCAATTAAGACAAGTACAGTACCTGGAGGTCGAATTGACCCATTGTACGACGTCCTAGTTTCTCACACCACTTATGTTGTGTGTGTTAATTTTTATACATGAGTGGTGGGACCTACAGTTTAAACTCGACTCCGAACGACAGATTTTTGAGAAACTTTTTCATGGTAATTTACTCTCAGAGTTTTTGCCAGAAATCTGCTGAGAGGAAGTAGCCGAAGAAATTTTTTTGTATTTTGTTTCGACGTCTGGCCTGGGGCTCGAACCCTGGCTTTACGTCTAATAAGCCAACACACTACCTACTAGACTATGGCGATCAGTTCATTTTTTAAAATATCAAGATATACTTCCTTAGTCATTATTTCATCCAAAATCCTGATTACACCAACTCCCTTGCTGGATATACAGCCCCATACCATTACGTACAGTTTTCCAAACTTTACTGTAGGAATAAGATTTTTATTTTCTAGTGCTGTCAAAGGCTTACGCCAAACTCTTTGCGTTCCGTCATGATAATAAAGCATTATTTTCGTCTCATCTGAGAAAATAACATCGTCCCAGTACTCCGGAGGAGGTGAAATGTATTCGGTGGCAAATCTTAATTTCTTTTCGATATTTTGTGCTGACAGCAGGGGTTTTTCATAGCCACTCTTGAAGAATATTTGTGTTTTTGAAGAACATTTCTGATGGTTTCAGGGGAAACAAGTAACCCTAAGTCCTTTTCCACTTGAAGAGCTAATCCAGTCGTACTGGATTGCGATCATATCATACACGATTCTAATAATTTTTCTTTCAACTCGCTGTGACACCTTTGTTGGTCTGCCTGTGGATCCTTTTAAGTCTAGTCGTCCTTCTTTTTCAGCACGGGATATAATATTACAGTTGTGTTCATAAAAATAGGAGTGAGCCCATAAAAAAGTATCTTAAAAAGTGCTGTTCAAAATAATAGGAGTATTTCAGTTTTCATAAAGATTTACTATTAAAAAAGTTAAAAAGGCTTATGACTATAATCAGAAACTTTAAATACGATTAGTATTTGGTAGAATAGCCTTTACTTTTTATTACAGCAGCACATCTACGAGGCATGGAGTCAACTAAATCCTGACATTGTTTTAGTGGAATTTTATTCCACCCATCTTGCACTACAGACCACAACACAGTTGCATTTGACGGTTTTCTCTCGGCAACATATTTTTTAACATCCCTCATAGATGTTCTATGGGATTAAGGTCAGGAGACTGAACTGGCCACGCCATAACCTTTACCCCATTAACCCGAAACCACTCATTTGCCAATTTACTGGTGTGTTTCGGGTCATTATCTTGTTGGAATATCCATTTTAGAGGCATGGAGTATGGTAACATCACTTCTCTCGAAATGCCAACATAGACGTTCCTATCCAATATGTCTCTAATTGGATGTACACCATTATATGAAAACCTTCCCCATAGCATTAGTTTTGCACCACCATGTTTAACTGTCTTTTGTGTATACTCAGCTTTATATTTGGTGTTGGGCGGACATCTAACGGACATCTAAAACAATTTTGCCTTCGTCGGTCCACAGTATGTTTCTCCATTTTTCCTGGGCAAACTTTAAGCGTGCTGCTACCTGTTTTTTTGTCAGCAATGGCACTTTTCATGGACTTCTTGCGAATAAATTGTTGTCCATAAGACGCCTATGAATAGTAGGGCCACTTACGGCAAGATTCAGATCCTTTTGAATTTTTTTTTACATACGCCGAAGGATTCATTTTGCTGTATCGCACAATTCTGCGGTCATGCACAGTTGATGTTTTGCGCTTACGCCCACGCGTTTCGAGTTTTTTTATATTTTAATGCATTTGCGATCATTTGATTGGAGCAACTTAAGGTTACCTCAATTTCTTTAGAAGTTTTGCCTTTTTTCGAAGATTTTTAATTAGTTTTCTCTTTTCTTCAGTGCAGTGATTTCCTCGTCCCACTATTACAAAAATTTATGTGAAAAAGTTTTAACTACATTTTCACTTTTTTCTTTAAATTATGTGCTGTTATAGTTTTATTTTTAAAGGAACACTCACACTCCTATTTTTTTGATCAACTGAATTCAAGGGAAAACACAGAAATGAATCAATTTCATCGTAAATATTAAAGTTATTACGAGAATCTTTTTTGTATTTTATTTCTTACATATCGTTGTAACTACCATTAAAATATATCATGTTTTGCAAATTGGTAGAATAAAAAATTTTAACTTTGAAAATATTACATGGTAGCACTCCTATTATTTTGAACACAGCTGTATATACAGTTCTGATTTTCAGGGAGAACATATCGGCGATTTCCTTGACAGATTTGCCTTTGTGGTAGTTGAAATAAACCAATTGTATAATATTTTTTGAAACTCGTTTTCCTGGCATTTTTTTGTATTCAAATATAAGGACACTTGTTGCATTAAGAACGATCACTTTATCACTAAAATCTTGTTTACAGCCTTTGACATTCCATCTCCTTTATAAAAAACCCAAAATGCACAACATTTTTGGAAAATAACGGCATTTTTTTGTTATTTTTTTTATTATCTTCACTCAATATGCAATATGAAATCTTTGACATCTTTTTTATACTGTGCAAACTTCTTTTCTTGTTGTTATTATTGTAATGTGTGTGACAATTAGACAAACTATTGACGCCTTAAGGTCGTAAACAAGTCCAGTAACAGCATGTGTGCATTTTATGTTCTTTTTCTTTTTGACAAACTGCATCTTGTTTGATAGCTAGATAGCAAGCAGATCGTGATCAGGTATAAAAATGAAATGGGAAGCTATGAAACATATAATAATGAATATCGTTATCTTCTAACAGTTATAGGATACTTTTCCAAAAATAGCTTGGGCTGTTGCTATGAAAAGTGTATTCGATAAATCAAAACGAAAGCGAAAAACCTGCAAACCGATGATGGTAGAGAGTTCTTTAATAATCAATTTCAATACATCTGGTATATTCTGCCACTCCTCCAATTTAAATTTCCCGTTTAAATTTCAGCTTTTCTTTTGACGTTTAGATATGCTCTATTTTAAATAAACCCACACATTTTTAATGGGATTTAAATCCGGACAGGAGTGTAGCCACATTCTTACCATGTGCGACCTATGTTTGGGGACATTATTTTGAAAAAATTTTAATCTTGATTTATTTCCCTGCATGATGCCGAATTTATTAACGTTTCTTTTTAAATTTATCTTTAAAATGTTCAAATATTGTTGCGCATTCATTGTTGTATCTATTAAGGCCAAATCTCCTACTCCCTCACTCGAGATACAACCACAAATCATGATCGAAATTTTTACAAATTTTAGTTGGTATTATATTTCGGTTTTCGAACGCTGTAAACGGCTTTTGCCAGACTTTAGTTGTGCCATCGTTACAGTATAACACATTGTTGGTCTAATCGCAGAATATTACGTCGTCCCCATAAGTCCCAGGTTGCAAAATTTTGTTCATAGCAGATGAAAAACGCCTTTGTTTCTTTACTGCGGAAAGTAGTGGTTTTTCACGGGCTGATCTCGAAGAATATTTGTTTTTAACAAGACCTGCCGAAAAGTTTCGTGGGAAACAACAATATCACATTCTTCTTTATGCTCCTTCGAAGGGTCCTTGTTGAAATTTTTGGGTCCTGGACAACTTTTCTTATAAGTAAGCGCTCTGTGCGATTGCTAATTTTAGTCGTGGGACCACCTCCACGTTTTATTTCTAACCTACCCTCTTTTTCAGCACGATTAATAATGTTGTAAATGGTTTTTCTTGATACCGAAAACCTCTTTGACAGCTCCGAAGCACTTGTGCCCAATTAGTGATTGTAATAAATTAGTTGAATTACATCGTACAATAATCGTTTTCCTGTCATTGTTTTTAGTTCTTTATAACACGTCTGCACTACAAAAAATTGGCATACATACTTTGGTACATTGGTCTACATGTTTTTGAAACTACATAGAAAATAGATGTACATCAAAATTAGCGGTATTATACCGCTAATCATCAAATGTTTACAAATAAGACAAAGGCAACTATATTGTGAAAAGAGTTGTTTGACAGTGAAATATTTGAGTATTAATCGTTTTTACTAAATTGTTTCTTATATTTTGATCAAAGTGAATTTATTTTTGTTGTAAACCTTTGTAAACAATATTAATAATATGAATAAATTAAAATAAGTTTTTATTTTAACATAAGAATAACTTTTCTTCAATGAAATAACACAAAAATTTTAAATTTCTTTAATGTGAAAACTCATTCTTGGCATACTGTATATCAAGAATGGATAAATAAATATAATAAAAAACATCATAGAACAATTATAGAAAAATGACACCAAATGAAGTGAACTCTTCCAATGAAAAAAACTCTTTTGGATACCGTCTATAATAACTTAAAGGTTTTTTAGGAGACCTATGTAAGTGCTGGAATCAAATTATGTTTGCGGTTTAATAAGTTCAATTTCGAATGTTGACTATGAGAACAATTTGTTTCTTATTGGTAATCATATTATTGAAATTCCTGTGGAATTATATCAATTTTCAGACTTAGCTGATTTTCTAATTAGAAAATATAAAAAGTTGAATGTAAAAGAAAAAATTAATATTCAGTTAAATTATAACACACTACAAACCTACATAAATTTATTTTGCGTTTTTTACATTTTAAAAACTGATTTTTTTCTGTGAATTCCTGGCCAATATGGAATGAAAGAAGTTGCCGTAGTCTAGTAGGTGGTGTGTTAGCTTATTAGACGTAAGGCCACCGTTCAAACCCCAGGTCAGACATCAAAACGAAAATATTTCTTCGGCGACTTCCTCTCAGCCGATGTCTGGCAAACGATCTGAGAGCAAATAAAATTGCCATGAAAAGTTTTTCAAAAATCTGTCATTCGCACACAACATAAGCGGTATAAGAAGCTGGGTCGCAATCCTGACTGAAGTATGACGAGTATGAAAGATATTTTTTTCGGCGACTTCCTGTTAGTAGATTTCTTGAAACTTTATGGACCTTTAAACAATTCTTGTTTTTCAAAAGAATTTTTTCTTGTTTATATTATGCTCTCTCTGGTTTACATAGAGTTCTGAAGTAAAACTTGAACGGAACACCTGTTTAATGCGGATACAAGTTGAACTTGTTTCTAAACATTTCTTCATAGAATTTTTTTATACTTGCTTTAATAATTATAAACCTTGAACATTGTATCATGTAACGTTTATTTGCATTAATTAAAAATATTACTTTATAGTTCAGCTTATTTTTAAGTAGTAAGCCTTTTTATTTTTGCGCTTTTCACACACTTAGTCAATCACATTGTCACTTTGTTTACCACAAACACATAAAAAAATATCCTGTTGAAAAAAAACCGTAACTTAACTGATATTGTTATTGCTATCAAAGATCGTTTTTTCCCGAGTTCTGTATAAACTGTACTGTTAAAGGTTTGAATCGCGATGTTTTGATAAAAAAAAGACGAACATGTTTGTTATTTCAGATGAATAAATACATAAAAAAGCATACAAATATTTATAAATAAATGAAAAAACATTTACAACAGTTTGATGATTAGGACAAGTGAAAACTACGAACAAATATATTTTGCATACCTTTCTTTTTTAATTCATTTTACGTCTACAAAATATATTTGTATATTCTTACTAAAAAAAAACACACCCGCACACTTTGAAAACTCAATTATAACTGATTCAGCAAGAATTGTTTGTACACAAAAGTACCGAACCAAATTGAAATCCATAAAAAGTGATGCCACACCATAATAAAAAATGTTAAGATCCACAAAGGAAAGGATTTGAAATGAAAAGAACTAAGGATTTGAACTTAAAATGTTTTTAATTTTAAAAAAATTTCAAAAATTTTTTTTTTATAAAATAAATGTTTTTTGTTTTGCACAAGAAAATTCATATTAATAACATACAATTGTGTTCTTAAAAATATATGTATGTATTGTGGATGGTAACACTGTTTTAATAACCATTCCACACTTTGCCGCGGGGGAGAAAGAGAGATACAGTGTTGTTGTAACACAATGGAACTTAAATTTACTTAATAAACAGAAGAGTGAAGAATTTTAAACGTTTTGCGACACTATTCTTAGTAGAACAAAAATATCACACAGCAACAACCACAAGTAACTGAATAAAGGAATGGTAAGCGAATAAAGGGAAAGACAAAAACAAAAGAACAGTTATAAAAAGAAGAAATTATTGCTGAATTGCATTAATTGTTAGTGTAAGTATGTAACCAATTGTTGCTTTATTATTGTACACACACATTACATACATAAATAATACAGAATTATTTTAATGGTGTATGCGGTTAGTAATTAAAACGGTACTGTTGGCAAAGCACTGAAAGTATTGTATTTTCAAATGTCAATAAATTATAACAGAGAGGAGAATAAGAATATTTGGATGGAATTTCGTTTTTGATGCAAAAAATTTTTCTAACGGGAAAATCTACACCAATATTACATTCCACAAAATGATGAAATTTACGGATTACTTGCACTCAGTTACTAAAGTATACATACAGTGACAAACTAAATTATTAGCACATCAAGCATAGTCGGGTCCAAGACTGTTTTAGTGGTGTTGTAAAAGTGATTTGTTGGCTCCATAGAATGATGATTTTTCTACAAAATTCAATATTGTTATTATTCTTATTCATTAAAATATAATTTTTTTTACTTTTCAGAAGAAGCGTTTAGAATATGACAAGCCGTTTGAAATTTTTCAGCAAATGAAGGCAAAACGAAGTATATGTTATCGACAAGTAGGGATATGCGGCGTATTGGATCTCAGGTTACGGCCGATAACTATAATTTCAATATAGTCAAGGAATTGATTTATCTTGGCTCCGTCGTTACCACCAAAAATGATGTCAGTCTGGAGGTGAAGCGCAGGATCACTCTTGCCAATAGGTGCTACTATGGTCTCAATAGGCAATTGAGTAGCAGAGACCTCTCTCGTACGACAAAACGAATACTCTACAAGACGCTCATCCTCCAATATTTTTTTTTATAAAATAAATATTTTTTTATAAAATGTCCATTAAAAATAATTTTTTTTTACTTTTCAGAAGAAGCATTTAGAATATGACAAGGACTATATAAGGAAGCTGCCTGAAAATTTTCAACAAATTAGGGCAAAACGAAGTATATGTTATCGACAAGTACGGACATGCGGCGTGTTGGATGCGGGGATCTGTGGAAGTCGGCGAAGAGGATGACCTTGTTTGCGTTGGAAGGACCAGAGCAAGGAAACTCTGTCATTGATTAGTGTAACCAACTGGCCTGCATATTGAGACAAAGTGCTATTATCTGATGAAAGCAAGTTTAATATTTTTCATTTTGATGGTGTGAAGAGGGCCCAATACACAACTTAAAAGACAAAACCTTGCCTCTACAGTAAAACATAGTGGAAGAGGGTGATTGTGTTGTGATGTATGTCCGCTGCAGGGGTTGATGAACTAGTTTTTATTAGGGAAATAATGGACAAGTATAAAGCTTTGAATATCCTTACAGAAAATCTCAAAAAAGGTGCAAAAATGTTGCATTTACCACCTTCATTCACCTTTTAACATGACAATAACCCAAAACACTCCGCTCGTATTTAACAAAAATAATTGATTTTTTTCATTGCCCGTTTCAGATGCTAACAAAAGTAACTGGATTTTAATCTGAGGAAGATCAGTTCTTGCGACATCCCATACGGCCACATTAACTCGACAGAGATTATGATCGCAAGAAATTGAAACAAGAGTCATATTAGACACATCAATGTCATCCTTCCTGCCCTGAAAAACAGAGATGCTATGTTAAGAGCCAATTTCAAGGGAGTATAAGCCTTTTCCCTACAACATCTAAGGTTCTTATGAGCGTATTGTGTAAACGACTGATGCGAATAACAGAAGCAATGTTTGGATACTATCTGAGTGGTTATTCGCCTGAGCATGGTATTTCCTAAAAATTGATAAAGCTGTGATTGTTGCTATTGTTGCTTTTAGTATTCTAGAACAAGGGTCTGCCAAGGTGGGCCTGGCAGTGAATGAAGACAAAACAAAGTATAGATTATCGACAAATAGGGACTTGGGCCATATCGGAACTCAGTTTACTACCGACAACTAAATCTATGACGTTGTTAAGGCCTTTATTAGTGATGATATTATGGTCTTAATAGGCAATTGACAGAGGCTTCTGTAGGGTGACGAAAATAGCGCTCTAATGTATATAGCGCTCAGTTTAGCCGAGGTTCTTTCTTTATCGTGAACAATGTTACACAACGATGCAGTGGACTTGGAAGTATTCAAGAGAAAACTTCTACATGGTATTTTTGTTTCATTGGGATTGGGCAGTGATTTTCGCATTGGAACCAACAATGGACTGTACAAGCTCCTCCACGACACAGACGTTGTTCAGTGCATTAACATGTCGTCCTGACGGAAAAATATGTTCCGGCAAGATTGAATATAACGATGAACATCCGGATCAAAGGACATCAACGTAGAGTATAACGTTGTCTCTGTCAAAAGAACCAAGACTGCGATAAGTGCATTAAGCAAAGGTGTCTGGAAGAATGTGCCAAAGCACTATTTATTAAAACACTACATTTTAAGCTTTTAACTCAAAACCTTAAAAAAAAACGCTTAAATAAATTCGAACACGGTAACCCTGAAAAGCATTTGAGTGCTTTTACAAAGAACTTTTACTCATTGCTTGTATAACGGTAAATGGATGTTCGTCGTTTTTATTGTGTGAAAGGAAAATAGAAGCAACAATGACAACAACAACAAACACAATCAACTAACCGTAAGGACAACAAAATATTAAACGAACAACTCGTATAATCAGTCATCTTTCGGGTGTCTTTCGAAACGGTGGTTACGCTTTTTCTGCTTTTTCAACATCCGAACAACGTAAAACGGAAAGAGTTTTAAAACAAACAAAAAAATAAACAAATGGTGGCTCTGAATTGAAATTTCGAAATTTATTTTAAACGGAAACGTGTGAGATATTTAAATAGAAAATAATAAATGATGCGCATATTTTTCTGAATAATTAAATAAAAAGAAAAGTGATATAAAAAGTAAATAAAAAAAATAGAAAAAAATAAATAAATAAATAAAAAAATAAAATTTAATTTTTAACGCACGTACATATATACATATTGTTTAATTATTGTTACAGTGATTGTGATAAATTGGTTTTTTAAGTTATTAATTTTTATTTATTTTATAAGTTTTATTTATTCTGTAAAATAGTTACGAGAAATTGGAATATTCCGAATTATTTTGAAGGTAAGTTTGAAAATTTTTTACATTTAAGAGTTTTTACTTACTCCATCAAGTAATTATCTTTACACGGATGTATTTTATAAGAAGTCCTTTATATTGAAGTTTTTAAAATTTCTAATATTGCCTTGATATCGAAACTATTTTATTTCTAAATAGCATGGGAAGGGCCCAGAGGTGATCACAATTAATTCTCTTATTTACTTTGAAGCTAATTAGATTAAGGTTGCAACTATATGCTCTCAGTTTCAACTGAAATTGTTAAATCGTTCTTACAGGCATGAAAAACGATGCTGAGGAAGGTAATCTTCATGATGACTACTTAAAAAGCATCTTACATAACTTAATTGGTCATTAGAACCCTTAGTCAGGATTACGGTCTTGCTTCGCATATCTTCCATGTTGTACATGTTAATTTTGTCCATGAGTTAAAGTTAAAAGCCTTTTTTAACTCTTTCATGGCAATTTTATTTACTCAGCGTTTCTGCCCGAAAACTGCAAAGTTGCCGAAGAAATATTTGTTCATACTTCGTTTTGATCGAAATTTTTGAGCTGAGAATTGAACCTTGGGCTCGCTTCTAATTAGCCAACACACTACCTACTAGACTACGGCGACTTTAACCATCGTCAGCCCAATTTTTTTTTATTTTAGCAATAATGTAACTGAACTGCCATCTGTAGTTGCTGTACCCCAAAACGGCACAAATCATTTGAAAAGCTACAGACATCTAAAGTAATTTGAATACTAAATGCGAGTAAATGTATTTCAGGCCATCAATTGGGATTTAACAAGAATTATAGAAAAAAAGAAGAAGAAATAGTGCTACTTCTATTTTATCAAGAGGTTAGGATACGACAGTCTGAGTTATATGCTGAAAGTAAGGGCCCTATTATGAGATGTATTCGATATTCGATCTTCGCTGACTATCGACAGCATATAACTCAGACCCTCGTATCCTAACCTCTTGATAAAATAGAAGTAGCACTATTTCTTCTTTTTTTTTTAAATCTTGCTAAATTCCAATTGATGGCCTGAAATACATCTTCGCTGACTATCGAAGATCGAGTATCGAATACCAAATTCTTATTATGATCTGGTAATATTGTCGAAAATGTCGTTGTGTATCTACTTTTTTATCGAAGACAATTTTGCTTTCGCTGCCGAACTGAATTGTGCAAAAATTTATTAAAATGTAAGTTTTTAATTTTTTTTTTCACAAAATATTAGATATGAACAATTATTTTTTTTAATTTTATTAAGGAGTAAGGTTGTGAGTACGAAACAGTAGTTGGAAAAACTTGTGTCATTTGTGTGGAGGAGCATCCTCAACTGGCCAAAGGCATATGTTCAAAACTTCAAGCGGCAAAAAATGGGAAGAAACTGCAGTGGAACTAAATTGTTTGGGGCCACCTGTAAGGAACAACAACTAAATGGATTAAGGTTTGATGAACTATTTTATTTTATGAATGGAATGGATTTCGCACGTGTACATTGATGTAGCAATTCATCTGTAGTGTATAGCAAATCCTTAAAAGCGTCTTTGTACAGTCGAAAGTTTTTAATAAATCTGCCAATAAAATGTCTACATGATCCACACATCAACATCCCGATTGAATCCATTTTCCAAGGGATTAGAAGCATCTCTCAATTTTTTTCTACTTCTGGCTAGTTCCAATAAGTTTTCATCCTCATCTGAAGAATCGTCAAACCACATCTCCCTCGTATCCATATTACTTTATTACACTTTTTTTTTATTATTTTTTAGAACATTCCAAAAAAATTTTAAATATTTGAATTTTGCTTATTTAAGTTGTAACCCGCACAATGTGTATCAGCTGATATTATTGTGAATAACTCAAATAAGCGGAATTCACAATAATACTATTCATCGAATGAACGTCATAATACCAAATGCAAATTCGTTCGATAAGCACTTTCGATCACAGTCGAAGATCGATCAAAACTCATAATAGGGCCCTAAATTGCGTTTTCAATACAGCCGTGCTGTTTGAAAACTGTATTATCAAACTCAAGTAAAAGCTAAAACATATATGAGGACCGGTCCTATATTCAAAACATATATCAGATATGCCATTAAGTAGGTAAATCCTTTTTGGTAGCTTCAGCAGCACATTTTTCAGCTTGAGAAATGTGTACTTTGAGTCTACAGTGGACCCTCAAGGGATTACTAACCCTCAGGTTATTCCTAGATAAGCTGATGCACAAGTCAAATCTTCTGTTCTTGTCACTTCCCAACAAAGTTTTGATTGCCTTTGTCTTTACTTGAAGTCGCCGTAGTCTAGTAGGTAGTGTGTTGGCTTATTAAACGTAAAGCCAGGGTTCAAGCCCCAGGCCCGACATCAATACAAAATACAAAAAGTATTTCTTCGGCGACTTCCTCTCAGCAGATTTCTGGCAAAAACACTGAGAGTAAATAAAATTGCCATGAAAAAAAGTTTCTCAAAAATCTGTCGTTCGGAGTCGACTTTAAACTGTAGGTCCGACCGCTCATGTATAAAATTAACACACACACAATATAAGTGGTGTGAGAAACTAGGGTCAATTTGACCTCCGGGTACTGTACTTGCCTTAATTGACAAGTACACGTCCTCTAACCTAACCTAATCTAACCTTGCCTTTCCTTTTTTCTAGTTCGTTAAATATACCTTTTTAAGCATAGAAATGTTCTGGCCCCATCTGCCTGCCTATTGTTGAGAATTTCCACATGAACTGGGACCCGGCAGAGGATGTGCCCTAGTTTCCAGTTTATATAGCTTCCATACATAGTTCCATACTATATGCGATTTAACCTCATAAGACTCGAGTACTCGCATGGCGGTCTGACTATCAGACAGTATTGCTACGTTTCGACCTTTCTGCCTGGAATATACCCATGAGTTTAACCATGGGTTTGGAATATTTAATTTGGAAATCAAAATTCTATCCCAAGATCTATTCTTGTTCCATCTGTATACCACAAAATTGACTTGTTTTTAAAAGCGCATGGACTTCTGTAGAAGCTGTATTGGCGGCAAAGGTGACCACGGACATGTGTTCTCTCATTGTCCGGTATTAGTGAAGCTTAGGTTAGGTTAGGTCCGAGTGGTAGCTCTGATTTTACAAAGCTCACTTGAGCACGATAGCGACCCGTTGTGATGCCACGGGTGAACGCAATCCCTGTACTGACCAAGTTCCACCAAAAATCAGGGAAGATGAGGAAGTTGATCAGCGCAAGGGTTGCACATTAGGAAAGTTGAAACTTAAAGAATTTTTCGACAGACTTTGTCTTTCATTATTCTATTCCATGTCTTCATTAATGTGTGTTAGAATGGTTGAGAAATGATGATCGAAGCGAAATATTATAAGCTAAGTACGGCTTAGCTAGCAAGCTTTCTTAAATTTAAAATCCAAAGCAACATGCGTTTCCTTCGATTATGTTTGCCAAGAAGCAAACACTTTTCTCTTTACCCTCGTATAAGTAGTAATACAAAGTAAAAATTTATTTCCTTAAATTAAATCTGATCTCATTGTGTTGCGCTTTTTCTTGTTTTAGTTCTTTTTTACCTGTAACACCTGCAAACAAATGACTTTATTTTTCTTGTAACATTATTTTCCATTTCCATGTCGCTTTTTTTTGAATTTTCATTTCTTTCAAGGAAACATTTCACTTTGTCACACACATACATTCCAACATAGATTGCAACAACGTTCTTGTATGACACTTTTTCTAATCTCTACACACACTATTCTTTGAAAAACTTACATACGAGTGGAGTACATATGAGAACATATATCCTGCAAGTGTTTGTTGTTCCTGTATCCTGTCAGTTCCGTTGTAACAAATTTTCTTGGATTTCTTTTTCTTTTTCTCGATTTCTATTTGCAATTCATTTATCGTTCTTGTTTCATTCATACTTTTACGCTGGCAGATGGTTTACGTTTCCGAATGAGTCGTTTTATTGTAAACTTTAGGAAAAGTTTTAAAATTTTGTTCCTTTTTTAGGCTAAATATGGAAAGGAGATTTTAAAAAAAATATGTTGAGTTCTGTTATAAAACAGAGTGTTTATGATTGATTTCGTGTGATATGAACGGAATGAAGTAAATTGAATGGATTTATCACTTGTTGCAACAACTTTTTGCAAAATTTTGGCTCAATGGATACGTAAATAAGCAGTATTTTCGATTTTGGAGTGAAGATCAGCCAGAAGCATTGCAAAAGTCACAGTTTGGTGCGGTTTATGGGCTGGTGGCATCATTGGACCGTACTTCTTCAAAGATGCTGCGAATCGTAACGTAACTGTGAATGCTGAGCGCTACCGTGAAACGATATCCAACTTTTTCTGCCCAAAATGCGAGAGCTTGACTTGCATGACATGTGGTTTCAACAAGACGGTGCCACATGCCACACAGTACGCGTAACAATGGACTTATTGAGAGGCGAGTTCGGTGAACATTTTATTTCACGTTCGTGACAGGTCAATTGGCCGTCTAGATCGTGCGATTTAACGCCTTTAGACTATTTTTTGTGGGGCTATGTTAAAGCTCATGTCTATACAGACAGGCCCGCTTTCATTGGAAGACAACAATGAAGCATTTATTCGTGAGATACCGGCCGAAATGTTGAAAAGAGTGTGCCAAAATTGGACTAAGCGGATGGACCATTTGAGAAGCAGTCGCAGTCAACATTTGCATGAAATAATCTTCAAACATTAAATTGTATGGACCGTACTATCGATTCAAATAAAGATTTCATGCATTTTTCTGAATTTTATGTGTTTGTTTTTTTGAAAAATTTTCCTATAGCTCTTAAAAAATCACCCGGTATTATTCCAACCCTTCATTACAACCCTTCAGTCAGGATTACGACCTAGCTTCTCACACCATTTATGTTGTGTGCATTAATTTTATACATGAGTGGCGGGACGACCTACAGTTTAAAGTCGACTCCGAACGACAGATTTTTGAGAAACTTCTTCATGGTAATTTACTCTCAGAGTTTTTGCCAGAAATCTGCTGAGAGGAAGTCGCCGAAAAAATACTTTTTGTATTTTGTCTTGATGTCTGGCCTGGGGCTCGAACCCTAGCTTTACGCCTAATAAGCCAACACACTACCTATTAGACTACGGCGACTTCAAAAATCATCTGCTTTTGCTAGGCAATAAAAAAAATTCCTTTAAATTGCCTGTCTGACTGAGTGATAAAGGAACTTTAGTGTGGGAATTTAATGAAAATTCCAAAAGGTTTTAAGATATTATTTCAACCTTTCAGTCAGGATTACGACCTAGCTCCTCACTCTGCTTATGTTTTGTGCATTAATTTCATACATGACTGGCGGGACCTACAGTTTAAAGTCGACTTCGAATGCTAGATTTTTGAGAAACTTTTCATGGCAATTTTATTTATTGTCAGAGTTTTGGCCAGAAATCTGCTGTATCTGTATCTGTATTTTGTCTTTGATGTCTGGCCTGGGGCTTGAACCCTGGCTTTGCGTCTAATATGCCAACACACTACCTATTAGACTACGGCGACTTCCCATATACTCAGAATTATATTCCATTTAAAAATTGTTGTTCAAATCTTGTAAACAGTTTTACTTGACTGTCATACTCTGTGTCATTCATTAGAGTCTTTAATGGACCCTCTTCTTACTCAGAAAAATTTATCGTTAACATCACTTAAATAAAGATTCCGCCAAATAACTTTTTTTTTTTGAAAATGCTTTAAAACAAAAACTATTGAATATTTTCTCAAATTTCTTTTTTTATTTGAAAGTACAATCCTTCCGGTTAATAATGGAAAATAATTTCATTCAAATGGTTGCCTCGGCTGGCCATGCAGTAGCCTACACGATCGGTCCAATTTTTAAGCACATTATCGATTGTGTGCAGCTGTATTTCACCAATGGCTTCACGAATATTGTCCTTTAAAGCGTCAATTGTCTCTGGCTTGTCGGCGCAACACTTATCTTTGACGGCACCCCACAAATAATAGTCCAACGGTGTCAAATCGCAGCTCCGAGGTGGCCAAACGACATCAGCTCTGCGGCTGATAATGCGATCTTCAAAAACAGGGCGCAAAACATCGAGTGTAGCTTCGGCTGTGTGGCACGTAGCGCCGTCCTGTTGAAACCAAATGTTGCCAATATCATCCTCTTCAATTTTTGTGAACAAAAATTCGTTCAACATGGCCCGATAACGATCGCCATTGACTTTAACGGCCACTCCTTGCTCATTTTCGAAGAAAAATGGTCCAATTATGCCTTTGGGACAAAATCCGCACCAAACAGTGACTCGTTTTGGGTGCGTCGGCTTTTCAATGTATGCGTGAGGGTTTTCTGTGCCCCAAATGCGACAATTTTGCTTGTTTACATACCCGCCAAGATCAAAATGAGCTTCATTTGAAAAGATGATTTTTTTTTGCCAAAATCGGCATCTTCTGGTGTAGGCTACTGCATGGCCAGCCGAGGCAGCCATTTGAATGAAATTATTTTTCATTATTAACCGGAAGGTTGTACTTTCAAAAAAAAAAAGTTATTTGGCGGACCCTTTATGTGTTTTAGAACCTCTTCAGAATCTCCTACGTAATATCTTTATTAAGATCTTTGACGTAGCGTTGACGTCGAGCATTTTGCCGAATTGATAAAGATCAGATAGGTTGCAGACCATATTTTCCTTTCTTTCTTTCACGAATACACAGGTGATCTCTACTAATGTTCACTCGACCTGTTCAAATGTTTCAAAATCGATTCCAAAACTTCTGTTATACCTTTGCCAACATATTAGCGCAGTCCAACCTAGCGAATGCTCGGTAAAACCTTAGCCATTTTGCCATTTTTCTAATAGTAAAGCCCTACGAACATACATAAGGTGATCTTAGCTAATGGCCAATGCTATCACCTAAAAGTATTGTAGATTTGTTTGAGAATATTATACGTACCCTGGTTCCATTTTAGAGGTATGAGTTCTAGAATATATTAAGAACATGCGTCATTCCTTCTCAAATGATGCTAAAGAAAAAATTTCAGCTAGATATGATAGCTGAATGCTGAATAAATATTCCTGAAAATCTTAAGCTGGAATTAGCCGAACGTTCGAGGAACGTTACGGAACGTTACGGAACGTATATAGGAAATAGCAGCAGTACACCGCCTGATGAGCAGGGACACCTAAGAAGGGAAGCTTCTACGCTCTGATAAGGTCCGAACCTTTGTGTAGAGCGGTGAGATATGCTTAGAAATGAAAGAGAAGACAAAGAGGGACAAAGACTGGTTTCAAACTAAATGGGCTTAAGGCAATTAAAGTTTTTATTGGGAAATTACAATAAGGGGTTATCAACTGTTCTTTTGACAGGGCATTGTAGGCTCAAAATACACTTCTTCCGAATAGGAGTTACGGCAAGCCCAACTAGTAGATTCTGTGATGATGAGAATGAATCACCAGAATATATTCATGGACCCTGTGAGATATTAAAGCATTCCAGAACGATATTACCTGGTCACGTATCAGTTGCAGGGCAGGGAATGTTGATTAAGGGCAATACAAGGGCTCGTATGGTTCCAATACTATGCCAGCCGTTCACGACAATGATAATATAATAGGATTTCAAATGTATGGATCTGCTTCATTCGTCTTCCACAAATCTTTTATTATCCCGCGCAGCGTTATTAATTAAACTGCCAACTTGAATGGAAATACTTAAGGTGGATAGACTCACAGCTGCTGGCAGTGTTATACTGTTTTGTCCTTGTGCTACGTACGTGTAATATTGTATTAAAATAGCTTATGAAACGCATATGTACGTACGTATGCGTAATATTGAATATTAAAAGGACAAAAAAAAGTATATAATGTACGCCACCTGAGCAATAATAATACAATGTCTCTCTCTCTCCCTCTGTTTCTACTTATTTTATCTTTTTGGTTTTAGTTTTGTATACAAACTTTTGGAAGAGCAGTACAACAATGTACTTTTTTACACGATATGAATATATTTTAATACTTTGTTTTAATATAAATATGTTAAGATAACAGTAACTGACGATATATTTTAACAAAGGAAAAAAAACGACAAAATTGCTGCGCCTTACACGGGCTTGCCAACAAGAGAAAAGTTAATATTTAGTTGGTTAAGTAAGTTAAGTTAAAAGTTGAGAATATTTTCGGGGCCACTTACTGGTTGGTATGACTGCAGTAGACACCTCTATAGATTGCCTTGTTGGCCTTTACTCATTTGTTACGTACATCGTCAATTGGCAAAATTGGCCACAGCGCGATTTAAGACTTAAGAGAGCCAATGTTGGGGTATTTTTTCTGGCACCCCATGTACTCTATACGTCAGGTTAGGTTAGAGGACGTGTACTTGTCAATTAAGAGAAGTACAGTACCCGGAAGTCGAATTCACCCATTGTACAACGTCCTAGTTTCTCACACCACTTATGTTGTGTGTGTTAATTTTATACATGAGTGGTGGGACCTACAGTTTAAAGTCGACTCCGAACGACAGAGTTTTGAGGAACTTTTTCATGGCAATTTTATTTACTCTCAGAGTTTTTGCCAGAAATCTGCTGAGAGGAAGTCGCCGAAGAAATACTTTTTGTATTTTGTCTTGATGTCTGGCCTGGGGCTCTAACCCTGGCTTTACGCCTAATAAGCCAACACACTAGCTACTAGACTACGGCGACTTCCTCTTTAACTGTCCACAATTTGTTGACCAGCGGGTTTAAACCCAGAGCGATAGTCTTCAGAGAATATGAATGGGTCGCCTTAGCATTTTGATTTGGCGCAGAATCTTGCTGGAAAGTTCACGGCTGGTTTTAGAACTGGGAACGATTAAGAGGTTTTGCAACAGCTTCCAAAACGATTTCTTGGCAAACTTTGGCTTAGGTTTTGACCTCTTATTTGCACAAATGCTAGTTAGTAAAACCATAAGAGATATTCGTAAGAGATACTCCATTAAACCGTGACTGATCCCTTTCGATCCAAGAAATCAGTACAGATTCATCAGTACATGACAGTCTATCATTTTGATTGTAATATTCTTTATGAATGATAAATTTTTTATTTTTCTATGCAAGTTATCAGGGCGTTGCACCAAAAGACATCGATTTGCCTTTTTCAAGCCTATTTTTTCTTTTCCCAAGGTTTCAAGCACCAAGTATCAAGACTTATTTGATAGTTCATGGACTTTTGCTAGACATTCTTCATCTAGGCAATAATTTTTTGTTTACAAAGCTGATTTTGTTGAATTCCATATTTAATAGCTTTGTTGCCTTTCGGCGTTTGCAACTTTGCATGAATGGCTCGGCCGGTGGCGGTCTTTAACACCTCCAGTTTTCTCAAATAGTTTAATGCATCTGTATATGAACATACAGCCGAATACCTAGCGGATGTGGTGTTTAAAAAATATCGCACTTAAATAGCGTTACAACAGCGTTAGGGTTCTCGCTTTTTCACCACTTCATGGTGAAAATCAAAATAATGTAAAATTCCTGGTATAGAATGATACTTTACAGGTTATATTTCATAACCCATGTGGTATGTTCAGTTCTTCTATCTTAAGGAGTGTATTTAATGTTGTAACAATATTTATGGCCCTGCTAAGTAATTTTTTTTACGCCGAATAGGGGTAAATGTACCTAACCGCACCATAGAGGAAGTCGTCACATCCTCCTTGTGTGGGGCCCTCACTCACTAAATCCCCCCTCGTCTCCTGTGGACCTGTTTGTGCCCACTCCGGAAATACGGTGGTACTACTTCGGAGTGGAGTCCCTTTGGCCCTTTGGCCTCTCCATGTTCATATCCGCATCCGGATTGCGTATCGAAAGTTGAGGAGACATCTAAGCGTCTCCACCTATTCTTTTCGTCTAAATCATCGTTCCGGTTTCGCCTCTCCATGTTCATTTCCGCGTCCGGATTGCGTATCGAAAGTTGAGGAGACATCTAAGCGTCTCCACTATTCCTTTCGTCTAAATTATCGTTTCGGTTTCGCTTGGCACGTTCCTACTTGTTCTGCAGCCTCAAGATCTCTCTTTTTCCGTCTCAGAATGCGCTCTACGTATTTCACCACCGAGGTCTAATTTCCACTACTCGCAATCATGTCCCCGACAATGTTATAGGCTGTGATCATTCCAACTGCTGACGTCAGTACAAATATTGTACGCCTTATTAAAGATGTTTTGCCCAACACTGTTAAAAGAAAAAATGTCCAACCTTTTAACCTGACACATTGACTTGCTTCAACTCAACTGTCAACTCAACTGTTCGTTGTCACTTTAAAAAAAATAATTATTTTGTCTTTTACTTTCATTCTCTAACAATTAACGACTCGTTAAGTAAAATTCTGTTGAGAATTTAATAAATTAACCGACAAATTTAATTAAATTTAAATAAAACGGCATAAATGGTGTCTGGTTTAATATTTTCTCTTCTTTTCTTCTGTTTTTTTTGCGACTTTATTAACGTTTTTTTTGTAATTTTTTATTTGCATTCTATTAACAGCACTGCTTCGTTGATTTTTTATCATTTTGAATGTTGTTTTTGGTGTTATTTGTGTTGAGTTGCTAACGAAAAAGAAAAAAAAAGCCAGCAAAAATTCCCTTCATTAGCATTTCCCTGGATACCGGATATTTATGATCTTTATTAAGAAATTGTTAAGCTTGTATTGTGTTAAAAACAATTTCTTGCATGCGTGTTACAAGGGAGGCTAAGCAGGTGGTAAGTAAATTGTTAATCCCATTTAATACACAGGTTTTATGTTTCCCTAGAAATCTATCCAACATCTGAAAGAAAAAAAATTTTACATACGCATTAGAAAAAAAAGACACGCAGATGAAAAAGAATCAGAAAAATTTATTTCAATTGTTCAATTGTTGCCTTGACAGTAGGCTTTCGTTTCTTATTTTCTTTTGATTTTTTAATGAAAATAAATTTGTTTTTAAACATTCTTTTATTATTTCGCTTTGTGTTATAGTAAGCAATTATTCTCATTTTGTATTAATACATTGAAATTCTTTTGTATTTTAAATGGAAAAATTTTTTAATTTTCGCTTTTGTACGAAAAATAAAAAAGTAACATTTTAATTTGGAACAAAAAAAAAGTGAAGAAACTCTAACCTTGTCTTATGCATTACTAAACTACATGCAGAATTTTACTTTTATTACGTCACTTCTCCTTACCCACTTCACTAATCACCAACTGTTTATCAAGAAAAGTGGTGGATTTCCAAAAAATTCAATCCATCGCAAAGAACCATAGATGTTATATCGATTCTTTACAAATATCATCGTTAGTTTCTATGTTTCAATTAAATTTTGTCACAAACTCGAAGTAGAAAACAAATTGGAATTAGTTTTGCGTAGAATCCTCAATTTAATGGGTGATTTTTTAAGAGCTATAGGAAAATTTTTCAAAAAAAACATAAAATTCAGAAAAATGCATGACATCTTTATTTGAATCGATAGTACGGTCCATATAATTTAATGTTTGAAGATTATTTCATGCAAATGTTGACTGCGACTGCGCCTCTAATGGTACATCCGCTTAGTCCAATTTTAGCATACTCTTTCCAACATTTCGGCCGGTATCTCACGAATAAATGCTTCAATGTTGTCCTCCAATGCGTCAATTGAAGCGGGCTTGTCTGTATAGACATGAGCTTTAACATAGCCCCACAAAAAATAGTCTAAAGGCGTTAAATCGCACGATCTAGGCGGCCAATTGACCGGTCACGAACGTGAAATAAAATGTTCACCGAACTCGCCTCTCAATAAGTCCATTGTTAAGCGTGCTGTGTGGCATGTGGCACCGCCTTGTTGAAACCACATGTCATGCAAGTCAAGCTCCTGCATTTTGGGCAAAAAAAAAGTTGGATATCATCTCACGCTAGCGCTCACCATTCACAGTTACGTTACGATTCGCAGCATCTTTGAAGAAGTACGGTCCAATGATGCCACCAGCCCATAAACCGCATCAAACTGTGACTTTTTCTGGATGCATTGGTAGCTTTTACAATGCTTCTGGCTGATCTTCACTTTAAAATCGACAATTCTGCTTATTTACGTATCCATTGAGCCAAAAATTAGCTTCGTCGCTGAACACAATTTTTCGATAAAGAAGTGGATCTTCGGCCAACTTTCCAAGAGCCCATTCACCAAAAATTCTGAGTTGCGGTAGATCGTTCGGCTTCAATTCTTGCACCAGCTGTATTTTGAAAGGCTTCACACCTAAATCCTTCCGCAAAATTTTCCACGTTGTTGAGTAACAGAGGCCAAATTGCTGCGAACGGCAACGAATCGATAATTGATGGTCAGTCATCATTAACACTGGCTCATACAGCTGCAATATTTTCTCTACTTCGCACTCTACGTAAGCATGTTGGTGGTTTAATGTCCAACAATGTAAATTTGGTGCGAAATTTAGTCACAATAGCCCGAATAGCTGCTTCAGTGGGTCGATTAAACTGACTATAAAATGGAAGAAGTGCGCGATGAACTTTCTTAACAGAGCACGCATTTTGATAATAAAATTCTATGACTTGCAAGCGTTGTTCGTTTGTAAGACGATTCATGGTTAAATTATAGACCAAACTGAAGATGTTTGACAGTGCCAAAAAGATAGGAGCTAAAAAATCACCCTTTTTATGGTATACATATACCCGAAATGTCTCCTCTAAACCTGTGTCCCAGATTTACTTATGAAATGCATTAACATTGCACAAGTTTCAAGTATGTATTGCGAGGATTCGTTCTCCTTATCACAGAGTCTACATATTGGATTAGAATCGATTGAACAAGTGTTCTCTGAGTCTATAATATTCGGTAAACCGTCAGTTACTAACCTCTGGTTACAAGTGTTTAGATTGTCTGTCAGTGTGGCCACCGTTTGATAATAGTGTTAAGTTCTTACCTTTTAAAAACGTTTAAAATATCAACTCGCGGATTGAAAATAAATTAAAAATAAATTTGTGTTTAGTTTTAATTAAAATTCTTTATTGTTCGCACATTTCTGTGTGACACTGTTCACAACTTGATGTAAATAACAACAATTGCTCTTCTTTGTTATTCCTCTGTTCACAACCTTCGCATAAACAATAACAATCACTAAGCAATTATACGACAGACCTTTGTAACGGAGATCTTCAAACCACGATTACTATCTTCAAACGCACCGCGTATTCACACAAGACTGACTGAACTGACTTCACTAACTCACTCGCTTGCTTTTCCTTGCCTTTTATATGGCAGAGTAAACAGTCTAATGAATGTTCTTGAAGGCGAATGTTCGTGGCTTCGCCTTCTCGAAATCTCTATAAATGTAAACATCATTGTATTTTTGTTTATAATTTTAATGTTAAGCGATGTAAAAGCAAAATACCAGTATCTAGATTTTTCATTTTTCATAGTATTCTACACTTTTTTTACACTGGGAAACTGGACCTAAATATTTCTCTGCATCTGCCGGACTACTGCAGTGTGTTTCAGGCGGAAGTGATGGCAATTTACCGGGCTGCTCAATGGATCCTCGTCAACGATGCTCCTTTCACTCGCGTCTCGATCTTTTCTGATAGTCAGGCCGCGATAAGATCTCTATCGGGTTTCGGGATTAACTCTAGGATCGTTAGGGAATGTCGCCGCTGTCTCGACCTTCTCTCGAGGCGCTTCACCAGTGTCTCTCTGGTGTGGGTCGCCGGGCACAGTGAAATTCCGGGAAACTGTAGGGCCGACGAGCTCGCCAGAGCTGGTGCGCTCCTTTCGGAATCCTCTTCTCTTGAATTGGGTATGCCACTTGCCTCGGTCAAGTTGATCATTGCGCGGAGGTTCTTTAGGGACTCCAACCTATCCTGGGTCAATGAGGAGTCCTGCTCCACCGCTAGACTCACCTGGCCCAAGATGGATAGAAGTCGTATCAACCGATTACTTGGTCTTGGTCGTGATGTCATCTCGACTACAGTGACCGTGCTTATAGGTCATTGCGTCATGGGTAGACACGCGGAAAGAATGAGGCTCCCTTTCAACGCCTTCTGCCGTGGATGCAGGTCTACTGAGGAAGAGGAGACTGTTGTTCACTTTCTTTTTCAGTGCCCGTCTCTTGCTAGGTGTAGATATAGGTTATTTGGCTCCCCATTCCTCGTTAGCATAACGGAGTCTTCATCTATTGACATCTAGGATATAGCTTCGTTCATCAAACTTTCTGGCTGGTTTTCCAGTGCGGGGTAGTCGTGCTTTTGTTGTGCAGCCCTTGCGCTGGCCAACTTCTTCCTTTTCCCTGATTATGGTGGAACTTGGTTAGTACAGAGACTGCGTTCACCCGGGCCGCTATGCGTGCTCAAGTGAGCTTTGTGACATCAGAGCTACCACTCCGACCTAACCTAACCTAACACTTATCTTAAAGGAAAATATATTGAAATATTTAAATTTATAACACGATGCTGTTTTAAGAGTCCAATGAAATCCATTAAAAAACCACACAAAAATTTCTTTGAGTGCAATTTCAATTCAATTTCCTTAAAGACCCTGACACTTGACTTCACTTTGCTAATGTTATGCATTGGCCACGTACAATAAAAGACAGTGACACTTGCACAATGCAAATGCAAGACAAAAAGAATAAAAAATCGTCATTTCACGTTCATTTTTATTGAAATAAAAGTGAATAAAATTTTAGAAAATTTAAATTCAAACGCAAATTATTTAAAATGGGACAGCCAGCCAACCAATGCATTGGAACGTCACATCAGAAATGTGACTGGCTACTGCATCTAGTCACATATTGTAGAGCCTAAGGTGAAGAGTGGCTGTGCATATCTATCTGCTATCATTTGTAGAAAGCACAACAGAAATATCTTTTATTTAGCGTTTTTATTGTCATTTCAGAACTAGTTACTTAGCTAACGTAGTGTGGACATATAATAGACACTTAAAACATTTTTCTCTATTTAGCAATGTCGCCGCAGTCTAGTAGGTAGTGTGCTGGCCTCTTAGACTTAAGGCCGTGGTTCAAACTCTAGGTCAGACATCAAGAACACAAAATAATAAAAAAAAATTTTTTTCTTCGGCAACTTCCTCTCGGCAGTCTTCTGGCAAAAACCCTGAGAGTAAAATAAAATTACTCTGAAAAGTTACTCAAAAATTTGTTGTTCGACAGTCGACTTTAATCTGTAGCTGTTTCGTAAACTGTTTATGGAAAAAATTAACACACTTATCGTGTGGGTAGTGTGAGAAACTGGGTCGTAATCCTGACTAAAGGGTTGTATGTACCAATGAAGTATGTAGAGGATGTGAATCGCTTGGTGCTTTCAGTCTGTTCGTAATTTTTTTGTTGTTCATATTTATATAGAAATTGATGGCACTACTCACGAGGGCATAAATAGGGCATTAAATAGAAAGGCTACATAGCCTATGATATCCTCCCGGAAGGCAAAGCCAGAGAGAGGAGCCATCCAGTGCCCATCATTAGTATGTTTATGTACCTTCTGGCGCAGTTATTCCATACAAATTTAGGAGCATGCCTACGCTACAGTCGGTAGTGGTCGGTTAGTTGATAGGTTTGTAACATGTAGATTGGACGGACAGAATGAGTATGTGTGTGGTTGGCCATCCTTTTATTGAAAGTGAGTAGGTTCGTCTCGAATCTAAGATCATGATTCCGATGATCAGCGAGTGCGTGATGTAGGGTATCGTAAACACTTGTTGGGCAATATTATTCTTTTTTTATTTTTTTTTGTATTTACTGATGGTCAAAAGTGGGATAACGATACATTGTTGCTGTAAAGAATAACATCGCGCGTCATTATGATTTCTTATTCTTAAGCATAATTTTTTTTGTATGATTTAATGTTGAAGAAACAGAAATTTAGTTGAACGTATTGTTGTTCTTGTGCTATAAGTGCACGTGCATAAGATCAATAAGAATATTTTTTAATGTAAACAAAGAATTTTGGATGTGGTTTCGTTTAATTAATTTTTGTTGGTTAGTGTGATATATTTCCGTTATGTGTGCGTTTTTTTCTTGTGGACAAATGTGGGATAACAACATATTGTTGCTGTAAACAATAGCAGCGCTTTGTTTGTGAATAAAAGCAGCGCAACTCCTTATCATTTCTTACTCTTAAGCATAAGATCAATAAGAATATTTCTTTTTTTTTTTAATGTAAACAAATTTTAAAACGCTTGCGCATATTAAAGTTTTTAATGTTAAGTACAAAGCATTTTGGATGTGGTTTTGTTTAATTCAATTTTTTTTTTGTATGATTTAATGTTGAAGAAACAGAAATATAGTTGTACCTGTTGTTGTTGTTGTTGTGCTATAAGTGCACGTGCATAAGATTAATAAGAATATTAAAATTATTTTTGCTTGTTGGTTTTTGCTAATGCGATATATTTTCGTCGTATGTGGTTTTATCTATTTTATTTTTGTCATTGTCATGTTTTAGATAAACATTTTCTACCCCAATGTTTAAATCTTCTTTTATCGTGTTGCACTCTTTTTGTTGATGACTTGCATTTTTTGGCCGCTGACTTGAATTTTTTTCAATGACTTGCAGTTTTTGATCAATGATTTGCATTTTTTGGTCGATGACTTGTATTATTTTGGTAGATGATTTCCATTTGTTTGTCGATGACTTGCATTCTTTGGTCAATCAGAATTCCATCTGAATATTTTAATTACGAAGATAAAGGCTTTGTCGCCTATATTAACTTAACGAAAACTGTTTTGGGACCCTTGATGCCATTGCTATCCAGCCAACTAGGTCCTTTTTCCCCACAATTCTATTTTTATCTGATTTTGCCTGATTTATGAAGGATACAATCTAGTTTCTCCGCTAACTATGTTGTGTGTATTAATTTAATACATGAGTGGCGGGACCTAAAGAAACTTAACTTGAGAAACTTATCATGAGAAATCGCCGAAGTTTTCGTTTTTTTCGAGATGTCTAGGCTGGGGCTTAAACCAAGGGCTGGTCACTACCCATTAGAATACGATGATTTCTGGATTGATCATGCATTTACATACATAATTGGTCATTATAACCCTTTAGTCAGGATTACGACCTAATTTCTTACACCACTTATGTTGTGTGTGTTAATTTTATACATGAGTGGCGGGACCTACAGTTTAAAGTCGACTCTGAACGACAGATTTTTGAGAAACTTTTTCATGGCAATTTTATTTACTCTCAGAGTTTTTGCCAGAAATCTGCTGAGAGGAAGTCGCCGAAAAAATACTTTTTGTATTTCATTTTGATGTCTGGCCTGGGGCTCGAACCCTGGTTTTCTTTTAATAAGTCAACACACTACCTACTAGACCACGGCGGCTTCATCATGCATTTAATCAACAACAAAACTGTACCCTTCCAAGTGTAGGACCAGCAGACCATTAGTAATGCAGGCTCTACTGTCTTTAAGAATATTTGAAGGATATTTAAAACTGATTATTTCTTGCGGTGGTTGTTCAGAACAAATTCTTGCATTTGGACAATAGTTTATATCGCTATTAGCATTAAGTTTTTTAAGGCAAGGTGGTATATTCGTCAACTTCTAAAACCAGGCGAAAATACCATCTGAGTTATTGTACTTTAAATATTTTTTTATATATGCTGCTCAACACTTTTTTTCAAATGATTATTGGAGTACCAATACCATATGGTGGGCCATTTACACTCAGGTCTCGTTTTATGCGATAGATGCGTTCCAAAAAAATCGCATAAATTGAATTCCCATAAAACGATACTCTAGCTTCATATAAAAATTAATGATTCGTTCCAAAATCCTGAAAAACCGCATGAATTAAAATTTGAATTGAAAAATCAAAGCAAAATCGCATAAAAAATCAACAAAAGTATATTTATTTCATTTTCTTAAACAATAAAAACAAAAACTTCTAAAAAAATAAACAAAAATAAAATATTAATTCATTATTTACAGAAAAAAAAAAAACAAAGTGATCCAAAAAATAATCAATAAATCACAAACTGAAGTTCATAATTATGAATGTACGATCAATCATTCTGCATCGTTTTAGAATTGGTTCGACGTCACTTTTATCGTTACACACCTATCGGGTAGAGCATACATATGTATGTAGGGGACTAGATCAACGAATTGTTTCTTTTATTGCAGGATATGTAGTCAGTTATTAAACATTATGACTTTGTCATGATATCCGGAAAACAGATCAGTCAATCCGCGTTGAATCTTTAGTGCTCTTTCGGTGACTGGGTCCATACCAAGAATAACATTTTGTAAATCATTAAGTTTGTTGATGATATCACCAATTTGTTTTGAATTAAATTGTACAACACTTTCTTCGGAATCACTCTCTAATCACTATCCACGTTTTTCTCATTGTCGGTGACTAAAGTAATGACGTCGATATAGGCTAACGGTTCGTCAGCTAACAGTCCTTCTATATCATCCTGCTTCAGGGAGTCAAAACCATCTCCTCCAATTTGTTGAGCTAAATCAATTATTTCACTGGTCAGTACTTCTAGCAACACAATCTGGCTATATAGATTTCCTGCATTCGTTTAATGTTTGCGGTCGCTGTTTATACATTGCTAATGGTGCCAGAGTAAACAATCCAAAATTGTAAATTTTTCCAAACTTTATGTAATGTAAGCGATTCAACTTCCAGTTTGTTTAAAATGAGTTGATAGGTGCTTTTTATGTAATATTTTTTAAAAGTGCAAATTATGCCTTGATCTAATGGCTGAAGAATGCTAGTTATGTTTGGATGATCCAAAATGAAACACACCATAATGATTATACCAGTGGTGTAAACTTGGTTTAATTTAAAAATAATGCAAAAGTTTAAAAAATATCATAACATTTCAAAATCTATAAAATAGCAAAAAAAAATGTTCATTTTAAAACGCATAAATTCAAATTCGCATAAAAAATCCGCACAAAACGAGAACCGAGTGTATATCATATGCCAAAATAAAAAATAATAGATGCTCTCTGATAAAAACAAAATTTTATAAAAATTAATTCAATTGTAAAATATTGATTTTAAATTTTTAAAAAATACTTTAAAATTCTAAATGCATAAACTTTAGAATTGAATTTTAGTTTTTTTACTAACAACTACAATAACAAGGAAAAAAACAATAATTTTCTCTAAAACCAATAATAATCACAATGACACAAAGAGAGCAAGAGATAGAGAGAGAGAAGGCAGAGTAAAGAAAAAATTAAAATAAAAAAAAAACGAAAACAATATGGCATTTCCAATAAGATTATTTCTAGCAATTAATGTCATGTCGTCTCTCAATAATTTACACTCACATACACGAACTTATTTTCATAGTCATACAGACAGGATGTCAAGTCTTGTATATAAGAATATAAACTGTGTGTGCGGGTGGGTGTAAAAGAGAATTCTTAATGGAGGAAATTTGCATAAAACGATTCTGATCAATTGACAAGAGAGTTATTTTTTTTCTACATTGAATAACAACTAATATGTACATTTGTGTTCAAAATAATAGGAGCGCCCTTCATTTAAAAGCAAAGTTTAAAATTAAGATAAATAAAAAAGAAAATATCAATTTTTTTTTGACTTAAAATTTATTTCTAATTCATTTTCTAATTTTTTAACACGTAATTATTTAATTAAAACTACGAAAACAAAAAATATTTTATGTAAATAAAGCTTACTCTCAAAATTAATTGTTCAAAATAATAGGATAATAATAATAATTTTTAAACAAAAGGCACAAAAGTTTAATATTATCTTATCTTAGTAGAGTTATTTTAGTATTTGGTTGAATAACCTTTGTTTTTAATGAATTCAGCACATCTACGAGGCATTGAGTCAATAAGATCTTGTCATCTCTTTAAAGGAACTTGATGCCACGCATCGCGCACTGTGATCCATAGTTCTTCTGCATTTGAAGGTTTTTTTCTCTGCAACATACTTTTTAACATCTCCCCATAGATGTTCTATGGTATTAAAGTCAGGAGACTGAACTGGCCACGCCATAACCTTTACCCCATTAACCCGCAACCACTCATTTGCCAATTTACTGGTGTGTTACGGGTCATTATCTTGTTGGAATATCCATTTTAGAGGCGTGGAGTATGGTAACATCACTTCTCTCAAAATGCCAACATAGACGTTCCTATCCATTATGTCTCTAATTCGATGTATTGGGCCTAAACCATTACATGAAAACCTTCCCCATAGCATTAGTTTTGCACCACCATGTTTAACTGTCTTTTGTGTATACTGAGCTTTATATTTGGTGTTGGGCGGATATCTAACATACTGTCTAGAACCAATGCCGTTAAATAAAACAATTTTGCTTTCGTCGGTCCACAGTATGTTTCTCAATTTTTCTTTCGGCCAATTGATATGTTCCTGGGCAAACTTTAAGCGTGCTGCTACCTGTTTTTTTTTGTCAGCAATGGCACTTTTCATGGACTTCTTGCGAATAAATTGTTGTCCATCAGACGCCTACGAATAGTAGGGCCACTTACGGCAAGATTCAGATACTTTTAAATTTTTTTTTGCGTACGCCGAAGGATTCATTTTGCTGTATCGCACAATTCTGCGGTCATCTACAGTTGATGTTTTGCGCTTACGCCCACGCGTTTCGAGCTTTTTTTTTATATTTTAATGCATTTGCGATCATTTGATTGGAGTAACTTAAGATTTCCTTATTTTCTTTGTAAGTTTTGCCTTTTTTTCGAAGATTTTTAATTAGTTTTCTCTTTTCTTCAGTGCAGTGATTTCCTCGTCCCACTATTACAAAAATGTATGTGAATCACTGTAGAAAAAGTTTTAACTACATTTTTCCGTACTTATTTTTTACTTTTTTCTTTAAATTATGTGCTGTGATATTTTTATTTTTAAAGGAACACTCACACTCCTATTTTTTTGATCAACTGAATTCAGGGGCAAACACAGAAATGAATCAATTTCATCGTAAATATTAAAGTTATTACGAGATTCTTTTTTGTATTTTTTTTCTAACATATCGTTGTAACTACCATTAGAATATATCATGTTTTGCAAATTGGTAGAATAAAAAATTTTAACTTTGAAAAAATTACATGGTAGCACTCCTATTATTTTGAACACAGCTGTACATACGTTTGTAGATAGATAGCGTTTGATAAAATACAAATGAACGTAATACTCGTACTCTGTAGATAATATACAAGAGGGAAATAAAATATGAATACAGTTTTGGAAGGAGATTAAGAACTCCTTTCCTGTACCAGCACACGCTTTATGTTGTGATTTACTTTACTTTACACATGGTTTATGGGCTTCACGAAATCCCAGCTTAGACATCTCGAATACAAAAGATTATTTTTTATTATTATTGAATCTTTCCTAAAGAAATTTACAATAGTTTTCAAATCTTAAAGCTTGTTTTGAAGGTTAATAGTTAGCACCAGCGTGTTAACTATATATTGTATTCAAATCTTATGATAATACTACATTAAAGGTTAGGGTCAGTGCAGCCGTTGAGCGAGGCTCAATGTTTCACTTCGTTTTAACCTCTGATGGCCGTTGAATTGAAGCAGGTCAATTGCCAATGCGTTGGGGTGAATCGTTAGTTTACCGACGTATTTTATGGTGAATTTTTTAATTTTTTCCTGAATTGTATGCATGTTGAGATCTCTATGAATATTGTCGTTACGAATATACCATGGAGCGCAGACAATTTGTCGTAAAAGCTTGGACTGTCTTCTTTGTAATTTCAAAACGTTAGACGCGCAAGCACTGCCTCAAAGCTGAGTGCCGTAGGTCCATATTGGCTTTATAATGCATTTGTATAAAAGAATCTTGTATTCAAGGTCTAGTGTTGAATTAGGACCAATAATCCAGTGCATTTGGGCGGATTTCAGCTTAATGGCCGCTAATTTGGCCTCGATGTGGCGGGACCACGTTAGACGCCGGTCTAAGTGGACTCCCAGGTATTTGAAGTGATTTTCAACATCAATATTATTTATTTTTATTTGTGGGCAGTCTTGTCTTCTGAGTGTGAAGGTTACATGAGCACACTTGGATGGATTCACCTTTATTCTCCACTTTTCAAAGCATTTTTCCAAATCGTATATGTGCGACTGCAGTTGTGTTGAAGCTACCTTCGGGTCCTTGTTGACGCTTATAAATGCGGTGTCGTCTGCATATGTTGATGTGTATGTGTTAGGATTTGTGGACATGTCTGATGTATAAATTAAATATAGAATAGGGCCTAGTGAAGTCGCCGTGGTGTAGTAGGTAGTGTGTTGGCTTACTATTCGTAAAGCCCGGGTTCGTATCCCAGGTCAGACATCAAAAATGAAATATGAAAAAAAAAAATGTTTCTTCGGCGACTTCCTCTCAGCAGATTTCTGGCAAAAACTCTGAGAGTAAAATAAACTGCCATGAAAAAGTTTCTCAAAATTCTGTCGTTCGGAGACAACGTTAAACTGTAGGTCCCGCCACTCACGTATAAAATTAACGCACACAACATGAGTGGTGTGAGAAGCTAGGCCGTAATCCTGACTGAAGGGTTGTAATGGCCAATTATGTATGTATGTATAGGGCCTAGTATGCTTCCCTGGGGGACACCTGCAGAGATCTTTTTTGTTGTAGAGAGTTCGTCCTTCAATTTCACCTTAAAAGTTCCATCAGTTAAACAGCTTTTAAGAAGTTTTTGTGTATTCTCAGGGAGCAGTCGCGTTATTTTGCTGAGTAGACCATCATGCCAAACCTTATCGAATGCTTGTGAGATGTCGATAAAAAGAGCTGAACAATATTGTTTCCATTCAAATGCCGATCTAATTATAGTGAAGATCCTATGAACCTGCTCAATGGTACCGTGATTAGCTCGAAATCCAAACTGATGTTCGGGGATAATTTGCCGTTCGTCAAGGAACGTGGCTAGGCTTTGGGGAAGAATTTTTTTGGAACACTTTAGATAATATTTATAGCAAGCTAATAGGTCTATATGATGTGATTTGACTAGCATCTTTTTCCGGGTTGGGGATCATAACAATTGTAGATATCCTCCAAGATAGTGGGAAGTAGCCAATTCTTAACATTGCTTATAGCAACAATAGTGGGTAAGTTGATTAACATTGAGCCTGTCGGGCCCTGCCGACTTTTTTACGCCACGTGTACGTGAGAAAGCCGGAGTTTTATAGGTGCGTTAACAGTGTTACTTATGTTTGGTGGGCAGATATGAGCATTAATGTCGTGTGGTGTGAAGACATTCTCGAGGTGGTTTGCAAAAACATTAAATTTTTAGAGAGGCTAGAGGTTTTTGCCCAAGTGCGGTTCTCCAATCTTAGTGGTGATCCTAGAGTGATAGGACATCTCATATGCCTTACAGCTCTCCAGAGGCTATAATTTGTGTTTTTTGTTGGGTCCAGATTCTGGAGGTAACTAGCAAGTCTAGATTTTTGCGTATGCAGAATACAAAGTATGGAAAAATAATATTTCTTTTTTTTTCGGCAACTTTCTCTCAGCAGTTTTTTTTTTTTGGCAAAAACCCAGAGAATAAAATAAAATTGCCAAGAAACGTTTCTAAAAATTCTGTCGTTGGGAATCGACATCCAGCCACTCATGGATAAAATTACCACACACACATGGTTGGTGTGATAAGCTAGGTCGTAATCCTGACTAAGTAAGTAAATCTGTTTGAAATTTTCCGTTGATAGCACACGTTCAGTTTTAACTGAAGTTGCTCAAGAGCTTTGGAATTGTTTTTCTCTCTTTTTTGATTGCCTTACTTATTTGTTTTTTAGGTGACCATATCTACAAAACATACAGTGGCGAGCAAAAGTGTATTCATGTTGGCAGATTCCGCCCTTTAACCCCTATAAAATCTTTAATGAATGAGAACGCAAGATGAATGTTTCAGGGTTGATTACTTGTTTATTATATTACATATTTAAGTTAAAAAATTAAAAGAAATTATATACCATAATTCAAGAATATAAATAAAATTAAAAATAACTCAATTCGAACACTTTTGCACGTATATTCAAAAACCTTAATATTAAGCGATTTTTAATACTTTGTCCACAATCGCTTGTCCTTTTTTATATTTTTAATGCGGTTTAGCATACTCTCCACCAATTTTTGTATGATTTCATCTGGGATTTTGTTCCACTCCTCTTGTACTCTTTGCCAGAATTCATCCATTTTCGTTGGTGTTCTTTCATACACGGCCAGTCTTCTTTTTAAAAGAGCGTACAAATTTTCTATAGGATTGAGATCCGGGCTTTGTGCTGGCCATTTAAGTAATTTAAATTTTTGATTAGACAACCAATTTCTAACAATTTTAGAGGTATGTGTAGGATCTCCATCTTGTTGAAAGTGTATCTCCTCCTCGGGATATGAAGTTTTGTCCGCATATTCTGCCAAATTAGTCTGAAGAATTATTTACCTTCTATTTATTATACCTTCTATCTTAACCAGTGGACCAACGTTCCACCAAGTAAAACACCCCCACATCATCAAACTTCCCCCGCCATGTTTTACTGTTTGCTTTACATGATGTCTTTGAAGATTTTTATGTGGGCGGCGCCAGTAATATTCTTTTCCATCTGATTGGAAACGGTTAATTTTAGTTTCATCAGACCAAATCACATGTTTCCAATCCTCTGCTGTCCAGTTTTCGTATTCTTTACAGAATTGCAGGCGCGCCTTAACATTTTTTATTTGATAGGGCTGGTTTCTTTTTCTTGACTGCTGCGACTAGACCAATTCTTCGTAGTGATCTACGAACAGTCCAATCACTAACGTGTTTATTTATTGCTTTGGCAGCTAATTTTGGTGTTCTAGTATCCCTATTTCTCATTAATCGCTCAATATGCCAAGCATCTGCGTCTGTTACCAACCTTGGACGAGCAGTTATGATACATTTGGATGATATATTTCGTCTTTTACGAACACTTTGTACAGTACTATGGGCTATTTTTAAAGATTTAGCTCATTCTCCGCATGACTGTCTATTTTCCGTCATAACTGCTATACGATGTTCTATTTCCACGCTTATTTTTTCATTTTGTAATGACAAATAAATTACCAATGTTTATTTTAATAAAAAAATGCCAACAATATTTTGGAAACTGCACTTAAACTTTTTAAAAACAAACAAAGTTGATATTAAACCATACTCGATAAAAAAAAATAACGGTAAATTATAAATTGACACTTGTAAAGTGACATAAACCAATATGAGCAAAAGTGTTCGAGTTGTCATATTTTGCGATCATGCTCGATAACTAGAGTTGTAATTGTTATTTTTATACATTTTTTGCACTATAATATAATCCAACAGTAATGAATAAACATGCGAATTTTCGTTAAAATATCTTAGCTAGAAAAAATTTTATTGACGTTTTACTAGAAAATTTACCAACATGAAAACACTTTTGCACGCCACTGTACATACATACAAATACACACGCAGTGTGTAGGTGTAAATTTGCCAAGCGACGTGTAAGAAATAATTTTTAATGTTGTTATAGCCGAAGGGATTTCTAAAGTATTTCTTTCATCCTCTCTCGCAATCATTCACTTCCTTCTCTTGATTTTCCGGAAGAGCATTTAAATGCACAGATTCCTGTAAGTATTTATGTGTGTGTGTAAGCATGTAAATTAGTTGTATTGTGCCCAGCAAGCATTAAAGTAAGACGACTTGACTTGAAATGAAAATAAATTTTAATTAAAAAGAAATTCTTGGAAATTTTCTAGATTTTAAATAAATATGAGAAGAAAATAATAAACATTTCAACAAAATTGTTGTTGTTGTTGTTGTTGGCATTGTTAAATACAAATTCAAAGTGTTAATTGTGAACAAAAAGAAAATGATTTTCACAGGAAAGAAAAAAAAAATCAAGACAAGGCAATACACGATGATTTTATTACTGTTAACTGTTATTAAACCAAAGGTTATTTACTTTAATACGGCAACAACAATGGAAGACTGGCCTCAAATGGAATGTCAGTTACTTTAAATTACATATGAATGATTTTCATTGTGATTCTAAGAGAATCATGCTATAAATGAGACGCCTTGATACTGATTGTCTGTTAGATTTTAGGGCACTTCATTTGTATGCTTCATGTGGCATCGCAATAAATTGTTATGTATGTGCTCTCCCTTCTATCCTATCCTTTTTATTATTTATTCTGCGCCATTGTCTTCGCTTCCTTATAGCCTATGCTACTAAGTCGATAGGTTTGTATAACATGTAATGTGTATGATCGTTTTTTTTTTTTTTGGATAATAAATTCTTGTCACGTTTTATCATAGTTGAAGAAATAGAAATATAGTTGTACGTGGTGTTTTTGTTGTGTTCGAGGGATCTTTAATTTTAAATGTGATAAGAAAGGGATGAATGAATACCTGCAAGATCGTTTTTTTGTGATAATAAATTCTTGTCTCGTTTTAGTCGTTATGATTTTTTTTGTATACAGGATGTATACCTGCATGATCGTTTTTTTTTTTGAGATTTGAGAAATATATTTAATGTTGAAATAAAAAAATTTTTAATATGTTTTAATTTTATATTAATATTTTTATTGGAGAAAAATAGAAAAACTATATTTCTAAAGCTTATAAAGGGTGTTTTTTTATAGAGGTATAGAACTTTAAGTTGGCATTACTTTTCAAGATGGCGACCGATTTAACAGCTGTCAAGTGATTTATTCTCAGTTTGGTTTGGCAATTCATCATGAATAGACCACAGGCACACAGATACGAAAGCTTTGACAGATGAAAAACCTTAATAACATAAAAGCATAGGTAAATTTAGAGGGAGAAAAAAAATGTTATAATGGTTTGCGAACCGAATGTGTTAGAAGCAACAGATATACAGAGCGAAAACTGGCGAATAAAGCAAAAAATTAAATGTAAATAAACATTTATTTTGTGTTAAAAAAGGGAAAATTTGGAATATTTTTTACTTTCTTCAATGAAAAGTTTAAAGATTCTTAAATATTTAATTATTAATCGAAATGTGGGTGATTTTCGGTCACAATGAATATAGTTTCTTGTGCATAAGGTAATTAAGAAGCTAAATATTACAAGATCAAAATAAGACGTACTGCTCATAAAAAATTTTTCTTGCTGAAAGTTGCCAATATTTTTTAATTTCTTGAAAGAAAAAGTTAAAAATTGTTATTGCTAGTAGTTGTTTTTATTATTTATTAATAGTTTTAGACAAAAATTAAATTTTTTATTAACTCTCGCCAATATAAAAAACCCACCCCGAAAACTAAAAAACATAAATAAACAAAACAGAGTTACAATCAGAGAAGGACAGAAATACTTTTTGGTAATATTTGTTGTCCCTTTCACGTTTGGCCTATGCGCGTTTCGCTACTGTTTATATTGTGGAATAGACTCACGCCTGAACAACGCTTGCAAATAGTTCAATTTTATTTCGAAAATAATGTGGTTCTGTGCGGAAAACGTATCGCGCACTACGTCCATTTTATCGTCGACAAAATCGTCCATCAGAGCAGTTAATTCGATTAACCATGGAACGTTTTCGCACCACGTTTACTCTTATTGATAACTCGCATCCCCAGAGACGCTGAACGGTGCGTACAGAAGAAGCTATTGCTGCTGTAGAGCGTAGCATTGAGGAAGACCCGAATGAGTCCATCCGCCATCGAGCACAGGAATTGGATCTGTGTCCATCCACATTATGGAAGATTTTGCGGAAGGATCTTGGTTTGCGTGCTTACAAAATCCAACTCGTGCAAGATTTGAAGCCAAACGATCATCAAGTAAGGCGTAGATTCGTCGAATGGGCCCAAAACGAGATTACCGTTGTTTCCGATTTTCATAAGCGAATTTTGTTTAGCGATGAAGCGCACTTCTGGTTGAATGGCTACGTCAACAAACAAAACTGCCGCATTTGGAGTGAAGGTAATCCTCAAGTGTATGTGGAAACACCGTTACATCCAGAAAAACTGACTGTTTGGTGCGCTTTATGGGCTGGTGGAATCATTGGTCCGTACTTTTTCAAAAACGATGGTGGCCAGAACGTTACAGTCAATGGCGATCGGTATAGAGCCATGATTACAAACTTTTTCATTCCTGAATTGAATAACCATGATGTCCAGGAGATGTGGTTTCAACAAGACGGCGCAACATGTCACACAGCTCGTGCCACAATAGATTTATTGAAAGACACGTTTGGTGACCGCCTAATTTCACGTTTTGGACCTGTGAATTGGCCTCCAAGATCTTGTGATTTAACACCGCTAAACTACTTTCTGTGGGGCTATGTAAAGTCATTGGTCTATGCGGTAAAGCCACAAACGCTTGACCATTTGGAGGACAACATTCGCTGTATTATTGCCGATATACGGCCACAAATGTTGGAAAAAGTCATCGAAAATTGGACGTCCAGATTGGACTACATACGCGCCAGCCGTGACGGTCATATGCCAGAAATCATATTTAAAATGTAATGCCGCAAGATTATCTTTCGTATAAATAAAATTCATGTCAATCGAATAATCCATCGTTGTTTTATTGCAACTTAAAGTTCTATACCTCTATAAAAAACACCCTTTATATTCAATAAATAATAAAAAAAATAAAAAAATTTGTTTTTATTTTTTTTGAAAATACTACACGATGCGACAGTGAAAATACTACGTCGTAATCCTGACTGAAGGAGTATTACGACCAATTGTGCATGTAAGTGTGTAGGGGCAGAGAGAAAGAGTTTACGACAGCTAAAGATTTCTGTAAACAATTGACAAAGTCCCGATACTTCTCGTATTGCTTCCAAGATAGCAGAATTGAACGATGTTCTCTGTTTGAATTGCAATGGGTTGCCATTGCATCATTTAATTTCATACTTGACGCCTACATCACCGTTATGCCTTCTAAATTTCTTGTGAACTCTAAGGAAGCGTAAATCGAAGTACAGATGTCATCTGTGTAATCAAGATCTTTCAGACTGCTCCTGCAATTGCCAATGATTCCAATTAATTACCTTTTTCTTTCAAAATTTTTTTTATTTACTGGGGTCATTGGCTGATACTGAAAAATAAATCAGGCCAATGGTAACGGAGAGCCCTCTTACCCAAAAAGGCTTAGGTATGTTTTAAATTTGTCTAAAAAATAATTCCCGTTTTTAAATTTTAATCGCATATTAATAAGGTTTTTACGTTTTCTGTCACACAAAAAAAAATTTTTTTTCAAAAAATTTTTCACCGTGAAATAAAATCCTGTTGCTCAGAATTCATGCTGCGCCGACATTAAACTTGACATAGACAAGAGCCACAGGTGTATTATGACAACGAAAAAAAGGTTGCCAAAAGAAAAAAAAAAAAATAAAGGAAAATCTGTAATCAATTCAAAATTTTACAAAAACAAGAAAAATAAAAACATAAATTTAATGCAATGCTTTATTGTTGCTGTTGTTAACGACATGGAGCATAAGAAATGAGAATTTTATTGCCTCGTTAACATAAAAAAAACAAAAAACAGAGGAAAAAAACATACAAAATTAAATAAAAACCTTTTTTTTTTGTGAAGCCAAGGGACACATACATCACGTTTATTTTTATTTGGCAGAAAAAAATTCCCATTTTTTTATAAAGAGAGAAAGTAAATAAAAAACCGTTAGAAAAAAAAACCGTTAGGAAATATTTCAATTTTAATGTACAACTCACAAGAAAAGAGCAACAATGCCGTTTCTAAAGAGTTGAACAAGTGTAAAGGAGACGGGAAGAGAGAGAGAGAGAGTGAGAGTAAATGCTTAAAGAGAAAATAAATAAATTTGGAAAACATTATGTTTTTAAATCCCTAATACCAACCAACCTATACACATACACATGCATACATACAGCTGCAGTAAAACAAAATAGCACTAAGGATGGAATAATTATTACGTCGTCAATTTTTCTAACATTTAATTTTGGAATTTTATGTATTAAGTAAAAAGACAGTTGTAAATAAAATTAAAAATATTTCAGACATATTTATTTTAATTTAGTCCAGCGGTTAAACAAAATTAATTTGAAACCTTAAATTTGATTGGTAAAAAAAAAATAGCACTTCAACTAACAGGTACAAAAAAAAAAATAGAAAATACATTAAATTTGAAAAGATTTTTTATATGCTCATAATACAGTTTTAAATAGACATTTCAATTTCAATTTCATGGCATGGCCTTTGTTGGCAATAACGCCGGCACAACGTCATGGCATGGAGTCAACTAATTCTTCACATCTTTTTTTTGGGATATTGTTCCATGCCTCCTTCACTGTAGCCCTGTAGTGACTCATTATTGGTAGGTTTCATTTCCCAAACGTATTTTTTAACGTCAGCATAAAGATATTCTATTTTGTTTAAGTCTGGCGACTGCGCCGGCCACTCCATAACATTTATTTTATGTTCGTCGAACCACTTCTTGTTTTTTCGACTGGTGTGTTTTGGGTCGTCGTCCTGTTGGAGGACCCATGACAATGGCAATTCCTCTGAAGCATACGGTAGCATAACATTCTCCAGTACATCAACGTAAACATGTTGATCCATCAATGTTTTGATCCAGTATATTGGACCCACTGCGTAATATGAAAAACACGCCAAATCATAATGCTCGAACCTCCATGTTTTACGGTCTTGCAGGTGAATTGGCGGTTATATTCAGCGTTTGGTGGTCGTCGTACAAACGCTCGAGAGCCTTTTCCACCATACAAAACAATTTTGTTCTCGTCAGTCCACAAAATGTTTCTCCATTTACTTATGGGCCAGTGTTGATGCTTACATGCAAACTTCATTCGTTTTTTGGCATGCCTTGTTGTAAGAAGCGGAACTTTTCTTGGACTGCAAGCTTTTAAATTATGTTACCGAAGCCGATTTCGGACTGTTTCAACACATGCCGCAATTTGTAGCTCTTCTTTCAACTCCGTTGCAGGCTTAAAAGGATCCTTTTTGCTCTGACGTACCAACCTCTTGACAAGTAACGGGGATATTGCAGGTTTTCTTCCACGTGTTTCGACTTTTTTAGTATAAGTAAAGGCATTTCTAATCATTTTGTTTGAGCATTTGAGAAACTTACCAATTTCCGCGTAAGTTTTTCCCTCAGAAATCAATTTTTTTAAAATAATTTCTCTTTTTTTCTCAGAACAATGCTTTCCACGACCCATATTTATTGTTTTTTCCACTTAAATTTTTTTAAACTCCTTTTAAACACTCGCTTCTACAATCTGTTCACGAATAACTACATAATGTTTGCTTAAAATAAAATTGCAAAAGGAAGATCTTGCAAAAACAATGAGAAGTGCTATTTTTTTTACCGTTAGATTTCATATGTTACTCTTAAAATTGTTTGATAATAAAAAAAAGTGTTCATATTTTAAGAGAAAAAATTAAAATTACCATGAAATCGAAATAAAATATTAATAGGAACTTTATGTACAATGAAATAATATGTGCAGATTTGGTGCTATTTTTTTTACCGGCACTGTACACGCAAGGTCTACAAAAAAAAAAGAAAAAAACAACGATCATAAAAAATATGGTTTCGTTATGCTTGACTGTAAACGAGCATGACAATATTTTGAGGTTATTTCCCTAGAGTCTTAATATAAACACATATGAACACATACATGCACACATTGACTTATGCAAACATAAATACACATGCACACATCCTACAAACAATACAACCTTAGGCACGAATGTGTTAAAATACAGATTGAAAGCGGAAAGCATTGAAATAAGACACACACACGCACACATCCGCAGATAGAGAGTAATAATATTTTTATGCTCTTCTTATAACTGTTTTCTAAATACAAAACATAAATTATTTTAATACTCAATAGAGTAACAAGTAATTGAATATTGAAGAGAGAGAGAGAGATAATAAAAGAATAAATGTGTTGTAGCAAAAACAAAAAAAAGGAATTCATTAATCTCTGGAGACTTTGTGTTGATATTTACATCATATTCACTGTTATTGCTAACAATTAAAGAGTGTTGCCATAAGGATTTAAATTAAAATGAAACTAATTTCACGATACGTCTTCAAAATTCCTCCATTACTTTACGGAGATATCGTAACTCGTTTAAATTTTATTAATTTTTTCCCATTTTATTTAACTCTTTGCCAGCTCTGCATTTACAACTTCCTTTAAACTCTTTACTTCACACTTTTTTCTTTTAATATTTCAAATTTTATTGAGTTAAACAAATAAAATGTAAAATATATCCCCATTTTAATAATTTCGCAAGAAGAAATTTTATTGCTGTCAACTCATAAGACAACCAACAACAACGGTAACCTCAAACCCTCCCCCCCCATCAACAGCTGTATGCAAAAGAGAAAGAAACCTACAACACCTGCAATAATACTAAACCAATACAAAATAAATAAAGGCAAACATTCAACACTCAGCCACACACACACACACTCCCACACACGCAGGCATCAACATTATGTTAAGAAAATGGAAGACAAAGAAATAAAAAAGAAAATGTAAACAAACACTCTTCATGGAATACAACACTCATAAATACACCACCACCTACACAAAAGCATGTTTGTGCTTCAACTTGTTTTTAAATATGGTGCTACACACAGAGAGGTAGAGTATAAAAAAAAATACCTTTAAGTGCCGTGAGAGAGAGAGAGGGACGGAGAGAGATGTAGGGAGAAAATAAATAAGAAATTCACTTATTTTTACTTCGATTGAATACAAAGAGTCAGAAACAAAACAACCGTAAAAATAATAAATTTTTCAACGGTAAACTTTTAAGTAAGACAGTGGGCTTAGCACAAGAAAAATATTTCAAATGTTATGCAGAATTTTATGATTTTAAATTGATTTTTATTTAAACAAGATAAATACAGGTATATGGCTAGAGGCCCAACAATTGGAACCTCATTGTCCTCTGTCCTGTCCTGAAAAAGGGAGACCCTACGATATGCGCCAACTACAGGGGTATAAACCTTCTCCCTATCGCATATAAGGTTATTACAGGCGTATTGTGTGAACGACTGAAGTCACACGTCAAAACACTGATTGGACCTTATCAGTGCGGCTTTAGACCTGGCAAGTCCACCAGCGACCAGATCTTCACACTACACCAAATCCTGGAAAAGACCCACGAGAAACAAGTCGACACACATCATCTTTTTGTCGACTATAAGGCTGCCTTTGATAGCCCCATAAGGGATCGTGTTTTTACCGCAATGTCTGAGCTCGGTATACCTGCGAAGCTGATAAGGCTATGCAGAATGTAGTTCCCTCAAGGTAGGAATTGACCTCTCCGAACCTTTTGATACCGTGCGAGGTTTCAGACAAGGCGACCCCTTATCATGCGACCTCTTCAACTTCGTCATGGAGAGTGTTCTGCGAAAGGTGGAAGTGCAACGCAATGGCACTATTTTCCAAAAAAAGTGTCCAATTGCTTGCGTACGCTGACGACATTGACATCATAGGGCGTACAAAGCGAGATGTTACTGCTGCCTTTAGTGCTATTGAACGGGAGTCTAGTAAGATGGGTTTGGACAGTAAATGAGGGCAAAACAAAGTATATGTTATCGACAAGTAGAGACGTGCGGCGTATTGATTCTCAGATTACGGCCGATAACTATACTTTTGAAACAGTCAAGGAATTTATTTATCTTGGCTCCGCCGTTACCACCAGAAATGATGTCAGTCTGATGATCAAGCACAGGATCACTCTTGCCAACAGGTGCTACTATGGTCTCAATAGGCAATTGAGTAGCAGAGAAATCTCTCGTACGACAAAACTAATACTCAACAAGACGCTCATCCTACCCGTGCTTCTTTATGGCGCAGAGGCATGGATCCTATTAAGAACTGATGCAGCGGCCTTGAGAGTGTTCGAGAGAAAAGTCCTACGTAAGATCTTCGGTCCAGTGCGAGTTGGCGATGATTTCCGTATCCGATCCAACAGTGGGCTGTATGAGCTCCCCAACGACATAGACGTTGTGTAGCGTATTAATATCCAGCGGCTGCGCTGGCTCACCCATGTCGTTCGAATGGAGGAGGATGCTCCGGCGAGACGGGTATTTGATGCGGGAATCTGCGAAAGTCGGCGAAGAGGACGACCTTTTATCCGTTGGAAGGACCAAATCGAGGAAGCCCTGTCATCGATTTGTGTGACCAACTGGCGTAGGCGCGCAAGAAGCAGAGGCCCCTGGAATGATGTGTTGCGGCAGGCCGAAATCCGTTAAACGGGTTGTTATGGCCAATTAAGTAAGTAAATACAGGTACAAGCTTTTTGCTGAAACTTGTCAGATGTCAGAAGTAGAAAAAAAGTGAAATTGTTTGTTTGCTTTTCTTGTTAGAGATGTTATTCTTTCCTTTGTCTGACCAATCACCTAAAAGTCTATTAAAGAACGAGAAGAAATTTAGAATGACCGGCACATAGGCATCGTTGCCGCTGCTAATGAGTTGAACGCTAACTGCCAAACTGTTATCAATCATTTGAAGAAAGCTGGACCCGCTAAAAGGCTCGTTGTTTGGGTACCATAAGAATCCACAGCGTAACATTTTACGGATCGTATTCGATTCGATAGAAAGCAGGGCACGAATGGCCGTGATATACGAAAAAGATTATGGGAAGCATAATAACGGCTTTAAACCCAAAATTGACACCAAGAAAGTTAATGCTGTATGTCTGGAATAAATGAAAGGCAAATATTTGCTATAAACTGGTTAAACGATTGCTTCATATTATTACGATCTGCAAATTATGAAATTGAAGCAAAAAATTCAATTAAAATGACCTGAAACAATCAATGGAGAAGTTGTTGTTGTACATCATCCTGATAATGGCAGAGCATACACAGCTTTTATGATCCGGCAGATTTTTTACCGTCTTAAAGAAGGCTTATACAGTTTACGTTGCAAAAGACAGTCATCATGACATTATTAGCTGTCAAACTCATGGATTTTTTCCCCATAACGCAGCAAATGTGTACACTTTTGCATTGATAGAGATTATATGTGAAGTTTTTATGCATTTACCCTATAGTTTGGATCTTACACCTTCAGATTTTTATTTACTTTGATTTCGACATATCTTTCTGAAATTTAAATTCATTGGAGGCCTACCAAATTTTGCAGTTTTTCGCTCTTAATGCCCAAAATTCCACCACTGGCTTTACACCAAAAATAGCAAATTGTTATCGATCAAAAAGGTTAAATATTTGGTTTAATAAAGTATACGAAAAAATTTGTGTTAATTTTTCCAACGTTTGCTCCACTATGCATATTGCATAGGCTTAGAGCAGCAGGTATACATCATCTGATATTATCAATTCATTCGAGTAAATCATCGATTGTACACGTTTTTATTTGATAATAAGACTGCATACATAAGTACACCAATGCATACACATACACGATAACACAAATGATTTCTTCTTTTCTTTTCCTTTCCGTTCTTTTCTGCTCTTTTTTTAATTCTTTAGTAGCTTCTCACATACAATAATATTTTTGAAACAGCCTTAAGGCTGTTAAGAGACCATGAAACACAAAATATTTCGTTGTCTTCTTCTTGATGGTTTTATTATTGTTCCTTGGAAATGTACAACATAAGTGGCTGCCTCGGTTTTATTTGTTTGTAAATGCCATTGTTGTTGCCTTTTTTTATTCGACTGCTATATTGTTTTAAGAGATGCCTCTCATCATAAATACAATGGAAACAACAGAATACAGACATAAAATGGTTTTAAAAAAAATTTTTTTTGAGCATTTTCTAACCAGTCACGTAGGCATAGAAAAAGGAGGAAAAAAAACAAACACGAGTGACAGAAAAAATTGTACCAAAAAAAAAAACAACAATAACATGGAAGTAATAAAGTAACAGAAATACTCGTATACTCTCAGCCATAAATACGTACATACATACATATGTATGGTTGTAGCATTATTGTATAATAAATAAACAAAAGTAAACATGTCTCATGCAAATAAAAAAAAAACGAACCCAACATTACGGAATATAAGAATGAGTGTTTATTTCTATAACTCGCTCTCTTCCTTTCTCTCTCTCTGTCTAAACCAAATGCTCTCGTTGTAAGTGTTTAAAACAGTTATTTTCCTTGTGCAAAAATAAAAAGGGAACATGTGGATCAAAATATTTTCAATTCTACATCTCCATGTTGATAAATTATATTTTTGTTGTTGTTGTTGTTGTGTATTAATGATGAATTGCATAGTTAATGTTATATTGTGGTTATTGCTGTTGTTGTAAACTTCAGTTTGTTGTCAAAGTGTCTTGTTATTGCTAATGAGTAACTAATAAAAACAAATTCACCCAAAACACAACAATACACTTGGGAGAGTATGTTGCTGTTATGCTTCTGCTTGTTAATATGTAAAGTTAACATATGTATGAAGTTAACATTCATTGTTTACGTTCTGTTGTGGTACATTTCAAGTGCTTACTTGGAAAAAGAAATCAGTTTTAAAGCATTTTTAAATTGTTTAACTCTTGAAATCTTGTTTAAAATTTGAAAATTAATTTCAATTCAAACGAATTCAATTAAAATTATGTCTTGTGGTCTCCGTAATTATGAAAAATTAATGAATTTCTCACAGGTTTCTAAAAACTGCTGTTACAAGTTGTAGAAAAAATTGCTTTAAACGTTCTCTAAGTACAACCTAGCCTAAGTTGTATGGTATTTAATACCATACAAATAGTGGCAAAGTAGGACTTGCCCATCAGCATATTAGCAAGTTATAAAAAAGCTTATATTTAGCAAAGGAAGTCTTAAATTTCATTGCAGAATACACGTTTCCGGCATTACATTGTACGTCAATAAATTATAAATGAATTTAAATTCATGCCACTTGTGTTACAAGTGCTAACATTTGTGTTCAAACTAGGTTTGAACACAACCAAATTATAACGATAACAATAATAATAAGTGACAACAAAACACTTTCCATCCATCTAAAGGAATGTCTCCGCAATTCCATTATACAAAAGGAATGCCTCCACTATTTACAGTAAGGCAAATTGTCTATGAAGTTTGGTGGGAAATAAAATTAGAAAAATGAAATCACTTATCATCTTGCGCTTATATCATCAACAACTCTTCAGTTATACTTTTATATTATCATCGAATCCTTATTTTTTTAAATAACTCTATCAAAGAAAAATCAAGTGTGTTAATTAAAAAGAAAAAAAGTAATTTGTGAATTTGCTTAAAAGTGATATAACAATCAAATTTGTGAATAGTGCTGAAAATTTATATAAAATTAACAAAATCATATTGGTTTATATAAATACTATTTTATAAATTTATACATTTAATGTAATTGAGAAAAAAAAATCTAAAATTAATTACTACCCATACTTACCAATTCAACTCGTTATTTATACCTAAATTATATTTACCAAAAAAAATATACTTACCGGAATTACCTACATTAAATTATACTTACCTGAATTACCTACATTAAATTATATTTACCTGCATTACCTACATTGAATTATACTTATCTGAATTATATACATTAAATTGTGCTTACCTGAATAATCTCTGTTTAAATTAATTAAATTTAATTTTTACTAAAATATATTGTGAGAAAGTGAATATCCCTAATAAATTCACAACTGGAAAAAATACAGAGTTTAATTGGAAGCTGGAAAAAGGTAAGAATCTCTTTCTCTCTCAATTCTCCAAAAAGAAATTGAAATAATTGTCTTTCTTTCTTTCTCTCTCCCACAATACGCATCCCAACGATTGTAATTACTTACGAGTAATTACAATCCACATCTCCTAAAGATCTCTTTTTTTAAGAGATTCAAGGGAGATTTATAAACAAATTAACAACCCCAATTTGTTTCAATTTGTTTTTTCCTTTTTTTGAGCTGCCATTGGCAACATCATGTGAAAATACGTGACTTACGGAAAATTGTCGAAAATGTCATATGAATAGTTAAGTTCCCTAATATTATTCGGACTAAAGATACAAATTGTATGATGGTCTCGCACACAGATTTATGGCTTCATGAAAAAAAGGCTAAAAGTAGCTTAGTATCAGAGTAATAACAGAAACTAGGATTTAAGACTTCTGCCGGGAAAGTGTTGCATTTCTTGGGTTTGCTCATGGAGATATTACTATCAACCATTAGTAGGCTCATGCAGTCCACTGTTAGACGGCTTTGTGTCAATTCTAAGTTTGTTAAAAGGATGAAACATTACATTTTTACTTGCAAAATACAATTTTAAAGAGAAAAAATCGATCGTAAGCATTAATTTAAGCGAAACCATATTAGTCACGATATTTCAACATACAAAGCCTGTATTATTTACCATATGCCCAGATGCCAGTTCATCAGAAAATATTTCTGTTTCTTTGCAATGAATTGCATGAATAAATGAAAAATTTATTAAATGATGTCAGTTTGACATGTGATGAATGATGGTTGTGGTCATGAATTTCTAAAACGTTTTGTTTTTTCGTTTTTTTTTTTGTTGTCCATTATATTCATGAACAAAACAAAAAAAAAATAAAAATAATTAATGGACGGTATCATCTGTTATGAAATTTGCATGAAAAGAAAGAAACAAATTTTATAATAAAAATAAACAAAAAAGAGCGAATTGTTTAGGCTGATTATTAATCATTAATTTTTAATAATAGTAATGATGGTTATGCTATAATAATTAAATACAATAAATTAATGAAAATTATTAGCGAACAAGAGAGTTCAGTGATTTAACAAATTGACAGGGAAATTCTCATTCTTTTCTTAAATTTAATTTTAAATTTCAATAGCTTTTCAAACTCTTAGAAAGTATTAGAAGTAATTTTCAATTGAAGTATTCAAGGCTCAATGGCAATCCTCTTTAAGAATAACAGTTAAATTCATGATTTCTTTGAGTGTAAGCAACGAATATGGATATAAAGAATACGCATCATGTAGAAGTAAAATTTCTTATGGCGGGTCGTAACATTACGACCCGCTCTCATCAAATTCATTTCTAAATGAGAGGGAGGAAGACAGAAGGAAAATAAACACAAACAAAGAGCGTAATAATGTGTTGCTCTCATTGTACGTATGTACATGTGTATGTATTCTTGTGTTTTTTGATTTAGTAGTCGATCAGACTGCGACAAGAACACATGTTTCGCGGATGCTTTATCATTTTATTTCAGAAAACACTCGAAGAATATTTTGTGTTAAAAATGTTCTGTCATCAGCTGGGCGTATTTCATTTTCTTATTTTGTCCCATAGTATAATTTTTTTAAATGCTTTGCTCGTTTTTTTTCTTTTAATAAAAAATGGTTTTTTTATTCTTTTTATTTTTCTAAAAAACATGGCCTAATTATTAAGCCAAAAATAGACAGCTTTACGTATGTATGTTGATGAAATGAAAATAAAAATAGAGTATATTACTAACACTTTTATATGGCTGTAAATAAATAAATTCTCTCAACTTATTTTCTCTCTCTCACTCACTAATCCATAACCTTAGGCATGTGTTAACCTAGAGGAAAATTGTTAGTAATAATGACAAGTCTACTTATTAACCCAATGATATGTATATGTGATCGGAAAATATAGAAAACTTGTACTGCACTAAGACACTAAGACGCCGTATTTAACTTGGCAAGTATTCTTCGAAAAATCGAAATCATTTCTCATTGAATATTAGTGAATACTACTGTGATATTTCTTTGGGTGTATCATTGAAGTCTGAAAAAAGCGACATGAACCTTCTTCTTTAAAAACTGACAAGATTTTTACGCTCTTTTTAAGGAACATTCTTGATGTTCGTGTCCTATGTGTGTAAAAAGCCGAAGATGTTCTTCCCCTGAGGGACATTGGTGCCGACGTCTGTTTTTAACACCAGAAAAATAAATAAAAAAGTGGTCAAACAACAAAAACGCTCGATGAGGACAACGCATTGTTACGCTCTTGGTTTCTGTATCATTCCCTTCTATCTTCCCCCCGCGTCATGAAATATTTTTGAAAAATATTCCAAAATATGTTAAAATGTACATTCTTTATACTTTATTTTCTTTGGTGTAAGTCAAGAGCTGCTTTTTATAGCAGTTTCCACATGCAATTACCACAGTTTTATTATGGTTTTTGCATTCATTACACTGTTTTGCTTTATATTTCTGTCTCTCTCTCTCACACTCATTATTTAACAAGCACTGTTTATCATTAGTAAACAAGTAGAAGAAATATTAAGGGCCAGCTTCTCTAAGACGAATTATTACGAACAAAAAACAATGACACTCAATTTTGTGTTTGTTTTCCATATAAACAGACATTCGTTTCTGTTTCTATAAAACACCAACGATTTCAGATTCTCTATAATTACTCACACATTAAATTCTCTTTCCAAAAAGATTAAAGTATTCCTCAGTAGTATGTTTATGTACGTTCTGGAGCAATTTTTCCCTACAAATTTGGGAGCATGCCTATGCTACAGTCGGTAATGGTCGATTAGTTGATAGGTTTGTAACATGTAATGTGTGTGATCCTTTTCTTGGGATAATGAAGTCTTGTCACGTTTTATCATAGTCAAATGTGGGATAACGACATAGTTGTACGTATTGTTGATGCGTTTTTGTGTTATAAGGTTGTTTTTTCTTTTTTTTTTTGCGATTTAATGTTGAAGAAATAGAAACATAGTTGTACGTGATGTTGTTGTTGTGTTTTTATGTTATAAGCAGTGGTGTTGTCGAGCCGGAACGCTCCGGAACGTCGTTCCGGTACTTCCTTTTTGGACAGGAACGCGTTCCGGAACTAAAGATGATTTCTGATAACGAGAATTGCTGACGTTTAAAAAAAAAAAATTTAAAAAGAATTGCTGATTTTTAACGAATTTTTATATGTATTTTTATAAACAAGGGTTTGAACCGAACCCGAACCGGAACAAAAACCGGAACGAACCGGCTTGTTTCTCCGAACCGTGAGCCGGAGTCCGGAACTCGTTCCGGTAAAAAAAATTAGCACAACACCACTGGTTATAGGGATCTTTAATTTTAAACTGATAAAAAGGGATGTACATACACCTGTGTGGTCATTTTTTTTATTTTTTGTGTGATTTAATGTTGAAGAAATAGAAAAGGGAGGTACACCTGTGTGGTTTTTTTGTTAGTGCAATATCTTTGAAAATTAGAAAATTTCCGTAAGGTTTGTAAAAACAAGCATGCTCCCAAATTTGTATGGAAAAATTGTTCCAGAAAGTACATAAACTAATACTACTCTCCTCGACTATGCTTAGTTTTCCCAAAGGATTATCTTCGGCTTTGTTAAGCGATTACTCCTCTTATCTTTTAATAAAACACACTTCACTATTCATACACAAATACAGACTCATTTCCAATAGACTCTACTCTACTAATGTTTTCCCTTCTTGTAAGTATTTGCCTTTGCTTTGTATGTATGTGTATGTGTATGTGTACACCTTCATTAAAAGCTTGATTATAAACGAACACACATCACTAGACACGATGTTAAAATGCTAGCATATCAATAGCAAACGAAATCAACAATCGAAAACGAACAACATAAATTACAAACAATGAGTGGGGGAGGGGGGTCTAGACATTACTACTGCTCTCGTACACATTCACTTACTCGTTCTGCTACTGTTAACATAACTCTTGTACTAATACGTTAATATATGGAACCTTGAAAATAATAGACAAGCATGAAGCATGAAAATAACAGACAAGCATGAGGGTCGTTGTATTGTTGTTGGTGTATTCAATCATTAGGTAAAATTATGTACGTTAATCAATCGTAAATTGGCAAATGAAAAGAGAAAATAAAAAAAATTTTAAATCCAATAAGTATAGTAAATAATGGAACGATCTCTTTCCATTTCTTTTTATTCATGCATGCATGCATGATAATCATTGCCAATAAACACAATTATGCTTAGCAAGTAAACAGGTTTAGATGTACATATGTATGCATGTGTGCTTTGTTTACATTGTAAGAAACCTGCTTTATCGTGTTTTTTTTAAATGTTAAATTGTGTATGCAAATGTAGGCACACAAATCTACGAGAATATTAACACTTGCTTGGTAGGCTTCGAAGAGAAAAAAGAAAGAAACGGTATCCTTATAAACATTTACGTTAGTATGTGTAAATACATTTTCTTTGCTTTTGTCAACATTATCACGTAATTTAATGCTGACTTAGTAGGCAATAACAACTACAGTGTAAAGATTACAGTGTTTGAAAATTGTTTTGTAAATATTTTGCTAACGGTTTTATTTCGTTTACAACTTTTGGGCAGAGAGAGAGAGAGAGAGATATAGAGAGCTTTACACTCTCATGAAGTTGCATAATTAGTTTAAAGCATATGTAAACATAGCATCTTTTTAAGGCACGGTTTTAAATGAAAACAATTTAGGTTTTAATAAATAACAGGGGTCGGCGTTCATTATTTTGACAATGGGTAGGACAGTTGATAGCAAATGGAATATTAAAGAATAAATTATTTCCATGAAATCTCAAAACTTTCTTTATAAAGGGTCCGCCAAATAACTTTTTTTTTTTGAAAATGCTTTAAAAAAAACTGCTGAATATTTTTTCAATTTTTTTTTATTTGAAAGTACTATACTTCAGGTTAATAATGGAAAATATTTCATTCAAATGCTGACCATGCAGTAGCCTACACGATCGGTCCAATTTTTAAGCACATTATCGATTGTATGCAGCTGTATTTCACCAATGGCTTCACGAATATTGTCCCTTAAAGCGCCAATTGTCTCTGGCTTGTCGGTGTAACACTTATATTTGACGTTACGCCCACAAATAATAGTCCAACGTTGTCAAATCGCAGCTCCGAGGTGGCCAAACGACATCAGCTCTGCGGCTGATAATGCGATCTTCAAAAACAGGGCACAAAACATCGAGTGTAGCTTTGGCTGTGTGGCTCGTAGCGCCGTCCTGTTGAAACCAAATGTTGCCAATATCCTCCTCTTCAATTTTTGTGAACAACAATTCGTTCAACATGGCCCGATAACGGTCGCCATTGACTGTAACGGCCACTCCTTGCTCATTTTCGAAGAAAAATGGCCCAATTATGCCTCTGGACCAAAATCCGCACCAAACAGTGACTCGTTTTGGGTGCGTCGGCTTTTCAATGTATGCGTTCGGGTTTTCTGTGCCCCAAATGCGACAATTTTGCTTGTTTACTACATACCCGCCAAGATCAAAATGAGCTTCATCTGAAAAGATGATTTTTTTTTTGCCAAAATCGGCATCTTCTTGTGTAGGCTACTGCATGGCCAGCCGAGGTAGCCATTTGAATGAAATTATTTTCAATTATTAAACGGAAGGATTATACTTTCAAATAAAAAAAGAAATTTGAGAAAATATTCAGCAGGTTTTTTTTAAAGAATTTTTTTAAAAAAGAAGTTATTTGGCGGACCCTTATTTTAAATGCGCACTACCATAATGACAATATTTTAATAATTTTTTTTTGTGTTTTTTAAATACAAAAAGAAATTCAAAAATCAACAAGTGTTTCTAAAACCCTTCATAAATTTTAATCCGCTTCTTTTTTTCAAACAGATTTTCCCCATGACAGCAAATTAAAAGCGGGCTAGAGTAACGAACATGAATAATTTAAACAATAAAAAACAGATTGAAATATTTTAATGTCAAGATTATGTCAAATTAAATCATAATACATTTACACATACTCTTTTTTTAAACCAAATAACAACTTAACTGACAGCTTTAATAAAATGATACAAAAACAATAAAAACATAAGAATAAATAAAATTTATAAAAAAAATATGATTATCTCCTCTTCCAAAAATCATATGTCAAAAATGTATCCTAGTATTTGTCAAATTTCTACAAAATGGGTTAAAGAAACAACAACGAAAAATAAAAACGAAAAAGAAAGCAAATGGAAATAAAATTATTCCTTCATTTCTTGCCTAAATAAATAACTCGTAAAAATAAAATACAAAAAATTTATTGAATATTAAAAAGGATTTCTTTCCTTGCCCCAACCAAAAATAAATTGAAATAATGTGACAAGCCAGCCTTTTACACACGCTAGTAAAGTCATGGGCATGGCAGTGTTGTCAACTTCAGCTGTTTTAAGCTGTATTTTTAGTGTCTTTTCATGTAAAAGGTTTTTGAAAAATGAAAAGAAATATTCAGAAAATAAGCAAAAGTAAAGGGAATATTTATTATAATGAATGACTGTCATATACTTTTTAATGTCTATTGTCTTCAATTTGAGCACAATTGATCCACAATTACGTTCGGTAGTTTACCAATGGTGGCTACAATCAAAGAAAATATTTTATAAAGAATGTGCATTTTAACATATTTTGGAATATTTTTCAAAAATATTTCATGACGCGGGGGGAAAAATAGAAGGGAAGGATACAGAAATCAAGAGCGTAACAATGCGTTGTTCTCATCATGCGTTGTTCTCATTGTGCGTTTTTGTTGTTTGACCACTTTTTATTTATTTTTCTGGTGTTAAAAACAGACGTCGTCACCAATGTCCCTTAGGGGAAGAACATCTTCGGCTTTTTACACACATAGGACACGAACATCAAGAATGTTCGTTAAAAAGAGCGTAAAAATCTTGTCAGTTTTAAAAGAAGAAGGTTCATGTCGCTTTTTTCAAACTTCAATGATACACCCAAAGAAATATCACATTAGAATTGTTCACTAATATCAATGAGAAATGATTTCGATTTTTGGAAGAGTACTTGCCAAGTTTAATACGGTGTATTTAGGGATTTAGCGCAGTACAATTTTTCTATATTTTCCGATCGCATATACATATCATTGGGTTAATAAGTAGACTTGAAATTATTACTAACTATTTTCCTCTAGGTTAACACATGCCTATGGTTATGGATTAGTGAGTGAGAGAGAGAAAATAAGTTGAGAGAATTTATTTATTTACAGCCATATAAAAGTGTTAGTAATATACGCTATTTTTATTTTCATTTCATCAACATACATATGTGTAAAGCTGCCTATCTTTGGCTTAATAATTTTAGATAAATAAATATAAAATAAAAAATCAATTTTATTATTAAAAGAAAATAAAGCTCTTCATCTTTGGTTTAAAAATTAGGACATGTTTTTTAGATAATTAAAAATAAAAAGAATAAAAAAAACATTTTTTATCAAAAGAAAAAAAAACGAGCATTCCAAAGCATTTAAAAAAATTATACTATGAGACAAAATAAAAAATAAAATACGCCCAGCTAATGACATAGAACATTTTTAACACAAAATATTCTTCGAGTGTTATTCTGAAATAAAATGATAAAGCATCCGCAGCACTTGCATTCTTGTCGCAGTCTGATCGACAACTAAATCAAAAAACACAAGAATACATACACATGTACATACGTACGATGAGAGCAACACATTGTTACGCTCTTTGTTTGTGTTCATTTTCCTTCTGTCTTCCTCCCTCTCATCAAGAAATGATTTTTAAAAAAGATTTTGTTGAGAGCGGGTCGTAATGTTACAACCCGCCATAAGAAATTTTACTTCTACATGATGCGTATTCTTTATATCCATATTATTTGCTGTCATGTACTTTTTAATGTCTATTGCATGTAGTGCAATGTGGTCTTCAATTTCAGCACAGTTGATCCACAATTGCGTTCGGTAGGTTACCAATGGCGGCTGCAATGTTATTCCCACAACAAAAATAGTCTAGTGAGCTCAAATCTTATTATATTGGCGGTCAACAGGCTCCTAAGCGTGTAATTAATCGCTTACCCAACTTGCATGTGCTTTCGCTTGCTGCGGTATTTGGCAGAGCTTTTTTGAAACCACATGTCAAACAAGTCCAATTCATTCACTTGAGGTAGAGAAAATAATGAATCTTTGTATGTAGCCTTGCTGCATTGCCTATAAGGTGGCGGTTTTTATCGTTCTTGCAGAAGTACGGTCCAACGAAACGGACGACCTATAAACAACATTAAATTGGCAGATGGTGACTGTTCTTGATACCATGTTTGGTAATTCTGTGTGCTGATACACACTTTGAGGCAAAAATAAGTTGCGTCTCTGAAGATCACTTTTCCATAGACGAACAATTCTAAAACAACGCGAATTTTGATAATTAAATTTAATGGTTCGCAAGCGCTATTCATTTGTTAGTTCGTTATTATGCTTAACACGTTCATCGCCACGATAATACAGTGTGCGAAATTAAAATAATCGCATTTAATATTTCGGTGTATTATTAATTGCAAATATACGACTGGGCATTGATTCTACTAGATTTTTTAATATTCTAAGCTCAATATTTAGCCAGGACTGAAGAATTGCCGTTTTCAGCTCACTCACTGTGTTGTATTGCTTTCCGTTGCTATAAACATCTCTTGACGTGATTCCCAAAGATTTTCTATCAGATTCAAGTCCGGACTTTTAGCAGGCCAGTCTAGAATTGGGACTGAAGCCGATGAAAAGAATGCTTTTGAGACTTTCGAGACGTGAATGCTAGCGTTATCCTGCTGAAAAGTCATGTCTTTATCCAAATTATCTTCTTGAGAATTTACTAAAACATCTTCCAACATTTCCACGTAGGTTTCGGAGTTCATTTTAGTAGAAATGAAACACAACTGAAGCTTGCCATAGTAACTGAAACCGCCCCGTACCATTACAGTACCTCCGCCAAAGTTTCTGCTCATTCTGGGTGCGTTCGGTTTTTGCAAATCATGCCAATAATGACTGTGTCCATTCGGGCCATCCAAATTGAATTTTTTTTTTGTCGGAAAAAATAATGTTTCTCCATTCCTCTGTCCATGACATGGTATATTTGGCAAATTCCAATCTCCGCGATTTATGAGAGCATGATGACGGTGGGAATTTGGCTGATTTTTTCCATTTAATGTTACACTCGACGTTTTCCTCCAGGTAAGCCTCATTTCAGGACAATTTGGGAAGAATAAAGCTTATTTTTAGTGGCCTCTTGTTTAAGTTGACCAATTTGGCGTTTGCTTAGTTTTGTGTTTCTCTTATTTCTCTTTGCAGATTTATTATTTTTTGTAGTTTTTTGCAAACACGATGATGGTGATGGTTTGGACTTGTTTTTCGGCCAGTGGTGTTGGTCCCTTTGTAGAAATTCAAACAAAAATGGACCGTTTTGTTTACAGAGTCATTTTAGCCACTCACATGGTTAACTATGCTGAGTGGGGAAAAGCCACTTCGATGGGTGTTTCAACATGACAATGACCCAAAACACTCACCGAAGTTGGTCAACGATGATCTGCTAATGGTGGTTCAAGTCTTGGATTGGCCACCTCAATCGCCAGACTTGAATCCCATAGAGAACCTCTTCGGCATTTCAAAACGGAGACTTGGAACTCGACGCTTTAAGAATAAACAGGAGTTGATGAACTGTCTAAAATCAGAGTGGGAAGCTATACCAACATCTATTCCATCAGATCTTATTGAATCTATGCCCAAAAGATGCGCTGAGGTCGTAAGAAACAAAGGATATCATACCAAATATTAAAAGTTGCTTAGGTTTTGAACAGCGAATTTATAAGTTAATTTTGTTTTTATTTTATTATAACTTCCAAAGAAATGGAATTTAATTTGTGTTGTTATTTTTAAGTTATAGGCACATTGTGTAATAGTAAATAAAATAAATATTTTCTATAAATTTATTTAGAGAAAAGATATGAGTCCATATTTACTTAGTGGGAAAAAGTTGCTTAGGTTTCGAACAATACTGTATATGACTGACATGGCCCTATATTAAAACTTTTTTCTCGACAAGGCGCGTCAGTCTTATATGTCTGACGCATCCAGACAAGATACAACAAGTATTAACCTGTTGTTTTGAACACAGCGTCGTTTGCGTCGGACCTTTGTGATTTACCAAATCGCGTACGTCAGACACATATGACTGACATGGCTCATGTAGAACTTCTGAGCGTCAGACACATATGACTGACATGGCGATGAACGTGTTAAATTTTGATTTTTATTACTTTTTTTATTGCTCTATAGCTTATCCATATAATTACTTACTTAATTGATCATTACAACGCTTCAGTCAGGATTATTAGCTAATTTTTCTCTGAATCCTAACAATTGAAACTATTCTCGATAAGCTGAAACAACCCTAAGTTATTAATAATCCATCGCCGTGCTAAACTGTCTCTTTTGTGAATTTGAGACCTTCGTTTCCTTTGGGAACTCGGCGTAAACACAATTTTTACTTCATTTATATTCGATTTGGCAACTTCTAGAACTTAACTGTTGTTTTGTTATTGTATTTTTCATGGTCTTATTGTATAGTTTTGTTGTTGTAATTTTATCTTTGTTTATTTTGATTTCTTTGTTATGTTACTCTTAAAATTTCGTTCATATTTTCAGAGCGGACATTCGGGTTTTATTCTGTTTTACTAGAATATGTTTAAAATAAAAGTATACCTATTATTTCTTTCAATACTGTAACAGTTGACGTCCTTTAAATTTAGTTTTAGCATTTCTCATCTTAAGATTCTTGAAAAGTTACCAGAAACCTGGTCTGAATAAAAATATTCCTTTGTTTTCTACTTCAGTGCTTTTCTCAACATTACAGTTTACAACACTTATGGTGTATATTTTACATATAAATGTGCTCATTTGCTCATGCAGAAAGAGAAGGGAGCGAAGAAGGAGCATTTGTTATGAATTAAATTTATACAAACACTGACATTTTTCTTATAAATAAAGTTTTCGTTTTACAAAATATTGTATTGTATTGTGAGTAATATGTATATACACCACAGTAAACAACAAATAAATTGAAAGCCAATCCAACAACAACAACAATAACAGCAATTTTAAAAAGGATTATAAAGGATTACAGAGAAATTTATTAAAACTTTTTAAATATTTACACAACTCAAGTGTACCCGCTCAACAGTTCCAATATTATACGTTACATTTTAATTTATGGATTACGAACCCTTTTCCCATTTAGTTTTAATATCAATTTAATCAAAACTCTTCGTTCTTACTCTCACTATTTGATTGCCTTTGGTTTTTTTTAATGTTATGTTAACAGTGCTTATGTTATTTTTATTTCTGCCAAGCGAAAGTGATACATTAAAGAGAAAAAAATTCCATAGACTACTACCAAAGAATATGGATATAAAGAATACGCATTATGTAGAAGTAAAATTTCTTATGGCGGGTTGTAACATTACGACCCGCTCTCATCATTTCTTGATGAGGGCGGAGGAAGACAGAAGGAAAATGAACACAAACAAAGAGCGTAACAATTTGTTGCTCTCATCGTACGTATGTACATGTGTATGTATTCTTGTGTTTTTTGATTTAGTTGTCGACCAGACTGCGCAAGAATGCAAGTGCTGCGGATGCTTTATTATTTTATTTCAGAAAAACACTCGAAGAATATTTTGTATTAAAAATGTTCTATGCCATTAGCTGGGCGTATTTTATTTTTTATTTTGTCTCATAGTATAATTTTTTTAAATGCTTTGGAATGCTCGTTTTTTTTTTTTAATAAAAAATGGTTTTTATTTTTATTTATCTAAAAAACATGGCCTAATTTTTAAGCCAAAGATGGATAGCTTCGTGTTCTTTTAATAATAAAATCGATTTTTTATTTTATTTTTATTTATCTAAAATTATTAAGCCAAAGATAGACAGCTTTACATATGTATGTTGATGAAATGAAAATAAAAATAGAGTATATTACTAACACTTTTCTATGGCTGTAAATAAATAAATTCTCTCACCTTATTTTCTCTCTCTCACTCACTAATCCATAACCATAGGCATGTGTTAACCTAGAGGAAAATTGTTAGTAATAATTTCAAGTCGACTTATTAACCCAATGATATGTATATGTGATCTGAAAATATAGAAAAATTGTACTGCATTAAATCCCTAAAGACACCGTATTTAAGTTGGCAAGTATCCTTCCAAATATCGAAATCATTTCTCATTGATATTAGTGAATACTACTGTGATATTTCTTTGGGTGTATAATTGAAGTCTGAAAAAAGCGACATGAACCTTCTTCTTTAAAAGCTGACAAAATTTTTACGCTCTTTTTAACGAACATTCTTGATGTTCGTGTCCTATGTGCGTAAAAAGCCGAAGATGTTCTTCCCCTGAGGGACATTGGTGCCGACGTCTGTTTTTAACACCAGAAAAATAAATAAAAAGTGGTCAAACAACAAAAACGCACGATGAGAACAACGCATTGTTACGCTCTTGGTTTCTGTATCCTTCCCTTCTATCTTTCCCCCCGCGTCATGAAATATTTTTGAAAAATATTCCAAAATATGTTAAAATGCACATTCTTTATAATTTATTTTCTTTGCTACTACTATAATACGATTTCATTGTACTCTGCCCCACCACTCACTTCTTAGAGGTCCTCTTTTGATATGAGAAGAATAAGATTATTTTCTGTTAACCTCTCTCTTATCGTTTACATGTGTTTCGATCGTTTAGCATCATTCGCATACTTACATTACACACGAAGGCTTGTGTTCTTCGTTAATAGAGAACAATTGAAAGAGTACTCGTCATAGTAATTAACTCCGCGTAACAAGTTGTCCCATAAAAATAATTTAATTTATTGATGATAATAAGCAATAAATAAAGACATGAAAATAAATTAAATTAAATAAATTTATTTGTGATTCAAAATTATAGAAAATGTTCAATAAAATAGAAAAAATTAAACGAAAAAAATTATTATTGTCGTTGTCGATTTACATAGTAAGTGAAGCGCAATCAAACATATTTTTTTCCTTATTTTTATTGTATAAACAAATTCACAGTTATACGAGTACAAAAAGCAAATAAAGAAACTGAGTGTGAGTGTAAAATTGAGTGCAAACAAAAACAAAATAGAGCGGCTATTAATATGATGCAATTTTTGTTATTGCAAACACACATAGAACAATTGTCCAGCGTGTGCATGCATGCATTTGCATGTTGTGTGTTTATTTATGTAAATAACTAACGGTTTTATTTATTAACATTTTACGTGTTTTGTTTTCAATTGTATTTTATTTACAAGGCTTGCACAGTTGATTATAACGCTCTGCTGTTAATGAAATCAGTGTGATAAGAAATTGAATTGAAAAATTTTATAATAAATTAATCTGTAAGTATTTTATGAAATCGTTATAACATTCATACATAGTTATTATTATTACTATTGTTATTGCTATTATTGCTGTTGTTTTCATTAAATTAATCATTATTGACTACCTATAAATTATTGTTTTTTATAACTCTTGTACATATGTGCACACATGTAATGTAGGCGTAAGGGATTATAGTGTGGAAAAAATTCGTTGAAATTTGCCTTTAATCGGTTAAATAGAATATGGCCGACCATGTAAAGCCTTCAATTCGAACACATGTTTTATAATAAAAACAACATATTTCAAGAATAAAATTATATGTATTCTGATTATTGCTTTTTATAGAATATTTCCTATAAGTTATTTCATTATTTTTTTCCACAGAAAATTTTCGATAACAAATTTTTATATAGAAAATTACCATTCACATAATTTTCGATAACATTTTTTATAAAAAATTTTCTTAAAATTTTTTTATAGAAAATTTTCGATAACAATTTTTTTTATAGAAAATTTTCGATAACAAAATTTTTTTATAGAAAATTTTCGATAACAAAATTTTTTTATAGAAAATTTTCGATAACAAAATTTTTTTATAGAAAATTTTCGATAACAAAATTTTTTTATAGAAAATTTTCGATAATAAACTTTTTTATAGAAAATTTTGAAAAATATTTTTTAAAGAAAATTTTCGATAACAAAATTTTATTATAGAAAATTTTCCATAACAACATTTTTTATAGAAAATTTTCGATAACATTTTTTTATAGAAAATTTTCGATAACATTTTTTTATAGAAAATTTTCGATAACAACATTCTTTTATAGAAAATTTTCGATAACAACATTTTTTTATAGAAAATTTTCGATAACAACATTTTTTTATAGAACATTTTCGATAACAACATTTTTTATAGAAAATTTTTGATAACAAAATTTTTTATAGAAAATTTTCGATAACAAAATTTTTTATAGAAAATTTTCGATAACAAAATTTTTTATAGAAAATTTTTTACAGAAAATTTTCGATAACAAAATTTTTTTATAGAAATTTTCGATAACAAAATTTTTTTATAGACAATTTTCGATAACAATTTTTATTATAGAAAATTTTCGATAACAATTTTGTTAAAGAAAATTTTAGATAACAAATTTTTTATTGAAAAATTTCTATTATAGAATTTTTTATAGAAAAATGTTCAAAAACAAAATTTTATATTGAATTTAATAGAAATTTTTCGACAAATTTGTTTTATATAAAATTTTCGATAACAAAATTTATTAAAGAAAATTTGCGATAACAAAATTTTTTGTAGAAAATTTTCGATACTAATATTATTTACAGACAATTTTTTTATTAAAGTAAATATAAAATTTTAGATAACAAAAGTTTTTATAGAAAATTTTCGATAATAAAATTTTTTATAGAAAAATGTTCGATAACAAAAATTTTTTAATGAAAAGTTTCGATAACAACATTTTTTTATAGAAAATTTTCGATAATAAACTTTTTTATAGAAAATTTTGGATAACAACATTCTTTTTTTTATTAAAGTCAATATAAAATTTGTTATCTAAAATTTTGGTTATAAAATTTTTTATAGAAAAATGTTTGATAACATAATTTTATATTGACTTTAATAGAAAATTTTCGATAACAAATTTGTTATATATAAAATTTTCGATAACAAAATTTTTTATAGAAAATTTTCGATACCAATATTATTTACAGACAATTTTTTTATGAAAAAAAATATCGATAACTAAATTTTCTATGAGAAAAGAAGACAAAAAAATTTGCGAAACTCACTCTTGTAGAACATAAATTTTTAATAGAAAAAATTCGATAACAAAATTTTTTATTGAGAATTTTCGATAACAAAATTTATTATAGAAAATATATACAAATTTGTACAGAAATTGTTTAAAGAATATTTTCAATATAACGATTATCTTTGACAAAAAGAATAAATAATTTTCGTTAGCAATCTCTTTGCTTGTAAATTTTTTAATAGAAAATTTTCGATAACAAAATTTTTTTTTTTGAGAATTTTCGATAAACAGCTACTCTCATCTGTCATAAAAGAATTTTAATATTCTTTAATAGACATGTGTTGTGGCGTTCAAGCTTATATAATCCGACTTTATAGGACGTTACCTTTCATTTTAATTTTTCTCATTTAACGTAATTTTTAATGTTTGTGTATGCGTATGGTGTACTGTGCTGCCTGTGGATGTAACACTTGCCTGCCGCATTAAGTTTATTTCGTGTGAGTTAAATGACCAATTTATTGAAATAATGAAATTATACAATTTAAATGCTCACATAAAATAACGATAATAAATGAAAATAATCACCGATTAATAATTGCTATAACATGTGACAAAAAAAAGGTACAAAATTATTCTCCGTATTTAATTTAAACGTCTAAAAGCGTGCTGCAATAAATTCAATATTTTGTAATTTAATTGCAACGTTTTATATTTATATTTAAAGAGTATGAGTTATGTCAGTATTGAATTTAAGGTAGAGAGAGAGATAGAGAGAGAGAGAGATAGAAAAAATGAGAGAATTAAAATCGTCATGGGGCTGCAGCAGTTACAACAGTGGTTTTAATTTATCTATGTTTATCTACCTGAAAGTATGCTTGATATTTATGGAATGTTATCATTAAAAATTTAAATTTTTAAAATTTAAAAAAAAAATTTTAAATTTTAAATGAAAAATAACACACAAAATATAAATTTTTAGGCCCTTGCAAATAAATATTGAAACAATCGTTTAATGACGTATAAATCTATTTAAATTCATATCAATTGCAGTTCCTTCTTTACTATTTTAACTTTAAACCACAGCTAAAAACCGAACATGACCCCACTGTTTATATTTCAATAACCCTGATTTAATGTGCAACCAACCAGCCAATTTAAAATCATGAATTTCTTTCTTTTTTTTTTTGTTGCCTAGTTTTTACAATGATTTCATTACAACAAAAAAAACATTTACAAATAATTTTAATTAAAATACAAACTGCAAATTGTCGTCGTCGTCGTGTTCGTCATCATCATCGTTCATTACCATTATGGCTGTGTATCGTGCTAAAGGGCAGATTTCATTTAATTTGTGGCAAGAAATTTTGAAAAAAATAAAAAAAAAACTGAAAATGAGATGCATTTTGCGATTAGAAAATGTAACATCAAGAGTAACATTAAAAAGGTCACAGTTTCGGTCAATGGTAATTAAATGGGTTCATAACAAATGGTTTTTTGGTTTCAAATTACAGTCACGTACATGCTTATTTGATCAAATTTTCTGAAAGTCAAAATCATTGCGGTCTCTAGTTAAGGGTAAATTTTCTAAATATTTTCCATTGAATTTATTTAAATTTGCTTTTGTTATCTCTTCTTTGATCTGTTAAATCTATGCAGCATTTAGTATTGCATTAAAATTTAAATTTTTGAGAAATAAATTCCCAAATACCGATTTATGAAATGAAATTTTTAAGGAATTTTAAATTGTAAAAAGAAGAGAATTTTTCATTTTTTTTAAATAATTTTTTTTACTTTTAAAAAATTATCGATTAATAAAATTTTTTTCGATAACTTTTCCATTGTTGGTTTTGCTGTTTGTAAATGAGAATAAATGTATATTTAGCATGAAATCAAAAATGTTGTAAAATATTCGTCAAAGAATTATCGATAACCATGTTTGAAATTATCGATAACAGAAGAGATTTGACTTAAAATTGGTAATATTTACAGTAACAAAAAAAAAAAATTATCGAATAAATTATCGATTGCATAAAAATTGCCTATATGAATTTTTCCAATTTCCGATAACTACAAATTTTTCACGGTAAATTTTTTATATATACAAACAAATTTCGATAATCGTCAATAGAAAAGGTTGCATTGCTACTTTTCTTTAACATTTTCCAAAAAAAATTATCGATAACATGTTTTGAAGTTATCGATAACAAAAATATCTTACAAAAAATTATGTTTGTAATGAAAAATATTGATGAAATTATAGATAACATAAGAATTATCGATAGACATTTGTACCTACATTCATACATAATTAGTCCTTACAGCTCTTTAGTCAGGATTATGGCCTAGCTTTTCACAGCACTTATGTTGTGTGCATGAATGGCGAGACTGATTTTTTTGAAAATTTTTATTTACTCCCAGAGTTCTTGTCAGAAATCTTTTGAGAGGAAGGTCGTTGAAGAATTATTTTCCATATTTCGATTTGATCGAGATGTCTGACCTAGCGTTAGTATAAGAGATGTTCGACCGTGACCGCACGTCTAGTAAGTCAACACACTATCAACTAGACTACAGCAACTTCTAAGCAAATAGTGGGAGACACTTTGTAACGCGTGTTCTCTTATTTTCATTCCATATTTCCACAACGAAAAATTAAAATTTTTTTTAAGCTTGTCTTTGCTTCTTTTGAAGGCAAGTTTTTTTAAAACTTGAAAAATCTAACCAGTCGAGCCGCTTGTAACGAGAGCATCTGTTATAGACACACAATTAAGGTACTAATGTGTTTACCAACAACCTTACTAGATGTCTGGACTCACTAGATGTCTGGACCACCGACTACGGACACTTCGAAATATCGATAGATCCTTTTTTATTATCGATAACAATAATTTGTTTTAAAATTATCAATAACATAAAACGTTGCACAGAAAAATTTATAGATAATGCTATCTATCGCAAAAACCAAGTAAAATTTTCGATAAGCCTAAAATTTCGATACAAATTCTCTTAAAATAATTATCGATAACTTTTCTGGTTGAATTGAAATTCTTCTTTAATCATATGAACTAAATTATCTATAAATTCTCTAGAAAAAATAGCTGTTTATTTTCGGAGAGAAAAATTTTCGATAACTCTTGATTTATTGTAAAATTACTAAGGCTGTATATTTTTGCTATAAAATGTTAAAAAGTTATAATTTTTCTGTTTTTAATTTAGAATAAAGGCATATTATTAAAAAAAAATTGGTAACTGTATACACCTATTGACACCTAATTAGAAACGCTTTTTTACTTTAGCGCAAAGTCAGTAATATAAATAATTTTTGGGAAAACTACCGTTATGTTGCCTCCCAAATACTTGTATTTTGTTTATTACTCTGTTTTATTTTTAAATGCTTTTACTTTCTTTATTAAGCATTTCAATTACCGTTATTTTTTGCAAACTTGTAAACACGTTATTAGTATAGTTTAAAAAAAGTGCGACACATAATTAGAAACGATCATTTATTGTTTAAAATTTGCTGTGAAAGGCAATATTTAGAAAAAGGTAGTTAAATATTTGTTTTAATTCAATATGTTTGAATATATTAGCATAATATTTTTAATTTTTTTAATGGGAAAATGTAAGAGCTGCACTCCTGAAGTAACGAGCTCTATTTGCAAACTGCGTAAAGCTGGAAAGACATATATAGAAATATCAGAGCAGCTTCAATGTTCAAAAAAAAAATGGTCTTTAACGCTCTGAAGGACATTCAAAAATATGACGCTACATCGAACGTTCCACGGCAGAAAAGGCCCAGGAAAACATCAGACTATACAGACCGCATTATTGGGCGAATCTCCAAAGCCGATCCAAAAAGTCGTCTGCGGATATCCAACGTGAAATTTGCGACAGATTTAATATCTCCATTTCCAAGAGGACCATTTCACGTCGTTTGGATGAAGTCGCGCTAAATGGCAGAGCAGCACGCAAGAGACCACTTCTGAGCAAAATTCAGAGAAAACGTCCAATTTGAATTCGACAGCCAATCAATGGAAATATATGCTTTGGAGCGACGAAACTATGATAAATCGCCTTGGTTCAGATGGTCGAAGATTTGTTAGAAGGCCCGTCAATCAAGAATTTAATCTTCGCTATGTTTCACGTGTAGTGAAATATGGTGGATGATCGACTATGGTGTGGTCATGTTTTTTCTGGAATGGTGTTGGTCCAATCCACAAAATTGATGGAATTTCAGATAAGGAAAAGTACGTTGACATACTTAATAATGTGTTGTTGCCGTGGGCTGAGGGGAATTTGCCTGTTATCTGGAAATTTCAACAGGACAACGATCCAAAGCACACGGCCAAGGAACAAAGAAATTCCTTGAAGATAATTCCATCAATGTTTTGGAGTGGCCATCATCAAGTAAGGGGCTAAACCCCATCGAACACCTATATTGCGATGTGAAAAAAGCTGCGAGCCTCAAAAATGTTACAAACATGGCGACTCTTTTCGAGGAAGTTAAGAAGTCATGGCAGGCATGGGAGGCAATACCAGTGGAGCGATGTCGTAACCTTATAACATCAATGCGGAGGCGATGTGAAGCTGTATTAAAACAAAAAGGGTATGCAACAGTATATTGACAATAAGTAAGAATATAAACATAATATCAGAATTTTTTTCTAATGGTTTTTATCGTTTCTAATTAAGTGTCACAGTCAATATTTGAAAAAAATTGTGTTCTTTCTTTTAAGTGTTTAGTAATAAGAGATTTGTTAAGTTTTTTTGTTTCTTTTTTATGACTTTATAAAATTAAATAATAGATAGTGTGAAAAGAATAAACAATATGAAAAATATTTCAATATTTTATGAAATTTTAAAGCGTTTCTAATTAGGTGTCAGTAGGTGTATGTTTAGTAAAGAACTTTCGATAACTGTAAACTATTTATATTAACTTGTTTTAAATCTACAAACTTTACTGTGGTAAATGTGGAAATGCGGTTTTTCTGCAGCAAATTATTAAATTTATTATTAAATTATTAACGCATTAGTAAACTTATCCAGCCAATTATCTAAAATGGCAAATAATTATCGATAATTTATATGCACTTTACACTGACTTCTCTTCCTTCCAACTGATGTCAACAGAAAGAGTTTTATTAACCTGTCAGTGTTAATATTAAAAAAAATTTAAATATACTCTCTTACTCTATCTCTTTCGTTCTCTCTTCATATAAATTTAATGAAATAGTTTTCTTTTTTATTGGAATCTTTTTTTTTTATTAAATTATAATCGAATTTTAAACAAAAAACTCTTTAAATTCATTTAACCTTTAAATTACAATAACAAATTATTTCATTAATTAATACAGATTCCTTTTAATCTACATACATACATATGTACGTGTGTGTATATTATTAGCATATATATTCAAATAATAATAATTAAATTATTAAAAAAATTAATTTAAAATGTATTTATTTTAATAAAGAATTTTTTATTTCTTCTTTAACTTACGGAAATTATTGGAATTGAAATTGTTGAGTTAAAATGCTAACAAGAAAAAAAAATAAATAAAAAACAGGAAGAACATTAAAAAACTTTTATTTTTAGTTTTATTGTTATTGCTTATGTCATTTTTATTATTAATTTTTAATAAGTTTAACAGGAAATATGAAATTTAATAATTCATTTAACATCATGATCTGATTACTTATCCGATTGGTAAAGGGTCCGCCAAATAACTTCTTTTTTTTGAAAATGCTTTAAAACAAAAACTACTGAATATTTTCTCAAATTTCTTTTTTTATTTCAAAGTACAATCCTTCCGGTTAATAATGGAAAATAATTTCATTCAAATGGCTGCCTCGGCTGGCCATGCAGTAGCCTACACCAAAAGATGCTGATTTTGGCAAAAAAAATCATCTTTTCAAATGAAGCTCATTTTGATCTTGGCGGGTATGTAAACAAGCAAAATTGTCACATTTGGGGCACAGAAAACCCGCACGCACATATTGAAAAGCCGACGCACCCAAAACGAGTCACTGTTTGGTGCGGATTTTGGTCCAGAGGCATAATTGGGCAAATTTTCTTCGAAAATGATCAAGGAGTGGCCGTTACAGTCAATAGCAATCATTATCGGGCCATGTTGAACGAATTTGTGTTCACAAAGGCATATAGTTTTCAAAGGTATATAAAGTTGCGTGGACCAAAGTGCGCGTAACTTAATATACGTCTGCCCTACCAGTGAATTGATGTGATCATCCCACGTCAAATTGGAGTTAAAAACTATTCCTAAATTCCTCGTCGCATAAACTATCTCAATTTTCTCACCATTCATCACAACATCCCTAGAAATTGTGGGTACAACACATCTTCTATGCAATAAAATACACTTAGATTTCCCGGGGTTCAAACAGAGACCATTAGCAGTTGCCCATAAGAAGATCCGAGCAAGTTCCCCATTCAAACAATCAACGGCGCGTAAAATATCGTCCACCGGGCTACTTAAGCAAAGTTGCACGTCATCTGCATACAAGTGGATTTTGCAATTCAAAAGATATCTAAGTAAATCTTTGACATACAGGGAGAAAAAGGTGGTCCAAGGATAGAGCCCTGAGGCATACCTTTGTTCAAAGGTAGACCATCAGATCATTTCCCATTCAAAAAAACAGATTGTGCGCGTTGGGCGAGATACGATTGTAAAGGGTGTTTTTTATAGAGGTATTGAACTTTAAGTTGCAATAAAACAACGATGGATTATTCGATTGACATGAATTTTATTTATCCGAAAGATAATCTTGTGGCATTACATTTTAAATATGATTTCTGGCATATGACCACCACGGCTGGCGCGGATGTAGTCCAATCTGGACGTCCAATTTTCGATGACTTTTTCCAACATTTGTGGCCGTATATCGGCAATAATACGGCGAATGTTGTCTTCCAAATGGTCAAGCGTTTGTGGCTTTACCGCATAGACCAATGACTTTACATAGCCCCACAGAAAGTAGTCTAGCGGTGTTAAATCACAAGATCATGGGGGCCAATTCACAGGTCCAAAACATGAAATTAGGCGGTCACCAAACGTGTCTTTCAATAAATCTCTTGTGGCACGAGCTGTGTGACATGTTGCGCCGTCTTGTTGAAACCACATCTCCTGGACATCATGGTTATTAAATTCAGGAATGAAAAAGTTAGTAATCATGGCTCTATACCGATCACCATTGACTGTAACGTTCTGGCCACCATCGTTTTTGATAAAGTACGGACCAATGATTCCACCAGCCCATAAAGCGCACCAAACAGTCAATTTTTCTGGATGTAACGGTGTTTCCACATACACTTGAGGATTACCTTCACTCCAAATGCGGCAGTTTTGTTTGTTGACGTAGCCATTCAAGCAGAAGTGCGCTTCATCGCTAAACAAAATTCGCTTATGAAAATCGGGAACAACGGTAATCTCGTTTTGGGCCCATTCGACGAATCTACGCCTTACTTGATGATCGTTTGGCTTCAAATCTTGCACGAGTTGGATTTTGTAAGCACGCAAACCAAGATCCTTCCGCAAAATCTTCCATAAAATGGATGGACACAGATCCAATTCCTGTGCTCCTTCGGGTCTTCCTGAATGCTACGCTCTACAGCAGCAATAGCTTCTTCTGTACGCACCGTACATCGTCTCTGGGGATGCGAGTTATCAATAAGAGTAAACGTGGTGCGAAAACGTTCCATGGTTAATCGAATTAACTGCTCTGATGGAGGATTTTGTCGACGATAAAATGGACGTAGTGCGCGATACGTTTTCCGCACAGAACCATTATTTTCGAAATAAAATTTCACTATTTGCAAGCGTTGTTCAGGCGTGAGTCTATTCATGATGAATTGCCAAAATAAACTGAGAATAAATCACTTGACAGCTGTTAAATCGGTCGCCATCTTGAAAAGTAATGCCAACTTAAAGTTCTATACCTCTATAAAAAACACCCTTTATAAGTTTGGCAGATGCATTAGAAAATCCGAAGAAGAATTTGAGTTTCCGAATAAGCATACTGTGATCGACCGTATCGAAAGCTTTCGAATGATCCAGGAGAACTAAAAAGTTCACATTGCCATTCTCCAAGGCCTGTCTGACATTCTCACTAACGTCCACTAGAGCAGTAATACAACTATGACCTGATCGAAAGCCAGATTGCATTCTAGAAAGGAGATTGTTCAGATCGCTGTAACTCATCATTTGCATATAAAGTATCCTGTCAAGAACCTTCGAGAGAAAGCATAAGATGGCAATTGGTCGATAATCCCCATTAGACTGGCGCACCGGAACTATTGAATGCTATTTGAATGCTTCCAGTTTATTGGATACGTGTCGGACATAATAATAGTATTAAACAGATGAGTCAAAAAAGGAGGTATCATGGGTAAAATTATTCTTATAAATTTAGAGTGCATGTTATCGCTCCCAATTGAATTAGATTTCACCATGAAAACAGCCGACATCACATCATACTGGGTGACACATTCAAACTTAAACTTGTCATGCCCAGGTAAATCAGTGTTAGAACCAATAACAGATTCAGCACGATCACTATGAAAGCCATAGAAACCTGTGTCAGCCCGCACCGTGGGGATATTCACAAAGGATTTATTAAGGGTCACTAGGATCCATTTGACAACTTGTATTCTTGTGCGCATCACACACACCAATCTCTCGAATAGTTCTTCAAGTCTGCCTAGTTTCCATTGCAGAGTCAAACCGTCTAGAATAGTATTCCATTTTCGCACGTCTGATACACTTGTTCACATTCGCCCTTGCGGCACTATATTGTAATTTCAACTCAGCTGTCCTAAATCTCTTCCACCTTGAATAAGCAAGATCCCTCAGATCAATGACACGTTTGATGGAGTTCGTAAACCAGGGTTTCTGCCTATTAGAGATCCTTTTAAATCTGATAGGAACAGTCGCATCAAATAAAATATCGACGGAGGGCATATAATACAAATCGTTCCAAGCAATGTGTGCAAAACGTTCACGTAGAAGATCGCCGTCCATATTTCTAAAATCTCTGTATAAATTTGTTCAGAAAATAGAGGTTTAAAATCAATTTCACATTGTAATGATATTTTAAACAAAATCATTTTGCCATTGCATTAGTTTTTATTGCTTTTGGTGGGAATCCCTTGAAAAGAAGACTAATTCGAAACTAATGCAGCGACTGCAGAGATCTGCCTGTATTATCATCAGTGGTGCTTTGCGCACTACACCTACGTCGGCAGTTGAGATAATTTTGGGCCTCTTTCCGCTTGACCTTTTCTGTAGGGGAGTGGCTGCTAAAATAAGTAAACGTCTCTGGGCGACTGGACAGTGGCATGACTCGGATATCGGCCACGCAAGCATCCTGAGGGAAGTTGGAGCTGTCGGGAGCAGTGACTACATGACACCGCGGTACGATTTCACGAGGAGATTCATTACATCGGTTCCGGGCAACGGGTCCTGGAAGGGTGGTGTGAACCACCTATTAAGAGACTCCGTACAAATCTACACCAACGGTTTTAAGCTGAACGGAGCTGTTGGCAGTGGAATTTTTTCGGAATCGGTTGGAATAGCTCAGTCTATAAGACTGCCAGACTACTGCAGTGTCTTTCAGGCGGAGATGGTGGCCATACAGGCTGCGGCGAGTATTATTGGGGATGGAAGGGTCTCCAAGCGGAACGTCACCAAACTTTCTGATAGCCAGGCGGCTATCAAGGCTCTAAGTTCTAATGTGATGAACTCCAAGGCGGTGTACGGCTGTCGCAGATATCTCGACGAGATAGCGGAATGATATGATATCCATATCGTATGGGTACCGGGGCACAGTGGTATTCCGGGTAACTGCAGAGCTGATGAACTTGCCAGGCGGGGCACGACCATCGAACTCTCCGATGAGTTCTCGAATCTAGGCATACCTATGAGGACATGCAAGCTCATAATTGATAATGCGATCGTCGATTGCGTCAACGACAGGTGGGCAGCCTCGGACACGGGTAGAATGGCTCGTAAAATCTGGCCAAGGCTGGATGAGGGGCGCACAATGAGTCGACTTAAATTCCAAAGTGGCGCGCTCAGTGTAGTTGTCGGTGTCATTACGGGGCATTGCATTATGGGTACGCATGCGAGGCGCATTGGTCTTGGATATCTTGCTAACGACTTCCGCAAAAGCTGCAGAGATGAGGAAGAAGAGGAGACTGTCCAGCATTTGCTGGGTATATGCCCGGCTCTATGCCAAAGGAGAAAGAAGTACTTGGGTACTTACTACATGGATGATCGGGAGGAACTGTCAAGGATTGACATTGGCAGCCTGAATCGCTTCATCAGGAGCTCCGAGTGGTTTCGAGACTAGGGGATAACGGATGACTGTGGCAGCACAATGGGCCCAATGCGGCCTAAGTGAGTCCATCCAAAAATTTTTCTTGGATGGGCAGCCACCTCTACCTACCTACCTACCTACTTTTTATTGCTTATCACTTTACTTTTTTATTTTACAACGCTTTACTAAAAAAAAGTACTTTTTTTTTGTCACAACTTTTGGTACTTTTTTTTTTTTTTTGTAAAAATGCTAATGGCATTTAAAAACAAAGTCTCTAAAGTGTTCTTTAATCTTTTTTTAATTAAAATTTTATTTTTATTTTGTCTTTATTGTTGCCCATACAACTAGACGTATGAGTGATATTTTTTCGTATGTTTTTGAATGCGCATACGACCTGTTGTGCGTTAGTAAATCCCTTTCTAATGAGTTTATTTCCAAAGAAAAACTTTGTTGTTCTTTCTCTCTCTTTATGAAAAAGTTGAGTTAATTTTGTTCTTTTTTCTTTGCTATTTTTTCTCATTAAAAACAAAAATTAATTCATTAAAATATCATTAAATTTTAACACACACTTAAGCTGTCTGAAGAAAGGAAAAGAAGAATAATTAAAAAAGAGGAGAAAATTTTTTTTCAACTTTTTTGCATTTGAAAATAAATGTTGTCTGCCAGTCATTAAATTTTCTAATTTCCTTAAGCATTCTCTGGATATTATTTCTTTAATTTTATTTACACTTAAGCTTTATAAAAACATTTTGACAAAGAGACTCCTTTGGAATTCATGCGTTGGTCCATTTTGGTCCCCCAATGATTTTAATTTACATCTGACAGATGCCATTGGTATGAAAGTGAACAATAATGTTTTACAATTTAATCTTTTTTTGTACTTATTTATTTTTATTTGTTAACAAATAAAATTTCTTTTTAATAACACTGCTACTGTTAATGGCATTACTTAGGAAATTGTTTTTTAAAGAAAGAAAAAAAAAAGAATTTTTTCTTCTTTTCTTGAACGTGCCCTCAAAATCACCAGTCGTTGTAAAAATGACAGACAGAAGACCAATTGGTCACTTTGTTTTTTTTTTTTTGAAAATGAAATCAATTTTAAATTTTATTTTCATTTTTATTTCGTTCCCCTGGGTTATTTTTCTATTTTTTTTTCTTTCATTCTTTTTTCTTTTTAATTGCACCTTCAAGTTCAGAAGTGAACGTGAATTGATTGCTTTTCAACGTGTTTATTCCGTTTTCTTTTGCTTTCTTACTCTCCAACTCCTTATGAAGTTCAAATATTTACTTTTCAATTAAATTGTTTAAATGCGATTCGATTTTTATTTGCTTTCCATTGTATCTGCACCAACAACAACAACAACAAGTACTTGAAAGTATTACAGCAAAGAGTACACTGAGGTAAATATTTACAAAGGCGATAAAAAGAGAAAAGAATTCCTGTTAAAAAAAAAGAAATTAAATTTCGAAAGCAAGAAATCAACGTAGTTTAGTAGGTAGTGTGTTGGTTCAAACCTCAGCTCGGACATCTCAAACAGTCAAAAAAATTACTTTGTAAAGTTTCCCAAAATCTGTTGCCACACAAAAAAAAAAACGAACACACTCGACATAGGTGGTGTGAGAGGCTAAGGTTGTAATCCTGATTAAAAGGACCCATTAGGTCAGTAATGTGGAAAGTAAGTGATTCTCAAACACATACAGTTGCGTTCATAAAAATAGGAGTTAGCCAATTTTTAACAAAAAAAACTTTAATTCAATTTTTTGGTGTAAGGTAATGTTGATATTCATTAATTAAATAAAGCTTGCAACAAGTAAGTAACAGGATGTTTAAAAAATATCTTAAAAAGTGCTGTTTAAAATAATAGGAGTATTTCAGTTTTCATAAAGATTTACTATTAAAAAAGTTAAAAATGCTTGTGACTATAATGAGAAGCATTAAGTACGATTAGTATTTGGTAGAATAGCCTTTACTTTTATTACAGCAGCACATCTATGAGGTATGGAGTCAACTAAATCCTGACATCGTTTTAGTGGAATTTTATTCCACCCATCTTGCACTACAGACCACAACTCAGCTGCATTTGACGGTTTTCGCTCGGCAACATATTTTTTAACATCCCTCACAGATGTTCTATGGGTTTAAGGTCAGGAGACTGAGCACCTTTACCCCATTAACCCGAAACCACTCAATTGCCAATTTACTGGTGTGTTTCGGGTCATTATCTTGTTGGAATATCCATTTTAGAGACGTGGAGTATGGTAATATCACTTCTCTCAAAATGCCAACATAGACATTCCTATCCATTATGTCTCTAATTCGATGTATTGGGCCTAAACCATTATATGAAAAGCTTCCCCATAGCATTAGTTTTGCACCACCATGTTTAACTGTCTTTTGTGTATACTGAGCTTTATATTTGGTGATGGGCGGACGTCTAACATACTGTCTAGACCCAGTGTCAGCAAATAAAACAATTTTGCTTTCGTCGGTCCACAATAGGTTTCTCCATTTTTCTTTCGGATATTTGATATGTTCTTGGGCAAACTTTAAGCGTGCTGCTGCCTGTTTTGTATGTCAACAATGACACCTTTTGTGGATTTCTTGTGAATAAATTGTTGTCCATCAGACGCCTACGAATAGTAGGGCCACTTACGGCAAGATTCAGATACTTTTGAATTTTTTTTGCATACGCCGAAGGATTTATTTTGCTGTATCGCACAATTCTGCGGTCATGGACAGTCGATGTTTTGCGCTTACACCCACGCGTTTCGAGCTTTTTTTTATATTTTAATGCATTTGCGATCATTTGATCGGAGTAGCTTAAGATTTCCTCAATTTCTTTGTAAGTTTTGTCTTTTTTTTCGAAGATTTTTAATTAGTTCTCTCTTTTCTTCAGTACAGTGCTTTCCTCGTCCCGCTTTCCTCATCACTGTAGAAGAAGTTTTAACTACATTTTTCCGTACTGTTCACCTTTTTTTTTAAATTATATGCTGTTATATTTTTATTTTTAAAAGAACACTCGCACTGCTATTTTTTTGATCAACTGAAGTCAAAGGCAAGCACAGAAATAAATCAATTTCATCGTAAATATTAAAGTTATTACGAGATTCTTTTTTGTATTTTATTTCTTACATATCGTTGTAACTTCCATTAAAATATATCATGTTTTGCAAATTGGTAAAATAAAAAATTTTAACTTTGAAAATATTACATGGTAGCACTCCTATTATTTTGAACGCAGCTGTATGTACTAATGACATGCCTCGACAGGTATTTGAAATTTTCAAAAATATAAAATTTTTTTTCTATAAATTCCCATGGAATTTACATGTGTGAAGATAAATTTGAATTGGAAAATCCAAGACGCAATCCATAAATTTTAGCAGCGCAACATTTGTCGTTAACAGAGCTAACTTTCCTCTTAATAGAACAAAATTTGCTCTTAACAGAGCACTGTTAGCTCTTTAACAGTATCCATCTGAACAAGCCCACTTGTTTAGGAGCTAATTTTGGGCAATACTCTAGGCCAATGAGTACCATACTATATACAAAGAAAGGTTGATCCAAGGCCTCTTAACATAATCAGCAACATAGTCCCTTATAAAGTGATATGCTATTGAGAAAATTGGCTTTGAAAATATCAATCTTTTGCTGGAAAATTATCTAGAAGATCAGTGTGGGCATTTTGGAACATATAAGAAAAGAATAGTACACCATACAGACTATATGCAAATGGTAGTCCAGAGGGTCCTCTTTCGAACCTTGGTAGTGGGATAGCTGGAATAATTCTGCCCTCCATTCCCACCAACCATCCTTTACATTTCAATACTTTTGTTCACAAATCATAATGATCATAATGAGAATAGTCTGCAATAATTGCAAAATAGAAGACTAATCTGTTTATTGTCACTGTTAAACAGTTAACAGTGCTCTGCTAGTAGCAAAGTTTACTCTGTTAGAGACAAGAAGTCTCTGGGTTTGCGTCTTTGGTTGGTTTTTAAATTCGAATTTATCTTCACACACATGCGGAATTTACTATTCATAGCCTTATAAAGGGCGTTTTTTTACAGAGGTATAGAACTTTAAGTTGCAATGAAAACAAGGATGGATTATTCGATTGACATGAATTTTATTTATCCGAAAGATAATCTTGTGGCATTAAATTTTAAATATGATTTCTGGCATATGACCGCCACGGCTGGCGCGGATGTAGTCCAATCTGGACGTCCAATTTTCGATGACTTTTTCCAACATTTGTGGCCGTATATCGGCAATAATACGGCGAATGTTGTCTTCCAAATGGTCAAGCGTTTGTGGCTTTACCGCATAGACCAATGACTTTACATAGCCCCACAGAAAGTAGTCTAGCGGTGTTAAATCACAAGATCTTGGAGGCCAATTCACAGGACCAAAACGTGAAATTAGGCGGTCACCAAACGTGTCTTTCAATAAATCTATTGTGGCACGAGCTGTATGACATGTTGCGCCGTCTTGTTGAAACCACATCTCCTGGACATCATGGTTATTCAATTCAGGAATGAAAAAGTTAGTAATCATGGCTCTATACCGATCACCATTGACTGTAACGTTCTGGCCACCATCGTTTTTGAAAAAGTACGGACCAATTATTCCACCAGCCCATAAAGCGCACCAAACAGTCAGTTTTTCTGGATGTAACGGTGTTTCCACATACACTTGAGGATTAGCTTCACTCCAAATGCGGCAGTTTTGTTTGTTGACATGGCCATTCAACCAGAAGTGCGCTTCATCGCTAAACAAAATTCGCTTATGAAAATCGGGAACAACGGTAATCTCGTTTTGGGCCCATTCGACAAATCTACGCCTTACTTGATCATCGTTTGGCTTCAAATCTTGCACGAGTTGGATTTTGTAAGCACGCAAACCAAGATCCTTCCGCAAAATCTTCCATAAAGTGGATGGACACAGATCCAATTCCTGTGCTCGATGGCGGATGGACTCATTCGGGTCTTCCTCAATGCTACGCTCTACAGCAGCAATAGCGTACAGCGTCTCTGGGGATGCGAGTTATCAATAAGAGTAAACGTGGTGCGAAAACGTTCCATGGTTAATCGAATTAACTGCTCTGATGGACGATTTTGTCGACGATAAAATGGACGTAGTGCGCGATACGTTTTCCGCACAGAACCATTATTTTCGAAATAAAATTGCACTATTTGCAAGCGTTGTTCAGGCGTGAGTCTATTCACGATGAATTGCCAAACCAAACTGAGAATAAATCACTTGACAGCTGTTAAATCGGTCGCCATCTTGAAAAGTAATGTCAACTTAAAGTTCTATACCTCTATAAAAAAACACCCTTTACAACCATGAAGAGCCTTTTTTTCATCTAAAATGTTTGTATTCCTTTAAAGTTTTTGTCATTTCTTCTCGTTTTTCCCTCACTTACTGCTGTAACTTTAGTTATGAGAACAAAAACATTTTTTTTTTGTAAATTTACTTGGCAAGCTCTGTTTGCTACATGAGTCCATGAACACTGTACAGTGAAGTGTGTAAATACAATCAGCTGCAGTGGGAAAAATAATAACAACAACAACAATAACATTCATTAGCAAATTGTAATAATAATAATAAGAAGAAGAATATTTAAGGTTTTATAGTCTATTTACGATCAAGTATTTGTATCATAAAAACACAGATGGACCAGACAGTCTGACTGACTGGCAAATGATGAAAAACACAAAGACGTGCATTGAATTTTTTGATTTTTTTGAATGAAAAACAACAAGAAAACAATACAAATTCTGTTAATTTTATTTCATTTCTTTTATTCAAGTCTTCATCCATTTGTCGCCATTCATCCTATCGCCCACTACTCTTTCTTTTATTCATCCCGTTTCTATTTTCTGTTTTATTTAATTCATCTTCATCTTCTTCGTTATTTATTCAGTTGCCCTAAAATGAAGAGTATTTAATAGGCGTTGTTAGGTGGTGGTTAAGAAGCTTTGAAAAAAGTGTCAAATAAGATTTTTTTCTCTTGCCAATTTCTTCCAAATGATGATTTCATATCTGCAAACAGGACGAGAGATTCAGTAAGCGTGATACTTAACCCAAATAACTAAGACAACAACCCAATTCATATGAGCTGTTTTTCGAAAAGTACTTATGGCAACCGCATCATTCTAGAAACTACTGCAGTACACCAATTAACTGCCTATCTTATGAAATTTGATCAATTGAACTGAAAATGAAACAATGCAACGTAATTATAAGAGAGAAGGTTATCAAAAAGTCTCTTTTAATAACGGTTTTTTTTAGCAATTATCTTTTTGTCAACACTGGTTTAAACAACTCACGCACGTTTCATGTTTTGTTTCACTGTCAAACATCTTCAGTTTGGTCTATAATTTAACCATGAATCGTCTTACAAACGAACAACGCTTGCAAATCATTGAATTTTATTATCAAAATGCCGTGCTCTGTTAAGAAAGTTCATCGCGCGCACTTCTTCCATTTTATGGTCAGTTTAATCGACCCACTGAAGCGGCTATTCGGGCTATTGTGACTAAATTTCGCATCAAATTTACATTGTTGGACATTAAACCACCAACACGCTTACGTAGAGTGCGAACTGAAGAAAATATCGCAGCTGTATCGGTCAGTGTTAATGATGACTGACCATCAATTATCGATTCGTCGCCGTTCGCAGCAAATGGGCCTCTGTTACTCAAGAACGTGTGAAATTTTGCGGAAGGATTTAGGTGTGAAGCCTTTCAAAATACAGCTGGTGCAAGAAATGAAGCCGAACGACCTACCGCAACACAGAATTTTTGGTGAATGGGCTCTTGGAAAGTTGGCTGGAGATCCAATTCTTTATCGAAAAATTGTGTTCAGCGACGAAGCTCATTTTTGGTTCAATGGATACGTAAATAAGCAAAATTGTCGATTTTTGAGTGAAGATCAGCCAGAAGCATTGCAAAAGCTACCAATGCTTCCAGAAAAAGTCACAGTTTGGTACGGTTTATGGGCTGGTGGCTGGCTCATTGGACCGTACTTCTTCAAAGATGCTGCGAATCTTAAAGTAACTGTGAATGGTGAGCGCTACCGTGAGATGATATCCAACTTTTTTTTGCCCAAAATGCAAGAGCTTGACTTGCATGACATGTGGTACCAACAAAACAGTGCCACATGCCACACAGTACGCCTAACAATGGCGTTATTGAGAGGCGAGTTCGGTGAACATTTTATTTCACGTTCGGGACCGGTCAATTGGCCGCCTAGATCGTGCGATTTAACCCCTTTACACTATTTTTTGTGGGGCTATGTTAAAGCTCATGTCTATACAGACATGTCCGCTTCAATTGACGCATTGGAAGACAACATTGAAGCATTTATTCGTGAGATACCGGCCGTTGGAAATGTTGGAAAGAGTATGCCAAAATTGGACTAAGCGGATGGACCATTTGAGGCGCAATCGCGGTCAACATTTGCATGAAATAATCTTCAAACATTAAATTATAGGGACCGTACCGTATCGATTCAAATAAAGATTTCATGTATTTTTCTGAATTTTATGTGTTTTTTTTTGGAAAATTTTCCTAAAGTTCTGAAAAAATCATCCATTATTAGCCTTGTTTTTCGGAAAGTCCTTATGGCAACCCTATCATTCTAGAAACTACTGCAGTACACCAATTAACTGCCTATCTCATGAAATTTGATCAATGAAACTGAAACAATACAACGTAATAATAAGAGAGAAGGATATCAAAAAGTCTCTTTTAATGTTATGTAACCGTTGAGACTCCTTTCGAAGCTAAGCGGGTGTCGCTAAGACGCCTCTCGCTTTTCATTAATTTTTATGAATTTTTGATTTTTATGAACATTTTTTTCTTTCTGTTTCTTTGTTTTATCAGTTTTTGGTTTATTTTTCCAATTGCCAATTGGATTGCTATACACAGACAGACAAACAGACGGACGGACAGACAGACAAACTGACGGACAGACGGACAGACAGACAGGATAATTTATTAAATATGCTGCTGTGCTGCTGAAGAAATCACAGAAAAATAAACAAATTCAAGTGTTTTGCTATTTAAATCTCCTCCTTTGGAATCTAAAATCTCTCTGTCCAAACGATGACTTGAAATTGAAAGCAAAAGAAACGAAAATAAACAGAAAAAAGAAGGCAAAAAAATACCAGAATGAAGTGAATTTATTGCCTTTTAATTTGAATGTAAAATGTTTGCATAAATAATTTTAATGCAGCAGCATATTTTTTTTGAGGCGGCATTAAATTAGCCTCGTAAGGCAAAGCAAGCGTCCATACAACAGCCGCCATCATCAAATAAATCACCGCCATTAACTAAAACAGAAATAGAGAGAGCTAGAGACAGAAAGAGAGAGAGAGAGAGACAGAGATTCCGAGAGACTGCATAAATTCAAAGCCATTGTTTGTTTAATGAGCCTATCGTCGTCTATCCTATCTCCATTAATGTTTCACTTTATTTTTCATGGCTTTTTTTATTGTTTCATAATCGTTTTTAATCCCGAATTTGTTTTTTTTTGTTGGAAAACGGAATTTTAGAAATTTTTGTTTTCGATTTTTCGATTAATGCCTTGTAATCGAAAGAAATTTAACAGCACAGCCACGAGGCTACTTTAACTGAAATCGTTTTAAATTACTTCATGATATTAATGTTTAATATTTCAATTAAAATCAATCAAGTTTCATTGTTAAAGAGAGTTTTGAAGACAACGCAACAAATAGAAGGTAGATGTGGTACAAGGTCCAGTCTAGGATGATTCATTCCTTAAAAAACATGGCATCTCTCACAAAATACTTTCCTTCAGTTGCATTAATCAAGTTTGTTCCTGTTAAGCATCTGATTATTCTATTGTAAAGGGTCCGCCAAATAACTTTTTTTTTTTGAAAATGCTTTAAAAAAAACTACTGAATATTTTCTAAAATTTCTTTTTTTATTTGAAAGTACAATCCTTCCGGTTAATAATGGAAAATAATTTCATTCAAATGGCTGCCTCGGCTGGCCATGGAGTACCCTATACGATCGGTCCAGTTTTTAAGCACATTATCGATTGTGTGCAGCTGTATTTCACCAATCGCTTCACGAATATTGTCCTTTAAAGCGTCAATTGTCTCTGGCTTGTCGGCGTAACACTTATCTTTGATGGCACTCCACAAATAATAGTCCAACGGTGTCAAATCGCAGCTCCGAGGTGCCCAAACGACATCAGTTCTGCGACTGATAATGCGATCTTCAAAAATAGGGCGCAAAACATCGAGTGTAGCTTCGGCTGTGTGGCACGTAGCGCCGTCCTGTTGATAGCAAATGTTGCCAATATCCTCCTCTTCAATTTTTGTGAACAAAAATTCGTTCAACATGGCCCGATAACGATCGCCATTGACTGTAACGGCTTGCTCATTTTCGAAGAAAAATCGCCCAATTATGCTTCTGGACCAAAATCCGCACCAAACAGTGACTCGTTTTGGGTGCGTCGGCTTTACAATGTATGCGTGCGGGTTTTCTTTGCCCCAAATGCTTGTTGTTGCTGTTGCTTGTTTACATACCCGCCAAGATCAAATTGAGCTTCATCTGGAAAGATGATTTTTTTTGTCAAAATCGGCATTTTCTGTAAGTCGATCGCAGGCCCACTTAGCGAAGCGAAAACGCATTGGATGGTCAATTGGCTTCAACTCCGGAACCAATTGGACTTTGTATGGCGTCATACCAAGGTCTTTATGCAAAATTCGTCTCAATGATGTCTCCGAAATGCTCAATTGTTGAGAACGACGGTGAATTGATGTTGATGGCGCTTCACGCACACTCTCTGCCACAGCAGCAATATTCTCGGGTGTACGCACTCGTTTTGGCTTTTCACGCTTTGGTTTATCGATGAGGATGCCAGTTCCTTTCACTTTTTTTCACAAGATAACGAACATACGGAGCTGACGGTGATTCTCTTCTTCCAAAATCCGTACGCAATTTTCGCACACATTCTGCAACATTACCATGATTTTCAAAGTAATGTCGCAATATTTCCCAGCGTTGTTCAAGCGTAATACACAACCATATTCGTTCAAAGGAAGGATAAAACTAATTATCTGTCAAATAAGACAATGAGCTAAGTGTTACCATTCACGAAATAAGCACTAGTTGAAAAAAAAAAAAAACGTTAGATGGCGGACCCATTAGATGGGACAAGGTCCAGGCTAGGATGATTCATTCCTTTAAAAAACATGGCATCTCTCACAAAATACTTTGTTTCAGTTGCATTAACCAAGTTTGTTCCAGTCAAGCATCTGATTATTCTATTGTATCAGGTTCTAGGATTACAGGGTTGCCATTTTTTGTTTCATAGAAACAACAATCTCTGATTATTTTACAACAACCAATATTTATTGGGTTGTTGTATTCAATATAATGGTAAAGAACTTTGTTTCAAGAGCTGATGCTACTTGGATCTCCTAAAATATTTGTGTTGACGACATTGTTCATATAATCTTGGGCAGATATTTAGATCCTATAAGAGGTAGCATGAGTAGTGTTAGAGAGAAGGGGCATCTAGTCCTGATTTAAGATTAAATTCTGGGAAGACAAAGAAAGCTTAAGGAAAGCTTCTGGCATTCACCTCTTTCTGACATAGCATCTCAAATCTTGAACTAAGTGATAAGCAGACATCGGCACAAAGAGAACATGATAAAAATGTAAGTGTATTTGTGAGAGGCATGTGTTAACCCAGAGGAAAATTGTTAGTAATATTTTCAAGTCTACTTATTAACCCAATGATATGTATATGTGATCGGAAAATATAGAAAAATTGCACTACACTAAATCCCTAAAGACACCGTATTTAACTTGGCAAGTATTCTGCCAAAAATCGAAATCATTTCTCATTGATATTAGTGAATACTACTGTGATATTTCTTTGGGTGTATCATTGAAGTCTGAAAAAGCGACATGAACCTTCTTCTTTAAAAACTGACAAGATTTTTACGCTCTTTTTAACGAACATTGTTGATGTTCGTGTACTATGTGTGTAAAAAGCCGAAAATGTTCTCCCCCTGGGGGGACATAGGTGCCGAAGTCTGGTGGTGAGGCATATTTTTTAAATTTGTTTTAAATTAAAAGCTGTCTTGGAAAACTTATTTACCCAAATTCTTAGCTCTACACAGCATTTATCAAACTTTTTTTGACCTACGGGCGCTTGATGTGATGGGATTTCGAATTGATTTCATATTGAAACACTGGGTTCCATAGGAATGATACTGTCTTTCCAAATGATGCTTTCCAGTTTAAACTGTAGGTCCTGCAACTTATGGAGAAACCGAACACACACACAAAAGGGTAGTGCAACACGGTAGGTTGTAATCCTAGATAAAGAGTTGTAATGACCAATTAAGTACAGTAATCCCTCGATTTGCGTCTCAGTTGGTTCCAAAAAAACCCGACTTAAATCGAATGACGACGCAAATTGAAGGTAGAGGAAACAAAAAATTTGTCGACGCAAATCGAAACGACGTTAATCGAGGCGACGTAAATCGAAGGATTACTGTAAGTAAGTTTCCCAGTTTAGACAACCAAAAATACAAATCAAATACGTCGGGGCCTATTATGATACCGTGTGGTGTGCTTGTTATTCATTGTCCTTGCTTTCAACACACTACTGACTAGATCACTTACGCACTTCAAGGACTGTAGGCTGAGCGCCATTATAAAAAAAAATTTAAAAAAGCTTTTTGTGTATCACCATCTGTAAGAACACTTTCCTGCTTATAACGCATCAGATGAACCATTTTAAGGTCATTTGTGGTGTCTTAAATTTCACGGATATTCTTCGTTCGTTTACAAGGACGTACGTATGTATGTATTTCTATTGTGTTGTAATTTATTCTCCTAATTTCCAAGTTCATTTCCCTTGTCATCATTCCTAAGTAACTAACAGCACAAACCAAAAACTCTAATAAAAACTAGTTTTTCTTTTTTCAAGGTATTACGGTAAGCGTTTGTTGTTGTCTTAACAGGTTTCCGTTTCACTCTATACGGGACTTTTGCAAACTCATTAGTGGTTGGCGGCTCTGGTGTGGTGATTCTTAACTTTTCATTGTTAATAAATGGCGAAGAAATAATGTTGACGGCTTTATGCCTTCTGTTAATGGCCTAAAAAGTAGAGAGCCGCTTCAGGAGACAGGAGATTATAATTTAAGAAAGTAAACTAGAACGACAACGACAACTCCTTCTGCTTGAGCTGCAGATAGTCGAGCTTGCTTCCTACACAGTAAGCCAAAAAAAAAAAAAAATTTTAAACACACACAGTCAATTAAAATGATATCCATTAGAGGGGGAGGAGAAGGGGAGGGCTAACAACAATGTCGGTTGTAAAAGGATGCTAAAAAGCATACTTTCTCAACCAAGATTTCCATGATTTCTGCTCTGCTGCTTTGGTCGACAAGAATTTTCAAAAAAAAAAAAAAAAATTTTTTTCTTTTTAATTAAATAAGGAATGCTCATCCCCTGCTCTTCTCCCGCTTTTTTTTTTTGTTGTGGAGAGGAGAAAATAAAACATTATTTAGGAGCAATTAAAAATTTTGTTTACAACATCACAACTACGCTGTTGTGTTGGTGTGGCAGCACAGAAGCTGTAGTAATAGTAGACATCACCATCACCATCACCATCACCACAATTGCTAGCAGCAGCAGAAGCAGCAGCAGCAACAACATGATAAATTAGTTGCAAAGTTTTCCTTTTCTTTTGCCTTTCAAAGCTCAAAAACAATTCATCATGTTTTCATAACGATAAACACCCGTAGACTGGACGGACACACACACATACACAGCCATACCATCAGAATTTAGACAGGGATGTTGAAAATTTGAGAACTTCAGTGTAAATAATGTAATGCCAGGCCATATAATGATGACGACACAATACAACAGCGTTAGAGCATCACTTTAGTGTTCAGTGTTCAGTGTGCAGTGTTCAGTTTCAGTTTCTTAAGACATCATCAGTTATTATCACCAGCACCACCAGCACCAACGCTACCATTAACATCACCAAAGGGATTTCAAGCAACAAGAGAGGGAGACAGAAAGAGAGAGAGAGAAGGGGAAGAAGGACTAAAAATAGCACGAAAATAAGAGAAGAAAACTTTTGCTATGCTGCCTGGCCATCATTTGCTTTAAAAATTTAATTTGAAAGTGTAGCAGCCAACGGAAAACCAAAAAGTTTCAAGTGAAAGTAGAAAAAAAAAGAAGAAAAATTCCGTCTATTCATCTGGCCAAAACTGGCTTATGATAGATCAAAACGTTGTTGTTGTTGTTCTCTTAAGTTTTTCGTTTGTTTTTCCTTTGGGGGGGCCTCAGCAGTAACAGAAATTTTTTCTGACTTGTTTTTGGAGAAGTTTTATTAACTTTATTAGCCAAACAAAGTAATTTTACGTCAATAGACGTCATTTTGAGTTCATTTTTGACATCAATTCAGGAAATATTCAATCATTACACTGTGCTACAGACGTCGTTGTTAAGGAAATATGCGTGATTCCTTCAAAGTAATTGTATTTGAGGCTCAAAAAATATTACTTTCCTAGGCAATCGATGGAAATAGTATTCACTGACATCTCTACTACTTAGTTGTTGTTTTGGTGATAATCTTGACAAGAATTTTTTGGCCTTTTTGTCAATTGGGAGGACATAAACTATATTGATCTGTATTGATTGACTATAGAGAGAAGAGAAGGGATGAGAGACGCCTTTCCAGACGCAAGAAGAGGGAGCAGGAAAGGCGTGAGCGTGAGGAAGTCGAGATGTATAGATGTAGGAATGACGCTCGAAAATTCTATCAAAAGGTTAAGCGTCTAACCGAGGGTTATAAACCCGGAGCGTCTTCCTGCAAGGACGAAAATGGAAACTTAGTAACAGATCCGCAGGGAGTACTGAGGTTATGGAGGAAACACTTCTCTACTCTGCTACAAGGTGATGACGACAACAATGCCGCCTTTAGCGATGATGTTCCGAACCCCATCGACGATGACGGCGTGGAGATTCCGCCGCCTAGCCATGAAGAGGTCAAAGTCGCGATTACGCGCCTTAAAAACAATAAAGCGGCAGGTCCTGATGGCCTCTCCGCTGAATTTGTTTAAGGCCGGATGTAATGAGTTGGTAGGGCGCATGCACCAGCTTATTTACAAAATATGGCTAGAGGAAAGTATGCCCAACGATTGGAACCTCAGTGTCCTCTGTTCTGTCCTGAAAAGGGGAGACCCTACTATATGCGCCAACTATAGGGGCATAAGCCTTCTCCCTATTGCATATAAGGTTCTTACAGGCGTATTGTGTGAATGACTGAAGCCACTCGTCAAAACACTGATTGGACCTTATCAGTGCGGCTTCAGACCTGGCAAGTCCACCATCGACCAGATCTTCACACTACGCCAAATCCTGGAAAAGACCCACGAAAAACAAGTCGACACACACCATCTTTTTGTCGACTATAAGGCTGCCTTTGATAGCCCCACAAGGGATCGTGTTTTTGCCGCAATATCTGAGTTCGGTATACCTGCAAAGCTGATAAGGCTATGCAGAATGACGTTGAGCAATTCCTCCAGTTCCCTCAAGGTAGGAATTGACCTCTCCGAACCTTTTGATACCGTGCGAGGTTTCAGACAAGGCGACCCCTTATCATGCGACCTCTTCAACTTCGTCATGGAGAGTGTTCTGCGAAAGGCGGGAGTGCATCGCAGTGGCACTATTTTTCAAAAGAGTGTCCAGTAGCTTGCGTACGCTGACGACATTGACATCATAGGGCGTCAAAAGCGAGATGTTACTGCTGCCTTTAGTGCTATTGAACGCGAGTCTAGTAAGGTGGGTTTGGCAGTAAATGTAGAGACGCGCGGCGTATTGATTCTCAGATTACGGCCGATAACTATACTTTTGATACGGTCAAGGAATTCACATATCTTAGCTCCGCCGTTACCACCAGAAATGATGCCAGTCTGGAGATCAAGCGTAGGATCACTCTTGCCAATACGTGCTACTATGGTCTCAATAGGCAATTGAGTAGTAGAGAGCTCTCTCGTGCGACAAAACTAATACTCTACAAGCCGCTCATCCTATCCGTGTTTCTTTATGGCGCAGAGGCATGGACCCTATTAAGTGCAGACGCAGCGGCCTTGAGAGTAAGGCCGAAAGATCTTCGGTCCAGTTCGAGTTGGCAATGATTTCCGTATCCGATCCAACAGTGAGCTGTATGAGCTCCTCAACGACATAGACGTTATGCAGCGTATTAATATCCAGCGGCTGCGCTGGCTCGGCCATGTCGTTCGAATGGAGGAGGATGCTCCGGCGAGACGGGTATTTGATGCGGAAATCTGCGGAAGTCGGTGAAGAGGACGACCTTGCGTCCGTTGGAAGGACCAAATCGAGGAAGCCCTGTCATCGATTGGTGTGACCAACTGGCGTAGGCGCGCAAGAAGCAGAGGCCCTGGAATGATGTGTTCCGGCAGGCCGAAATCCGTTAAACGGGTTGTTATGGCCAATTAAGTAAGTGAGTAAGTTTCTCAGGAGCATAACTACTGCATACTTTACAAATATTATAGGTATTGTAGGTGTGAGTTGTTAGGATAAGGATGAGAAAGAATAAGGAAATCTAAACCTTGGCATCCTGCTCCCATTTTCTTCCATTATTTGAATTTATCCTGGTTTTATCACTCAGCAAATACTTAGAATGCTCTGATCTATTTTAACGAGGTAAAGAACCAGGGTGGGTTGTCTTGTCTCTTGGCTAGATTTTAATCAGACTTCTTGTGGCTGTAATTACGAGACACATTAGGATTAAAAGTCCGTCTGAGCGGCTATTGCAGAAGTAGTTTTGAGACGGAAAAAGAAGAATTGGCACAATACTCTCTGCATAAGCATCCCCGTCTATGGGGAAACTAGATTTAGTCACCGCGGAAATGTGTGCCTCTTGAATTTGATAAGCTTTGTAGTAACAACTGCTGATTGGATTAGTTGGTTCTCAATGGAGACATACGGAACTGGATTACTTACTTAATTGGTCATTACGACCCTTTTACTACGTAGTTTCTCACACCACCCATGTTGTGTGTGTTAATTCTTATACATGAGCGGCGAGAACAGATTTTTGAGACTCTTTTCATGACAACTTTTTTACTCTCAGAGTTTTTGCCAGTCGGAAATTTTTTTCCTTATCTGGGGGTCTGGCCCTATTGCCCTTTCAAAGTCAAAATTAAAAAAAGAAAACGGAACACAATTTCTGCTCTGTTGGAAGAAGTTGAACGGTAGGTAGGTTTGAAGAAAGGATATGATTACACAGCCCTGCATGGGTTTTGTAAATAAGATTGCTATAGGTGTTTCCGAAGGTATTTTGTGCGCTGAACACGAATCTGGGTTCAAAAACTTTCCATCACGTCAGGTTTTCGAGAAAAAGAGGGTTGAAACCCCTAAAAATAGCGTTCTTGGCCATTTTTGAAACATTGTAGAGCTAAACACTGACGTGCTAGAACCATCGCTATTGTCAGAAATTGACAATTGATCTTTGCTCTTTAAAATGAGCCCAAAGCCAATTGTTTGCATGCACCCTTAAAGTAGGGGGTGGGTTTATGTCAAGGGGTGCAAGGGAAAAAGAAACACATTACGGAGGTCCTTAAAAATTAATCAGATTTACTTGAAAATTGTTACTCAGGGGTTTTTAGGGTCGCTGATTACAGATCTTCATTCAGATTTAAAAAAATTCAAAATGGCGGATCCAATATGGCGGTCAAGTAAATCTGATTAATTTTTATAAACCTCTACCGCCATATTGTATCCGAATTTTTTAAATCTTGACGTGATGGAAAGTTTATGAAACCAGATTCGTGTTCAGCGCGCAAAATGCCTTCGAAAACACCTGTAGCCATCTTATTTGCACAAAAAAGTCCAAATTTGCAGGGCTGTGTTATCCAAATGTATTGCCTCATGCCTTATCGGCATACATACAGTGGTGGCCTTATAATTAGAAACGATGTTTCTGGATCACAGTTCTCTGGAGTGACGAATCTAAGTTTAATTTGTCCCAATCTGATGGAAAAACGTATGTAAGACGTCCTCCAAATAAAGCCCAGGTACACAGTGAAAACTGTAAAACAAATTAACAAACATAAATGTTGCTAAGTCTTTTCTAATTAGAGGGCCACCGCTGTATATCGGAATTGATATCCATCGATGGAACAGTAAAAACAACTTAAAGTATCAGGACGCTATTCATATTTTCATTTTTTTGAAAGCCTTTTGTGCCTTTAAAATATGAGATCAAGCAGTTAAAAAAACCTTACAAAACAACTTCTCTTTATACAACTTCAGATACAGGCAACTTTTTACTACACCTTCTAGCTTCAGCTGGGTTTGATAACACGTTTAAATCCCATTATAAACTAAACTAACATCCATAAAGTATGTTCATGATATGGGCAATATATGTTACATGTATGTGTGTTTATTTGTGTGTCAGTTAGTCACATGATGATGACGAGTATTTTCTAAAATTCAACTATGAAAACTTTTTCGATTTAAAAACTTTTCGCAAAAAAAATCTTGCCACAGGCGCCCAAAGTGCTTAAAAAGAATCAAACAAACTGCAATAAATATCAGAGAGAGAGAGAGCCCCTAAAAGTCTACACTCACATACTGTATGTGGATACGTATAGTATCAATGCATTTGTAAGTATGAGTGTTGTGTGTGTAGGTTTTTTCGTTAAGTTCCATTTTTTTTATGTAAGATGGTGCTCCTCACATATAAATTAAGCACCACTTGTCGTCTTTTAAAAAGCTTTTAATATCGAAATCATCCACGTCGCTTAGAATGACAACAAAACACAAAAACGACCACAAATTCCAGACACAAATAAAGAGAACAAAAGATAGACACACACACACACACAGGCAGAGACAGATTAGAAGTTTCGCCTTTAAGAAAATATGAGGGATGATATAGTGTGTGTGTACGTTAAGCTAATAAATCGGTTGTTAAATGCAATAAAAATTTAAAAATAATGGATATTGAATTGGAATTGGAATTGCTTGTGCGAAACCAAAATCAATCATCCCTGTGGATGAAGAGAGAGAGAGAGAGCCAGTACAAGCAAGAGAATAGGACGAGCCATTAAATTTGATAATAAAATCGCTTTTGTTTTTCCTTTTTCTTTTTTCTTTATTGTTTTTGTTTTAATGACAACACGAGTAGCAATAAAACAGCAATGAAAAGTTAATTTTTAATTCAGTTTATTTAACTCTTTAAAAATGTTTTTTGTTTTTTTTTTGTTTTGTAGTGTAAGAGAGAAGAGCAGCTTTGTTCTTTTAAATATTAAGCAGAACTAATTTAATATAATTACCGTTAATTACTCTTATAATTTAATGTAATTAAAAACAATAAAAATAAAAAGGAAAAGTATGCCAGAAATATTGTAAGTATTTTTTAACAACAACAAAAAAAAGATGAAAAGAAGAAAAAAAAGTGGAACGAAAACATAATGGCAACACAGGGCAAAACATTGCACATTGGTTTAAAATTCAGTTTTTTGGCCAAAATGTAATTTTTTAATTTTCGCTTTTTGTAAATTTTTTAATACAGCATGATAGACAACACTTCAAGTTATCAGACAATAAATTTTGTTTTCTAAACCGGTATTTACCGTTAGTCTACAGAGCGACAAAAATAGAACTTTTTACTATTGTTGAATAATCAAGTGCAAGTAGTTTAATTTAAGTAGTTGGTCAAATAGTGTTTTTGAATAAAATTAAAAAGTTGAAAAAAAATATTTTTAATGGATAATAAAGTTTATGGTATGTATTAACTTATTGTAAAATAAAGAGTTAAAAAAAAAATAAATAGACATAGAAATAAGGTGTGTTGTTCATTCAATTATTATTTTGTTTTTCCATAAATTTAAACTTTTAAAAAAATGTCCAACTTTGTCCAGTGAAAAAACAAAATTCGAAAATAGCATGTGGTCTTGTGCAACACATTCTAAAGTTTTTTCCTGCAATAACTTGCAATAACTTAAGATATTTGCTTTTTACTAGACTACCTTGGCTTCAGAAATGAAGAGCTCTTCAAAATTTGGCAAAAAAACAAATGCTAAAGAAAAGAAAAAGGAGGAACCTTTGAACTTCGTTCTAGAAGAAAGTGGAACTGCAAATCCTCATGAGGATTATTTAAAACATTTAAAAGAAAAAATAAGGATATATTGCATAAAATTAGATGCAAAGTGGTCAGAATGCTTCAGTAACACTAATGTATTTATGTCTCGAAACATGAATGGCTAAATTCTGAAGTATTTTTTAAAAACTGAAGTACCAAGCACCTCTAAAGCAGGTCGGCCACGAATGTCTTTTAATGAAATGTCAAATCGTAGCAAGAGAAGAGAAGCAGCAATTATGTCTTCATCCAAAGAAATTACGACAGATTTATTAATATGTCTGCGTATGTCTGCTCGTAAAAAGGGAGAAAAAGACTTAGCTGTTGTTCTAAAGGAAGCAGTGCAAAGTCCAACACGACCATCGAAAATACGAAAAATGTGCGGGAAAAACTCAAAGAAGCCTGTTGCTCTCTCTAGCGAGGAAGCACTTGCTTTACTTATCGAAAGCAATGAATATTGATAAAAAAAATTCAATTTCTGCAGATTTCTGAGCTATGGATTCGATGGAAGTACTGGTCAAGCTTAGTTTAAACAACGACTTCTCGAACCAAGCTCATCCCATATTAGTGATTCAAATCCTTTTTGCAACAACAGTAATACCATTAAGACTTTTGGATACATCACAAAGACCATTATGGTGTAACATAAGACCCCATTCCACTCGGTTTTGTAGGCCTTTGAAATTAGAATTTTTATGTGTGGAGAGAAAACACAATTTTTAATTAAATTTCACAGAATTGACAAAATATGATATTAATAATTAATAATAATTCAAATATTAACAAAAAACTATTATATTCTCGCCGTAAATAATTTGGGCCAAAAAAAAATTGATTTTAAACCAATGTGCATTGCATAAAAAAAGCAAATTTCTTGTGAGAGAGAGAGAATGAGCGAAAAAGAGAGAGTGAGAGAGTAAATGTTTTAAAGAGCCTACAATTTGCAGGAATTTGTAAATGATAAATAACGGCATAAGGGTCAAATTAATGGAAGAAATATACATGGTTTTTGCCAGTGTTGTTAAATGTGAAAAATAAAACGTAATTAAATTACAGAAGAAATCTGTTGGACAATTGGTTTAAATTTTACAAGCGATTACAGTAATCCTTCGATTTACGTCACCTCGATTAACGTTGTTTCGATTTACGTCGTCAAATTTTTTGTTCCCTCTAACTTCAATTTGCAACGTCATTCGATTTACGTCGCCTTTTTTTGGGACCAACTGCGACGTAAATCGAGGGACTACTGTACCTTTTTTGTGTTCCTTGTTAAAAACATACTACTTTGTAGTAGGAGCAATATGAAATTCGAATTACGTCGTTTCGATTTATGTCGCCTTTTTTTAGAACCAACTGCGACGTAAATCGAGGGATTACTGTATAGAAATTCTTTTAAATCGCAAAGCTTTCTGTAGTAAAATTTATAAAATTTTTGTACGATTTGTGTTGGATTAGTCGCTTAGACAATATGATCACACTCTATGGCTATTTACGTTTTCTATGACTTTATGACCGAAGTTGCCAGGCCAGACATCAAAATAAAATACAAAAAGTATTTCTTCGGCGACTTCCTCTCAGTAGTCTTCTGGCAAAAACTCTGAGAGTAAATAAAATTGCCATGAAAAGTTTCTCAAAAATCTGTCATTCGGAGTCAACTTTAAACTGTAGGTCCCAACATGTATAAAATGAACACACACAACATAAGTGGTGTGAGAAACTAGGTCGTGATCCTGACTGAAGGGTTGTAATGACTAATTATGTGTGTATGAATGATTTTATGACCGACTGTATGTGTTGGAAGTCTCAAAATGATCGTAAATTTTATGATTAAAATTTAACAGAATAAAGTCATGGTACTATAGTAGGTAGCTTGTTGATTTGGTGTTCAAACCTCAGCTTAGAGATTTCAAACAAAACGGAATATGATAACAAAAAATATATCCTTCGGCGACTTCTTCTCAGCAGTCTTCTGGCAAAAACTTGAGGTTTAAACCTCAGCTTAGATATTTCAAACAAAATGAAATATGAAAACATAAATATAGTATTTCCTTCAGAAACTTCCTCTCGGTAGTCTGCTGGCAAAAACTCTGCGAGTAAATAAAATTGCAATGAAAAGTTTCTCAAAAATCTTTCGTTCGAAGTTATCATTAAACTGTACGTACCTTTACTCATGGATAAAATTAATACACGCAACATGGGTGGTGAGAGAAGACAGGTTGTAATCCTGACTAAAAGGTTGTAATGACCAATTAAGTTAATAATTAAGCAACTTCCTTTTAAATACAGAAAGTATGTATGATTTTTGGTTAAACTTGTAATCGAACATCTTAGTAGTATGAATATTAAAATTCAATTACGTAAAGCGTTTTAAAATTTGGTTACATTAAAAAACATTCTTGTTGTACTAATTTTTAGGAATACAAAAATGTTGAGCACTCGCGCTGGAATTATTTATAATACCAATGTCTTGTTATCCCACATTTGATCGTCATAAAATACAAAAAAAAAAATAAAATAAACAAAAGCATAACATTAAACAAGTCCACAACATGAGTTTACGGTACCCTACATCACGCACTTGCTGATAATCGGAATCATGAACTCAGACTCAAGACGCATCTACTCACTTTTAATCAAAGGATGGCCAACCACACACTTTAAAAATGTCACACCGACACACACTCATTCTGTCCGTCCAATCATTCGTATTGGTCCAGAACGTACGTACATTTTCACATTACATGTTACAAAAACCTATCGACTAACCGACCATGACCGGCTGTAGCGTAGACATGCATCAACTTTTGTATAGAAAAAGTGAGCCAGAACCATCACAAACATACTACTCATCTTCGATAATCCAATGGGTTCGTTCTCCTAGTGAATACTTCCAGTAAAACAATAAATATGGTAGCCATCTACATATATCTGTAGTGTTGGTAACGTCCATTCGAGACTGTAACTTTGCCATGATATCTGCCTTTGCATAACTCTGTAAATAACACTCTACTTTTGTATCACCTATTCACGGCAATTAGACCTGTTACAAGCTTAGATTCTTTTCCCTTTATGCCACATATTTCCTTTCATTATACGCCTCTGTAGACAGAAAGAAATTAATCAATGAAGTAACCTTTTATATGTATGTGTACTGTATTAGAATAAATTCTTAATTAATTAATATTCCACTGGTACTCAATAATTTTCTCTTTAATTAATTATTTTAATTCGTAATAATTTTTATTTCTCTTTCCTTTTGATTTTTTTGGGCATTTCATTTATAATTGATTTCCCCTCCTTTAACTGAACATTTGTTGCTCTGCTCTGCCCTGCCCTGCTCTGCTCATTTGTAAGAATTCTTAGATGGTTTTTGTTTTATTTTTAATTGTTTTTCATAATAAATTACTTGTTTAAAATTGTATTTTTTTTATTATTGTTGTTGTTGCTTTTGTATGTTGTTGTATTCTTTAAGGCTGTCATTAATTAACACGCATTTTGGCCGCACAAAACAAGGAGAAAATTTAATTTCAACTCTTTCATTTCGCTCTCATACCACTACGGGAAGATCTATATATAGAGCGTGGCAGAGAGAGAGAGAGAGTGGGGGATATTTTAAATTATAAACAATCAGAACATATTTCAATATTTTGCTTCCTAATATGAATGGGGAAGAACAGAACAAAAGGCTATAACCTTAAAAGCTATTGTTTTTTATATATTGGGAAACTGCCTTATACGGTGTTCAGATATGCACCTATATTGCGTAAATTGCAATAAACCCCATTATTGAGGTCAATATTTCATATAAAGTTTCAATTATTTATTGCGCAATAAATACGAAAATTGTTATAATATTGAGTAAAACTTAAAATGCAGCACTGTCATAAGTATATTCAGTGAGCATATTACAATTATCCGAACACTTTCTGTTGATATTTGACAACTCAAATGTCAACAATGACAAACAAAATAAAAATAATGTTGTTGAAACAACCAGCTGTCAAATAAATATTGAATAAGCAGCTGAACTGCATCTAACGGGTGATTTTTTAACAATTATGTTTTTGGCAACACTGGTTTAAACAGCTCACGCACGTTTCGTGTTTTGTTTCACTGTCAAACATCTTCAGTTTGGTCTACAATTTAACCATGAATCGTCTTACAAACAACGAACAACGCTTGCAAATCATTGAATTTTATTATCAAAATTTTATTATAAATCTTAACAGAAAGTCCATCGCGCGCTTCTTTTACTTAACAACGTGGAAAATTTTGCGGAAGGATTTAGGTGTGCAGCCTTTCAAAATACTTGCTGGTGCAAGAATTGAAGCCGAACGACCTACCGCAATGCAGAATTTTTGGTGAATGGGCTCTTGGAAAGTTGGCCGAAGATCCACTTCTTTATCGAAAAATTGTGTTCAGCGGCGAAGCTCATTTTTGGCTCAATGGATACGTAAATAAGCAGAATTGTCGATTTTTGAGTGAAGATCAGCCAGAAGCATTGCAAAAGCTACCAATGCATCCAGAAAAAGTCACAGTTTGGTGCGGTTTATGGGCTGGTGGCCCTTCAAAGATGCTGCGAATCGTAACGTAACTGTGAATGGTGAGCGCTACCGTGAGATGATATCCAACTTTTTTTTGCCCAAAATGCAAGAGCTTGACTTGCATGACATGTGGTTTCAACAAGACAGTGCCACATGCCACACAGCACGCGTAACAATGGAGTTATTGAGAGGCGAGTTCGGTGAACATTTTATTTCACGTTCGGGACCGGTCAATTGGCCGCCTAGATCGTGCGATTTAACGCCTTTAGACTATTTTTTGTGGGTCTATATTAAAGCTCATGTCTACACAGACAAGCCCGCTTCAATTGACGCATTGGAAGACAACATTGAAGCATTTATCCGTGAGATACCGGCCGAAATGTTGAAAAGAGTATGCCAAAATTGGACCATTTGAGGAGCAATCGCGGTCAACATTTACACGAAATAATCTTCAAACATTAAATTATATGGACCGTATCGATCGATTCAAATAAAGATTTCATGCATTTTTCTGAATTTTATGTGTTTTTTTTTTTTGAAAAATTTTCCTATAGCTCTTAAAAAATCACCCATTATTATTATGTTTGAACACTTAAATTATTGTACTTAATAAACCGAATATTGACTCAATAAAAGTGCATATCTGAACATAGTATTATACTATGTTCACGTATACAATTTAATTGAGTTAATATTCGGTTAATTGACAACAATATTTTAACCGTTCAGGTATAATAAATATAAGCAATATTGAGCTTACTGAATATTCATTTGACAGCTGATCAACAAAACAGCTGGTTGTTTCAACAACATTGTTTTGGTTTTGTTCGTTGTTTTTTTTGTTTTTTTTTGTTTTTTTTTTGTTTGTCGTTGTTGATATTTGAGCTGTCAAATACCAATAGAAAGTGTTCGGAATATTGTAATATGCTCACTGAACGAAGACAGTGCTGTATTTAAAGTTTTAATTAATATTATAACAATTAGCCCTTAATTGAGCAATAATTAATTGAGATTTTATATGAAATATTGATATCAATATAGTTAATTGCAATTTACGCAATAAAGGTGCATACGTGAACATAGTATTAGTCTAATAGGTAGTGTGTTGGCTTATTAGAAGCAAGTCTGTGGTTCAAACCCTAGTAAAATGATTATGTATGGAAATGATTATTTTAAAGGCAAAGCAGCATCAAGCGCCAATGCTGCTGTTGTGCCCTAAGTCTAAATTTCTATTTTTGTTCTCGGCAAATGAAAGGATTAGTGCTGTGATGTACGAAATAGCAGTGTTAAAAAAGGCGTTGCATACAGTATAATTATATATTTAAAAAGCGAAGAAAACCTTTTAGTTGTACCACTTTTTATTAACACTTTGGCGCTGCAGCCATTAAAATAATTAACACGCATGCTGCAGGTCTAGGGCACCAATTGCAGAATTTTTACGCAGCATTTGATGTCTCTTCTGTTTTTATAGAATAAAAAGGCAAATAAATCGTTGTAATAATGTATTTTGCTATAGTTAAAGAAAGAAAGTTAAAGAACGTTTAAGAGTTTTTCTTTGCTAGAAATACAATAAAGGCAACGCAGCAAAGGCAGCGATCTCTCAAAAATAGAATACATGGGTGTATGTAAGTATATGAAAATGATTATTTTAAAAGCAACGCAACAACAAGCATATTGTTGTTCCAAAATTGCTGTGTTTGCTGCTTTGCGTTTATTGTGTTTATTGCATTACACTCTCCCATACTCTCCTATACATTATATTAACACTAAACCTACCATGACGGGTCAAATGACCCATTTTGAACTTTTTGTCAGAATTTCTTGAAAATAACATTATCACATCGCCATTTGCCTTTACGACTTTTTTTTTTACAAAATACATCGAATGTGTTTTCCAAGATTTACTCCTCTCTTGTTAATTTTTTTTACCGAGAAATATATGTAATCTGTTTCCTGATTTGCAAGTCTAAGTACTTAACTTAATTTTCATAACTAGCAGAAATATGCGCTTTTGAATTCGACGCATATGAAGTGTGCTAACCTAATGTCCACCACTGCTAAGCTCAAAGCATAAATATGTACGCATTGAAACCGATGGCAAGCGTATACCTGAAACGATTAGGTTTTACAATAATACTAAGCACGGTGTAGACATGACGGATCAAATGGCCAGAAAATACACTGTGAAATCGAAATCGCAAAGATGGCCTGTGCAGACTCTTTTTCAATGTACTTGACCTGTCTGGAATCAACTCTTGGGTTTTATACAGAGAAACAATACAGAGAAACAATCTCTAGACAGCAATTTTTATTTCAATTAGGTGAAGAACTTGTCGAAGATTTTCAAAATGAGCAACAGGAAAAACAAGAAGAAAAACAGAAAACGTCAACAAATTCAAGCTCGAATTCAAGTGTTCAAATACGACTAAAATTGCCAAATAGGTTTTTGCAAAGAAAACAAAACTACGAAAATCTGTTTCAAATGCAATAAATATGTGTGCGGAAAATGTATGTACCATCGAGAACCAAAAAATTTGCAAAATATGCGGTGAACATGAATAAAGTTAGCATATTATTTAATTATTTTCTAAATTTGAGATATAATAAAAGAATATTTAATTTTTGTTTGTTTTTAAGTTTAATATATTGTTACGTTTTTATCTTTTTAAAAACGTTTAAATATGAGTTCGTTAATTGCAAACAAAGTAAAAACAAATGTGTGTTTAATTTCAGTTAACCCTCTTTATTCTTTACACTACTTTTATGTGCCACCGTATACAACTTAACGATACAACAATAATAATCTGTTTTATTCACTAGTTCACACAGCTATTCACTGGATCTTTACAACCACGACTTATTTTGTTCACACGCAACTTCACACAAGGCTGACTGAATTCTTACTGACTGACTGCTGGCCTTGTCTTGCCCTTTTATATACGCACGTAATCAGTATGGTGAACGTTCTCGATACTGAAGGTTCTTGTTCTCGCCTTCTCGAGAGTTCTATAGCGATCGCATTGTTGCTTGTGTATTTTGCACACTTGTCCATCCCTCATGCTTGTTGTTGTTGGTTTACTTGGAACGTGGTCGATGTATTCATTAGTGTATATTTGTGTCGTGTGTATTGTGTTGGTGTAGCTGGTAGCTTTTGTTTATCGTTCTTATTGTTAAACGATATTAGGTCGTTTGGATTTATGTAACAATATAAACTATTTTGAAAAAAAAAAATAGTTTTATTCATGTACCAAATTGGCCTAATTGATATATTTCTCAGAAGGCATAGTAATATATACAATAATATTTTGCAGACGGGTCATTGTAGGAATAGGAATATGGTAGGAATAGGAATACATGAAGTATCGGTAGGTTTAGTGTTAAGAGCTCTATTGACATTAAAACAAAGAGAAGTTAATGGTGTTTTACTTTATTTTTAAAATTGGTACACTCTTCTTGAAAAAAAAAAAACGGTTTTGTAACCTAAGGTTTTAAACTTGTTTGTTTTTTCCCTCTCTCCTTAGTTCCAGTAGAAATTACAAAAAAAATCGTGTTGTTGAACAGGGACAACAATTAATTCTTTTTGTGTTTTGTATCGTTTTTCAATTGTTTACGTTGTTGTTGTTTTACTTGTTATTCCTTCTGTTTAATTTAATTTCAAGTCATTGTAGAACCGCTCAAGAGCAAATTATTCTTTTATATTCCTTTAATTAGGTATTGGCTGCTGTTCCTTAATGCCATTACTAACACAATAAAACATTGTAACAGAGAGAGAGAGAGAGAGAGAGAGAGAGAGAGAGAGAGAGAGAGAGAGAGAGAGAGAGAGAGAGAGAGAGAGAGAGAAAGAGAAAGTAAGTGGAGGTAGAACAAATTATAAGAATGTTAAGAAAAACAAAAGAAAACTTGAAACAAGTTTATCAAGTCACTTATTTGTACACAATACACACACATACACACGCACATGCATGCAGTCTAACAAAGTTACTCAGCTGTGAGTATCCATACTCGTGTGTGTAGAGTTTAATGTTGTGCATGAGAGTAAGTGTGTAGATATTTGTGCAAGCATTCATTTACAGTTGTTAAGTAAGCGGGTGTGTATGTGAAAATGTATGTATACACAGGCCTTAAAGTGTAAACGTTAACATACTGAGTTGTACATGTCATGGCCCTTGAGAGCTGCATTTAAGGGAATATTTATTATGGTTTCTAATACAATATTTTGTGAAATATTATTATTTTAAATTAAAAATGCTTTAATTTTATGAATTATTTAAAATTTCTTAAATTTTTTATTCGTATTTTAAAGCATTTTTTTATATTTGTTTTTTTTTTCTTTACAGGCATACAACTAATATGATCTTATAATGTAAGTACAAATTTCCTTATACTTTCAAGCACTATTAGCAAGTAATTCGTTACTTAAAGGTCTTTTTTACTTCTCAAAAAAAAATATTTTATAGTTATTATGATTATTTAGAATTGAATAAAAAGGTGGGTACACGTTTAGTTAGAAAACAATTTCTTAATCTCTGAAAACTCTACAGAAATTATTATCATTGGCCGTGAAAGAGCACTTCTCGCATTTCTACTGTGCATGGTTTAGTAATGAGTCTCTGAGAGTGCTTCTTTGAAGTTTGAGTAGACTTTTCGAACTTCGTCTATGTACCTGTGGCCAGATTTCCTATCATTTCCACTATTTTATCCTTATCCGAAGATATTTTTACGCAAATGGAAACGATGTAGTATCATTTCACATGAAAACATCGTTTAACATTAACGATAAACAAAAACAAAGACCATGAGTATGAAAGAGATAGATACCGAAAACGTAACGAATGTGTACACAATACACACGAGGCAAATACACACTAACGAATACATCGAACACGTTCCAAGTAAACCAACAACAACAAACATGAGGGAGGGACAAGTGTGCAGAATGCACAAACAACAATGAGGTCGCGATAGAATTCTCGAGAAGGCGTGAACAAAAACCTTCCACATCGAGAATGTTCATCATACTGATTACGTGCGTATATAAAAGGGCAAGACAAGGCAAGCAGTGAGTCAGTAATAATTCAGTCAGTCTTGTGTAAAGACGCGTTGCGGTTTGAATACAAGTGGTATTGCTTGCAAAAAGGTTGTAAGCAGAGAAGAATAGTGAACAAGCAAATTGTTGTTGTATCGTTAAGTTGTATACGGTAGCGCACACAAGTAGTGTGAACATTAAAGTGTTTAACTGAAACAAAACACATATTTGTTTTTTTACTTGCTTGGCAATTAACGAACTCATATTTAAACGTTTTTAGAAAGGTAAAAACGTAACAATATCCATATGGTGTTGATGGCAGTAATGACTAGAAAAACTTCTTTAGAGTTTGAACAGGCTTTTTGAGTATAATGTACCGAATTTAATTACTATCTTTTCCGTATCCAAAGCTACCCATCCATGCGCTGTTGATGGCATTATGAATCCTTAGCTTGTAGGTTGCCAGTGAGATTTTCAATAATTTTGCCATGTTCGGCTAATTCCTTTGCTTTGCAGTCTCCCGAAATACCACTGTGTTCTGGTGTCACTCTATCATTTCGTTAAGGGACTTGCAGCAACCGAAACCCATTCTTAAGATGCATTATGTTAAAACGCAGTAGCTAGAAAGTATGCTGATATCCTAGCCAAAAGTATGCAATCTATTATGAGGTACGGTAGACTAGGGCAGTCCATCGGGGACGTATTTATCACTATAAAGAGTTTTGTTTCTTTTTAAATGATTCATTTTGCATATTAAGCTCTAGGGATATCGTGAATATTATAAAGGCACTAGCTGTACACCGCACGTGTTGCTGCGCCACCAACTAAAATAAATTTGAAGGAAAGACGTTACACAAATGTCCAATTAATTTTGAATCATTTTATTGATTTTGTTTCCCGTTGTCCTGATGATTCAGATGAACGGGCCTGAGTAGTAGGCGTTCGATCAATTTCCAATCTCACTTTTCGTTGTTCAAGTTGTTTAAGAGAACGGGTCTCAGCGGCATATACTCGAAGATTTTCCAGTCTCAATGCTCGTCTGATTCTGAGTCCAGTCGTAATGCTCTTTTCCTCCGCGCTTGAGGTGTAGGTCGACAAATTGCTTGTCATTCGTTTTGAATAATTTTCATCGACTCATGCGTAACAACTTTGTTAAATAATACACAGTTTACGATTTTCAGTGGCGCCACCTGTCGGAAATTGGTAATACTAACTTAGAAACCTCCGGCTCATGCGCAACAAATTTGCTAAAGATCATAACATGATCAAATGCATAGTTTACGATTTAATTGATTTTAAGTAATTTTCAGTGGCGCCACCTGCCGGAAATTAGTCATACCAACTTAGAAACCTTTCCCGGCTCATGCGCAACAACTTTGCTAAAGATCATAACATGATCAAATGCATAGTTTACGATCTTATATGATACATACAAACAAACACTCATTTTTGTATATATAGACTATGGGAGGTGACACGCCCACTATAGCCAATTCGCCCATTTTGTTCATATATACGTCAAAGTCGTCCATACAAAATTTGAGGACTCTAGCTGTTGCAGTTTATGAGATATGCGACATTAAATACTTTTTGGGTATGTGGGCGTGGCACCTCGCCTACTTGAAATTTTAAAATAAAAAGTAGCCTATACTTCCTTCCAGACATACAGGAAGGTACTGTTAAAATTTCAAGAAAATCGGTCCAGCCGTTTAGGCGTCTATAGACTTCAATCAAACAAACAAAACCACAAACAAATAAACACACATTCGGTTTTATATATACGATGAAAATACAAATCTTGGTCTTTGGAGTGATCGCCGCATTTTATTCAGCTGTTCACAAGCTGATCATGCGTTGTTTAGCTTGATTTCTTTTTCTATGTTCTTAAGGGCAGCTGCATCAACGCTAGTTGGCGTGCTACCTTTAAAAAGTCATTTCCCAACACAAATGTATTCTATTCTACATTGAGGCGCTGCAATTGCTGCCTCTTATGTGTTTATAGTAAAGGGTGTTTTTTATAGAGGTATAGAACTTTAAGTTGCAATAAAACAACCATAGATTATTCGATTGACATGAATTTTATTTATCCGAAAGATAATCTTGTGGCATTACATTTTAAATATGATTTCTGGCATATGACCGCCACGGCTGGCGCGGATGTAGTCCAATCTGGACGTCCAATTTTCGATGACTTTTTCCAACATTTGTGGCCGTATATCGGCAATAATACGGCGAATGTTGTCTTCCAAATGGTCAAGCGTTTGTGGCTTTACCGCATAGACCAATGACTTTACATAGCCCCACAGAAAGTAGTCTAGCGGTGTTAAATCACAAGATCTTGGAGGCCAATTCACAGGTCCAAAACGTGAAATTAGGCGGTCACCAAACGTGTCTTTCAATAAATCTATTGTGGCACGAGCTGTGTGACATGTTGCGCCGTCTTGTTGAAACCACATCTCCTGGACATCATGGTTATTCAATTCAGGAATGAAAAAGTTAGTAATCATGGCTCTATACCGATCACCATTGACTGTAACGTTCTGGCCACCATCGTTTTTGAAAAAGTACGGACCAATGATTCCACCAGCCCATAAAGCGCACCAAACAGTCAGTTTTTCTGGATGTAACGGTGTTTCCACATACACTTGAGGATTACCTTCACTCCAAATGCGGCAGTTTTGTTTGATGACGTAGCCATTCAACCAGAAGTGCGCTTCATCGCTAAACAAAATTCGCTTATGAAAATCGGGAACAATGGTAATCTCGTTTTGGGCCCATTCGACGAATCTACGCCTTACTTGATGATCGTTTGGCTTCAATTCTTGCACGAGTTGGATTTTATAAGCACGCAAACCAAGATCCTTCCGCAAAATCTTCCATAAAGTGGATGGACACAGATCCAATTCCTGTGCTCGATGGCGGATGGACTCATTCGGGTCTTCCTCAATGCTACGCTCTACAGCAGCAATAGCTTCTTCTGTATGCACCGTACAGCGTCTCTGGGGATGCGAGTTATCAATAAGAGTAAACGTGGTGCGAAAACGTTCCATGGTTAATCGAATTAACTGCTCTGATGGACGATTTTGTCGGCGATAAAATAGACGTAGTGCGCGATACGTTTTCTGCAGAGAACCATTATTTTCGAAATAAAATTGCACTCTTTGCAAGCGTTGTTCAGGCGTGAGTCTATTCACGATGAATTGCCAAACTAAACTGAGAATAAATCACTTGACAGCTGTTAAATCGGTCGCCATCTTGAAAAGTAATGCCAACTTAAAGTTCTATACCTCTATAAAAAACACCCTTTATAATAAATGCCGAAATAGCCGCTCAAACTTAACAAATCTAAATTACGCCTCCATGAGATTAATATTGGTTACACCAGCTCTCAACAAAACTGCTTGAATTCCTATACTGTGTGCTAGTAGCGTAAATTGTAAACAAAACAATATTAAGAGTATAATTGTTGTTTCTCTGTCTCTCTCTCTCTCACGGTATATCTTCTTCAATTATATCATCTCCATTAATTTTAAATTACAAGGAAACAAACAACGAAAGAAGAGAAATAAAACTACTACGAGTTGTTTACTGATATTACATGGCAGGCATTTAATGTCTAGGAGAGGAGAATAACGGTGAATATACTCGTATATGAGAGAAAGTAAGGAAGTCAATGAGTGCATGTGTTGTATGTGTTGTATGTGTTGTATATGTGTGTAGAGTGTAAAGAGTATGGAAGAGTAGCAATGTAAACAAGAAAAAAAGTAAACAAATGCACGACGGTTATGCTACTGAGTAAAGTGATGGTAAATAACGTTTGTTTTACTATGAGGTTTTTAATTTGAAATTTGATTGTGTTAGTAAAATGCTCGAGTCTGTATACGTATGTTTTGATGAGAGCGTGATGAATATTAAAAAAAACTTGTGGTCTTGAGGTTTAAGAGAATGAGACATTATAAGACATTTGGTTGTAGAGTATTGGAAGAGTCGTTGTATTTTACTTTTATGTGAATGGGCACGTGTGTATGTGTTGTTTTCAATGCCAAAGAGTTTAGTCGTGCATAAAACTTCATTGTTTGTTTCGTTTTTCGCTCGTTACCACCATCAGTGTTGCAAATGCCGAAGATGATGATGAGAATGATGATGTTGGTAATGCAGTTGTTTTTAGTTTTGTTGCGTTATTTTCGTTTTCGTTGTTCGAATTGTTATTGACTTGAACTTTTGATAGAAAATTATTAAGAAGTCAAGGCAAATCAACACAATTTGTGCAACATTTATTAAGACATCAACAACACAAAACACCTGTTGCAAGAGCACCACATACATACACATGCATTTGAGGGGACAGGGGTTGTAGAAAAAGTTTCAGATTTTTAACCTTTTCACTAAATGAGTTTGAATTGGTTCTTGTTGAACTGCTGCTGCATAAAATAAAACTTTTGCAAAAAATTTTCCAATTTTAGTTTATTGTTCAAGACATTATTATTATTGTGAATAGCTTCTGAGCCAGCAAGAGGAAATTAAAGTTTCTTTTGCACAGGTTCATGATGTTCATTGTTTCCATTACATTTTTCAATAGAATTTGAAAATTAGTTTTTAGGAATTCCCCACAAAAAATTAGAAAACAAGGAAACAACAAATAAAATCACAAACTAAGCGAAACGACAAAATTTTTTTTGTTATTGTCGGTTGTATTAAGGGTTGTGATCATTCTCTAGGAAAATTTAATTTAAAATTTTTGTTAAACAATATTTACTAGAACTTTGAGATTTTTAAAGTTTTTGCAATTATTTTGGAAATGAAATATGTTTTCCATTTAAAACCAGCAAGAGAAAACTGTTTTGAACTTTAAAATTAAAAACAATTATTAAGAATTCAAAGAAATTTATTTGAATCCATAATTACCCTTTAAAACACTGTTGAACCATGTTCGAAAGTTCGAAATTAAGTTTGAAATTCCATAAAACTGGTTCCATATATATTTTCTCTATAAAATCAAGTTTTAAAGGTTTTTATTGGAAAATTTTGAAGTTTGAATTTTATTTCGAATTTTCGAACATAACCAAAAACCGTTGTTTGAACTGGTTTTCAACAGTTTTAAAGGAATTTCCTTACAAATAACTTTAAAACAAGTTTTAGAGACAATTTCTGTAATTCGAAGTTGATAATGAATTTTCGAAAATAGCTTAAAACAGTCTTTTAATCCAAATTTTTCATTAGAATTTACTTTTCCTATGCGAAAACGCTAAAATATAGATTTTGTATGGTTTCCGTAGCAAATTTGAAAGTTCGAAATTAACTTCGAATTTTCGAAAATATCTAAAAAATTGCCGTTTAAATACTTTTAATGTCTTTTCTCGTCGGATAATTGCTAAATAAATTTTCGAAGATAATAAAATGTATCAAATCATTTTTTTCCACATTTCGAACATCGATTAAAAGCCTAACTTGCTGTTACAATTTATTTTTCTTTAGAGAGAGTACTAAAATGCAATTTTTATACGGTTTTCGGGTCAAACTTGAAGTTCGAAATATATTTCGAAATTTCGAAAAGCTTTAAAATCTCCTTGATTTAATATTTTGTATTAGGTTTCCATATCCAATAAATATAAAAGAACTTTTTATTTTGTTTGACTAATTCGAAATAAATTTTGAATTTTCGAAAATGGCTGGAGAAGTAGTTTTGACGTTTTAAATAGGTATTCTTAGTAGCGAATGCTAAAACATATGTTTATTTGCTTAATTTAAATGTTTAAAATTATTTTAAAAATTTCGACAATAATATCGAATTTTCGAAAATGTATAAAAAACCCCTATTCTAATAATTTTTACTGCCTATTATTGATGGAAAACTATAAATTATGTTACTTTTGCGAATATGATGGTGTTTTCATATTAAATTTTAAAAATTCATAGTTAATTTCGAATTTTCGAAAATTCCCAAATCCCTGGATTTTAGTATTTCTACTGGGTTTTCTTAACGAATGACTATAAAATCAATTTTGTAGGCAATTAAACCAATTTAAAGTTAATTTCGAATTTTCAAACATGCCTCTCAGTTAATTTTTTTTACACTTTTTATGTGTTTCCTAAAATAAAAACATTAATGACTAAATAGAGCGGCGTTAAATCATTTTACAGGCTGATATAATAACGTATTGGATGTTTTGCGTTGCCAGCGTAACTACCCACACTCTTTAGTCTATTATTTGATACCCCTTTGATCTTGACCGCAAGCATTAGAACATTTTTTTTTAAATTTTTTGGTCAGCCATTTTCATTTAGAATTGACAGAAAATGGGTTACAATGGGTAACTTTTAGACAGGAAAAGAAACCGTAATTAAATCTATTGTGACGTGTTAATTACTGTCTTCAATTTACCAAAGGTGTCCACATTAATAAATAACAACACCTTGTCTGTCATTAAAAAAAAAAACGTTCAAGAAATTTCCTTGAATGACAAAACTGACCTCAAACATCAATAAAAAGTTTAACCTACAGACAGTTAAACAGGATATACCCATGGAAATAAATGAGATTAAAACGATAAAATACTCGCAGTCTTGAACTGTCAAATACACTATCCTTCGATGTTTATTGTTGACAGCGGACGAAAACTTTTATGCTACCTCGGTGTAGATGTTACAACTACTGAATGTAAACTACAGCCACAGCCATAGTCATTGCCACCGGTCACTCATACTTACGTATGGTTGATGTGTGATGACGTTATATTTACATTGTGTTTGTAAACACACCAAGAATAAGAGATAGAGTTTAAGCAAGAGAGTAAATTAAAGAAAGTGGATTGAGTTTGAGGATGAGCAAGATTGTGGGTATGTTTGTTTTTGTGGTTCAAACTTTATAACATCCATATGTGAGAGTGTGTGGCTACATTTCATTGATTTTACTTCATTGTTGTCGTTGTTGCTTGTAAATAAAAAGAAATAAAATGTAGCTGTGTGTGAGTGCAGGAGCTTACGAGCATGGTAAGCAAACAAGCAAACTGAAAGTCATAATACAAGTAACATACCACACCAGCATACAAGAGTGGAAATAGAAGACAATATTTTTTTCTTGCTGTGGATAACATTGTTATTGATGCTGTTGTTGTTGTAGTAGTAGTGGTAGAAGTAGTAGTGGTACTTGTTCTTATACAAGTTAAGTTAACAACAAACAATAAACCGTAGAAGCTATACTCGTACGTATGTACGTACGTATACAGAAAAAAGGAGTGCTTAAGAGCATTAAGAGTATAACTCTTAAATTGTGTTCCACAAATTTAAATAACAAAAGAGGACAACGAAACAAAAAAAAAAAAATTACAAATTCATACAAAAGCAGTGACTGAGTTAAAAGTGTGAGTATTTCGAAAAAAAAATGTATTAAAATTATACGCCATCAACAACTGACCATTGACATGGCTGAACCCAATATTACAAGGGTATTGTGAATGAAAAAGAGAGCAGCAAAAGAGAAAGGAAGGAGAGCGAAACAATAAAATACTTTGTGTAACAAATTGTTTGAAAATTTGTTCCTTTTTAAGTCTTTGTCGTCTATTGTTGCCATGTAATCAGCTTAACAATGGCATTTAATTACAATAAACGGGATTTAATTTAAAACCGCAATTTCTCACATTTTCACTGTCTCGCTTGTCACTTCTCTTCTCACACATATGTATATATGTACATATGTTTGTGCATTAACACCTACACAAATTGTTAAAACCTTGCACACAAAAACATACATACAGTGTTGGCAGTTATAATATGGATAGGTTAGGTTAGGTTAGAGGACGTGTACTTGTTTAGTACAGTACCCGGAGATCGAATTGATCCATTGTACAACGTCCTAGTTTCTCACACCACTTATGTTGTGTGTGTTAATCTTATACATGAGTGGTGGGACCTACAGTTTAAAGTCAACTCCGAACGACAAATTTTTGAGAAGCTTTTTCATGGCAATTTTATTTACTCTCAGAGTTTTTGCCAGAAATCTGCTGAGAGGAAGTCGCCGAAGAAATACTTTTTGTATTTTGTCTTGATGTCTGGCCTGGGATTCGCACCCTGGCTTTACGTCTAATAAGCTAACACACTACCCACTAGACTATGGCGACTTTCGAACTTTTTATTCCTGACTGTACTCATTGTAAAAGTTTTTTTAAACAATTTCTTTGCGCCGTTTCTTTTTAATTAAAATTTATTTGCAGAAAAATAAAGAAAATTAAGCAAATAAGTTCACTCACTTGCAAGAAATAATAGGGACACGAGAAATATGGTGAATGAAAGAATTGGAGAAAATTGTTACAAAAAAAGGAAATTAAAAAGGATGGAAAGTTGTTTTAAAATGTATTCGCGCATAAAACCTCTTGGCTTCGATTATCGATATCGACGTGGACAGTATTGTATTGGTCAACGCGCTCAATTTCAACGTCTTCTCAGTTGCATTTTAACTGGTAAGGGTGCCAAGTTTTTTCCGCATCCTACGAAATAATATTGCTGGCGAGTGCCTTGCTAAGGGGCATGTCTCTGTTGAGGCTAATATGCAGAGAGGCATTCATCTCTCTTTAGCCCTCCAGAACTTAACAGATGTACGGCCGTAGAGGAAAACGATATCAGTTGCAGACATCTAAACTCTTTTGGATTTTCTGCCAATGTTAAACACTAAAACTCTCTTGAGAGCGGGTCCTTTAGACTGTATGTTTAGGTATATTCCTAAACGTACTGGTATATGGGTAACCATAACTATTGTAGGTGTTGTAAGAATAAGAAAGAAAAGGAATCCGTATAACATTCTTTGTATAACAACTCTCTTTTAGGACTGCCGCGAGAGTTTAGACATCTAGTGCATGTCTTCCCTCTTATTTTGTGTGTCTCAAGGATCAACTTTGTCAAGATTTTTGATCGATTTACACTGAGCGCCAAAAGTGAGTAAACACCTCTGAAATAATTCATCTCCTTAGGATAGCGAGAAAAGTAAATGAGAATAGTCGAATAAATTTCTAAAAATAAAAACGTTTATTTATTACTTATGAAATATTAAAACAAAAACAACAATTCATGATAAAAGAACTTTTTTTTATACTTAAGAACAAAACTGTTTAATACTTAAAAACAAAAGTGTTGAATCACTTATGGCGCTCACTGAATGCTTCGTCCACAGTTACGAAACGCTACAACAACTTAGTTATGCTTCGGCTAGTCTATGCCAAACACAAACGACGCTTGAAAGTTGTTACGTGAATGCGTTGTGAACAAACATGGCGGCACACATCTTGAGAATGTTTTCTTATATTCAATGAGCGACGATATATGGTATGGCTTCCATCAATTTTCGTTTGGTCTACTCCATACTCGGAATTTTTTCAATCGTTTCTATTAAACTAGATGTTTAGAACGTTGTGGTCATGCTACCCTTTTTTAATATTGAAGTCGATGGTTTGGGAGCTACAAATAGGATTTGTCAAGCTTACTCTAGGCTTTCCGCGAAATATTTTTTAAATTGTCTACTAAAATCGCATAGTAGTTTGCTAGTAATGGTAGACCACACAAGCTAATAAAACTGCTTGAAGTAAATTTTTGCAGGAGCCAACTGATAAATGTACATATGTTAACAGCAGAAGTGTTTCCAATTCACTTACGAGACAAAATGTTTAAAAAACAACGGCCTTGTTGACCCATTTAATGGAAATATTTGTAACGGGTGATTTTTTTTAGCAATTATCTTTTTGGCAACACTGGTTTAAACAGCTCACGCACGTTTCGTGTTTTGTTTCACTGTCAAACATCTTCAGTTTGGTGTACAATTTAACCATGAATCGTCTTACAAACAACGAACAATGCTTGCAAATCATTGAATTTTATTATCAAAATGCGTGCTCTGTTAAGAGAGTTCATCGCGCGCGCTTCTTCCATTTTATGGTCAGTTTAATCGACCCACTGAAGCGGCTATTCGGGCTATTGTGACTAAATTTCGCATCAAATTTACATTGTTGGACATTAAACCACCAACACGTTTACGTAGAGTGCGAACTGAAGAAAATATCGCAGCTGTATCGGCCAGTGTTAATGATGATGACTGACCATCAATTATCGATTCGTTGCCGTTCACAGCAATCTCTGCTCTCTCTGTTACTCAACAACGTGGAAAATTTTGCGGAAGGATTTAGGTGTGAAGCCTTTCAAAATACAGCTGGTGCAAGAATTGAAGCCGAACGACCTACCGCAACGCAGAATTTTAGATGAATGTGCTCTTGGAAAGTTGGCCAAAGATCCACTTCTTTATCGAAAAATTGTGTTCAGCGACGAATCTCATTTTTGGCTAAATGGATACGTAAATAAGCAGAATTGTCGATTTTGGAGTGAAAATCAGCCAGAAGCATTGCAAAAGCTACCAATGCATCCAGAAAAACTCACAGTTTGGTGCGGTTTATGGGCTGGTGGCATCCGCTTCTTCTTGACCGTACTTCTTCAAAGATGCTGCGAATCGTAACGTAACTGTGAATGGTGAGCGCTACCGTGAGATGATATCCAACGTTTTTTTTGCCCAAAATGCAAGAGCTTGACTTGCAGGACATGTGGTTTCAACAAGACGGTGCCACATGCCACACAGCACGCGTAACAATGAACTTATTGAGAGGCGAGTTCGGTGAACATTTTATTTTACGTTCGGAACCGGTCAATTGGCCGCCTAGATCGTGCGATTTAACACCTTTAGACTATTGGGCTATGTTAAAGCTTATGTCTATACAGATAAGCTCGCTTCAATTGACGCATTGGAAGACAACATTGAAGCATTTACGAGTATTCGTGAGATACCGGGCGAAATGTTGGAAAGAGTATGCCAAAATTGGATTAAGCGGATGGACCATTTGAGGCGCAGTCGCGGTCAACATTTGCATGAAATAATCTTCAAACATTAAATTATATGGACCTTACTACCGATTTAAATAAAGATTTCATGCATTTTTCTGAATTTTATGTGTTTTTTTTTTGAAAAATTTTCCTATAGCTTTTAAAAAATTACCCATTACAATGCCTTATATTTTTCAAATTGTAAAATATTCTGTAGTTAGTTAGTTAGTTTTTTTTTTTAAATTTCTTATGCCGACTTTATTTTATTTGCGTAAGTTAGGGGCAAATACAAATTTAGGAAAATGTTAAAATCTTCATGTGTTCCTATTATTTAATTCAATACTGTATGCACATGTATTTGAAAACAGTCATTTGTCTCACCGCAGTTTTTGTTTACAACAGGGTTGTGGTCACATTTCTTGCAATTTCTCTGAAATTTTTTTTATTTTATTTTTTTATATTTTTTTGGCAGAAGCCTTTGACATTGTATATCTTTCTTAACCTTTTTGTCAATTTTTTTCTTATACCGTCATTATAAAATTATGTTCGATGAGTATATTGATCCCAATGGCTTTAGTGATTATCGTCCATAATTACAGTGTAAATTTATTCTTCGCTTTTTTTTTTGTAATGCTGTGGTAAAATTTTGCCTTTTTTAAAACAGTACATTGAACCAAAGTTTAACGAAACTTGTGCTCTCATGCATTACATGTATGAGTAACACAACGAACGCGTTAAATCGTAATATTATTCGTTAAATATATTGAATATGATGTCAACATCAGAAACTATACTACTTTCTTGCTTGCTTTCATACATAATTAAACAGTAACAACAACAGCAGCAGCAACATCAACAATAGGGAACAAAAACAATAACAGCAACTGATAATAACAAGTAACGACGAAAAAAAAACGAAGAAAATCAGCAAAAAAAAAAAAATGAAAAAAAGTACTCGTTTCTATAGTTTTTAAAACTCTCCAGAGATTGCCATAAAAATACTTGAATAGGTTGTTTCAATACAATAGAGGGAGAGAGAACGAGAGACAGAGAGGGAGAAAATAGTAGAAGAGCAAATAGAGCAGAAAAAAGGAAATAATGGCAGTCTTACAATGCGAGTCTTGAGACTTGTATTGTGTAAATAAATTCTCAAACAACAACAACGAAGAAAACAAAAAAAAAAAACAAAAAATAAAATCATGGAAATTAATGGCCCCCAATATGGCGCTTGATATTCTCTCACACACATATACACACTCAATGAAAGCGATGACGTTATTTAAAACGTGTAAAATACTCAACATTACCGACTTTTCTGTTGCGTACATTTCAAATGAAACGAAATGAAATGAGTTGTGTGTGAGTATGGGTGTGTATGGAATTTATTTACTCCATGTATTTGAGTTTTATTTGTTGTTTTGTTTTTGTATTCGATTGTTAATAAGCATTAATAAGCAAATTTTATGCTAAATTAAGTAAACAAATGACGGAAATAGACACTTTATCACATCATAACACTGCTATTTATGAGTGTTGTGTGTATCAAACCCTATAGGCTTAAACAAGTTTATTTATTATGGAGGCGCATTACAGTTTTTCATAATACGCTGTTACAAAAGGTCAGAAAAAAAACAATTTTATTAAAATACATCCAATTTCCATTCCACAGCACATAACTTCAATCAATTTCGAGTATTTAACTGCCCAATACAACCCTTTAGTCAGGCTTACAACCGAGCTTATCACACCGCTCATGTGCAGCCCTTGCGCTGACCAACTTCTTCCTTTTCCCTGATTTTGGTGGAACTTGGTTAGTACAGGGACTGCGTTCACCCGTGGCATCACAACGGGCCGCTATGCGTGCTCAAGTGAGCTTTGTGATAACAGAGCTACCACTCCGACTTAACCTAACCTAACCACTCATGTTATGTGTGTGTTAATATTACCCATGAGTGGTGGAAACTACAGTTTAAAGTCGACTCCGAACTATAGTTTTTCTAATAAGCCAACTAACTACCTACTATACTACAGCGACTTCAACCTGAGCTTAGAAACAGCCTTGTTACAGACCCTTTTTATGGCATTATTCAAGTAAATTCCTGTCTATGAGGTTTAATAATCACCACCATTCGAGTGGTGAAACTGTTGACAAAAGAGGGACTCGATGGTTTTTATTTCTTGACTACGGTGTTTTCCAAGCCATAGTCATGACAATTTTGAAAGCCGCGCAATCCTTGCAGAGTGGCATGATTTTCATTTGTTTTACAAGCCAGACTAGAATTAGGTCTCTAACGATTATAAAGGGTGTTTTTTATAGAGGTATAGAACTTTAAGTTGCAATAAAACAACGATGGATTATTCGATTGACATGAATTTTATTTATACGAAAGATAATCTTGTGGCATTACATTTTAAATATGATTTCTGGCATATGACCGCCATGGCTGGCGCGGATGTAGTCCAATGTGGACGTCCAATTTTCGATGACTTTTTCCCACATTTGTGGCCGTATATCGGCAATAATACGGCGAATGTTGTCTTCCAAATGGTCAAGCGTTTGTGGCTTTACCGCATATACCAATGACTTTACACAGCCCCACACAAGACTACTTTGTGTTAAATCACAAGATCTTGGAGGCCAATTCACAGGTCCAAAACGTGAAATAAGGCGGTCATCAAACGTGTCTTTCAATAAATCTATTGTGGCACGAGCTGTGTGACATGTTGCGCCATCTTGTTGAAACCACATCTCCTGGACATCATGGTTATTCAATTCAGGAATGAAAAAGTTTGTAATCATGGCTCTATACCGATCACCATTGACTGTAACGTTCTGGCCAACATCGTTTTTGAAAAAGTACGGACCAATGATTCCACCAGCCCATAAAGCGCACCAAACAGTCAGTTTTTCTGGATGTAAAGGTTGTTCCACATACACTTGAGGATTACCTTCACTCCAAATGCGGCAGTTTTGTTTGTTGACGTAGCCATTCAACCAGAATTGCGCTTCATCGCTAAACAAAATTCGCTTATGAAAATCGGGAACAACGTTAATCTCGTTTTGGGCCCATTCGACGAATCTACGCCTTACTTGATGATCGTTTGGCATCAATTCTTGCACGAGTTGGATTTTGTAAGCACGCAAATCAAGATCCTTCCGCAAAATCTTCCATAAAGTGGATGGACACAGATCCAATTCCTGTGCTCGATGGCGGATGGACTCATTCGGGTCTTCCTCAATGCTACGCTCTACAGCAGCAATAGCTTCTTCTGTACGCACCGTACAGCGTCTCTGGGGATGCGAGTTATCAATAAGAGTAAACGTGGTGCGAAAACGTTCCATGGTTAATCGAATTAACTGCTCTGATGGACGATTTTGTCGACGATAAAATGGACGTAGTGCGCGATACGTTTTCCGCACAGAACCATTATTTTCAAAATAAAATTGCACGATTTGCAAGCGTTGTTCAGGCATGAGTCTATTCATGATGAATTGCCAAACCAAACTGAGAATAAATCACTTGACAGCTGTTAAATCGGTCGCCATCTTGAAAAGTAATGCCAACTTAAAGTTCTATACCTCTATAAAATACACCCTTTAGTTTCAACGTGCGTCCTTGTCCATGAATACCAAGGTTTTCACAGAGAAATCTCTGACATGTTACAAGGCATAGGTATTCCTATTGTTGCCTCAGTTTAGTTGGTTATTGTCCACTCCACTTTACGGGGCAGCTCAAATTCGTTGACAGCATAAGGGCACTTTCAATATTGCCAGATTCTGCTGGACGCGTATGGATAATAAGAGGACCGACTGACACACGCCTGGCATTAAATCGCATGGTTTTCTAACTCACAATAGCGATTCTTACAGACCACCACCGTTCTTTCAGGTAGGCATGCCGAAAATACTAAGGAATTTATTTATCTTGACTCCGTCGTTACCGCCAAAAATGATGTCAGTCTAGAGATCAAGAGCAGGATCACTCTTGCCAACAGGTGCTACTATGGCCTCAATAGGCAATTGATTAGCAGAGGCCTCTCTCGTACGACAAAACTAACACTCAACAAGACGCTCATCCTACCCGTGCTTACGGCGCAGAAGCATGGACCCTACTGAGCACAGATGCAGCGGCCTTGAGAGTGTTCGAGAGAAAAGTCGTACGTAAGATCTTCGGTCCTGTATGAGTTGGCGATGATTTCCACATCCGATGCAACAGTGAGCTGTATGAGCTCCTTAACGACATAGATGTTGTGCAGCGTATTAATATCCAGCGGCTGCGCTGGCTCGGCCATGTCATTCGAATAGAGGAGGATGCTCCGGCGAAATGGGTATTTGATGCGGGAATCTGCTGAAGTCGGCGAAGGTGACGAACTTGTATCCATTGAAAGGACCAATTCGAGGAAGCCCTGTTATCGATTGGTATGACCAACTGGCGTAGGCGCGCAAGAAGCAGAGGCGCCTGGTGTGTTGTGGCAGGCCGGAATCAGTTAATCTGGTTGTTATGACCAATTAAGTAAGTAAGTAATACCGAAAATACTTGGCATTACGGCAAATAAGTTCTACAGGAGATGTGGGCCTGAGAAGGAAGAGGAAGAAACTGTCTCGCACTTCATGTGACAGTGCTTTGGTCTTGTGATGAAGAGACGAAGTTTTTGTTCGCTCAATTTTTGAAATCCTTGAACCGAGCTCTCTAATATAAAGACTGCTGCATACATATGTATGTACATACATACGTACAAATGTAATTGGTCATTACAACCCTTCAGTCAGGATTGTGGCCTCGTTTCGCACACCATTTCTGTTGTGTGTGTTAATTTTTTACATGAGTGGCGGGACCTACAGTTTAAAGTCGACTCCGAACGCTAGATTTTTGTGAAACTTTTCGTGGCAATTTTTATTTGCTCTCAGAGTTTTTGCCAGATATCTGCTGAGAGGAAGTCGCCGAAGAAATACTTTTTTCATATTTCGTTTTGCTGGAGATGTCTGAGATTAATTTGGGATTCGAGTTTGGTTTCTTTTATAGAATGTTTGATCTCCCGGTTGAATATTGATTGTGGTATCACAATGCTTTTAAATGCTGGCCTAAGTGGGGGTCCGCCACCTTACCTAGCCTAAACTAACCTTGACAAAAGGTGTTCAATAGCTTACACTGTTGCCATACTAGTGGATTGAATTTGCAAACATGTGCTTGACATGCAAGTCGGGTCGAAGGCGATTAATTTTGAAATTTTAAAATTCATGTGAATGCTTCGACGTTATTTTCTGGTGATGGCTTTAATGGGAGGAGTGACAATTTGCTTGTAATGGAGGCTTACAGTAAACAATTGCTTTGATGCAGAGTTCAGCAATGAGTATTCAAAACGATGAGTAGATTCGAATCATACTTACAATTTCTGATACTTATACGCATTCATACTTATTTTAATGTCATACTCATACTACTCATACTCAAAGTTTGAAATACTCATGGTACTCATACATAACACTGCGCATGATGTTATTGATTTCGACTCTCCATGACTCATCGTATACACGAATCACAAAATAAGTACGATTCGCGTACGAACACTACAATACTCACAAGAAGGTTGTGTGTTTTTGTTCTGCTTGCTGTCTTTGTCTTTTCTGTTTATGTGTCTTCCTTCTTTCTTTGTAAAGGCAACAACAACTAAGACTGAAAATTTTGAGAAATGATTCGAATCACTCGCGATTCATTTATGAGTATTATGAGTATTTTTCTAAATTTATGAATCTGAATGAGTAAGCTTATGAATCAAACATAATTCGAATGTTGTGAGTTTGATGTCAACGTTGTACTCATACTCATTGCAACTTGTACTTATAAATCAATGTTGTAATGAGTACGAATGAATCAGAGTAGTTGGATTTCAATATTGTTGACTCACTCATACTCAAAATTCCATGAGTGCTTATGAGTAGCGAAAAAGCGATTCATTGCTGATCTCTGCTTCGATGCACTTTCCTGGTGAAGATTTCAATGGGAAGTGTAGTGTAAACACCTTTAAACATTGCATATTTGCCTTGACCGCACTTGAACTAGACTAAATGAAGCCTTCAATTTCAGTTTAAAATAATACTTTTGCTTTTTACTACACCCTCTATAGATTTGATTATTGATTTTATATTTTTCCCTCTTATCTTTGTCCATTTCTTTATCATTTCATGTGTGTTTTTTTGTTCACTATTTTATTAAATTTTTCTATTTCTTAATTTTATTTCATTTTATTTTATTTGTTGTGCTTAATTTAATAAAAAAAATAAATCCGCTCCCCTCTTTTTATAAATATTTACACACACACACCCTCACGTACTTTGTATTTGTCTGGCTATTCATTGTTTATTTGAATGAATATTTTCGTATATAAATTTGAAATTGATTGTGTGTGTGTGGGTTTGCCACTGTACATATAAAGGGTCCGCTAAATAACTTTTTTTTTTGAAAATGCTTTAAAAAAAACTACTGAATATTTTTTCAAATTTCTTTTTTTTATTTGAAAGTACAATCCTTCCGGTTAATAAATGGGAAATAATTTCATTCAAATGGCTGCCTCGGCTGGCTGGCCATGCAGTAGCCTACACGATCGGTCCAATTTTTAAAGGACATTATCGTTCGTGTGCAGCTGTATTTCGCCAATGGCTTCACGAATATTGTCCTTTAAAGCGTCAATTGTCTCTGGCTTGTCGGCGTAACACTTATCTTTGACGTTACGCCCACAAATAATAGTCCAACGGTGTCAAATCGCAGCTTCGAGGTGGCCAAACGACATCAGCTCTGCGACTGATAATGCGATTTTCGCACAACAGGGCGCAAAACATCGAGTGTAGCTTCGGCTGTGTGGCACGTAGCGCCGTCCTGTTGAAACCAAATGTTGCCAATATCCTCCTCTTCAATTTTTGTGCATAAAAATTCGTTCAACATGGCCCGATATAGATCGCCATTGACTGTAACGACCACTCCATGCTCATTTTCGAAAAAAAATCTCCCAATTATGCCTCTGGACCAAAATCCGCACCAAACAGTGACTCGTTTTGGGAGCGTCAGCTTTTCAATGTACGCGTGCGGGTTTTCTGTGCCCCAAATGCGACAATTTTGCTTGTTTACTACATACCCGCCAAGATCAAAATGAGCTTCATCTGAAAACATTATTCTTTTTTTTTTGCCAAAATCGGCATCTTCTGTAAGTCGATCGCAGGCCCACTTAGCGAAGCGAAAACGCATTGAATGGTCAATTGGCTTCAACTCCTGAACCAATTGGACTTTGTATGGCGTCATACCAAGGTCTTTATGCAAAATTCGTCTCCGATGATGTCTCCGAAATGTTCAATTGTTGAGAACGACGGTGAATTGATGTTGATGGCGCCGCTTCACGCACACTTTCTGCCACAGCAGCAATATTCTCGGGTGTACGCATTGTTTTTGGCTTTTCACGCTTTGGCTTATCGATGAGGATTCCAGTTTCTTTCACTTTTTTCACAAGATAACGAACATATGGAGCTGACGGTGCTTCTCTTCTTCCAAAATCCGTATGCAATTTTCTCACTCATTCTGCAACATTACCATGATGATTTTCAAAGTAATGTCGCAATATTTCTCAGCGTTATTCAAGCGTAATACACAACCCATATTCGTTCAGCGGAAGGATCTAAGGAACAAATTATCTGTCAAATCAGACATGAGCTAAGTGTTACCATTCGCGAAATAAGCACTAGTTGGAAAGAAAAAAAAAAACGTTAGATGGCGGACCCGATATGTGTGTGTGTAATGGAATAGAATTTATTTTTTTTTTAAATATTTTTTAAATTAAACAATAAAATAGTTTCTCTGTCTAAATATGTGTGCATGTCTGTGTGAGTAGCATATTCTAGTATCTCTGAGTGTGTATAGTTTTCATAGAAACGAAGTATTTTTTTTTGTTGTTCTTTTGTGCACATTTTTTAAAAAATAAAATATAAAAATGAAACGAAAGAAATTGTTTTTAATTTAAATAAATATTTACAATATGAACTCTCATACAATATTTTTGAAATAAATTCAACAAGAAATTCTTGAACTTTTTATTCATTTTTCTTTTCTGTTTTCTTTTATTTTTTTTTTAATTTTTTTATAAAAAGAAGGAATTTTTTGTTTTTTAATAAAACTGTGTCTCTTCTTTTGCAAATGCCATCCCGTAAAGAAGGTAAAAAAGAAAATAAAAGAATGAAACATTTTTTTCTCTTAATCAAGTCCAAAAGGAAAAATGCCATAAACAAACAGGATTTTTCTTTAAAAAAAAAAAGAAAAAAGTTTTAAAAAAATTTAATTTTTTAAGTGTTTTGTCTTGTGCTTTTGTCGATAGAGCAGAAGTCTTTTTGAGGGTGAAAGAAAGAAATTCTTTTTTTTTTATGAAAGGAAACAAAAACTTAAAAACAAATATTTAAGGAAAAAAAATTATCTCCACACACAGACTTGAAGTTGTGGTGGCTTATTAAACATGAAGTTGTGGTCCAAATCCCCCCCCTCCCGCCTGTTCAGGCATTCTTGAACAAAACAAAAAAACTATTTCTTTGGCGACATCCTCTCAACAGTCTTTTAGCAAAAACTGTCAAGAAAAGCTTCTCAGAAATCTGTTATTCGGAATCGACTTTAAACTGTAAGTTAGATTACGTTAGAGGACGTGTACTTGTCAATTAAGACAACTACAGTACCCGGAGGTCGAATTGACCCATTGTACAACGTCCTACTTTCTCACACCACTTATGTTGTGTGTGTTAATTTTATACATGAGTGGAGTGAGTGGACCTACAGTTTAAAGTCGACTCCATAGGACAGATTTTTTGAGAAACTTTTCATGGCAATTTTATTTACTCTCAGAGTTTTTGCCAGAAATCTGTAGAAAGGAAGTAGCCGAAGAAATCCTTGTTGTATTTTGTTTTGGATGTCTGGCCTGGGTCTCGAACCCTGGCTTTACATCTAATAAGCCAACACACTACCTACTAGACTACGGCGACTTTAAGTCTGTGTGGAGAGAGTTTTAAAGTGTAAGTCTTGGCATTCATGGATTAAATCATCACCTACAACATGGGTGGTGTGGTGGTAAGCCACATATGTTGTAATCAACACTTAAGTAAGCAACTCCAAAATGTTCGTATCGGAGGCCTTAACACTGCTGTGTCTTTCAGGTGACAACTTTAATGAAAGCAACGCAATGCTTGTTGGGTGGTGGAATTTTCCCTTAAAATTGTTAAATTTAGTTGCACAGCTGAAGTCGCCTTAGTCTAGGAGGTAGTGTGTTGGCTTATTAGACGTAAAGCCAGGGTTCGAGCCCCGGGCCAGACATCAAAACAAAAATACAAAAAATATTTCTTCGGCGACTTCCTCTCAGCAGATTTCTGGCAAAAACTCTAAGAGTAAATAAAATTGCCATGAAAAAGTTTCTCAAAAATCTGTCGTTCGGAGTCGACTTTAAACTGTAGGTCCCACCACTCATGTATAAAATTAACACACAAAACATAAGTGTTGTGAGAAACTAGGACGTTGTACAATGGGCCAATTCGACCTCCGGGTACTGTACTTGTCTTAATTGACAAGTACACGTCCTCTAACCTAACCTAGTTGCACAGCTAGGCTGCGATTAAATCTCGCATGCACGTCAACTCAACGTTAGTCGTCCTCGTCCATGAATATCAGGGGATTTTCCTGGCACTGGGTAGGGCTGGCATAGAATGCACAATCTTCGACGTTTTCTAGGGAGTGTAAGTATTGATTCTTTGGCCGTTTTACCGGAAGGCTCAACTTGATTGCCAGCAGCAGGTACCTGCATTATTACAAGGCTGTGTAGGACTAGGCTCTGTAGGACCAGACTCTGTAGGACTAGGCTCTGTAGGACTAGGCTCTGTAGAACTAGGCTCTGTAGGACTAGGCTCTGTAGGACTAGGCTCTGTTTTACTAGGCTCTGTAGGACTAGGCTCTGTTTTACTAGGCTCTGTTTTACTAGGCTCTGTGGGACTAGGCTCTGTTTTACTAGGCTCTGTAGGACTAGGCTCTGTAGGACTAGGCTCTGTAGGACTAGGCTCTGTAGGACTAGGCTCTGTTTTACTAGGCTCTGTAGGACTAGGCTCTGTAGGACTAGGCTCTGTTTTACTAGGCTCTGTAGAACTAGGCTCTGTAGGAGTAGGCTCTGTAGGAGTAGGCTCTGTAGGACTAGGCTCTGTAGGACTGTTTCAAGGATAATTGTCGTCTTCTTTTTCTTAAACCACATGGCTGTCTTTCACACTGTATTGCGTAAAATGTATGTAGTGTTATGTCTGTGAATTTACAGGAGTATTGTAAATAGAGTGACGATCCCCATGGTGGCCTATCCTAAGCTTCATTTCAGGGTTTATTTTTTACGTAAAGTCCTCATCCGAAGCCTATTGTTTAGCATCTCTTAAGCGTTTTATTGTTTAAAGCATAACTGAAGTTCTTCCGAACGATCTACAATTGAGAGTTCATAAGGTTTTCGTTAGTTTGGTTGTATGATAGCTTTCCTAGGTTAGATTTGGACAGACGTTGATCGTTTTGTATGCCAATTTATGCCTTTTATTTCTCTTTTTTCCCCAGTGAACTCATTTGCCTCTTCTTACCAAATTCCCAAACAGCATGTATGCTCGCTCTCCACAATTATGTTGTCGTTCCGACTCTCTAGCTAGACCAAGCAAAATTATTTTGAACTTGAATTCCTAAAGTGATGACTACTCTGTTGGTTAGTTGACAACATTGTTGCCTCTCTGAATGCCGTTTGTGTGCAACAAAAATATTATTTTGTCAGCCATTTGTCATCCACTCAACGAAGTCAAAAACGAGACATTGAAACAATATTTCAAAATGAAGAATAATAATAAGAAGAAGAACAAGAGCAATGAAAATGTTATTCTCTTTCGCTTGAAAAGGTGTAACCTTTTGCATGTGCATGTTACGATAATAGAACGTTGTCAGCCTGTTGTGTCTGTCAGTGTAGCTGTCTTGTTCACTGGCATGCCATCATGGCAAACAAGTGTCACACGAAACAATGAAATGAAGATGATGAAAGCGTATGAAATGCCTTCATTTTGAAAATACAATGATAACGATGGTGATGATGATGATGTTGTTGTAAAAGTAACATTGAAACGCACTTTGTATGTTTATGTTCTTGGTATTCTTTTTGTGAATCAACAGACGGCCATAATAAGAAAATGACATTCTGTTCGGTTCAGCTGGGTTCTTTAGAACATCATTGTCTGCTTCATTGTTTGTTGCTTCACATGATTGGAATCAATTTTATGACCTTAAAGTTACATTGGCTCGTTTGTATTTTAAATTGAAATCAGAATTATAGCCTGAAGTCAAAAAAGTTCTTATTTGAGGGGTTGAAAAAGGGATAAAAACCATATCAGTTCAGTTGGAATTTCATTTTCTTATATTGTGGGTGTAGAGTAGACGACTTATAAAGGGTGTTTTTTTATAGAGGTATAGAACTTTAAGTTGGCATTACTTTTCAAGATGGCGACCGATTTAACAGCTGTCAAGTGATTTATTCGCAGTTTGGTTTGGCAATTCATCATGAATAGACTCACGCCTGAACAACGCTTGCAAATAGTGCAATTTTATTTCGAAAATAATGGTTCTGTGCAGAAAACGTATCGCGCACTACGTCCATTTTATCGTCGACAAAATCGTCCATCAGAGCAGTTAATTCGATTAACCATGGAACGTTTTCGCACCACGTTTACTCTTATTGATAACTCGCATCCCCAGAGACGCTGTACGGTGCGTACAGAAGAAGCTATTGCTGCTGTAGAGCGTAGCATTGAGGAAGACCCGAATGAGTCCATCCGCCATCGAGCACAGGAATTAGATCTGTGTCCATCCACTTTATGGAAGATTTTGCGGAAGGATCTTGGTTTGCGTGCTTACAAAATCCAACTCGTGCAAGATTTGAAGCCAAACGATCATCAAGTAAGGCGTAGATTAGTCGAATGGGCCCAAAACGAGATTACCGTTGTTCCCGATTTTCATAAGCGAATTTTGTTTAGCGATGAAGCGCACTTCTGGTTGAATGGCTACGTCAACAAACAAAACTGCCGCATTTGGAGTGAAGGTAATCCTCAAGTGTATGTGAAAACACCGTTACATCCAGAAAAACTGACTGTTTGGTGCGCTTTATGGGCTGGTGGAATCATTGGTCCGTACTTTTTCAAAAACGATGGTGGCCAGAACGTTACAGTCAATGGTGATCGGTATAGAGCCATGACTACTAACTTTTTCATTCCTGAATTGAATAACCATGATGTCCAGGAAATGTGGTTTCAACAAGACGGCGCAACATGTCACACAGCTCGTGCCACAATAGATTTATTGAAAGACACGTTTGGTGACCGCCTAATTTCACATTTTTGACCTGTGAATTGGCCTCCAAGATCTTGTGATTTAACACCGCTAGACTACTTTCTGTGGGGCTATGTAAAGTCATTGGTCTATGCGGTAAAGCCACAAACGCTTGACCATTTGGAAGACAACATTCGCCGTATTATTGCCGATATACGGCCACAAATGTTGGAAAAAGTCATCGAAAATTGGACGTCCAGATTGGACTACAATCCACGCCAGCCGTGGCGGTCATATGCCAGAAATCATATTTAAAATGTAATGCCACAAGATTATCTTTCGGATAAATAAAATTCATGTCAATCGAATAATCCATCGTTGTTTTATTGCAACTTAAAGTTCTATACCTCTATAAAAAAGCACCCTTTACATATGTAGCCATCCAGGACCCTATGGATATAGATTCTTTCATCACATCTTTACTGCCTGAAGACCTGAGAGGGTTGTCTATGCAGTGAATGGAATTATGTTTCTGATATCGTTGAGATACAGAGGACTATCATGCTTGATATTTTCAAAAGATGGATCTTAATACGGCAGATTACATGGCACCAGTAATTGCTTAATCAGTCGTATGTTACGTTGGGTCAATGGATGATGAATGCTGATCATCTGGCCCCAGTAAGTAAAGATCCTGAGTGCATTATTCTGTACGATATAGAGTCCATAACAAGTCTATGCAAAGTAAAACTTTAAAGGCAAGTGTTTGAAAATATTGTTTCTGTTGAGAAGACGACCCTCATATCCATCTATTTCATTAACAATCATAGAATTTTTGTTGGCCAAAACCAAACACTCTTTGTATTCGTTTAAATTCGTTGTGGTTTTTTGCTGCTCTGTACGAGTATTGCAGGTCATTGGGATTTCTTTAATTTTTTTTTTTGCATTTTTATTATTTCCTGCTGTTAATAAATAGGGACACTTTATTAAAAAAAACGTTCTTTTTAAATAATATCCTGTACCTGTAAATGTAACATTTATATTCATTTCCTGTCCTCCTCACTCCAACTAAAAAAAAAAAAAATCCAGAAAAAAAATTTAATTTTGTTTCCTGTTTTTGGTGGCCATTTTAATATTCTCTTAATTTGCTCGCCGTTATTTCCGTTACTTTTGTAAATTTATTTCTATTTTTATTGTATGAAAAATTGTTTCTTATTTTAATTTAAAATATTTTATTAGAAAAACCGAAGGGGGAAGGGGAAAAAACGCATTTTTTTATTACTTATAACAGCCACTGTGATTTTTTCGACAGGGTTTTTTACGAATGGATGCCTTTTTTCAAATTTAGAAGTCGCCGTAGTCTAGTAGGTAGTGTGTTGGCTTATTAGACGTAAAGCCAGGGTTCGAGCCCCAGGCCAGACATCAAGACGAAATACAAAAAGTATTTCTTTGGCGACTTTCTCTCAGCAGATTTCTGGCAAAAACTCTGAGCGAAATTAAAATTGCCATGAAAAAGTTTCTCAAAAATCTGTCGTTCGGAGTCGACTTTAAACTGTAGGTCCCACTACTCACACACACAACATAAGTGGTGTGAGAAACTAGGGTGTTGTACAATGGGTCAATTCGACCTCCGGGTACTGTACTTGTCTTAATTGACAAGTACACGTCATCTAACCTAACCTAACCTAACCTAAGAGCAACATTTATTGTAAAGTCTACTAAATTGACTAGGTTTTCTTATCCTTAAAGGTGTTACTTACAGGGGGCCCATAGCTTTGTTTAAATAACTGGGCTGTATATTCCGTGCAAGACTTCTGCAGGGAAACAAGAAAGAGGAAAAAGTATTTCAAATTGACGGGGTTAATGCATAATTAATTTGCCATTACAGGCCTGCTGTTTTCTCAGAAGTTGGTTAAGTGGGCCAACAATGAAGTTTAAAATGTCTTAGTTGAAGACGTTGCAAGCCACCCATAGGACCCATAGGACATGTACCTATACAAGGTGGTTTGGAGGTTTTACTTGCATATGATAGCAACTAATCTAAGTCTGATTTGTCTTAGTATTTGTGCTTTAAACTGGTTGCTTTACCAGAAAAAAAAATGGCATTTTGCTCTTGGTTAACAAGGTTTTCCTTTTTAAACGAATTCTCGTGCAGAAAAAAAAGGGAGAAGATGTTGTTGCACAAACTTTTTAAAACAATTTTGCTGTCGTGTCGCCTGTTTTTCTTCAAGTTCCCAATGAAAGATCATTTAAACAAGCTTTGCGTTAACATTTTTTAACATTTTTTACTGCAGCCGTTGATTTGGTGCATTTAACTGTCAACCCCCCACACCTCTGCCCTACAAATTTGGAGGCCCCAATGTGTTTAACCAAGAAACACAACATTTAAGCCAGTAAATGGACGGAGAAATAAAAAAAGCGTAACAAATATTGGGGAAAATGTGCATCCGTGTGTGGATCCAAGATAAAATTCTTCCCAATACTCAAATTATTCCGAAATGGAATGAAATGCTACGTACACAAAAATTTTTTTTCCTTTTTTTATCCATTTCGGCAATAATTTCATAAAAAAAATTAAATTTTTCTCTTCAAAAATTTCTTGTTCTTCTCTTGGATGTTTTGGATAAAAATCGAATGAATATTCTTCACATGAATATTTTTCTCTTGAAATTAAATTTTATTTTATCTGGGGGGCTAGGATTTGTTTATGATTGGGTTACACTGCACACAGTACTCGTATGAGTCGTATGAGTGATATTTAATTAAGAAATGCAGGCAACAAAAATATTTCTCATACGCATCGTTGGCCGGCAGAGAACAATTGAATATTTTGGTTAAAAATCGGTGTTCGGTTCTCTGCCTAATTAAACAAGTATTTTATGAAAGATTTTCATTCTTTTTTTTCTTTTTGTACTGGGCATGTGAAATAAAATATTTCTTGGGAAAAAATATTTTTGGAGTGAAGAATTTTAGGAAAAAAAATTTAAAAATTAATTAATGTTGTGGCACATGAAAACGTAAAAAGTTATTGGCGAGAAGATGCTGCTGAGACCCATAAATCGATCGTGTAACACTAATTACATGGTAATGAAATACTGAATAGACTGCCCATCGTCCCAGCTGAATCTGTGGATACTAGTTTTGAAACCAAAAACTCACTTGAGCACGCATAGCGGCTCGTTGTGACATCACAGGTGAACGCAGTTCCTGTACTGAACAAGTTCTATCAAACTAGGGAAGAAGAAGAAGTTGGTCAGCAGTAGTGCTGCACATTAAAAGCACGACTACCCTATGCTGTAAAACAAGCCCGAAAGTTTGATAAACAAAACTATATGCTTGACAACAAAAAAACAACAACAACAGTCTCGAAACAAATAAAAAACTGGCCAGCAGTAAAGGAAGGCCAACAAAAAATCTCCATCTAATTTTGGAGGGAGAAAAACGAAAATGATAAGAAAAAATAAATTTTATTGCCAAGGTAGGTAAATAGGTTGGAGTGGTGATCGCAGTCCCTTTACTGAACAATTTCTATCAAACTAGAGAAGAAGAAGAAGTTGGTCAGCGACAGAGTTGCACATTAACGCACGACTACCCTACGTTGGAAATCTAGTGCGAAAGTTTGATAAACGAAACTATATCCTTGACATCCATGGATGATAGCTCCGTCTATCTAACAAGAATTGGAGAGCCAAATAACCTATATGCTGCACCTCGCAAGAGATGGACATTGATAAAGAAAGTGGATAACAGTCTCTTCTTCCTCGGCGAATCTGTACCCGCGGCAGAAGTCGTTAAATGGGAGCTGCATCCTGTCTTCCCATAAAGCAATGTAACACCTGTAAACATGGCCACAGTAATTGAGATGATGTTACAACCAAGTCCGAGTAACTGGTTGGTAAGCCTTCTATACACCCATCAAGGGCCAAGTGAGTCTAGCGGTGGAGCAGGACTCCTAATTGACCCCGGATAGGTTGGCGTTCCGAAAGAATTAACGCTCAATGACCAACTTGAGCGACTGAAGAGGATTCCAGAAGGAGTGCAGCAGCCCTGGCGAGCTCGCCGGCCCTGTAGGTGTGCCCGTAATGCTAGTGTGCCTAGGGACCCAGACAAGTGAGACATTGAAGCGCCCAGAAAGAAGATCGTGACTGCGGCGACAATCCCTAACAATCCTGGAGTTATTCACAATGCACGACAGAGATCCTAGGGCGGTCTAACTACATACATAACATAGTTGGTCATTACAACCCTTCAGTCAGGATTACGATCTAGTTTCTCACACCACTTATGTTGTGTGTGTTAATTTTGTACATGAGTGCTGGGACCTACAGTTTAAAGTCGACTTCGAATGACAGATTTTTTTGAGAAACTTTTCGTGGCAATTTTATTTACTCTCAGAGTTTTTGCCAGAAATCTGCTGAGAGGAAGCCGCCGTAGAAATACTTTTTGTATTTTGTTCCATGTCTGGCCTGGGGTTTGAACCTGGCTTTACGCCTAATAAGCCAACACACTACCTACTAGACTACGGCGACTTCGACGGTCTAACTACCAGAGAAGATTGAGACGCGGATGAAAAAAGCACCGTTGACGAGGAAGACGGCAATGAATCTCGAATTTCTACGATTTTACTTTCGTTGTAAATGTTCTAAACATCGTTATGAGATGTACAGTGGTGGCCTTATAATTAGAAACGATGTTTCTGAAACAGAGTTCTCTGGAGTGACGAATCTAAGTTTAATTTGTCCCAATCTGATGGAAAAACGTATGTAAGGCGTCCCAGTTGATCCCAGGTACGCAATGAAAACTGTAAAACAAATTAACAAACATACATGTTGCTAAGTCGTTTCTAATTATAAGGCCACAACTGTATGTGCAGCAGAGGCAAAAACTGGGGACTACGTTGGTTGCCTACTTGATATCGATTCACAATTGATAAATACGGTTCAGTGATCATCAGCGCGATATGGTTGATGAACTTACTTACATACTTTATTCGTTATTACAACCCCTATAATCAGGATTACAAACTAGCTTCTCACACCACCACCACATGTCGGGTATCAATAAATCTCTCATCACAAATGTTTTTTTGCCATGGAAAAGTTTCTCAAAAATCTGTCGTTCGGAGTCGACTTTAAACTGTAGGTCACGCCATTCATGTATACAATTAACACACACACAACATAAGTGGTGTGAGAAACTAGGACGTTGTACATTGGGTCAAATCGACTGTACTGTACTGGTACTGTACTTGTCTTAATTGACAAGTACACGCCCTCTAACCTAACCTAACCTAACCTAATCTATGTTTTAAACTGTAATTACACGTCAATAGTTGCACACATAAAAACATCAAATGCCAGACGGCGACTTCCATTTAACAAAAATAATAACATCGCCTTGTATTTTGTTCTATTTCACTTGGATTTCATTGTTCAGATATTATGATGAAAAATAATGTTCCGCCGGAAAGTTTACTAAAGAAACACCACAAGACACAATAATATTGAAAAAACAAAACACACAGACACACAGACACAAATAGACAACAAAGAAATGCTCAAATAAACGCCGATGAAAACAATTTCCATAAAAAGAATTCAAAAGAATTTCGTTTTTTTTTCTTTCTTTCTTTCTTTCACAAACAGAAAAATAAACACACAATGAAATAAATATTAAAATATGCAGAGAGAGACAGAGAGAGAGAGAGAGAGAAACAATTCTTAATAAGAAACAGAAAGTAGCAGCATAAAAATAAAAGAAGATTTCCACACTTTCAAGAAGGTCGACTTTATTCTGTTTTCGTTGAAATACAGGGTCTTGCAGCAGATAGAATTTATTTATTTAGCCAAGTGCTAAATCGAAAACCACATAAAAACCACTCTTAAACAGATCCGGTAGATCACGTAGATTGTTTGTTTTGATTCTGGCCGTAGAGTAGCAACGAATATCGCCATAGGAATGGAGGTTAACAGCTAGCTGAACAGAACGACAACTGCAACCAGTTTGAAACACAAATACATACATATTAGGCAAGAGAACAGAACACCGCGGTGAAAGAAAGAAAAATAATTTTAGGCATCAGAATTTTGCTGTGCAAAATGAACAGAAAAAGCTTGAGAATTCGTTATTGTGTTCGTGGTTGTGCGTTTTCTCGATGGCAGTGACCATGCTTACAGGTCGTTGTGTTATGGGAAGACACGCGGACAGGATGCAGCTCCCATCTAACGACTTCTGCCGTGGGTGCAGATCCGCAGAGGAAGATGAGACTGTTATCCACTTTCTTTGTCAATGTCCATCTCTTGCGAGGTGCAGCATATAGGTTATTTGGCTCTCCAATTCTTATTAGATAGACGGAGCTATCATCCATGGATGTCAAGGATATATATATAGATATCCAACGTAGGGTAGTCGCGCTCTTAATGTTCAGCCCTTGCGCTAACCAACTTCTTCTTCTTCCCTAGTTTGATGGAACTTGGTCAGTACAGGGACTGCGTTCACCACTCCAACCTACTTACCTACCTTGGCAATAAAATTTATTTTTTCTTGTCATTTTCCTTTTTCTCCCTCCAAAATTAGATGCAGATTTTTTGTTGGCCTTCCTTCCTGCTGGCCAGTTTTATTGTTTGTTTCGAGACTGTTGTTGTTGTTGTTTTAGTTGTTGTCAAGGATATAGTTTCGTTTATCAAACTTTCAGGCTGGTTTTACAGCAAAGGGTAGTCGGGCTTGGTAATGTGCAGCCCTGCCGCTGACTAACTTGCTCAGTACAGGGACTGCATTCACATGTGGCATCACAACGAGCCGCTATGCGTGCTCATGTGAGCTTTTGGTATCAAAACTAGTACCCACAGATTCAGCTGGGACGACAAGCAGTCGATTCAGTATTTCATTACAATGGATTCAGTGTTACACGATCGATTTAGGGGTCTCAGCAGCATCTTCTCACCAATAACTTTTTGCGTTTTCATATGCCACAATATTAATTAATTTTTAAATTTTTTTCCTAAAATTCTTCACTACAAAAATATTTTTTCCAAGAAATATTTTATTTCACATGCCCAGTACAAAAGAAAAAAAAAGAATGAAAATCTTTCATAAAATACTTGTTTTAATAGGCAAGAGAACAGAACACCGATGCAATATTTTTATCCAAAATATTCAATTGTTCTCTGCCGGCCAACGATGCGTATGAGAAATATTTTTGTTGCCTGAATTTCTTAATTAAATATCACTCATACGACTCATACGAGTACTGTGTGTAGTGTAACAGCATCATACAAATAAATCCTAGCCCCCCAGATAAAATAAAATTTAATTTCAAGAGAAAAATATTCATGCGAAGAATATTCATTCGATTTTTATCCAAAATATCCAAGAGAAGAACAAGAAATTTTTTTGAAGAGAAAAATTTAATTTTTTTATGAAATTATTGCCGAAATGAAAAAAGGAAAAAAAACATTGTGTAACATTTCATTAAATTTCGGAATAATTTGAGTATTGGGAAGAATTTTATCTTGGATCCACACATGGATGCACACATTTTCCCCAATATTTGTTACGCTTTTTTTTATTTCTCCGTCCATTTACTGGCTTAAATGTTGTGTTTCTTGGTAAACTCATTGGGGCCTCCAAATTTGTAGGGCAGAGGTGTGGGGGGTTGACAGTTAAATGCACCAAATCAACGGCTGCAGTAAAAAATGTTAAAAAATGTTAACGCAAAGCTTGTTTAAATGATCTTTCATTGGGAACTTGAAGAAAAACAGGCGACACGACAGCAAAATTGTTTTAAAAAGTTTGTGCAACAACATCTTCTCCCTTTTTTTTCTGCACGAGAATTCATTTAAAAAGGAAAACCTTGTTAACCAAGAGCAAAATGCCATTTTTTTTTCTGGTAAAGCAACCAGTTTAAAGCACAAATACTAAGACAAATCAGACTTAGATTAGTTGCTATCATATGCAAGTAAAACCTCCAAACCACCTTGTATAGGTACATGTCCTATGGGTCCTATGGGTGGCTTGCAACGTCTTCAACTAAGACATTTTAAACTTCATTGTTGGCCCACTTAACCAACTTCTGAGAAAACAGCAGGCCTGTAATGGCAAATTAATTATGCATTAACCCCGTCAATTTGAAATACTTTTTCCTCTTTCTTGTTTCCCTGCAGAAGTCTTGCACGGAATATACAGCCCAGTTATTTAAACAAAGCTATGGGCCCCCCTGTAAGTAACACCTTTAAGGATAAGAAAACCTAGTCAATTTAGTAGACTTTACAATAAATGTTGCTCTTAGGTTAGGTTAGGTTAGGTTAGATGACGTGTACTTGTCAATTAAGACAAGTACAGTACCCGGAGGTCGAATTGACCCATTGTACAACACCCTAGTTTCTCACACCACTTATGTTGTGTGTGTGAGTAGTGGGACCTACAGTTTAAAGTCGACTCCGAACGACAGATTTTTGAGAAACTTTTTCATGGCAATTTTAATTTCGCTCAGAGTTTTTGCCAGAAATCTGCTGAGAGAAAGTCGCCAAAGAAATACTTTTTGTATTTCGTCTTGATGTCTGGCCTGGGGCTCGAACCCTGGCTTTACGTCTAATAAGCCAACACACTACCTACTAGACTACGGCGACTTCTAAATTTGAAAAAAGGCATCCATTCGTAAAAAACCCTGTCGAAAAAATCACAGTGGCTGTTATAAGTAATAAAAAAATGCGTTTTTTCCCCTTCCCCCTTCGGTTTTTCTAATAAAATATTTTAAATTAAAATAAGAAACAATTTTTCATACAATAAAAATAGAAATAAATTTACAAAAGTAACGGAAATAACGGCGAGCAAATTAAGAGAATATTAAAATGGCCACCAAAAACAGGAAACAAAATTAAATTTTTTTTCTGGATTTTTTTTTTTTTTAGTTGGAGTGAGGAGGACAGGAAATGAATATAAATGTTACATTTACAGGTACAGGATATTATTTAAAAAGAACGTTTTTTTTAATAAAGTGTCCCTATTTATTAACAGCAGGAAATAATAAAAATGCAAAAAAAAAAATTAAAGAAATCCCAATGACCTGCAATACTCGTACAGAGCAGCAAAAAACCACAACGAATTTAAACGAATACAAAGAGTGTTTGGTTTTGGCCAACAAAAATTCTATGATTGTTAATGAAATAGATGGATATGAGGGTCGTCTTCTCAACAGAAACAATATTTTCAAACACTTGCCTTTAAAGTTTTACTTTGCATAGACTTGTTATGGACTCTATATCGTACAGAATAATGCACTCAGGATCTTTACTTACTGGGGCCAGATGATCAGCATTCATCATCCATTGACCCAACGTAACATACGACTGATTAAGCAATTACTGGTGCCATGTAATCTGCCGTATTAAGATCCATCTTTTGAAAATATCAAGCATGATAGTCCTCTGTATCTCAACGATATCAGAAACATAATTCCATTCACTGCATAGACAACCCTCTCAGGTCTTCAGGCAGTAAAGATGTGATGAAAGAATCTATATCCATAGGGTCCTGGATGGCTACATATGTAAAGGGTGCTTTTTTATAGAGGTATAGAACTTTAAGTTGCAATAAAACAACGATGGATTATTCGATTGACATGAATTTTATTTATCCGAAAGATAATCTTGTGGCATTACATTTTAAATATGATTTCTGGCATATGACCGCCACGGCTGGCGTGGATTGTAGTCCAATCTGGACGTCCAATTTTCGATGACTTTTTCCAACATTTGTGGCCGTATATCGGCAATAATACGGCGAATGTTGTCTTCCAAATGATCAAGCGTTTGTGGCTTTACCGCATAGACCAATGACTTTACATAGCCCCACAGAAAGTAGTCTAGCGGTGTTAAATCACAAGATCTTGGAGGCCAATTCACAGGTCCAAAACGTGAAATTAGGCGGTCACCAAACGTGTCTTTCAATAAATCTATTGTGGCACGAGCTGTGTGACATGTTGCGCCGTCTTGTTGAAACCACACCTCCTGGACATCATGGTTATTCAATTCAGGAATGAAAAAGTTAGTAATCATGGCTCTATACCGATCACCATTGACTGTAACGTTCTAGCCACCATCGTTTTTGAAAAAGTACGGACCAATGATTCCACCAGCCCACAAAACGCACCAAACAGTCCGTTTTTCTGGATGTACCGGTGTTTCCACATACACTTGAGGATTACCGTCACTCCAAATGCGGCAGTTTTGTTTGTTGACGTAGCCATTCAACCAGAAGTGCGCTTCATCGCTAAACAAAATTCGCTTATGAAAATCGGGAACAACGGTAATCTCGGTTTGGGCCCATTCGACGAATCTACGCCTTACTTGATGATCGTTTGGCTTCAAATCTTGCACGAGTTGGATTTTGTAAGCACGCAAACCAAGATCCTTCCGCAAAATCTTCCATAAAGTGGATGGACACAGATCCAATTCCTGTGCTCGATGGCGGATGGACTCATTCGGGTCTTCCTCAATGCTACGCTCTACAGCAGCAATAGCTTCTTCTGTACGCACCGTACAGCGTCTCTGGAGATGCGAGTTATCAATAAGAGTAAACGTGGTGCGAAAACGTTCCATGGTTAATCGAATTAACTGCTCTGATGGACGATTTTGTCGACGATAAAATGGACGTAGTGCGCGATACGTTTTCCGCACAGAACCATTATTTTCGAAATAAAATTGCACGATTTGCAAGCGTTGTGCAGGCGTGAGTCTATTCATGATGAATTGCCAAACCAAACTGAGAATAAATCACTTGACAGCTGTTAAATCGGTCGCCATCTTGAAAAGTAATGCCAACTTAAAGTTCTATACCTCTATAAAAAACACCCTTTATATGACACTGTATGGCTTAACACAGAACCGATTGATGCTCTATTCTCCTGTCTTATCGCTAGAGAATAATTTTCAAACCTCAAAATCTCAATACCCACTTGCCAACAATGCCCTTAAGGATACAATATTTTTGTTTTCATTCACCTACTAAACCTATCGACTTATGTTTCATAGATCTATGACCACAATCTCAAGCAGTTGCACGTTTTTATTACTACAGACACCAGCTGCCACTGACATCATCGTAGGTACCTAGTAAGTAGTGTGTTGTCTTATAAGGCGCAAAATCCTGGTTCAAGCCCCAGCTTAGACATCTCAACAGTACTCTAACAAAAACTCTGACAGTAAAATCAAATTACCATGAAAAGTTTCTCCAAAAATCTGTTGTTCGAAGTCGCTATTAAACAGAAGGTCCAGCCCACTCATGCATTAAATTAACCTACACAAAATGGTTGGAGTGAGAAACTACCTTGTAACCCTGACAGAAGAGTTGTAACATTTTTCGAAACTATAAAGAAAGGAAAGCCGCCGTAGTCTAGTAGGTTGTGTGTTGGCTTATTAGACGTAAAGCCAGGTTTCGAACCACAGGCCAGACATCAAAACAAAATACAAAAAGTATTTTCTTCGGCGACTTCCTCTCAGCAGATTTCTGGCAAAAACTCTGAGAGTAAATAAAATTGCCATGAGAAGTTTTCACAAAAATCTGTCGTTCGGAGTTGACTTTAAACTGTAGGTGCCACAACTCATGTATAAAATTAACACACACAACATAAGTGGTGTGAGAAACTTGGTCGTAATCCTGACTGAAGTGTTGTAATGACCAATTACGTATGTGTATGTATGTAAACAAAAGAAAACTGAACCTCACCACTGGACCCTGTACCAACAACAATAACCATTCCAAAGAAAAATAATTTCCGGCATTAGAATTTTGCTGTGCAAAATAAACAGAAAAAGTTTGAGAATATATTCGTTATTGTGTTCGTTGTTGTGCGAAAAATCAGTTACTCGGACTTGGTTGTAACATCATCTCAATTACTGTGGCCATGCTTACAGGTGTTATATTGTGTTATGGGAAGACACGCAGAAAGGATGCAGCTCCCTTTTACCGACTTCTGCCGCGGGTGCAGATCCGCTGAGGAAGATGAGACTGTTATCCACTTTCATGTCCATCTCTTGCAAGGTGCAGCATATATGTTATTTGGTTGTCCATTTCTTGTCAGCTTGACGGAGCTATCATCTATTGATATCAAGGATATAGCTTCGTTTATCAAACTTTCGGCCTGGTTTTCCAGCATATGGTAGTGTCGTGCTTTTAATGTGCAGCCCTGCTTCTGGCCAACTTCTTCTTCTTCCCTAGTCTAGTAGAACTTGATCAGTACAGGGACTGCGTTCACCACTACAACCTACTTACATACCTTGTCAATACAATTTATTTTTTCTTGTCATTTTCGTTTTTCTCACTCCAAAATTAGATGGAGATTTTTTGTTGGCTTTACTTTACTGCTGGCCAGTTTTATTATTTGTTTCGAGACTGTTGTTGTTGTTTTATTTGTTGTTTACTTATCTTTTGATTATTTTTTATTTTTTTTGATTATTTTATTGACTTAGAGTTGCTGTTTATTTGATGGGAAAATGAACACAATGACAATGATAATGATGGGAGCAACAGAACCACGTGCCACAACTTTAGTTAATATTTGCATGACACATACAGACATACACACTCATCGGCATTCACCACACAGTTTCAAAAATTAAGGAGAGAGAGAGAGAGAGAGAGAAATTTTTCTAATTTAAAATAGAAACTGAAGCACATACATGCAGTGGTGACCTTATAATTAGAAACGATGTTTCTGGAACAGAGTTCTCTGGAGTGACGAATCTAAGTTTAATTTGTACCAATCTGATGGAAAAACGTATGTAAGACGTTCCTCCAAACAAAGCCTTTGATCCCAGGTACACAGTGAAAACTGTAAAACAAATTAACAAACATGCATACATGTTGCTAAGTCGTTTCTAATTATAAGGCCACCACTGTATAGGCATACACACATATAAATAAACGTATGATAATAAAATGTCTGAGTAAATAAATAACGTCACGATCATCATCATCATTATCGTCATACTGATGTCACGAATCACAAATAAAAAACAGCTTGAATCGTATTATTTAAGCGCGAATTTTATACAAAAAATCAACATGAAGTGAGTGGTGGATGATGATAAGTGCTACCGAAAAAAACATGTGAAAATCATGTTAATTTTCCAAAAACTGTGTAGCATTGCACGCACGTCCGTCCAGCCATAAAAAGACAACTCAATTTAAGAGGAGCACAACATAAATAACAAAGAAAATCCATCCATGAAATGTTTTTATGTCCCCAGTTTCGGATGAATGAAATAAATAAAGCAACAGCAACGAGAAAAATATTTTTCCTCTTTTCAAAAGCTTTAAAACTAAAAGAAAAATTGTTATGTTTGTAAAGATAAATTCGAATTTAAAAATCAAAGACGCAAACCCACACTGTTAGCAGCGCCACTTCTTGCCTATAACAGGGTAAACTTTGCTATTAACAGAGCACTGTTAACTGTTTAACAGTGGCAATTATTGCAGACTATTGATGATTTAATTCTCATTATGATCATTATGATTTGTGAACAAAAGTAGTAAAATGTAAAGGATAGGTTAGGTTAGGTTAGCGTGGTAGATTTAATTTACCAAAAAGCTCACTTGAGCACGCATAGCGGCCCGTTGTGATGCCACAGGTGAACGCAGCCTTTGCACTGACCAAGTTCCTCCGATCCAAGGAGGGGGAAGTTGGTCAGCGCAAGGGCTGTACATTTTCCAAAAAGCACAACTACCCCACGCTGGAAAACCAGCCAGAAAGTTTGATAAACAAGGCTATGTCCTTGATATCAATGGACGATAGCTCCGTCAAGCTGACAAGGGTTGGAGAGCCAAATAACCTATATGCTGCACCCCACAAGGGATGGGCATTGGCAGAGGAAGTGGATGACAGTCTCCTCCTCCTCCTCGGCGGATCTGCATCCACGGCAGAAGTCGTTAAATGGGAGTCGCATTCTCTCCGCTTGTCTACCCATAACACAGTGGCCTGTAAGCATGGCCACTGTGATCGAGATGATATTAAGGCCAAGTCGAAGTAGCTGGTTGGTACGCCTCCTATCCGTTGTGGGCCAAGTGAGCCTAGCGATGGAGCAGGACTCCTCATTGATCCAGGACCGGTTGGCACCACGGGAGAATTTCCGCGCAATAGCCGGTTTGAATGAGGTAAGTGGCATTCCCATGTTGATTGAGGAAGATTCCGGAAGTAGTGCGCCAGCCCTGGCCAGCTCGTCGGCCCTGCAGTTTCCCAGAATATCGCAGTGTCCGGGAACCCAGGCAAGTGTGACGCCGAGGCGCCCAGAAAGGAGATTGAGGCAGCGGCGACATTCTCTGACCATCTTGGAATTATCCGCAATGTTCGACAGAGACTTTATCGCAGCCTGGCTATCGTAGTAGATCGAGATACGGGTGAAAGGGACAGGAACACCATAGGCGAGGATCCACTGTGCGGCCCGGCAGATGGCCATTACCTCCGCCTGGAACACGCTGCAGTAGTCCGGCAGCCGGAGAATGTAAAGGATGGTTGCTGGGAATATAGGAGAGAAATTTTCTCAGCTCTCAAAACTATTTTAGCTATCCCAGTACCACGGTTCAAAAGAGTACCCTCTAAACTACCATTTGCATATAGTCTGGTATGGTGTACTATTTCTTATATGTTCCAAAATGGCCACACTGATCTTCTAGAGAATTTTCAAGCAAAAAATTGATATTTTCAAAGGCAATTTTCTCAATAGCATATCACTTTATATGTGACTATATTGCTGATTATATTAAGAGACCTTGGATCAACCTTCGCTTGTCATACAGTATGGTACTCACAGGCCTAGAGTATTTCCCAAAATTAGCTCTTAAACAAGTGGCCCTGTTCAGATGGATACTGTTAAATAGCTAACAGTGCTCTGTTAATGGCAAATTTTGTTCTATTAAGAAGAAATTTTGCTCTGTTAATGCCAAATGTGGCTCTGCTAATATTTATGGATTGCGTCTTGGATTTTCAATTTCGAATTTATCTTCACATACATAAAATTGTTTTCTCTTTTTATTATTGTTGTTGTTGTCGTTGTTGTTTTTTTTCAGTTTTAATGTCCTTACAACACAGTGTTGTTCCCGATACCTCTTGGTTATATTTCTTTTCTTTTTTTTGTCATAAAACTGTTGCATGTGCAACACATTATTTTATTGTAATTGTTTTCAAAACAGGAATTTGTCGCAATAGCTGTGCAGCAGCAATGTAGCAACACTAAATATTTTAATGCATTTCAAAAATATGCAAAAAAATGCTTTAAAAACTGCTGCTGCTGCTGAGGTCCATTAAATAAGAGAGGCATTCTCTCTCTACATTTTGTTTTTAACTTTTTGGTTTAAAAATACCAGCATCATTGCTGTAGTTTTATGGTTATCCTTGCTGTGTATGCAGTGAGATTTTGGGTGAGTTGAAGCGAGTAAATAGTGGTTTTGGCCAAACCTTAATGGCCAACAGAATTATGGTAGTTTTTATGCATGAGAGTGTTATATCCCCCCCAAAATGTTGTTTTAAATTTAAAGGTAAATTAGGCTTGTTGAGAAAAATAAAAACTAAAGCATATTTTTAGGTGTCTTTAAATAACAATAGGCTTTTAAAAAGGCATTAAAATAAAATGAATGGGAAATTATTCCCTAGAATGTGATACAATATGGTGAAGAAGTTAATTTTGATCTCTACTGCTCTCTAAAGGAATTTGGAATTATGGATACCATTTGGAAAGTAGTTTCTGTTAATTCAAAATAGCTCTTTAATAGCTCTAGGATGTGTATACTTTCAGCGCTGCGTTTGTCTCCTATCTCTTTCTGATGCTACTTACTTAATTATAAGCTTTTAGTCAGGTTTACAACCTTGTTTCTCACATCACTCATGTTGTGCGTGTTAATCTTATAAAGGGTGTTTTTTTATAGAGGTATAGAACTTTAAGTTGGCATTACTTTTCAAGATGGCGACCGATTTAATAGCTGTCAAGTGATTTATTCTCAGTTTGGTTTGGCAATTCATCATGAATAGACTCACGCCTGAACAACGCTTGCAAACATTGCAATTTTATTTCGAAAATAATGGTTCTGTGCGGCAAACGTATCGCGCACTACGTCCATTTTATCGTCGACAAAATCGTCCATCAGAGCAGTTAATTCGATTAACCATGGAACGTGTTCGCACCACGTTTACTCTTATTGATAACTCGCATCCCCAGAGACGCCGTACGGTGCGTACAGAAGAAGCTATTGCTGCTGTAGAGCGTAGCATTGAGGAAGACCCGAATGAGTCCATCCGCCATCGAGCACAGGAATTGGATCTGTGTCCATCCACTTTATGGAAGATTTTGCGGAAGGATCTTGGTTTGCGTGCTTACAAAATCCAACTCGTGCAAGAATTGAAGCCAAACGATCATCAAGTAAGGCGTAGATTCGTCGAATGGGCCCAAAACGAGATTACCGTTGTTCCCGATTTTCATAAGTGAATTTTGTTTAGCGATGAAGCGCACTTCTGCTTGAATGGCTACGTCAACAAACAAAACTGCCGCATTTGGAGTGAAGGTAATCCTCAAGTGTATGTGGAAACACCGTTACATCCAGAAAAATTGACTGTTTGGTGCGCTTTATGGGCTGGTGGAATCATTGGTCCGTACTTTATCAAAAACGATGGTGGCCAGAACGTTACAGTCAATGGTGATCGGTATAGAGCCATGATTACTAACGTTTTCATTCCTGAATTGAATAACCATGATGGCCAGGAGATGTGGTTTCAACAAGACGGCGCAACATGTCACACAGTTCGTGCCACAATAGATTTATTGAAAGACACGTTTGGTGACCGCCTAATTTCACGTTTTGGACCTGTGAATTGGCCTCCAAGATCTTGTGATTTAACACCGCTAGACTACTTTCTGTGGGGCTATGTAAAGTCATTGGTCTATGCGGTAAAGCCACAAACGCTTGACCATTTGGAAGACAACATTCGCCGTATTATTGCCGATATACGGCCACAAATGTTGGAAAAATTCATTGAAAATTGGACGTCCAGATTGGACTACATCCGCGCCAGCCGTGGCGGTCATATGCCAGAAATCATATTTAAAATGTAATGCCACAAGATTATCTTTCGGATAAATAAAATACATGTCAATCGAATAATCCATCGTTGTTTTATTGCTACTTAAAGTTCTATACCTCTATAAGAAACACCCTTTACATCGACTTTGAACAACAGGTAGTTGATATGGGTCACATGTGACTCATTTCTTTATACAATTTATGTGATGTTTCTGTAGCACAGGCTATTTTACTTGCCTGCCTGTTTGCATGGAAAATGAACAAAATTTTTGTTTTACCCGTCGTCTGTGCACATATTGTTGTTTTATTCTTGCATGCAAAAACCCGAACACACTCAACATTTGACATTTATTTACTAACAGAACTATAAAAAACATTTTTAATTTCATTTTCGAATGCTAGTGCAAAATAAAACTTATGATCTTTCATTTGGGAGATTTCTTACACAATTTTTTAATGTTCTTTCCAAAAAATGTGCATGTGCATGAACAAAATGTTTTTCTTATTTTTTATTATTTTTTTATATACATGAATGAATACAGCAAACTTTTATTTTTGTTTGTTTCTGTTCACGAATGGAAGATAACAAAACAAAATTCTTTTTCTTTTTCATGAGCGTGAGTGATAAGTGAGTGAATATTTGGTACCCTGCCTACTACACTACAGGGTGGTGGCTGATATGTATTGCGCTCTTGTAAACAGATTTATTCCAGTGACAGTTTATTTTATTATTTACAAGCTTACAAAAGCATTCTGATCTATTGCATTCAGAAAAAAAGTTATTCGTGATGGAGGAATTCAAGCGTGATAGTGTGATTCCTTTATATTTGGCTGGAAAACCACAGGTGGCTATCGTTAGAGCCCTCCAGCATTTAAATGTGAATAAATCTTTTGTTTCTCGTACCATTGCTCGTTACCGTGATACTGGCAGTGTTGCATTGCGTCCAAAAAGTGGACGAAAAAAAACGGTAACAACACCAGAAATGATCCGAATAGTGAAGGCCAGATTTGATCGAAATCCACGCCGCAGTGGTAGAAAAATTGCTCGTGAGCTGAACATTTTGCGAGAACGGATGCAACACATATTGAAAAATGAGCTTGGACTAAAGCCATTGAAGTTCCCAAAAGTGCAAGAGCTCACCGATGGACAAAAGAAAAGTTAGACTGGAAAGAGCCAAGGAGTTACTTCGCTTGCACGAAAGTGGCCAGTTAACGAATTTGGTTTTCTCCCATGAGAAGCCATTTCAAATTGAGCAGTTTGTGAACAAACAAAATTATCGGGTTTACTTGCCAAAGAGATCAGCTGAAAATTTACACCTGCAAGCGCCGCCGATGGTAATGGTGTGGGCCGCCGTAACGGCCGATGGTCGCTCCTCGCTCGTATTCATCGACCGTGGGGTCAAAATGAATGCCGAATATTATCGGGAAAATGTCTTAAAGACAGTATTGAAGCCCTGGTCAGACAAACATTTCGGCCGCAGACCATGGACATTCCAACAGGACTCAGCACCAGCGCACTCAGCACGCGTCAACCAAGAATGGCTTAAAAAGTAGGTTCCTCGCTTTATTCACATTCACCGCACAATGGCCAACAAAATCTCCGGATCTCAATCCGTTAGACTTTTGCGCCTGGGGCATTTTGGAGAGTAAGGTTCTCACTAAAAAATACCAAAGTGTCGATCATCTCAAGACGGCGCTTCGCCGGGAATGGGCCAAAATACCGCAGAGCCACTTTCGTGCAGCCTGTGATGGCTTTGTCGGCCGTTTGAAGGCCATAATTCGTATCAAAGGTGGCCATTTCAAACAAATCGAAATGACTCTGAAATTTGATGTTATTTTCAACATTTTTTGCTTTTGAACAATAAAATTAAAAAAAATTAAAAAAAATATAACGCTTTACTTTGTTGCATTATATATCAGCCACCCTGTATTACGTCTCCAATGAAGGTTATGATTGGAGTGTTTAATGAGTTTGGAAGAAAACTGGCGGAACGATCAATTCTGACCTCTATTGCTCACTACATACCCGACTGTTTGAACAAAAGTAACAAAAAAGGAAAGACAAACACAGCCCACACCGTTTAGCCTGGACAATGCTTTCTTTGGATGTAATTTCCTACAGAGTTTGTGTACAACTCCCTCAAAAATTTGTCAACTAAAGAGCTGTTGTCATGTGTTGTTTGCGAAACACATGATTCTTAGTTGTCTCGGTGTTATGTGTTCTGAAATATGGTATGCCGGATGAGGAGTTTAAATGGGTATACTCGACCTAAAACAAAAAGTGAAAAGGTGCGGAGATTCTTCTCAAGTCAAACGGGATGGAGGCAATCTAAACTACATACCTACATACATACATACATACAAAATTGGTCATTACAACCCTTCAGTCAGCATTACGTCCTAGTTTCTCACACCACTTATGTTGTGTGTGTTAATTTTATACATGAGTAGTGGGACCTACAGTTTAAAGTCGACTTCGAATGACAGATTTTTGAGAAACTTTTCATGGCAATTTTATTTACTCTCAGAGTTTTTGCCAGAAATCTACTCAGATGAAGTCGCCGAAGAAATACTTTTTGTATTTTGTTTTGGATGTCTGGCCGGGGGCTCAAACCCTGGCTTTTCGTCTAATAAGCCAACACATTACCGACTAGACCACGGCGACTTTCTAAACTACATACCTAATATGCATAATTGTGTATTAAAAGCCTTTAGTGAGGATTACGATCTAGCTTTTCACACCCACCATATTGTAAGTGTTCGTTTTATACATGAAAGGTGGAATCCCTAAGCGTTTAAAGTCGACTCCGAATGATAGATTTTTGAGAAAGTTTTTCATGGCAGTTTTATTATTCTCTCTCAGAGTTTTTGCCGGAAGAATGCTGAGAGAAAGTTGCCGAATAAAATAATTTTTTTTAAAATTTCATTTTGCACAAGATGTCTGGGCCTGGAGTTTGAACCAGAGGTCAGCAATGAGTATTCAAAGCGATGAGTAGATTCGAATCATACTTATAATTTCTGATACTTATACGCATTCATACTTATTTTAATGTCATACTCATACTACTCATATTCAAAGTTTGAAATACTCATGGTACTCATACTTAACAAATACGCATGATGTTATTGATTTCGACTCTCCCTGACTCATCGTATACACGAATCACAAAATCGGTATGATTCGCGTACGAACACTACAATACTCACAAGAAGGTTGTGTGTTTGATCTCCTTGCTGTCTTTATCTTTTTTGTTTATGTGTCTTTCTTCTTTCTTTGTAAATGCAACAACAACTGTAAGACTGTAGGTATTTTTCTAAATTTATGAATCTGAATGAGTAGGCGTATGAATCAAACATATTTCGAACGTAATGAGTTTGATGTCAACGTTGTACTCATACTGATTGCAACTTGTACTTATAAATCAATGTTGTACCGTGTACGAATGAATCAGAGTAGTTGGATTTCAATACTGTTGACTCGCTCATACTCAAAATTTCATGAGTACTTATGAGTAGTGAAAAAGCGATTCATTGCTGATCTCTGGTTTGAACCACGGACTCACCACCTATTATACTATCGTGGCATTTACATATTTAAGGCTCTTAAAGTAAGGTTGATACCACCAAAGTCATTTTTGTTTTTTTGTTTCATCATGTCTTTGTGGCAATATTGACATAATTTAGGAAAACTTTATCTCTTATCTAAATTGAGTGTTTAACTAGCAAATCTTAATGTTGTTGTTTTGAAATGTTTTCATGCAAAAGTTTTTTAATTTTTCTTTTACTTTTTTGCTCATTAGCCGAAATCAAAACTTTTCAATTCAAAGTTTTTTTTCATTTCAAACTTTAAAACTAAAATATTCCATCCATTAAAATATGAATTATTTATTCAAAACAATTTAAATTTTTTCTGTTATTGTTGTTGTTGTTATTATTATTTTTAATAAAGTTTTTGTCTGATTTCTGCCAATTTAATTATAAATTAAAAACAAGGTTTTTTTTATTAATTAAACCCAATAAAAAAAATGGAAAATTAAATAGAAAAGTGGACAAACAAATGCATGCTGTAAAGTGGAATAAAAAATTAATAGTTTACATAGGAAAATGCATAAATAAATAAGAGAATGAATGAATGAATGATGAGCATAAAGTGATTAAAAACTCTGCCTTTAGAAAAAGAACGCTAGGGAAAGGGAGCGAGAGTATATTTTTCATCATTAGAGAACTCTGTACAGCAACAGAAAGTTTGTTTAACAAAGCGTTGTGGCTCCCGTTTAATTATCAATTAATCTAATGGATACCAAGGAGTAACTGTTTAAAGAATAATAACACAAAAGGAAGAACATAACTTGGAGTAAAAGTTAATCTTCTTATATATAAAAATGAATGTGTGTGTTTATTTGTTTGTGGATTTGTTTGAAGTAAAGGGTGTTTTTTTATAGAGGTATAGAACTTTAAGTTGCAATAAAACAACGATGGATTATTCGATTGACATGAATTTTATTTATCCGAAAGATAATCTTGTGGCATTACATTCTAAATATGATTTCTGGCATATGACCGCCACGGCTGGCGCGGATGTAGTCCAATCTGGACGTCCAATTTTCGATGAATTTTTCCAACATATGTGGCCGTATATCGGCAATAATACGGCGAATGTTGTCTTCCAAATGGTCAAGCGTTTGTGGCTTTACCGCATAGACCAATGACTTTACATAGCCCCACAGAAAGTAGTCTAGCGGTGTTAAATCACAAGATCTTGGAGGCCAATTCGCAGGTCCAAAGCGTGAAATTAGGCGGTCACCAAACGTGTCTTTCAATAAATCTATTGTGGCACGAGCTGTGTGACATGTTGCGCCGTCTTGTTGAAACCACATCTCCTGGCCATCATGGTTATTCAATTCAGGAATGAAAAAGTTAGTAATCATGGCTCTATACCGATCACCATTGACTGTAACGTTCTGGCCACCATCGTTTTTGAAAAAGTACGGACCAATGATTCCACCAGCCCACAAAACGCACCAAACAGTCAGTTTTTCTGAATGTACCGGTGTTTCCACATACACTTGAGGATTACCTTCACTCCAAATGCGGCAGTTTTGTTTGTTGACGTAGCCATTCAACCAGAAGTGCGCTTCATCGCTAAATGGTGCGCGATACGTTTTCCGCACAGAACCATTATTTTCGAAATAAAATTGCACTATTTGCAAGCGTTGTTCAGGCGTGAGTCTATTCATGATGAATTGCCAAACCAAACTGAAAATAAATCACTTGACAGCTGTTAAATCGGTCGCCATCTTGAAAAGTAATGCCAACTTAAAGTTCTATACCTCTATAAAAAAACACCCTTTATATAGACGGCTAAACGGCTTCTTGGAACAGTATCTTCCTGTATGTCTGGAAGTCTGGAACTATAGGCTACTTTTTATTTTAAAATTTAAAGTAGGCGAGAGGTGCCACGCCCACATACCCAATAAGTATTTTATGTCGCATATCTCATAAACTGCAACAGCTAGAGTCCTCAAATTTTGTATGGACGACTTTGACGCATATATGAACAAAATGGGCGAATTGGCTAAAGTGGGCGTGTCACCTCCCATAGTCTATATATATAAAAATTAATGTTTGTTTGTATGTACCATATAGAATCGTAAACTATGCATTTGATCATGTTATGATCTTTAGCAAAATTGTTGCGCATGAGCCGGGGAAGGTTTCTAAGTTGGTAGGACTAATTTCCGGCAGGTGGTGCCACAGAAAATTACTCAAAATGAATTAAATCGTAAACTGTGCATTCCTTCACAAAGTTGTTGCGCGTGAGTCGACGGTTGGTGCGATTAATTTCCGATGGATGGCATCACTGAAAATTATTCAAACTGAATGACAAGCAATTGGTCGACCTACACCTCAAGTACGTAAGAAAACAGCATTACGAGCCTCAGAATCAGGCGAGCATTGAGGCTGGAAAATCTTCGAGTATATGCCGCTCAGACCCATTCGCTTGAACAACTTGAACAACGAAAAGTGAGATTAGAAACTGATCGAACGCGTACTACTCAGGCCCGTTCATCTGAATCATCAGGACAACGGGAAACAAAATCAATAAAATGATTCAAAATTAATTGGACATTTGTGTGATGTCTTTCCTTCAAATTTATTTCAGTTGGTGGCGCTGCAACAGCTATTATGGTACAGCTATTACAAAATAAAAATGAATTTAATACAGAGTACAGTACATAAGAAGAATTAAAGTTTTATGCAGAGATTTTAAAAGAGAAACTTTTAAAACAAAAACACTAGCTGCAGTTATATACTGCAGTTGTTGCATTGAAATAAACGAATCTTATTTAGGGGTTCATGTCTGCACTTTTTTGTGCGAATAAAAAAATCAATGAAATCTTTGGAAAAATTGAGAAAAACATAGTAAAACTAGTTATTCATCACCAATAAACTGTTGGCCATTTAGTCAAGATTAAAACCTATCTTCTCACAACATCCATCAGTTAATTATATTCATAAGTGGCAGGACCCGCAAATTGAAGTCGATTCTGAACGACACATTTTTTTTTTTGAGAAACTTTTCATGGCGATTTTATTTTACTCTTAAGGTTTTTACAAGAAGACTGCTGAGGGGAAATCGCAGAAAGAAATATTTTTTCGTTTTGTTCGTAAATGTCTGAGTGTTGAGAGAAGCTCGTAGCTCATGATGCTACACGAATTAACAGCGAATAGGCGAAATTTCCATTTACGATCTCTTTTAATACGAAATAATGTCGTGCGTAATGAGAGGTGGATCACATGCGCCTGCATTAGAGTGAAAAGCGAATCATTGCTTTTCTCAGATGGTGATTAAATCTGTAATTGACAATGAGGAAAATAAACTGTGCGCCTGACAGAATTCCATCATCGTTATAGTCTTTTAGAAACTTGAAAACAAGATGGAGCAAGCAATTCAATTACAATGTATTCGAAAATGATAGACAGGAAAGTTGTTGTGTTCCATTACGACACGCTACCAAACCACACATATGTATATCCTACAGAACCCTGTAGAACTTAAATGGGAATTTTTGATACATCCAACCAAGCAGTTTAGAACCTTAGCCTTCAAATTATCATTTCTTTCTACTCCTGTAACAAAATTTAGTGGATTTACAAGTTGCTCTCTTATCGGCCGCATTCTCTGTGTGACTGCTTCTTTAACCAGACATTTGAATTGACAAAATCGGGCTATCAATTCTAATTCACGATCCTGTTATTTACAAAAATCAAACATTCCAGTGTAGAATACAATTGGATTTCTATTCCGCACTGACTACTGTCAGGGAATGTTAGCTTTTGGCGACTTCTCAAAGTTATTGTTATTCTTTTCATCTTCCTAGCTTTGAAGTTTTGTTTTGCGTATATGATTCTGGTGGAGGTGTACTGCTAACGAAGCAAAGTGTCCCTATTGTGTTGGATACCTGCTACATAACGCGCAATGATCATCCTTCCCGTTCTTCTATGACATCTCAATTCTGTTCTTGTGCTTCTCTTAAGGTTTTATGCTCCTTTTTAGGAATTCTTTTCTGACAGATTTATTACTATCTGGGGTTTTGATGTTTGAATTTCTTTGGCTACTCTTACATACATACTTACAATTATCAATACAACCCTTTAGTCAGGATTACGACCTAGCTTCTAACACCACTTATGTTGTGTGTGTTAATTTTATACATGAGTGGTGGGTCATACAGTTTAAAGTCGATTCTGAACGACAGATTTTTATCATTTCATGGCAGTTTCATTTTACTCTCGAGAATTTTTTCTACCAGAAATCTGCTGAAAGAGGAAGTCGTCGGAGAAATATTTTTTCATATTTTCGTTTTGATGTCTGACCTGGGGTTTGAACCGTGACTTCACATCTAATAAGCCAGTACACTACCTACTAGACTTTGGCTTCTTTTAAGACATCTTTATTCGCTTTCTGGAGTTCCCTTATGGCAGCCAGTATCGCTAAGCTGATGGTACAGACTACGTTTCCCTCTTCATCTTCGAACTAATATGTCTTAATGTTGAAATTCCCTGTTGTTGGAAATTCTTTGTAATGCTCTTTGCCGTTTCCTGTTGTGCCGAATTTTTGCAAGACTAATTAAGCTGAATCCCTCTATCTCTCTTCAGTTTCTAAAGTTCTTTCCTAACTTGGACAATCAGTTTTATTTCGCATCAAGACGGTCAAGTCTTTTCAACTTCAAGTTCTAATGATTTTCCCCAGATGTAGGCAGGACTGTCTAAACAATCTAAACAATCTATTTTTTATATATTGCCAAATAGCCATTGATCTTCTAGAGAATTTTCATATATTTTTGGCCAAAAATCGATTTTTTTCAAATTAATTTTTTTTTTTTCAAACTTAAAACTATTCCAGCTATTCCACTACCAAAGTTCGAAAGAAGATCCTCTGGACTACCATTTGCATATAGTCTTGTATGTTCTCAAGTGGCCACTGATAGTGGATAGTGATAGTTTCAAAGCCAATTTTCTCAATACCATATCACTTTATATGTGACTATGTGGCTATGCTATGTGACGAAGTCGCCTTATTAGACGTTGTTGGCTTATTAGACGTAAAGCCAGGGTTCGAGCCCCAGGCCAGACATCACAACAAAATACAAAAAAAAAGTATTTCTTCGGCGACTTCCTCTCAGCAGATTTCTGGTAAAAACTCTGAGAGTAAATAAAATTGCCATGAAAAAGTTTCGCAAAAATCTAACGTTCAATTAAACAATTAAAATTAACACACACAACATAAGTGGTGTGAGAAACTAGCTCGTAATCCTGACTGAAGGGTTAATGACCAATTATGTATGTATGTATCAGAGGTCAGCAATGAGTATTTAAAACTATGAGTAGATTCGAATCATACTTATAATTTCTGATACGTATACGCATTCATACTTATTTTAATGTCATACTCATACTACTCATACTCAAAGTTTGAAATACTCATGGTACTCATACTTAACAATACGCATGATGTTATTGATTTCGACTCGCCATGAGTCGAATGACAAGATAAGAATGATTCGCGTACGAACACTACAATACTCACATGGAGGTTGTGTGTTTGCTCTGCTTGCTGTCTTTGGCTTTCTTCTTTCTTTGTAATTGCAACAACAACTAAGACAGTAAATTTTGATGATCCCTCAAATCATTTATAAGTATTATAAGTATTTTTCTAAATTTATGAGTTCTGAATGAGTAGGCGTATGAAGCAAACATATTTCGAATGTTATAAGTTTGATGTCAACGTTGTACTCATACTCATTGCAACTTGTGCTAATAAATCAATGTTGTAGTGAATACTAATGAATCAGAGTAGTTGGATTTCAATACTGTTGACTCACTCATACTCAAAATTTCATGAGTACTCATGAGTAGCGAAAAAGCGATTGATTGCTGATCTCTGGTATGTATGTTGCTGATTGTATTGAGAGACCTTGGAACCATCCTTTGAGTATGATATGGCACTCATAGACCTAGTATGTATATGATCTAAAATTAACACCTAAACAAGCGACTTCGTTCAGATGGATACTGTTAAACAGTTAACAGTGTTCTATTAAGAGCAAATTTTGTTCTGTTAAGAGAAAATTTTCCACTGTTAATGCCAAATGTGGCGATGCTAAAATTTATGGATTGCGTCTTGGATTTTTAAAATTCGAATTTATCTTCATCCTCATCTTGAATGGATCTCTTTGAATCGTTGCCAATTCGTTGGAATCATATACGCCTGCTATAACATCTTAACTACTCCAGTATTTAATCTTATCAAACCACTGTGCTCTATGCTTTATTACATGCTTAAGACTTGAATTTTATTACAGCGATTGTGCCAACCTTAATTTAGTTTTGTTTCGCTAACAATTTCTTCTTCTTTTTCTATTCTTTCTGACTTTTTTTTTATGGATTTTCTTTTTCTTTCTTCTGTTTTTCTTTTTTTTTGCAAAAGTTTTCCTCACATATTATTCACCCAAAGAAAGTCTTTAAGTCGTTTAGATTATCTTTTAAGTTTATTAAGAGATTTTCCTTCTTTTTTGATTTTCTTTTTTAGTTTTTCCTTTTCATACACACACACACACACAAAGACACACACACACATACGTTGTAGCATTAAGAAGACATTCAATACTCCGTGCTTTTTAATATTCGTTCATATTTTTTCTGTAGAAGTTGTCTCAAATTCCATTATAATTTCGGTGAATAATTCAATTAAAAAAAAAATAAACATAAGAAGAAGAAGAAGAAATTTGAGATGAAAAAACTTTTTCGAAAATGAGAAGAAAACCCCAAAAGATGCTAACGGCGTGGCGTCACGAGTTGTACAAAAATTGCAGACACAATGTCAGTGTCATGGCAAAGGAAGTAAAAATAAAAATAAAAAAATAAAAAAAACATATTGAATATGATATATTACGTTACGTACAGTGAAGCACATAATCGATTACACTGTGCAACAAAAGAAAAAAAAAAAAAAACATGCTTGTTATGGTAAAAGGTCCGCCAAATAACTTTTTTTTTTGAAAATGCTTTAAAAAAAACTACTGAATATTTTCTCAAAGTTCTTTTTTTATTTGAAAGTACAATCCTTCCGGTTAACAATAGAAAATAATTTCATTCAAATGGCTGCCTCGGCTGGCCATGCCATTAAATTTAAAACCAACATTTTGGGGGGATATAACACTCTCATGCATAAAAACTACCATAATTCTGTTGGCCATTAAGGTTGTGTTGTTGGCCAAAACCACTATTTACACGCTTCAACTCAACCAAAATTTCACTGCACATAAAACCATAAAACTACAGCAATGATGCTGGTATTTTTAAATCAAAAAGTTAAAAACAAAATGTAGAGAGAGAATCTCTTATTTAATGGACCTCAGCAGCAGCAGCAGTTTTTAAAGCATTTTTTTGCATATTTTTGAAATGCATTAAAATATTTAGTGTTGCTACATTGCTGCTGCACAGCTATTGCGACAAATTCCTGTTTTATAAACAATTACAATAAAATAATGTGTTGCACATGCAACAGTTTTATGGCAAAAAAAAGAAAGAAACATAACCAAGAGGTATTGGGAGCAAGACTGTGTTGTAAGGACATTAAAACTGAAAAAAAAAACAATGACAACAACAACAATAATAAAAAGAGAAAACAATTTTATGTGTGTGAAGATAAATTCGAAATTGAAAAATCCAAGACGCAATCCAGAAATTTTAGCAGCGCCACATTTGGCATTAACAGAGCAGCATTTTCTCTTAACAGAACAAAATTTGCCATTAACCGAGTAGTGGTAGCTATTTAACAGTATCCATCTGAACAAGGTCGATTGTTTAGGAGCTAATTTTGGGAAATACTTTAGGTCTATGAGTACTATGCTGTATGACAAGGGAAGTTTGTTCCAAGGCCAGTTAATACCATCAGCAACATAGTCACATATAAAGTGATATGCTATTGAGAAAATTGGCTTTGAAAATATCAACTTTTTGCTTGAAAATTCTCTAGAAGATCAGTGTGGCCATTTTGGAACATGTAAGAAATAGTACACCGTACAGACCGCGGTAGTGGAATAGCTGGATTAATTTTGAGATTTGAGAAAACTGCCGTCCTTCACCCCCATCCTTTTCATTTCAACACTTTTGTTCACAAATCATAATGAGAATTAAATTGTATGTCAATAGTCTGCAATGAATGCAAAGTAAAAGACTAATCTACTTATTGCCACTGTTAAACAGTTAACAGTGCTCTGTTAATAAAGGGTTCGCCAAATAACTACTTTTTTTGTAAATGCTTAAAAAAAACTTCTGAATATTTTCTCAAATTTCTTTTTTGATTTGAAAGTACAATTCTTCCGGTTAATAATGGAAAATAATTTCATTCAAATGGCTGCCTCGGCTGGCTGACCATGCAGTAGCCTACACGATCGGTCCAATTTTTAAGCACATTATCGATTGTGTGCAGCTGTATTTCACCAATGGCTTCACGAATATTTCCCTTTAAAGCGTCAATTGTCTCCGACTTGTCGGCGTAACACTTATCTATGACGGCACGCCACAAATAATAGTCCAACGGTGTCAAATTGCAGCTCCGAGGTGGCCAAACGACATCAGCTCTGCGGCTGATAATGCGATCTTAAAAAACAGGGCGGAAAACATCAAGTGTAGCTTCGGCTGTGTGGCTATTGAAACCAAATGTTGCCAATATCCTCCTCTTCAATTTTTGTGAACAAAAATTCGATCAACATTGCCCGATAACGATGGGCATTGACTGTAATGGCCATTCCTTGCTCATTTTCGAAGAAAAATGCCTCAATTATGCTTCCGCACTAAACAGTTTTGGGCGCGTCGGCTTTTCAATGTATGCGTGCGGGTTTTCTGTGCTCCAAATGTGACAATTTTGTTTGTTTACATAGCCGTCAAGATCAAAATAAGATTCATCTGAAAAGATTATTTTTTTTTTTTGCCAAAATCGGCATCTTCTGGTGTAGGCTACTGCATGGCCAGCCAAGGCAGCCATTTGAATGAAATTATTTTCCATTATTAACCGGAAGGATTGTATTTTCAAATAAAAAAAGAAATTTCAGAAAAAATTCACGAGTTTTTTTTTTAAAGCATTTTCAAAAAAAAAAAAGTTATTTGGCGGACCCTTTACATGGTTACACTTTTTTCAAAATTTTCCCAAAATTTTTTTCGTTTTTACCAAACTATTGCAACAAATCCTGGCAAGGATTTTTTTGTTTAGAAAAAAGGGACGTTAAAGCAATTGTGTACGTGTCTGCCATGGGAAGAATTTTGCGAATTTCGCTTTCAGCTTCAAATGATGCACTTTACCACCACAACGTGCATGGATTTGTCTGTGTTGTTTGTTGGTCTGTTTCTGTCTCATGTTCATGTTCAAGTTTTATTTTCTTTTTTTCTCCATCTTTTTTCTTTCTAATATTCTCTAATAAAATAGAGGAGAATAAATGTTTTAAGCTCTACCCAACTGCTGTTTTAAACTGACAATGATTGACTGCGTGATTGTCTGACTTTTACTTGTCAGTTTCAAAGCTTTATTTGCAAACAAGAGAGATGCTCTTAAGGACTTACAAAGAAAAAAGTATTCATGTTTTTTTAAAGCTACAAAATGGCTTCTATAACTAACATAGGTTTTAAGAAATTCCCTGGACTTCATTTAAAAGAAAATTTCAACATTTTAAGTTACTTTAGGCAAACAAAATCCGCTTACATGCTGGCGTTTTAGCTTTAGTTGACTTAAAACATTAAAGGGTTCTCCATTTTGTGGTTGCAGTAGACACATAATCACCTTAGTGTTAGAAACTAGGTCGTAATCCTGACTGAAAGGTTGTAATGACCAATTATGTATGTCTGTAAGTGCGAATAATGTCTTACTTTACATACTTAATTGGCTATTACAACCCTTTAGTCAGGATTACAACCTAGCATCGCACACCACCCATGTTGTGTGTTTTAATTTTTATCTGTAAGTGGCGAGGCCTACAGTTTAAAGTCGTTTCCCCACGCCACGCCACTCCTCCATTTTTAGAAACTTTTCAAGGCACTTTGATTTACCCGCAGAGGTTTTTTTTGTCAGAAGACTGCTGAGAGAAAGTCGTTGAACCACGGTCCTCTTGTCTCATAAGTCAGCACATTACCTACTGATACGAAAATGAAAAATCTAAAGGGTGTTTTTTATAGAGGTATAGAACTTTAAGTTGGCATTACTTTTCAAGATGGCGACCGATTTAACAGCTGTCAAGTGATTTATTCTCAGTTGGGTTTGGAAATTCATTATGAATAGACTCACGCCTGAACAACGCTTGCAAAGAGTGCAATTTTATTTCGAAAATAATGATTCTGTGTGGGAAACGTATCGCGCACTACGTCCATTTTATCGTCGACAAAATCGTCCATCAGAGCAGTTAATTCGATTAACCATGGAACGTTTTCGCACCACGTTTACTCTTATTGATAACTCGCATCCCCAGAGACGCTGTACGGTGCGTACAGAAGAAGCTATTGCTGCTGTAGAGCGTAGCATTGAGGAAGACCCGAATGAGTCCATCCGCAAGCACAAGGAATTGGATCTGTGTCCATCCACTTTATGGAAGATTTTGCGGAAGGATCTTGGTTTGTGTGCTTACAAAATCAAACTCGTGCAAGATTTGAAGCCAAACGATCATCAAGTAAGGCGTAGATTTGTCGAATGGGCCCAAAACGAGATTACCGTTGTTCCCGATTTTCATAAGCGAATTTTGTTTAGCGATGAAGCGCACTTCTGGTTGAATGGCTACGTCAACATACAAAACTGCCGCATTTGGAGTGAAGGTAATCCTCAAGTGTATGTGGAAACACCGTTACATCCAGAAAAACTGACTGTTTGGTGCGCTTTATGGGCTGGTGGAATCATTGGTCCGTTCTTTTTCAAACGTTTGACCATTTGGAAGACAACATTCGCCGTATTATTGCCGATATACGGCCACAAATGTTGGAAAAAGTCATCGAAAATTGGACGTCCAGATTGGACTACATCCGCGCCAGCCGTGGCGGTCATATGCCAGAAATCATATTTAAAATGTAACGCCACAAGATTATCTTTCGGATAAATAAAATTCATGTCAATCGAATAATCCATCGTTGTTTTATTGCAACTTAAAGTTCTATACCTCTATAAAAAACACCCTTTAGATACTGATGGTTTACTTTTACATCGCTTAACATTGAAATTATAAAGAAAAGCTACAAAAACAAAACAATGCAGTAAACAAACCTGTTTACAAATTATCGTACTGCTTAATATAACAAACAACATAGAAGCGATAAAGCACGAAGTCTTCCCACAATGGCAAATTCGCTGGGAAAATGAACAGCATGGAAGGTGGACATATAAACTGATTGCCGAGTTGCAAGTGTGGAAAAACAGAAAAAACGGCAAAGTAGACTACTACAGATGCTGACCGGTCACGGATATTTCAGAAAGTACCTGCATCGCATGGGGAAATGCCGCTCGCCATTCTGTATCTATGAAGGGAAAGAAACTTTAGATGATTCCGAACACACTTTCTTCAGCTGTCGTCGATGGACCGAAAGCCGTCAGCGACTCGAAGCTGAAATCGGCGTCATTAGCCCTACAAACGTTGTGCTGAAAATGATAAACAGTAGAGAGAGAGCTGTAACGCAGTAAAACACTTTGTAGAGCACGTCCTGCGAAGGAAGAAATTTGACCTAGACGCAGCAGAATGAGAATAGAGCGGAGCCTGGACGCAGACTGACGTTGATGGAACTGGAACATATGCCAGAAAAGGGGTGCATCTCGAAGTAATACAACCGTGGTTCCGAGGTGCAATGATTCCCCGTTGAGGATACAAGGCGGGTTTTTAGTCGGTTAACACAGTGGGAGAGTCCAACATATCATGTCTGGTGACGACCATCATGAATGGATAAAGCATTTTCCCTCCTTCCCGCAAAAAAAATAAATAACAACAAACATCAGCATAAAAAAGGTAAACAAGTAAACAAAAATACACCAACAACAACACTACAATAATAAATAAAAACAAACAACAATATTGAATGTAAAACAACAATGTTTACATTTATAGAGATTTCGAGAAGGCGAAGTCATGAACATTTGCCTTCATGAACATTCATTAGACTGTTTACTTTGCAAAATAAAAGGCAAGGCAAAGCAGGCGACCAGAGTTAGTGAAGTCAGTTCAGTCAGTCTTGTGTGAAGACGCAGTGCGTCTGAAAAGAGTAATCGTGGTTTGAAGATCCCCGTTACAAAGATCTGTCGAACAATTGTCTAGTAATTGTTATTGTTTATGCAAAGGGTGTAAACAGAGGAATAACAAAGAAAAGCAATTGTTGTTGTTTACATAAAGTTGTGAACAGTGGCACACAAAATTGTGCGTATGATAAAGAATTTTGATTAAAAAGAATTAAAATAAAGAATTTTGATTAATTAAAAAAATTTATTTTTATTTTATTTGTAATCTAAGAACTCATATCTTAAATGTTTTTAAAAGGTAAAAACGTAACAATACTACATATACTACGATGACGTCATAATATACAAAGAAGAAGCATTATGCACATACATACAGTGGTGGCCTTATAAGTAGAAACGATGTTTCTGGAACAGAGTACTCTGGAGTGACGAATCTAAGTTAAATATGTCCCAATCTGATGGAAAAATGTATGTAAGACGTCCTCCAAACAAAGCCTTTGATTCCAGGTACACAGTGAAAACTGTAAAACAAATTAACAAACATACATACATGTTGCGAAGTCGTTTCTAATTATAAGGCCACCACTGTATGTATCTTAAAAACTTGAAAATTCCTTCCCAATTTGAGTTGATTATAATGACCACGTAAGTAAGGCTCGCAAAGTTAACACGTTTGAATATTCGTGACTGGCAAATATCTCATTCTCATAAATGACAACCTGACCGCCTTGTTAGACCAGCGGTTTTGAAACCTATAAATGGATAACCCGATAATTCAATGCCTGTGGAAGATTTTTAATAATTTACCACAATTTTTCACGCGTTTGTTTCTGGTGCCACAGTAAAAAACCAACAACTTTTAAAGAAAAAAAAGTCAGAAAATCAAGCAGCGAACAGAAGAATAACTTTCAAGCCAGTTTAGCGTATGAAAAATAGATTCTGACAGACACCAACAAATTGTAAAAACTGCAGTAAAATGTACGGAAAAACCGAAAAAAAATCAAATAAAAAAGCAAAAGAAGGCAAAAATAGCTGAAAAGAAAACAAAATTTTTTTCCTCTAAAAATGAATGCAAAATTTGAAGAAGAACCACAAATTTATACCCAAATACCGACACAGCAGCAGCTGCAGCAGCAGCAGTAGCAGACATTTTGGCAACAGACAATTGGCAACCTACAAGCGAGCGACAACAACATTCTATAGCAACAGTTGCAGCAATAGCAACACTTTTTTATACTTTTTCATGGGAAATCTCCAGCCAATTTGCCAGAAGAGTTATCAAGCGAAACAGATAGACGGATTGACAGACAATCTATTGATTTCGTAAGAGAATAAAACAATTTCATTTGGGTCATCACCATCATCATCCGTATGTAATAAAGAAAAACACGGTAATTTTGTAAAGTATAGGAGGGAGAATGAATTTCATATGAAACGAAATAAAATAAGAAAAATTATTGTGCACTTCTGTTTTTATAACAGTTGTGGTTAGTTAATTAGTAATAGGGTTCAGGTTATTAAATCATGAATAAATGATTACGGTATTGGACCTAGATCAGAAGTCGCCGTAGTCTAGTAGGTAGTGTGTTGGCTTATTAGACGTAAAGCCACGGTTCGAGCCCCAGGCCAGACATCAAAATAAAATACAAAAAATATTTCTTCGGCGACTTTCTCTCAGCAGATTTCTGGCAAAAACTCTGAGAGTAAATGAAAAATTGCCATGAAAAGTTTCTCAAAGAATTTGTCGTTCGGAATCGACTTTAAAACTGTAGCTTCCGCCACTCACGTATAAAATTAACGCACACAACATAAGTGGTGCGAGAAACTAGGTCGTAATCCTGACTGAGGGGTTGTAATGGCCAATTATGTATGTAAGTATGATGTTGGACCTAAAAAATTATAAAAAAAACAGCCCAAGTTCGCTCATAAAACAAGGTTTTCTTCACAGTTTTCATTGATAATTATAGTCCACGTTGGTGCTCTTTCTACCCATGCTTTTTTTTATGAGTAAACAAGCAACCAAGCTAGCTTCTTTGCTTCAGAGACTATATGCTAGTGTACTTAGAACGTTTTTAATGTTCTTGCATTTTGAAATTCTACGTTCCTAAGTTATAGGGAAAAATCTACTTAGAATACACATATAGTCGTATAGCGCGCGAAAACTTTCAGAGCTCATAACTCAAAACACACTTTTTCGACTTCGAATGTTATAGAACGGAGGCAACGATATGAAAGTAACAGAAAACTGTACCACCGAAAAAGTTCAAGCTGATGGGAATCTTGCTTTACATCCAGATTTCAAAGCTAAGACGGAATCTTACTTCACCATCAGACTCATCTGGTCTAAATTGGACGGAAAGAGTACCTCTCTGTTTAACTATATTGCATGTACCTTCCTGCTGCCAACGTGATTCAACTTCCCTGTTAAACGAGTGAATAATACTCAAATTAACTGAAGCAATCGGAATACCTATACATTTTAACATTAAAGAGATTGCAAGCTCAGTACTGGCCTGGCCAGCTCGTCAACAATGCAATTCCTATGTCCAGGAAACCATATAAGTCCTGAAATTTTTCTAAAAAAAATTCTCGCCATTTATGATCAAGAATGGAATTTGAAACTATTTTCGTTAGGGACTTAAATCGCACTGGAAACCATTGTAGGCAGGTCATGCAGCCTATACATACATACATAATTGGTCATTATAACCCTTCAGTCAGGATTACGACCTAGTTTTTCACACCACTTATGTTGTGTGTGTTAATTTTTTATACATGCGTGGTGGTGCCTACAGTTTAAAGTCTACTTCGAACGCTGGATTATTGAGAAACTTTTTTCATGGAAATTTTTATTTCCTCTGAGAGTTTTTGCCAGAAATCTGCTGAGAGGAAGTCGCCGAAGAAATACTTTTTGTATTTTCTTTTGATGTCTGGCATGGGGCTCGAACCATGGCTTTACGTCTAATAAGCCAACACACTACCAACTAGACCACTGCGACTTCAATATTGTTGACTCACTTATATTCAAAAATTTCATGAGTGCTTATGAGTAGCGAAGAAAACGATTCATCGTTAATCTCTGATTGACATGGTATGTCGTACATAATGGCAAGATCATCGAGATCATGACTTTATGTGTGTGTAAATAAAGTTTAATTTTGCAATCGACATATGCGTTACCCTATTCCATGTATTCCCTAAATATTTCACCCACAATTCCCACATATTTTTGCTTCACCTATAAAACGACATGAGCTTTACACACAAAATTCAGCTTCACAAACGTTTGTAATATTTTTCCAAATGAAAAGCAAATTTCTCTGGTAAAAACCTTAGTATCTACACTAATGCCCGTAAAATATTCTCTTTAGATTCCTAAAATCGGATGCCTTTGATATTTCATATCAAATATGCAACAACCATGCAAAGGCTGCCTGCCTGCCTGCCTGCAATCAAAGAAGGAAGAAAAAAAAAACACGAGATTTTGTTTCCATTTCCAATATTTCTTCCTTAAAAACGAAATTCTGTGTGCAGAAAACAAACAAAAAAAAACGTATTCTTCTCCAATTAAAGTCAAAAACATTCTGGCACTACTGTGCTGCTCCTCTTGTTGTTCTCACTTTCACACACAGCAGTAATGGAACTCAGATAAGATTCTTTTGAATTGTTTTCCTCTTTGTTTTTGCTCTTATCTTTGAGAGTTTTGTTATCCAGCGTATTGTATGTATGTATGTGTGCCATAGCATTCGACATTCGGCATTTGAAATGTTTTGCCAAAAAAGTGAGTGCACACAGCAAAGGAATTCAACACATGCTTGACTATTCAAACGTTTTTAATAAAAATCCAATGATTTCAGCCGTAAAACTTCTTTATTAACCTGTTTGGCTTTCAAGCAACGCAGTAAAAACAAAACAGTAGTCATAGGAATACAAAAAAAGCACAAATAGAGACCCAACAAAAAGAGAGAATCGGCTTTGGCCAGCTATTCCAAGAAATCCATAACAAAAGTTAAGAACAAGAATACCCAATGAATTGTTAATGAAATGAAAGAAAAATCATTGACTTCTGAGACAAGGCAGGCGATGAGAGAGCAAATGTAATTAATAATCAGTAAAGAAGCTTCTCTCTCTCTCTCTCACATAAATATTAAACGTTATTCATTGGATAGACTGGAAGCCTTAAGTAAAAGTAAAACGAAAACGAAAAGTCAACAGCACTGATAAAAGGGCAAAAACTTTTCGACTTTCTTTCATATTCGCTTTCACTTTTAGAGGGTTCTTCTAAGCTACACTAAGCCGTATGAGATTAACTTACACATTTTATTTACCAGATATTTGTACGTAGTGTGCATCAAAAGTTATTCACTACATGCAAAGGTATTGTACAGTGGTGGCCTTATAATTAGAAACGACTTATCAACATGTATGTTTTCCCTCAGATTGGGACAAATTAAAATTAGATTTGTCACTCCAGAGAACTCTGTTCCAGAAACATCGTTCCTAATTATAAGGCCACCACTGTATATGTTTGTAGCCAATAAGGCATGATTACAGTTGTGAGTGATTAAATAGTTGTAAGAAACACAAGCTCTTTTTTGTTCTTTAGCAATAGGAATCCATAAGGATATTGAAATTTACAACAAAAATATTCAATTTGAATACGTCCTTCTCTTCGAAGCCGTGTTAAGCACTCAAAACAGTGTCAGATTAGGTACAGTTTGGTGGACCAGGTACATAAACGCCAATGCCACCGCCGACTGATAGACAGAGTACCCAGGCTGTCGGCTGTTTTGACCACCAGCATGCCCTGTTTCACTCCAACCAAGGCATTATTTGCTAAACACTTAATTAACTACCTTCTGACCAGAGGTCAGCAATGAGTATTCGAAACGATGAGTAGATTCGAATCATACTTATACGCATTCATACTTATTTTAATGTCTTATGACTTATACTACTCATACTCAAAGTTTGAAATACTCATGGTACTCGTACTTAACAATACGCATGATGTTATTGATTTCGACTCTCCATGACTCTTCGTATACACGAATCACAAAATAAGTATGATTCGCGTACGAACACTACAATACTCACAAGAAGATTGCGTGTTTGCTCTGCTTGCTGTCTTTGTCTTTTTGTTTATGTGTCTTTCTTCTTTCTTTGTAAATGCAACAACAACTAAGATTGTAAATTTTGACGAATGATTCGAATCACTCGCGAAGCATTTATAAGTATTATGAGAGTATTTTCCTAAATTTATGAATCTGAATGAGTAGGCGTATGGTACGAATGTTATGAGTTTGATGTCAACGTTGTACTCATAATCATTGCAACCTGCAACTTATAAATCAATTTTGTACTGAGTACGAATGAATCAGAGTAGTTGGGTTTCAATACTGTTGACTCACTCATACTCAAAATTTCATGAATACTTATGAGTAGCGAAAAAGCGATTCATTGCTGATCTCTGCTTGTCATTGTATTCGAAATCTCATGTCCATGTAATTCAAACGACAATCTTTGGATTGATCTTGCGATCTTTTTTTTCTTACATTTCCGCCGATAACATTTATCTCGTGGATAACTTCACGAATTTTGCTCTAACGTTAGTGAATTATCGACATAGAAAAGCCCTTTCAACTATTCGAATGACGGACTTAAAATGCTTAATTTTGGTAGTCAATTGATGCTGACAAAACATAAAATTACTTCTTCCTGGAACCTTCTCATGCCATAAAGATCAACTGGATCGTATTGTATGGCTCATGGCAATGTCTTGTTGAAACCACACACCGTACAGTTCATAATCTTGAATTTTAGGCCAAAAATAGTGGAGTATCATATGGCCATAGCGCTTTGAATTATCAGCAATGGCACCACCAATGATAAGTCGAATAATACAAATCATTTAATGGAATAATTTAATCGAATAATTTAATCGAATAATTTAATCGATTAATTTAATCGAATAATTTAATCGAATAATTTAATCGAATAATTCTTCAAAGACGTTAAATATCAATCAATAGTTGCCATTGTAATTATATTAGAAGACTTTGATTGCCTTCAAATGACCACTAGAGACCAATTTCTGTATCAATTCGTGGTTCTGGCAATCTGCGGTAAACACTTGCCTCGTACAACAACTTTATGATGTCACTGCAAACAAATCAAACGAAAAGACTGTCAGTAACAGCAACAACAACAGCAGCAAATGAAATAAATTCAAGAATAAGGAATTAGAATCGGTCAATAGCGACTGTGTGGTGGTACTTTACACTGCCATAAGTTTGTATTAATAAATCGAGTTTTATGTGTGGGATGTGCTGGAACAATAAAATTCTCTTCTGAATCTTTTAGTTGCTCAGCAAATTAGCTTGTCCGTTGGAATTGAGATATGTTTTCTACTTAAGAGTAGTACTTTGAGGACTCTACATATTTTCTTCAGGGTTTTCCGAGCCTTATATGCAACACTTTCCCTTCTTGACATAACCATTGAGTGAATAATGAATTTCAATTCTTAAGAAAATTTTGTTTCAAAAACAAGCATTGAAAGCCTATTGCTCTGGCTCCCAGTCTGCATATCTACAGGGTTATGATTGACTTTATTGACATTATGAGAAGTAAATAGAAATGTAAACGGCGCTATAATGAGCCACAAAATATACAGAACTGCTAAAAATGCTGTGAAGTCCAATAATTTTGTTTATCCGTCATGCTTTCACTATTAAAAGTGAATCTTCAGCAGCGCGTATGTTTCAGCGATGCACAAATGTTTGCAGTCTCTTCCAAATTTAATTTGACGATTCTGACCTGACATCTTACAACATCCATGTTTGTTAATTTTACCCATGAGTGGCGGAAAACCTACAATTTAAAGCCATTTTCGAATGACAAATTTTTGTGAAACATTTCTTTGCAATTTTTATATTTACTCTAAGAGCGTTTGCCAGCGTTTGAGCCCTAGGCCAGACATCAAAATAAAATACAAAAAGTATTTCTACGGCGACTTCCTCTCAACAGATTTCTGGCAAAAACTCTGAGAGTCAATACAATTGCCATGAAAAGTTTCTCAAAAATCTGTCGTTCGGAGTCGGCTTTAAACTGTAGGTCCCACCACTCATGTATAAAAATTAACACACGCAACATAAGTGGTGTGAGAAACTAAGTCGTAATCCTGACTGAATGGTTGTAATGACCAATTATGTATGTATGTATGTATGTATGTATGTATGTATGCATGTATGTATGTATGTATGTATGCATGTATGTATATATGTATGTATGTATGTATGTATGTATGTGTTTGCCATACGACTGTTGAGAGTGCAAGAAATATTTTTTCTTCATGACTGAGTCAGGCGCTCGAGTCTAATAAGCGAACATACTTCCTGCTACACTACGGCAAATACATGGCATACATACATACATAATTGGTCATTATAACCCTTCAGTCAGGATTACGACCTACCTTCTCACGCCACTTATGTTGTGTGTGTTAATTTTATACATGAGTGGTGGGACCTACAGTTTAAAATCGACTCCGAACGACAGATGTTTTGTGAAACTTTTCATGGCAATTTTTTTTGCTCTCAGAGTTTTTGCCAAAAATCTGCTGATAGGAAGCCAACGAAAGAAATATTTTTTCATATTTTCGTTTTCATGTCTGACCTGGGATTTGAACCGTCATTACCCACTAGACTACGGCGACAGTAATCATGAATACATGGCATACGTACATTTCACTTAAAACATGATACTTTAGCTGACCGCGCCTTGCTTGAACAGCGACTTTGAAAGCATTAAATGGATAACTCCTCGATAGTATTACAGAACAAATTAAGTTGATACAAGTGGAAAATGTAAAGGAACTTAAACGATTGTTTTTTTTATTGTTTATCACCCTTAAAATGGATTTTCGAATTAAAACAATGGATTTTTATTATGAAAATAAAATTGGGTTTAAAACAAATTGCATTCCCGTACACAGCAGCTGGGTTTTTAAAAGGAAATGCGTTGTTAAGCTGGTTAAAATTACGATTTTTATCTGCCCTCGTTTAAAATTGTTGTGCCTGCATGCATGCAATAAAAAAAAACAAAATTCCACTTCCTTTTAAAAACACAGAAACACTCAGGGATAGTGAAACGTATTTTTACCCAGACACTCACTTCGCCTGCATAGCACAAAGTAACCACACTTTCGCTTTATTAAACACGAAACACCTTTAATTTATTGTCTCTCATTCCCATTTAAAAGTGTTTTTGTAATGTACACAGCGAGAGAGAGAGAGAGAGAGAGAGAGGTAGTAAGTATCTGTGTATGTGTATGGGTGCATGTGTTTTATTTGACCACAAAAAAAGAAACGAAACTTTTGTGTTTTTCTGTTTATATTTTAAGATGCTTTTCCAAAAGATAAGAAGCCAAGTGCCAAGCCATATAGCAAGCCAAGCTCAACCTTTTAATAGAAACAAAGACCAGAACATATTACACGACACATCACGTAAATAGTGTGGTTGTTTAACAACAACAACAACAACAACGACATAGAAGAACAACAATAAGAAACAGAAAAAGAAAATCTCTTTCCATTTATTTATTTTAATACAATTGCACAATAAATACTCAAGTGACACTTGCTATGCTGCTGCTATATAACGGGTGATTTTTTTTTAGCTATTATCTTTTTGGCAACACTGGTTTAAACAGCTCACAGCACGTTTCGTGTTTTTTGTTTCACTGTCAAACAGTCTTCAGTTTCGTCCATAATTTAACCATGAATCGTCTTACAAACGAACAACGCTTGCAAATTATTGAATTTTATTATCAAAATGCGTGCTCTGTTAAGAAAGTTCATCGCGCGCTTCTACCATTTTATTCTCAGTTTAATCGACCCAATGAAGCGGCAATTCGGGCTATTGTGACTAAATTTCGCACCAAATTTACATTGTTGGCCATTAAACCACCAACACGCTTACGTAGAGTGCGAACTGAAGAAAATATCGCAGCTGTATCGGTCAGTGTTAATGATGACTGACCATCAATTATCGATTCGTCGCCGTTCGCAGCAATTGGGCCTCTGTTACTCAACAACGTGGGAAATTTTGCGGAAGGAGTTAGGTGTGAAGCCTTTCAAAATACAGCTGGTGCAAGAATTGAAGCCGAACGCCCTACCGCAATGCAGAATTTTTGGTGAATGGGCACTTGGAAAGTTGGCCGAAGATCCATTTTTTCTTATCGAAAAATTGTGTTCAGCGACGAAGCTCATTTTTGGCTCAATGGATACGTAAATAAGCAGAATTGTCGATTTTGAAGTGAAGATCAGTCAGAAGCATTGTAAAAGCTACCAATATATCCAGAAAGAGTCACAGTTTGGTGCGGTTTATGGGCTGGTGGCTGGCTCATTGGATCGTACTTCTTCAAAGATGTTACGAATCGTAACGTAACTGTGAATGGTGAGTGCTACCGTGAGATGATATCCAACTTTTTTTGTCCAAAATGCAAGAGCTTGACATGTCGTTTCAACAAGACGGTGCCATATGCCACACAGCATGCGTAACAATGGACTTATTGAGAGGCGAGTTCGGTAAACATTTTATTTCACGTTCGTTACCGGTCAATTGGCCGCCTAGATCGTGCGACTTAACGCCTTTAGACTATTTTTTGTGGGGCTATGTTAAAGCGCATGCCTATACAGACAAGCCCGCTTCAATTGACGCATTGGAAGACAACATTGAAGCAATTATGCGTGAGATACCGGCCGAGAAATGTTGGAAAGAGTATGCCATAATTGGACTAAGCGGATGGACCATTTGAGGCGCAGTCGCGGTCAACATTTGCATGAAATAATCTTCAAACCTTAAATTATATGGACACCGTACTATCGATTCAAATAAAGATTTCATGCATTTTTCTGAATTTTATGGGTTTTTTTTGAAAAATTTTCCTATAGCTCTTAAAAAATCACCCATTATTTTGTTTCTCTCTCTCTCTTGACGCTTTAAATCATTACGAATCTTTCTCTTTAATAATATTTTTAGTTACAATAACGTAAAAAAACTTAAACACACTCTGTCTGTATGAGTGTGTAAGTGTGTGTGTTTTAATAAAAATAAATCTAAAAGAGCTGGAGCGTCAAGAGAGAGAGTAGAAAAAAAGAGAAAAGTGAAATGAGAGCAGAGATTACAAGATTAATTTTTTTACTTACTGCTGCTGCTGTATGTTTATGAATGTGTGTGTGTAAATAAGTTAAAGCATGTGTTTTACAGGGTCATAGTAGATAGAGTGTGTACGAGAGTATATGTAATTGAGATTTTATTTTTCCGTGTGTATGTGTGTGTGTGTGTTTGGTTTACAAACAAATAAAAACCACGAAATCTCTTGCCATCACATGTGAATTCTTTGGGAATCCTCTTGGTTTTCTCTCTCCCTCTCTATTTATAACAGTTTCTATAGCATGTTTGGTGTTGTAGTTTCCTATAGAAGACCATCAAATGGTCAAATAATTGTATTTTCAAAATGTACATACATATGTGCCTATGTGTATGTGTGTACGTATGTGTAGGTGTCTTTATTACATGAAAAAATAAAATAAGAATGCGAAATGAAAAATGAACATAGAAAATGGATGGTATTGGTGTTGTTGCTGTTACTGTTGTGTTGCTGTGCATTGAGTTCCTGATTTTATGTAACTTGTATGTACTATAAGCGCGAATGGGACTGTTTTTTTTGTCTTAGACCGGAGGTAGGAATCTTCGAAAGACACTTTTGTTCCAACAAAAGAGTGCACGATTCACCATCACTGGTGCCTACGTACTAAACCCACCCCCAACACACTTCAACCACTCTCCCTCCGCGGGACTGCTGTAAGGTATTACTTCGCGGAGGGCTGGTTAGCCCTAAAGCTTCGTCACACTAAGTTAAATTTCGCCTCCATTCCTCCTTCTGCCTTCGTAGTTCTATCATAACTTCAGCCATTCTCTGACTGTATTGGCTCTATAGAATCCTAGAATTTAACACCTCCTCCATAAGCCGATTTGGTTCGAAACTCGTTTCTCCGGGCCATATAAATCTGGGGTAGCATGTTAGAATATGCTCCGCGTCTTCCTCCTCATCTACACAGTTTGGGCATAAAGGGGAAGTATCATGTCCAAATCTGTGCAGGTATTTCCTGAAGCACCCATGACCAGTCAGGAACTGGGTCACGCAGTAGTTCAGCTCGCAATGTTCGTTCTCCATCCAAAGGGTTACATCAGGGACAAGGTGAAATGTCCATCTCGCCTTTAAACCGTTCTCCCATCGTGACTGCCATTTGTGCACGGAAGTCCTTTGTTCCCCCGCCTTTATAGCTGCAGTTCGTCCTGAAAACTGGAGATGGCGAAAGTATATCCGCCTCATCTCATCCGCCAGTATATCTATTGGTATTGTCTTTACTAATACCAATACCGCTTCATCAGACACTGTCCTGAAGCCACTTACTTGTCTAATCGCGCTTAGGCGATACACCGAGGACAGTATTCCCCTTGTCGTCCCCACGGAAAGTGCCTCCGACCATATTGGGCAAGCATATAACATTATCGACGTTACAAACCTCGATATTATCCTCCTCTTGGATGGACCTGGTCCTCCAATATTTGGCATCATCCTCGCCAGTGCTCCCCGTGTTACGGATGCCTTTTCGTCGATGTATTTCACGTGCTCCTTAAAGTTCAACCTGTCGTCGATAATCACTCCCAAGTATTTTATAGCCCTCTTAGATTCGATCTTAGTACCTGCAACGGTCACTTCCATTTTCTCCACTATCTTCCGACCACTTGTCAAGACGGCCTCCGTTTTATGTGCGGCAAGTGTTAAACCTGCCTCATCAAGCCATGCCATGCCACTTTTCGAATCGCTGTGTTCGTCTTCTCCTCTATTTGCGAATGGCAGTGTGAGTGGGCATGTTGTGTGTGTCTATGGCTGTGAAAAACTCGTTTAAAATTTTCACTGATTGATGCCAATTTATGTGGCCAAAAAAGCTTTAGTTTTCAGCCAATTTATAGCCATTAATAGATGAGAATTTCCCTGTTGCAATGAAGATAGTTGTTTAGAAATCCTTTCCCTGTTGCGACAAACTTCATGCATTTTTTTGAAGTTAAAACAAAGCGAAAATTAAAAACCAACGAATTTTTTTAATCGTTAAATTGAATTTCTATTAAAAAAGAAATATTAAATGGTCAGCCTTTTATTTCTACCCGGTTAATCGATTGCAATATAAAAAACAAAAATTACTAATCGGTTATACGATTGGAATTAATCGGATTGAAAGAGTAAGTTGATATTAAAAAAATCTGGTAAGTCGAATAAAAAAAAAAACCGGCTCAAAGGCTTTTTAGGGCCATTGAACTCAAGTTACGTGCGATTAAAAGAAATAATATTATTTTTATTGAGGTTAATGAGAAAAACTGTTTAATAATTCATGCGAATGCATGTCGAATAATTCATGCACGATTTCAATATCAAAAATTATAAACTAAAGACTTTAATCGGTTTATAGAATCTTCGTCAGTGGTATATTCATATTACTTTAAAAAAATTTACAATTTTTCAAGTTGTGTGGCATTGCATGAAATAAATAAATATTAAACAGTTAACCGAGTAAAATTATTCGGTTAATCGAATAAAAACCGGTTTGGCAAATAATACGCCTAATAACCTATCTATAATAATCCAATACTTGTCGAAATGTAAAAAGAAATATAATGTAATTATTTTTATTGAGGTTAATGAGAAAAACTGTTTAGTCGAATAATTCATGCACGAATGTAATATCCTAAATTATAAACTAAAGACTTTAATCGGTTTATAGAATCTTCGTCAAAGGTGTATTCAATTTTTTATGTGCTACCAAAGTTGTGTTGCATTACGTGAAAAAAAAATAAAATTAATCGAATAAAATTATTCGGTTAATCGAATAAAAACCGGTTTGGCGAATAATACGCCTAATAACCTATCTATAATAATCTAATACTTGTAGAAATGTAAAAAGAAAATAATAGTCATGTTTGGTAAGAAAGTAAAACCCGGTTTTAAATAGAATTTTACTTAATAAAAATCCGGTAAGAAAAATAAAATAAACCAGATAATCGAATATGCAAAAACTTTTGAAATACGCCTTGAATTTGATGTTCTTTACATACAAATACTAAGTTAAATTTTTCGGTAAACCGATTAAAATTATTCGGGTAACCGATTAAAATAAACCGGTTGCTTGAATAATTCGAAAAATTAAAAAAAAATATTTTTTTAAATTAAAAAACAAACAAACAACAATAAAAATATTTTTTTAAATTAAAAAAAAATATTTTTTTTTAATTTTTTAATTAATTTGTATTAAAAATATCGATTAATTTATAATTCAAACCGGTTTGCCGATTAATTCAAGTCTGATAAATATTCAAATCTTGTTTGTTTTAGCAGTATTAAAAATAAATATGCTGGATTAACGAATAAAAAAAATCGATTAATCGAATAATCGAATAATCGAATATATTACTGACGTTTTCGCGAATCGTTTCATTACGTTAAGTATTTGATGTCTCATGTTTTTAAAATAGCAAAAAAGGCAATTAAATGATATTTTAAAAAATGTACCAATTAATCGAATACAAACAATCGATTAAACGAATAATTTTAATCGATTTATAAATAATTTCGAAAATATTTAGTATCTGTAGACAAAAGCTTTTGAAATATTAAGAAAGGTAATTAAATGCTGGTTTATTAATTATACGGGTAATCGATTAATCGAATAATTCAAAACACATTCAATTCAATACTTCAATATCAATTGCCTTTTGATAGTTGCCATTGAAATTATATTAGAAGACTTTGATTGCCTTCAAATGACCACTAGAGACCAATTTCTGTATCAATTCGTGGTTTTGGGTATCTGCGGTAAATGCTTGCCTCGTACAACAACATTATGATGTCACTGCAAAGAAATTAAACGAAAAGACGGCCAGTAACAGCAGCAAATGAAATAAATTCAAGAATAAGGAAATACAATCGGCCAATAGCGACTGTGTGGTGGTACTCTACACTGCCATAAGTTTGTCTAAATAATTCGAATTATATGTGTTCGGTGTCCGGGTAGATTATTAAAGGCGGAACAACAAAATTCTCTCTCGAATTTTTTAGTTGCTCAGCAAATCAGCTTGTCCGTTGGAATTGAGATATGTTTTCTACTTAAGAGTAGTACTTGAAGGAGCAGTTTAAAAGCTTGTCACCGTTTTAAGGCGTTTCAAATGAACACTTATTCCACTGCCACCGTTTGTAAGAGTGTAGGGCTCATGTAATGACTAATGCTCTAAGGACAGCAAGAATGAGAACAAATAACAGAAGAAAAATAGAATCTTATTACACATACGCACTCCAACCCACGTACACGCATGTATTTTCGGAAAATAGCCTTAGAAAGCGTAGATCGTAGAAACGAACGAACGACAACAAATATCTCCCATAATACTTGTACACACGTACGCATACATGTATGTGGCAGCCATAGAATTGAAGAAAATCGGGTTTGAAGACGAAAGTTACCGCAAAACACTAGAGAGATAGAGAGAGGAGAGAGCAGAAAGCAAATGTTGAAGAGTAAATATACAATGTGTTTGTGTATGTGGAAACCATTTGCCATTTGGTTCAGTGCACTCACAGGAGTAGTTGAATTTTATTATTATTTTTACCGTTAGTTCTGTTGCTATTCCGCTGTTGTTGTTGTTTTTGTTATTTTAACCTACAAATATTATGTTATTCCATAAGGAACAGAAAGAAAATAGAAAATATTGACAACAACGCTAATGCCACTGTGTGTGTGTGTGTCCCTGTCAAAACAGTTGGGCTGTAATGCGAAAATGCGGGCAAAATGGGATAAATCAGCGATTTTGTAGGAAGAATTGAAAGAATTTAAGAAAGATAAGCAAAAGAAGAAGGCTTAGATTGTGGTTTTATTTCTTACAATTTATCAGGTGTTTTAGCAAGAGCCAGTAAAAATGAAAGAAATTCTGACTGTTAAACGATTTTAACACGCTTGGGGATTTAGCACGTTGATAGGAAGGTTTCGATGAGAATAGTTCAAGCACTTGAAACAAAAGGTTTAAAATTACAAAAAATAAGGAATTTAATAAGGAAGGCAGGCAAATTGCGTGTATTCTCCAAGCAGAAGTTTACGCCATTGAAAGAAGTCCTTAATTCAGCTCGGACAGAAGCTGCAGAGGGTGGAACATAGGATATCAATCAGATAGTCAGGCTACCGTTCTAGTACTTGGATCCTATGAAGTTGACTTGTCATTAGTACAGGCAGGGGAAATAAAGGGTCCGCCAAATAACTTTTTTTTTTCTGCAAATGCTTTAAAAAAAAACTACTGAATATTTTCGCAAATTTCTTTTTTTATTTGAAAGTACAATCGTTCCGGTTAATAATGGAAAATAATTTCATTCAAATGGCTGCCTCGGCTGGCCATGCAGTAGCCTACACCAGAAGATGCCGAATTTGGCAAAAAATCATCTTTTCAGATGAAGAACAAGCAAAATTGTCGCATTTGGGGCACAGAAAACTCGCACGTATACATTGAAAAGCCGACGCACTCAAAACGAGTCACTGTTTGGTGCGGATTTTTGTCCAGAGGCATAATTGGGCCATTTTTCTTCGAAAATGAGCAAGGAGTGGCCGTTACAGTCAATGGCGATCGTTATCGGGCCATGTTGAACGAATTTTTGTTCACAAATTGAAGAGGAGGATATTGGCAACATTTGGTTTCAAAAGGGTGGCGCTACGTGCCACACAGCCGAAGCTACACTCGATGTTTGGCGCCCTGTTTTTGAAGATCGCATTATCAGCCGCAAAGCTTATGTCGTTTAGCTACCTCGGAGCTGCCATTTGACACCGTTGGACTATTATTTGTGGGGTGCCGTCAAAGATAAGTGTTACGCCGACAAGCCAGAGACAATTGACGCTTTAAAGGACAATATTCGTGAAGCCATTGATGAAATACAGCTGCACACAATCGATAATGTCCTTTAAAAATTGAACCGATCGTGTAGGCTACTGCATGGCCAGCCGAGGCAGCCATTTGAATGAAATTATTTTCCATTATTACCGGAAGGGGTAATTTCAAATTAAAAAAAGAAATTTGAGAAAATATTCAGTAGTTTTTTTTTAAAGCATTTTCAAAAAAAAAAGTTATTTGGCTCACCCTTTAGGATTACATTTAGCAGCATTCAAAGTCATGTGAGTATTCAGGACAATAACAAGGTAGATACACATGCCAAGAACAAATTACAACCGCGCTAATAAGGCCCCAAAGTTTTTTAGATAATGGAAAGTGGAGTCTTAAATTCGCCGTAATTTAGTAGGTAGTGTGCTACTTCATTAGCCGCGAGCTTGTGGTTCAAACTCCAGTTCAGAAGTCTCTAACGAAACGAATTATAAAGGAAAAAATAGTTGTTTTAAGCGACTTCCGCTCAGCATGAAAAGTTTCTCAAAAATCTAGCGTTCAGGATCGACTTTAAACTGTAGCAACTGTAGCAGATTTCTTGCAAAAACTCTGAGAGTAAATCAAATTGCCATGAAAAAAAGTTTCTCAAAAATCTGTCGTTCGGAGTCAGTCGACTTTAAACTGTAGGTCCCACCACTCATGTATAAAATTAACACACACAACATAAATGGTGTGAGAAACTAGGACGTTGTACAATGGGTCAATTCGACCTCCGGGTACTGTACTTGTCTTAATTGACAAGTACTCGTCGTCTAACCTAACCTAACCTATTAAATTGGTACTTTTTCTAACATTTGTTGGTACTTTTTAGGTACTTTTTTTGGTACCTTTATGGTACTTTTTTGTAAGACAATATATTCGATAAATAAAAAATTTTTTTAATTTAATTACAAATGTATTTCATCTTAAATGCAAAGAAACCCTATCCTTTTACTAAAATCTAATACGTATAGCACGTGACTTGTGTCTGTGCTCCAGTATTTTTTTCTATTTTCGTATTGCATTTCGTTTTATTTCGTTTTCTTTTTTTTTCTATAAAAAATATACATATAAAACGACGCAATTATTTAATTCACTCTTTTTCTCTCTCTCTCTGTTCCTCTCTATTTTTTTCGTTTAAAGTTATTTTTATAAACTTGACTCGTATTAATTTTATCTCTCTTCGCTATCTGTGTATGTTTATCTATTCGAGTGAGTATATGTATACCTGTGTATGTGTGTGTAAGGTTACAATCCATTCAACCATTAAATTTGTTGTTCTGATGGTACAAATAAAAAATAAAAAAACGGCACCACAAAAAAACAAAACAAAACACAAAACACAAGATATCGATAACAAATCTTTTACTCTTGTTTGTAATTGCGGTCTCACAATACTTTTTCTTTTTTTGCTGTTTTGCAGCAGCCAAGCAGTTGGATAATGTTGCCAATACTTTGAACTTTTGAAATTTAATATTCTTCCTCCATGTCTCTTCCCGTCTCTGCCTCTCTGTATCTCTGTTTTCTTATTTTAATTTTTTTTCTGTTTTTTTTTTGTTCGTCTTCTTCTAAGAATTAAATATTAAGAACAAATTTTTAAGAGAGAACGAATATAAAAATTGATTAAAAACAATAAGAAATGAAATGAAAGAAGAGGAATGAATAATAATAATTAAATGGAAAGAGAATGAAGCAAGTCTTCTCAATTTTTGGATTTACTTGGGCATTTAAAATTGTAAAGAAAATGCAGAATTATGTGCAGGGGGTTTTCAATTCCATTGGGTTAGCAAATAATCATGTCTTCTGGACAGAATGCAGCTGTAAAACTGCAACCGTTTTATTTTAGCATTCTTTCGTGTTCAAACTATATTCCCTGATCGAGGTCAATGGATAACCGATAGGTCTTGTGTTGATGCCAGGGGCCCAAATGATTTGCAGTTGAATAAAGTACCGCTAACAGAGAAAGGGGGGGGGGAGGTTGAAAGTGCTGGACCTAATGCAAGGATTCTCTGGGCATTTGACAAAGTGTCTTTCATATTGAGATTTATGCTGCACACACTAAGCTCGAACAAATTTACGAAAAAGCGCAAGGAAGTGGTCACAAAATTATGTTTTAAGAAGATCAAGCTGCACTGAGAGCACTGGCTTCGTGTGCGACACAATGGCATTATATTGGGGCGAGCTGTGACCACCTTGGTCCAGGATCATTTAATTCATTATTTGCCACGACATACATGTCTTTGGAGTCTCCGTATTCAAAGTAGGTAGTGTGTTAGCTTTTTAAGCGAGAGTCCTTGGTTCAAATCCCAGCTCAGACATCTCAAACTAAACAAAATATAAAGAAAACATATTTTTTTCGGCGATTTCTGCTAGTAAATAAAATTGCCATGGAAAAGTTTCCGAAAGAGTCTTTAGGTCCTGCCACTAATGGATAAAATTAACACACACAACATGGGTGGTGTGAGAAGCTCGGTTCGAATCCTGGATAAATGGTTGTAATGGCTAATTAAAAAGTAAGATTGGTAGATCATATGGGCGCAGTAGGTAGGTAGGTAGACAGAGGTGGCTACCTATCTAAGAGAACCGGATGGACACACTTAAGCCCATTGTGTTACCACAGTTTTCTGCTAACCCCTAGTCCCAAACCACTCGCGACCTAAACTGCCAATGTCAATCCTTGATCTAGTTCCTCTAGATCATCCATATAGTAAGCACTTAAGTACTTTTTTTTGCCTCTGACAAGGTGCCGGGCATGCACCCAGTAGGTGAAGGACAGTCTCCTCCTCTTCCTCATTTCTGCAGCTTCTGCAGAAATCATTAGCAAGGTGTCCAAGACTAATGCGCTTCGCATGCGCTCTTATAATGCAATGCCCCTTAATGACCCCGACAACCACACTGAGCGCGCCACTTTGGAGTTTAAGTAGACTGATTGTGCGCGTCTCATCCAGCCTTGGCCAGATTTTACTCGCCGTTCTACCCGTGTCCGAGGGGGCCCATCTGCTGTTGACGGAATCGACGGAATCGCATTTTCAATTATGAGTCTACAGGTTCTCATAGGGATGCCCACTATTTTGGAGTTAATTACGTTGGGATTTAAGCCCTGATAGCCGAAATGTTCCGCTTGGAGACGTTTCCGTCTCCAATAATTCTCTCTGCAGCCTGTATTGTCATCACCTCTTATCGCTTGCAAAATCCTTCATTTTAATGGGTATTCATTGGTAAAGGGTGTTTTTTATAGAGGTATAGAACTTTAAGTTGCAATAAAACAACGATGGATTATTCGATTGACATGAATTTTATTTATCCGAAAGATAATCTTGTGGCATTACATTTTAAATATGATTTCTGGCACATGACCGCCACGGCTGGCGCGGATGTAGTCCAATCTGGACGTCCAATTTTCGATGACTTTTTCCAACATTTGTGGCCGTATATCGGCAATAATACGGCGAATGTTGTCTTCAAAATGGTCAAGCGTTTGTGGCTTTACCGCATAGACCAATGACTTTACATAGCCACACAGAAGGTAGTCTAGCGGTGTTAAATCACAAGATCTTGGAGGCCAGTTCACAGGTCCAAAACGTGAAATTAGGCGGTCACCAAACGTGTCTTTCAATAAATCGATTGTGGCACGAGCTGTGTGACATGTTGCGCCGTCTTGTTGAAACCACATCTCCTGGACATCATGGTTATTCAATTCAGGAATGAAAAAGTTAGTAATCATGGCTCTGTACCGATCACCATTGACTGTAACGTTCTGGCCACCATCGTTTTTGAAAAAGTACGGACCAATGATTCCGCCAGCCCATAAAGCGCATCAAACAGTCAGTTTTTCTCGATGTAACGGTGTTTCCACATACACTTGAGGATTACCTTCACTCCAAATGCGGCAGTTTTGTTTGTTGACGTAGCCATTCAACCAGAAGTGCGCTTCATCGCTAAACAAAATTCGCTTATGAAAATCGGGAACAACGGTAATCTCGTTTTGGGCCCATTCGACGAATGTACGCCTTACTTGATGATCGTTTGACTTCAAATCTTGCACGAGTTGGATTTTGTAAGCACGCAAACCAAGATCGTTCCGCAAAATCTTCCTCCATAAAGTGGATGGACACAGATCCAATTCCTGTGCTCGATGGCGGATGGACTCATTCGGGTCTTCCTCAATGCTACGCTCTACAGCAGCAATAGCTTCTTCTGTACGCACCGTACAGCGTCTCTGGGGATGCGAGTTATCAATAAGAGTGAACGTGGTGCGAAAACGTTCCATGGTTAATCGAATTAACTGCTCTGATGGACGATTTTGTCGACGATAAAATGGACGTAGTGCGCGATACGTTTTCCGCACAGAACCATTATTTTCGAAATAAAATTGCACTATTTGCAAGCGTTGTTCAGGCGTGAGTCTATTCATGATGAATTGCCACACCAAACTGACAATAAATCACTTGACAGCTGTTAAATCGGTCGCCATCTTGAAAAGTAATGCCAACTTAAAGTTCTAAATCTCTATAAAAAAAACACCCTTTATAAGTGGTTTGCTTTAGCACGTCCTAGGATAATTGGACTGCTATCTAGCGTTGCCTAAAACCAACGTACTCTGAGTATTTGGTGTAGTGGTTGGGAATCTTGCTAATTGTTGATTCCTATCTTTATTCCCACGAAGTAGCGGCAATGCCTGACTTACCCGTGATGTTATTTTCTTTTCTTTTCCACAGGGTGAGCGATCACTTTAATTAAAATTCGAAAACCATGAAGAAAGATATCAGCTGGCTCCCAATGACATATTTCTTAAAATTTCCATTAATTTTCCAAAACGACCCTCATATAATAAGAACTAATTTTGCAATCTAATAATAAATGCTTGTAAAATGTAGAAAATTTTCTCTTCAAGTATATATTAAGCTCATCAAAGATTTGTTGAATGGATTTGTAAGGAGATTTACACTTCGGATAGAGAAGCGAAGAGCTCTGTGTGTGTGTGCTAACAACAGATAACAGCAAAAGCATCAATAGTGTGTAGTATTAGCAGCTGCAATATAATAACAAAAACAAAGTCCAGCTATAAATACACATGTACACATAAGCGAGTAACTGAGTAAGTAAGTGAGGGAGTGAGAGAGAGTGAGTGCTGAATGAATAACTGAATGAGAGTGTCTTCAACTATAAAATGAAATATTTGTTGTGTTGCCTTTTAACATTATTGCCTCGCATGCACACACACGAGCATACTTATGCAGCCATAGTTTTGCTTACAATATACCACAGCATGCATACATGTACTCTTCTATGACCACACATCAGGGATGGAAAAGTTGGTACAATTGTACTTTTTTTAGCACTATTTGGAAGTCAAAAACACCATAGCACCTCAATGACTAATTTAGCACTATTTAAAAATTTTCCCAAATCCCTCCCTACAAAGGGAGAAATAGACTGTTTGCTTCGACTGTCTTCAATTTAATCCAAACAAGGAATTTATTGAAATCACTTAATTCGTGTTACTACAATTTTGAAATAACAAATATTTTTTGTCCTTTAAAGCGTCAATTGTATCTGGCTTGACGGCGTAACACTTATCTTTGCCGGCACTCTACAAATAATAGTCCAACGGTGTCAAATCGCAGCTCCGAGGTGGCCAAACGACATCAGCTCTGCGGCTGATAATGCGATCTTCAAAAACAGGGCGCAAAACATCGAGTGTAGCTTCGGCTGTGTGGCACGTAGCGCTGTCCTGTTGAAACCAAATGTTGCCAATATCCTCCTCTTCAATTTTTGTGAACAAAAATTCATTCAACATGGCCCGATAACGATCGCCATTGACTGTAACGGCCACTCCTTGCTCATTTTCGAAGAAAAATGGCCCAATTATGCCTCTGGACCAAAATCCGCACCAAACAGTGACTCGTTTTTTGTGCGTCGGCTTTTCAATGAATGCATGCGGGTTGTCTGTGCCCCAAATGCGACAATTTTGCTTATTTACATACCCGCCAAGATCAAAATGAGCTTCATTTGAAAAGACGATTTTTTTTTTTGCCAAAATCGGCATCTTCTGTAAGTCGATCGCAGGCCCGATTAGCGAAGCGAAAACGCACTGGATGGTCAATTGGCTTCAACTCCTAAACCAATTGGACTTTGTATGACGTCATACCAAGGTCTTTATGCAAAATTCGTCTCAATGATGTCTCCGAAATGTTCAACTGTTGAGAACGACGGTGAATTGATGTTGATGGCGCTTCACGCACACTTTCTGCCACAACAGCAATATTCTCGGGTGTACGCACTGTTTTTGGCTTTTCACGCTTTGGTTTATCGATGAGGATGCCAGTTTCTTTCACTTTTTTCACAAGATAACAAACATACGGAGCTGACGGTGCTTCTCTTCTTCCAAAATCCGTACGCAATTTTCGCACATATTCTGCAACACTACCATGATTTTCAAAGTAATGTCGCAATATTAACCAGCGTTGTTCAAGCATGTCCACAACCATATTCGTTCAGCGGAAGGATAAAACTCATTATCTGTCAAATCAGACATGAGCTAAGTGTTAGCATTCATGAAATAAGCACTAGTTGAAAAAAAACGTTAGATGGCGGACCCGATATATACAAGTACTTAGCACAAAGAAACTGCAATGTATCTTTTTGTTAATTTTTATGTTTTTTAGGCATTTATGTACATAAATATATGTAAAATGAGTTGTCATTTATATTTTTATTTAACTTTTAATAAAAAAGTTTAAAAAAGAAAAAAAGTGAGTTTAGTACAATCGTGCTGAAAAAAGTACAATTTTTTGTGAAAGTTAGTACAATTTGTTAAGATCAATTTCCCATCCCTGCCACACATATATGTAAACTCCGTATTTATGGTCACATGGTCACATATTAGCAGAGTATGTTGAGTTGTTATGTGAAGGATGAGTAGAAATAGTAGAGTAGTTTAGTGTTGTTGTTTAAATAAATAAACCATCACACATAAAAGTGAGATGAGATGAAAGTAGAGTTAAAAAGAGATACAGAAAGGGAGAGGCCGAGAGAACAAAAACAAAAAACATGTGTTGGTTTCCTGATTATACCTTCAATATGAGAGGTTCGTTTAGGTAGGGAAGAGAGTATGAACATGTCTCTGCAAGCATGGTCTTCTGGCTTGGCTTGGCTTGTGGTGTAGTTTAGGTACATAGTGTAGGTGTTGGTGCTTATGCTATGTGTGTGGGCATAAATGTTTTCTCTTTGGTTTTAGTGGTTTATGGTTAAAAGAACTCAATAAAGACACAACCGTAATAAAAACCGTATTTATGAATGGATATTCCATTTGAAGTTGTTGCCTTTTTTTTCGGTATTTTCCTGCCGTAACTATTAATTTTCATTTTTTTTATGAATGTAGAGCCCAAGAAAAACTGTGTATTTTCTTTTTAATAATCCATCAATTGAAAATACATATAAAATCGCTTTTAAATTCACTTTATTTTATTATAAAACGATTTTAATACTCATTTTTTTATGTTTATTATGAGGAGATCCTTTAATATTGACAGAATAACGGGTATAAAATCGGTTATTTACGACAATGCCAGTTATATGTTATTAAAGAGAAATTTGATAGTGTTGTTGAGTCACTTATTTGCGAAGAAAACTGCCAGTGCGTATGAGTCATCGTTTATTTGTGGAATTATGAGATGATGAGCGCACTCCATCAAATTTGCCGTAGTCTAGTAGGTAGTGTGTTGGCTTATTAGACCAGAAGCCAAGCTTCAACTCCAGGCTTAGGCATCTCAAAAAAAAAAATTGCGATTTCATCTTTGCGGGGGGCCTCTATGCGTGTTTAAGTGAGCTTTTGGTATGGATACAAAATACAAAAAGTATTTCTTCTGAAAAGACATGGACACTCTGAACAAAACATTCAATTTTAGAATTCCAACTATCGACTTCTGATCTGAAGAACTGTAGGTTCTCAATTGGACCTCTTGAAGTCTACACTGATGGCTCAGAGATTATTGGCAGCGTTCTGATATTAAACGTTTTTATAGGCTGCATGACCTGCCTACAATGGTTTCCAGTAGCTTGTTGGTTGGAAGGCTTTTCCCTGAAAATCTTTTGATTTACTCGTACAGCCACAGGCTGCGATTAAGTCCCCAACGAAAATAGTTTCAAATTCCTTTCTTGACCAAAAATGCCGAGGATTTTTTAGAAAAATTCCTGGGCATAGGGATTGCATTGTTGACGAGCTGGCCAGGGCCAGTACTGAGCTCGCAATCTCTATAATTTAGAAGTCGCCGTAATTTAGTAGGTAGTGTGTTGGCTTATTAGACGTAAATCCAGGGTTCGACCCCAGGCCAGACATCAAAACAAAATACAAAAAGTAATTTCTTCGGCAATCTTCTCTCAGCTGATTTATGGCAAAAACTCGGAGAGTAAATAAAATTGCCATGAAAATGTTTCTCAAAAATCTGTCGTTCGGAGTTGACTTTAAACTGTAGGTCCCACCACTCTTGTATAAAAATTAACGCACACAACATAAGTGGTGTGAGAAACTAGGACGTTGTACAATGGGTCAATTCGACCTCCGGTTACTATACTTGTCTTAATTGCCAAGTACACGTCCTCCAACCTAACCTAACCTAACCGGTCATTAACAATCTGATTAACGAATTTCGGCCTGCCTTCACACATTCTTCTAGGCGGCTCTGTTTCTTGCGTGCGTACGTCAGTTGGTCACACCAATTTATGAGAGGGTTTCATCGCTCTGGTCCTTCCAAGGTTGTCCTCTTCCGTCTTCCACAAATTTCCGCATCATATACCCATCGCGGGGGAGCATCCTCCTCCATTCGAATGACATGGCCGAGCCAGCGCAGGTGCTGAATGTTAATACGCTGCACAATGTCCGTGTCGTTGAGGAGCTTATACAGCTCACTGTTGCATTGGATGTGGAAATTATTGCCAACTCGCACTGGACCAAAGATCTTACGTAGCACATTTCTCTATCTGTGTGTGAGGATAGATTTTAAAATCTGAAATCTAAGAAAATTTTAAAATCTGATATAAAAACTCGAGCTGTTAAGGGTTCTGCCGATTGATTTAGTTAAAGGGGCGCACAATGCTTTAAAAACAATTTACTTTGTCCGCCCATGTTGTCCTATTTTCCCACAAAAGGACTTACAGTGGATTTTAAAATCTGAAATCTCAGAAAATTTCAAAATCTGCTATGAAAACTCGCGCTGTTAAGGGTTCAGGCGATTGATTTAGTTAATGGGACGTACAATGCTTTAAAAGCAATCTACTTTTCCGCCCATTTTGTCCTGTTTTCCCACAATATTGATTTTTTTTATCGGATTACAATACCTTTCGGAAATGTATGATTATCTGTTTATTGCAACAGTGATTAACTATAGGACTTATTTTTATCATATTTTTTTCTTATTTTACCCAGGAATTTAATTAATTTTTCCTGTCTTTCTTTCAGAACCTTAAATTAATTGTTTAACAGTGTTCTGTTAGTAACATAACAGAGCTCTGTTAAGTGATTTGGTTTGCGTCTGGGGAGATAGATTTTAAAATCTATGTTCACACTCATTTTTCTCTCGAATACTTTCAAGGCTGATGCATCAGTGCTTAATAGTGTCCATGCCTCTGTAAATAATAAAATTGTCTTGAAAAGTTTCTCAAAAATCGTGGCGTTCCGAGTCGACTTTAAGCTGTAGATCCCACCATTTTACACTCGCAGCATGGGTGGTGTGAGAAACTGATTGCAGTCCTAGCTAAACGTTTGTAATGATCACTTCACTAAGTAAGTAAGGGAATGATCTTGATTTCCAGCTGAAAGTTACAACAGAAAACTGGGAGTAAACTCTTGATATCGAAATCCTCGATATACTCACCACACCTTGTGTTCCTGTCATCACATCATGTTGAGGTTTTCAATTCTTGTGGCATAAAAGTTTGTTTTAAAAATTTTTGTATGAAAAAAAAAAAATTCGAAAAAAATGTAAAAATTCTGTTTAAAAACGCATGAGTGAGTGTTGATGATGACTGAGTGACTTGAGCGAGCACAAACATGAGCAATTTTATCAGCCATTAATTTTTTTTACCACATGACAACCGGCAACTTAATGATTTAAATATGTATGTAAGCGTAAGTGTGCAAGAATTATAACATGAGTTTCATTTCATAGAAAAAAAAAAAACAAAAAAAAAAAAGAAACCAAAAGTCAGACGCTCCCTTTCCTTTTAATCGACTTTTAAAAGTAAAAAGTTCACGCACCTTAACCACTCAACTGTACTCAAGAAGTACAGAGAGAAGTGTGTCTATGTGTGTGTGTGTGTACGTGTCACTTTAATTTTGTGCTTATTTGGTAAATTTTGTTGTTGTTGTTGTTGTTGCTCTTTAAAAAAGTTGTAAAAAAAAGTACCAACATTTTCTATTTTTTTCTCTTCTCTTTCTCTCCCGCTCTGATGGTTAAATTATTCTGAGAATAATTTATTCAGTTGGGCGGTGGTGTGTGCTTTGTGGGTCCATGTACTCGCAAATAGCAAACGCAATCTCTCTTATAATGAAAAACACTCACTGTGTATGTGTGTGTTCTGTTGTGTTGTAACCTGTCTGTCTATCTGTCTGTCTATCTGTTTGCCATACTTTTGACTTATTACGGGAGTTTATTTTTTCTTTTACGTTGACACACAGTGTTACGCAGTTTATAATTTTATTACCGACTTTGTTGTCGTTGTCATCGTGAGTAATTTTTATTTTTTATTTTATGTTCTATGATGAGATGGAAAAATATGTTAATGATGTGATGTGGACTCTCTGAATGCATGGAAGAGAACGAAAGACAACAAAGGCTGTAGTAAGTAGTGACACACACTTGATAACAGTGTTGCCATGACGTAAAGGCTTTAGGACAGTGTTTTAGGAATAAAATCCTTTTCAAATGAATTTTACTGTACGGACGTCATACGTTATTTATGAACCTGTGGTAACTGAACCTGAATTTATGCTGATGATGTCATAAGATAGTCAAACTGTTTATCAGCTTAGGGCGGAGGCATTATCTTTCATCTCTCCGTTGCTTTACTGTTTTTTTTTCTATAATTTTAATTACATAAGCAGCCATTGGGGAAAATTATAAGAACCGCCGGCTACTCCTAGTTTTTTTTTTTGGGTTTTATGAACAGCTACAGAACAAAAAAAAGAAAAAAAAAGGAAATGCTGAAATTCGTAGAAAAGTGTTGAAAATTTTTAAGGGGCTTTTAAGGATTAAATTTTTTTAATTCAGTTTATTAAGTTTACGACTTATTTACTTACTTAATTGCTCATTACAACCCTTCAGTCAGGATTACAACCTAGTTTGTCACACCACTCATGTTCAGTGTATTTATTTTATTTAAGAGCTGCATTTCCTACAGTTTAACACATTCGCTGCCAAGGACGAGTATACTCGTCTTTGACAGGGTATCCCACACTGCCAAGACGAGTATACTCGTCCTATTTTAAATATATTATAATATGCAGGCTTTTGAATTAGCAAAATTTTTTTGCCACAAACATTTCTAAGTGTTGCCAATTTTCGCAATGTGTCTCGTTTTATTCCATTTTCTTTATTTTATCCATGTGCGTGATTTATTATTTGTTTTTCTACTAAAACGTACGCAAATACGAAATAGGATATCGAGTCCTTCTGCCTTCCTATTGCCAACGACGAGTATACTCGTGTTTGGGTTTCTGCTTGTAAATGATTATATATCATAATATATACATATATATGTGCTCTTACCAAGAAATAACAGGGTTTAGGTAAACAATAACACTCAAAATATTAATGGCAATGGGAATGACTTCATATAATTTAGGCTTGGCAGCGTAAGGGTTAACAACGACTCAGAACGACAGATTCATGGTAATTTTTTACTGCGAGGAAGTCGCCGAAAGAAATATTTTTTGTTCAAGATGTCTGAGCCAGGTTTTGAACCACAAGCTCTCGTCCAATAAGACAACACACTACCTACCTACCGTGACTTCAAATGCTGCGTCGTTAACTTTAAATTCGAAATTTTCGAAGCAAAAGTAAGAAAAATTCTTCGCTATATTCATTTCCACCATTCCAGTCAATTAAGAGACTCAGTAAGAATAAATAACAGATGCTTAGCTTCTCACATGTCATAGAAAATCATACGTTCTTCCTTGTAAAGCCCATCTTGTTATTTCAATTATTAATTTGTCTTCTTCGAAAGCATTACCTGTACGTATGCCCTACCCTGCTGAATATTGTCTCGATAGGGGTTTCCACTTTCTGATTCCGAGTAGGGACGACTGGAATCCTAATACGGTTGTTCCCCCCCGGAAGCCCTGGATATATACACCGACGGCTCTAAACTCGATAATGGGGTTGGAAGCGGTGTCTACTCTGGGAAACTGGACCTAAACATTTCTCTCCATCTGTAGGACTACTGCAGCGTGTTTCAGGCGAAAGTGACGGCAATTTACCGGGGCGCTCAGTGGATCCTCGTCAACAGTGCTCCTTTCACTCGCGTCTCGGTCTTTTCTGATAGTCAGGCCGCGATAAGATCTCTATTGTGTTTCGTGAATAACTCTAGGATCGTTAGGGAATGTCGCCGCTGTCTCAACCTTCTTTCTGGGCGCTTCACCAGTGTCTCACTGGTGTGGGTCCACGGGCACAGTAACATTCCGGGAAACTGTAGGGCCGACGAGCTCGCCAGAGCTGGTGCGCTCCTTCCGGAATCCTCTTCAATTGAATTGGGTATGCCACTTGCTTCGGTCAAGTTGGATATTGCGCGGACATTCTCTCGGGAAGCCAACCCATCCTGGGTCAATGAGGAGTCCTGCTCCACCGCTAGACTCACCTGGCCCTTGATGGATAGAAGGCGTACCAACCAATTGCTTGGTCTTGGTCGTGACGTCATCTCAACCACAGTGGCCGTGCTTACAGGTCATTGCGTTATGGGTAGACACGCGGAGAGAATGAGGCTCCCATTTAACGACTTCTGCCGTGAATGCAGATCCGCTGAGGAAGAGGAGACTGTTATCCACTTTCTGCGTCAGTGCCCGTCTCTTGTGGGGTACAAATATGGGTTATTTGGCTCTCCATTTCTTGTCAACTTGACGGAGCTATCATCTATTGATATCAACGATATAGTTTCGTTCATCAAACTTTCTGGCTGGTTTTCCAGTGCGGAGTAGTCGTGCTTTTTATGTGCAGCCCTTGCGCTGACCAGCTTCTTCCTCTTCCCTGATTTTGGTGGAACTTGGCCAGTACAGGGACTGCGTTCACCCGTGGCATCACAACGGGCTGCTATGCGTGCTCAAGTGAGCTTTGTGAAATCAGACCTAACCTAACCTAACGCATGCCGTATTTAGGCAATAAATTCTTATCGTTTTCAATTCCATTACAACATTAAACTCCATTCGTGTTTATCTTTTCAAAAGCATACGGCAAATTCCTTTACAAAATGTCATCCAATCAAATATAAATACGCCTAAGGCCTCTATGGCTTCTACGCATAATAGTTTACCAACCTTTTGAAATTCTTACATCCATCCGTTTTTAAATTTGGGAGCAAGGGGGTACATTATTTAAAACTTTTTAATTAAAGGACACATTAATTAAGCGCTTTTTAATCCTTTTCGGTTTAAAATAAAAAAATAACAAAAACAACAATTATAAAGTGTTTCCAAATAAAGGCAATGGATATACTCCACCACTTTCATTTCCGTCACTTTTTCGTTAATTTGTTTCCCTTTATCCCCCTTTTTCCCCCTGCAAAAAAGGGCCACTTTATTTTTAAACAGGTTTTTAGTTGCGTTCTGTGTTTTGTTGATTTAGTCCTTTAAATAGTTCTCCTTTTTTTCTTCTTCCTTCATTCCTTTCTTCCTTCCTTGTGAATATTTTTCATAGGGGCGATTTCCCCCTCTTTTTCGTATGGTGACACGAGTGACACAAATAACCGTAGAATATTGTTTGATGATATAAAACGCATTCAATTTATGTTCTGGCGGTATGTGTGTGTGGGTGTGCGTATGTCAGTGTATATGCGTAAGAAATGGGGAAACATTTTTTGTGTTTGTGTGTAGGTAGGAGAAGAAGAATTCCATTTTCATTATGCTATGTACTCTGCTATGCTCTTTTATGATTCCAAAACTGTCTATTAAAAGCTTAAAATGTTACAAATTTTTCTTTAATTTTACACTCAAAAAAATGTGTGCGTTATTCAGAAAGTTTGCTTTCAATTTTGTAAGGTTAGTACGCCCTTGGGGTGTGAGGTGATGTTTAAGCAGACTCAACTTTAATTCATGTTTATAAAAAGGCTGCGAAACAGTTCCTTTACAAATGGATGAAGGGATGAAGGGTGCAAGATACTCTTAAACTATAAACTGCCAAAATAAGGAGAATTTAAAACCTCCAGAAGTCATTCTTAAGTCTCTTCACTTGGTTGTGCCGAGCTAGTTTCATAACGGTTAGTGGGGCCTGATGCCCACTTCACTCCTCTCACTAGGGTTTCAATTGCAAGCAACTCATTATTGCCTGATAATGATTCTGTAGTAGTATGGTTCCAGGACATTATAAAAAAGTATTTTCGGTTACCAAGGGGGCGCGATATCTAAAGGTTCCGCCAAACTAACTTTTTTTTGTTGAAAATGCTTTAAAAAAACTCATGAATATTTTCTCAAATTTCTTTTTTTATTTGAAAGTAAAATCCTTCCGGTTAATAATGGAAAATAATTTCATTTAAATGGCTGCCTCGGCTGGCTGGCTGCAGTAGCCTACACGATCGGTCCAGTTTTTAAGCACATTATCGATTGTGTGCAGCTGTATTTCACCAATGGCTTCACGAATATTGTTCTTTAAAGCGTCAATTGTCTCTGGCTTGTCGTCGTAACACTTATCTTTGACGGCACCCTACAAATAATAGTCGGATGGTGTCAAATCGCAGCTCCGAGGTGGCCAAACGATATCAGCTCTGCGGCTGATAATGCGATCTTCAAAAACATGGCGCAAAACATCGAGTGTAGCTTCGGCTGTGTGGCACGTAGCGCCGTCCTATTGAAACCAAATGTTGCCAATATCCTCCTCTTCAATTTTTGTGAACAAAAATTCGTTCAAAATGGCCCAATAACGATCGCTATTGACTGTATCGGCCAATCCTTGCTCATTTTCGAAGAAAAATGGCCCAATTATGCCTCTGGACCAATATCCGCACCAAACACTGACTCGTTTTGGGTGCGTCGGCTTTTCAATGTATGTGTGCGGGTTTTCTGTGCCCCAAATGCGACAATTTTGCTTGTTTACTACATACCCGCCATAATCAAAATGAGCTTCATCTGAAAAGATGATTTTTTTTTGCCAAAATCGGCATCTTCTGGTGTAGGCTACTGCATGGCCAGCCGAGGCAGCCATTTGAATGAAATTATTTTCCATTATTAACCGGAAGGGTTGTACTTTCAAATAAAAAAATAAATTTGAGAAAATATTCAGTAGTTTTTTGTAAAGCATTTTCAAAAAAAAAGTTATTTGGCGGACCCTATAGTTGTCATTCATTTCGGCGAAATGGAAAGTGTGCATTTTACGTTTACTCGCTCGTTGAGCAAAGCATATTTGCCTGTTGTCTATTAGCCGCCTGAACTGGGGAAAAATATGCTGATAGACAGGAGCGGTAGTTAGTTTTGTGCTCAGTTTAGACCTCTCTTACCTCAGTGCTGGTAATGACTGTATCACTGTCATTAACTTGGTTCAAAGCAGAGGTCAGCAATGAGTATTCAAAACGATGAGTAGATTCGAAACATACTTATAAGTCCTGATACTTATACGCATTCATACTTATTTCAATGTCATACTCATACTACTCATATTCAAAGTTTGAAATACTCATGGTACTCATACTTAACAAATACGCATGATGTTATTGATTTCGACTCTCCATGACTCATCGTATACACGAATCACAAAATAAGTATGATTCGTGTACGAACACTACAATACTCACAAGAAGGTTGTGTTTTTGCTGTGCTCGCTGTCTTTGTCTTTTTTGTTTATGTGTCTTTCTTCTTTCTTTGTAAAGGCAACAACAACTAAGACTGTAAATTTTGACGAATGATTCGAATCACTCACGAATCATTTATAAGTATTATGAGAGTATTTTTCTAAATTTATGAATTCTGAATGAGTAGGCGTATGAATCAAACATATTTCGATTGGTATGAGTTTGATGTCAACGTTGTACTCATACTCATTGCAACTTGTACTTATAAATCAATGTTGTAGTGAGTACGAATGAATCAGAGTAGTTGGACTTCAATACTGTTGACTCACTCATACTCAAAATTTCATGAGTACTTATGAGTAGCGAAAAAGCGATTCATTGCTGATCACTGGTACAGTCAGGACATCATCGGAGCCCACGACTTGTTTGAACGTGACTTGAGATTAGTATGCGTCTGTCTAACTAAGCTGAATCAGCTGGACAGGGAGATGATGTTAAACTCCAGATCAAGTAGGAATTCGCGCAATAAATAGGCAAATGAACTTCCCAGGAGATGAATTTTCAAGTTCAGAACATTTCTATAGAGTGGGAAGATAGACCTGAAAGGGTATACGTGAATGTGAAGATGGAGAAAGGCAAACACTCTTTTTCAATGTGAGTCGTTGAAGTCGACTTTAAACTGAGGCTTCCGCCACTCATGAATAAAATTAAATGGTGTGAGACGACGAAGTCGCCGTTATCTAGTAGGTAGTGTGTTGGCTTATTAGATGTAAAGCCAGGGTTCGAGCCCCAGGTCAGACATCAAGACAAAAATACAAAAAGTATTTCTTCGGCGACTTCCTCTCAGCAGATTTCTGGCAAAAACTCTAAGAGTAAATAAAATTGCCATGAAAAGTTTCTCAAAAAAATCTGTCGTTCGGAGTCGACTTTAAACTGTAGATCCCACCACTCATGTATAAAATTAACACACACAACATAGGTGGTGTGAGAAACTAGGTCGTAATCCTGACTGAACGGTTGTAATGACCAATTATGTAGTATGTGTGAGAAGCTGGGTTGTGATCCTGACTAGGGACTTGTAATGAAGTGTTAAGCAAATATAGACTGACTTTGTAGTCACTTTATTACTGCAATATTGTTAATTTACTGTGCCATATTAAACTGGCCAAAATCAGACGCAGCCGTGTACAAATCTTTAACCAAAAATCGGAGAAACTTAACAAATTTGCCGTTGCCTCGAGTTGCGTAAAAACACGTTCCAACACAAGCTTTTTAATTCATACGCCACACTATGTAGCATTTGGCGAAAAAGGCAAAAATGAATTTAAAGAAATTTAAGAAACCGAGTATGCAGTTCGATAGACAACAAAATTCTGCATTATATAGTGAATTTTCACGACTTTAAGTTGAGATTTGTAGATTTGAGACGATGTCAAAGTCAGGAAAGTGAAGAAAATTAAATGCGTTTTTGGTGTTTTTTTTTAAATTTTAATAGGTTTATATGATATTTTTTTGTGGCTAAACGAATAGAGGTTTTATTTTGATTTTTTATTTATTTGAAAGGTATGAGCAACTGCTACTTTCGGTTTTTTTTTATATATATATATCTCATATATTAATGTTAAAATTATTCGTTCAAAATTTAAAAATAATAAAAATTTCACATTTTTTTACCCTACCCAAAAAAAAGATAAGGATTTTAAAGGTGAAAGTAGTTTTTAGTAGTTTAGTGTTATATACCACAAGAAAATATGAACTCTCGAGATTCAGGAACAAAAAAAAAAATAGTCTGCGCAAATTTGCGCAATTATTTTTGGCGATTTTTTGAAAACTTTACTTTTTTTTGAAAAATTAAAAAAATTAGACGCAGTGTAATAAAGCCATAGGCAATAAAGCCATATGGCGTACGAATTATGCGAGGAAATTCAGTAGAAGTGATACCAATCGAGATGTCCTGAATAGGTTACTTTTATGCAGTGACCCTTTTATAAGCTACAGTACACAAAAATCGCGAAGGAATAGAAAAGTATTCATTTCATCAGATACTATTAAATTACTCCTGCCTGACATTGATGATGAAAATGATAACGATTTTAACGATTGTAGTTAGTTTCACTTTTTAAGTATTTTTTTAAGTTAAGTATTAAATAATGTAAAATAAATATTAATTATCATAGAAGTTTAAAAACTTAATTACATATGTATGTATATCGACTATTATAACAATATGAGATTTATGTTAGATTTTCTTAATGGACCGTATGCGGTACCTAGGGGCACTTATGATCCGATCAAAATAAAATGTGATCATAAATGATTCACATTCATATTAAACATGTTCATGTCGAATTTCATCGAGGTAATAACATTTTTAAGCCAATTATAATTGCAAAACATATTTTCTTAAGGGGCCCTATTTTGGACCGACCATAACAAAATTTTTGAATATGATTTAGATTTACAAAATACACGTTCATACCGAATTTCATCACGATACCGATGTTTTTAAGCCATTTATAAGCGCAAACGTGAATTTCTAAAGGGGACTTTATATGGGGACCAGGGTCAAATGTGATTTGATTTGCACCAAACTTTACACCATGATTTCTTAGTACACAAGACTGATGAATGCTAAATTTTGTCATAATTGTTGCACAATTACCATAATTATGTGCAAATAAGTGCAATTTCGAGGGGAATTTGTATGGGGGCTAGGCGAAATCACAGACCGATTTGAATTAAAATTAGTTGGGTTCATCCTTGGGCCTAATTATCACTAACAATATCAAAAACTTTCAGCCATTAACTCATAAAACACTTCTATTAATTTTGGCCATGTTTTAAGGAAAAATGCCACATAGTGCGCCAAAGCGTTTATAACTTTTTTCTGTGAGTTTGAATTTCTTCTTCCCCAACTTTAAAGTGTGCTGCTGCTGCTGTATTAAACATTTACTAAGGATTCATTCACATGCACACACTCGCTCGCACACACACGCACTTTTTACTAAGTGCATCAATGTTAGGGCGTGTGATAGGGGGGGGGGGTGAGCTGTGTTGTATAATTAATTCCTCTGTGCTTAATTTTTTGTTTTTTTTTTTTGTTTTACAACAGCATGTAACATGTTACCGTAAATATGTTACATTTGCACATTCTCCATCTCTCCCTCTTCCTCTCTCTCTCTTCCTCTTTCTTCCTTCAGTCTTTATCACTTCAGTTCATTAAAATTTCCTTTTGTTATCATTTAAAAAGAAAAGGGGAAGAAAAATGTTTTTCTTTCGTTTTTTGAAAATTTTCTCTTTAAATTGTTATTGTTGTTGTTGTTGTTGTTGTTTATCTCTTTTGTTGCTCATGTTGCTGTCTTGACTGACATTTACAAGAGAAAGACCTTCGGAAGAAAGTTTATATTCTTTTTTTATTTTTATTTCGTTTCTTTTTCTTCTCTTTCTCTTCTTCTTTTGTTATTGTTGTTGGCGTTTTAAAGAACGCATTAAATTTTAAGAAAAGAGATTCTTTTCATAACCAATACCATTACCACCAACACATACACACACATAAGCAAGAGTTTTAAAGAAGATTTTTATATCAGTTCTGTCTCTCTCCCGCTCTCTCTCTTTTTCTCTCTCTGTCGTTTTTGCCCTGTTTTTATTTAATTTATGCTGTGTTTGAACATTTTTAATTTCAGATTAAATTTTATGTCGTACGGGAGAGGGGGGATTCCCCCTCTCTTACATATGTTTTTTTGAATGCGAAATACTGTGGCAGTAGCATGACTGACTAATAATGGTTGTAGTTGTGGTGGAACTCTGTGCACAGTACAGTGTAGAGAGTGCGGCGTTGTTAATGGCTGCCTTCCAGAATGTTAGTTGCTTTGTGTTTGAAAAAAGTATCGTGTTTCATAATGCCGCTGTACTAAATATATACAATGTATTCTATTTCAAAACGTCGTCAATGTGTATTTTTAACGCGGTCAAAAAGCAATCAGGCATCGGATTTATAGTTGATGTATTGTGTGGTTGCTTTTCATATCTATTGGTTCCGCCATCTAACGTTTTTTTTTTTATCAACTATAGTGCTTATTTCGTGAATGGTAACACTTAGCTCATGTCTGATTTGACAGATAATTAGTTCCTTAGATCCTTCCGCTAAACGAATATGGTTGTGTATACGCTTGAACAACGCTGGGAAATATTGCGACGCGACATTACTTTGAAAATCATGGTAATGTTGCAGAATGTGTGCGAAAATTTCGTATTTTGCGGATTTTGGAAGAAGAGAAGCGCAGTCAGCTCCGTATGTTCGTTATTTTGTAAAAAAAAGTGAAAGAAACTGTCGTCCTCATCGATAAACCAAAGCGTGAAAAGCCAAAAACAGTGCGTACACCTGACAATATTGCTGCTGTGGCAGAAAGTGTGCGTGAAGCGCCATCAACATCAATTCACCGTCGTTCTCAACAATTGAACATTTCGGAGACATCATTGAGACGAATATTGCATAAAGACCTTGGTATGACGCCATACAAAGTCCAATTGGTTCAGGAGTTGAAGCCAATTGACCATCCAACAGCTGCACACAATCGATAATGTGCTTAAAAATTGGACCGATCGTATAGGCTACTGCATGGTCAGCCGAGGCAGCCATTTGAATGAAATTATTTTCCATTATTAACCGGAAGGATTGTACTTTCAAATAAAGAAAGAAATGTTTGAGAAAATATTCGGTAGTTTTTGTTTTAAAGCATTTTCAAAAAAAAAGTTATTTGGCGGACCCTTTATATAGTTTATATACTACTGTATATAAATACTACTGTATATAAATAGAATTGCATACAAACTTTGTATTGATACATTTTGGAAGGCAGCCAATGTGTTCTTTTGTGTTGTAACCGTTTTGTAGTGCCACTCTTGAAGTCACCATAGTATAGTGGATAGTGTGTTGGCTTATTAGATGCGAGCCCATAAAACAAAACCCTGTACAGACTCGATCTCGAATAAAACGAAAAAATATATTTTTGGTGCCTTCCTCTCAGCAGTCATCCTGCAAAACTCTTGAGAGTACTGATAAGGTAATACTGAGTCAGTAAAAGCCTTTCATTCTGTTCAAATCCTTCCACATTTTCTCTCTTACGGGACTATGCCTTAGAAACTCTTACAAGCATACCCCATGCGGTTTTTTATTCCATTCTACCAACACGAGTCTTTAGCATTGAATTCCTCCTGTTTGTTGAAAACAGTTTTAGTCGTATGCGTACGATTCATTGGCTCTTCTTTAAACACTTTAATGCTCTTGTTTCCATATGAAGGGTCCGCCAAATAACTTTTTTTTAAATGCTTTACAAAAAAACTACTGAATAATTTCTCAAATTTCTTTTTTTATTTGAAAGTACAATCCTTCCGGGTAATAATGGAAAATAATTTCATTCAAATGGCTGCCTCGGCTGGCCATGCAGTAGCCTACACGATCGGTCCAATTTTTAAGCACATTATCGATTGTGTGCAGCTGTATTTCACCAATGGCTTCACGAATATTGTCCTTTAAAGCGTCAATTGTCTCTGGCTTGTCGGCGTAACACTTATCTTTGACGGTACGCCCACAAATAATAGTCCAACGGTGTCAAATTGCAGCTGCGAGGTGACCAAATGACATCAGCTCTGCGACTGATAATGCGATCTTCAAAAATAGGGCGCAAAACATCGTGTAAAGCTTCGGCTGTGTGGCACGTAGCGCCGTCCTGTTGAAACCAAGTGTTGCCAATAACCTCCTCTTCAATTTTTGTGAACAATAATTCGTTCAACATGGCCGGATAATGATCGCCATTGACTGTAACGGCCACTCCTTGCTCATTTGAGAAAATATTCAGTAGTTTTTTTTTTAAAGCATTTTCAAAAAAAAAAGTTATTTGGCGGACCCTTTATAATTGCAATGCATTATGGTGTGTGATTGTAGAGGAGGTGGCTGTCTGTCCCAAAAATAATTTGGATGGGTATACTAAGGCTACATGAGGCCCATTGTGATACCACAATTTTCAATATTTCCTCTAGTCCCGGAATCATAAGGAGCTCCGGATGAAGAGACTTAGACCACCAATATTCGTAGCCTGATGGTCTATACCAAGATGCCTTTCCTTTTTCCGACAAAATGCTGGGCTTGTACCCAATAGACGAAGAACAGTCTTCTCCTCTCACTCTTACTCTTACAGCTTCTGCAAAAATCATTTGTCAAGTGTTACAAAATCAATGTGTCTTGCATGAGTGTCCCTTATGCAATGCCCAATAATAACTTCAACGTTTTAAGTTTAAGCTGTGAGTTTACATGAGCCTTTTATCCAGCTTTTGCCAGATTTCTGTTCTGCTGCTTTGCTTGTATCCGAAACCTGCCATTTGCGTTGATGGAATCCATGATTGCATTGTCAATTATAATCTTACAGGCATGGAAAGGCGAGTCCAAAGTAGAGAATTTATTAGAGAGAATGAAGGTTGTGTCTCAACTGGCCAGTTCATCCGCTCTACAGTTACCTGAAATGTTACTGTAACGTGGTATCCATATGATGTAAACATCATATCATTCCTCTACGATTGTTGAGATATCTGCGTTAGTTATACACAGTCTTGGAGTTCATAACCTAGGAATCTGGTGGTCTGCTAGCCTCTTGGCTATCAGAAAGTATGGTAATATCCTGTCTGAGGATATTTGTATCTTAAATAGTTCTCTTCAATCTCTGCCTGTATTACTAATAATTTCGCCTGAAAGATGGACTGGACTGGGTCATGCATGATGGTATATTTGATCTGTTAAAGCATAACTAATTAACTCAATGACGCAGCAATATTCAATAAAAATTCGTGATTGAAAATCATTAAAATTGCTGCAGAGCTATGTCTATGTTGTCCTGATGATTCAGATGAACGGGTTCGATCAGTTTCTAATCTCACTTCTCGTTGTTCAAGTGGTACAAGCGAACGGGTCTCAGCGGCATATACTTGAAGATTTTAAAGTCTCAATGCTCGCTTGATTCTGAGGCTCGTAATGCTCTTTTCTTCCGTGCTTGGGGTGTAGGTGTCGACCAATTACTTGTCATTCATTTTGAGTAATTTTTAGTGGCGCCACCTGTCGGAGATTAGTCATACCAACTTAGAAACCTTCCCCGGCTCATGCGCAACAATTTTGCTAAAGATGATTGCATAACATGATCAAATGTACAGTTTACGATTCTATAAGGCACATCCAAACAAACATTCATTTTTATATAATGGGTGAGCTTTAGAAAAATTCAGAAAAATGTATGAAATCTTTATTTGAATCGATAGTACGGTCCATATAATTTAATGTTTGAAGATTATTTCATGCAAATGTTGACCGCGACTGCGCCTCATATGGTCCATCCGCTTAGTCCAATTTTGGCATACTCTTTCCAACATTTCGGCAGGTATCTCACGAATAAATGCTTCAATGTTGTCTTCCAATGCGTCAATTGAAGTGAGCTTGCCTGTATAGACATGAGCTTTAACACAGCCCCACAAAAAATAGTCTAAAGGCGTTAAATCGTGAAACATGAAATAAAATGTTCACCGAACTCGCCTCTCAATAAGTCCATTGTTACATGTGCTGTGTGGCATGTGGCACCGTCTTGTTGAAACCACATGTCATGCAAGTCAAGCTCTTGCATTTTGGGCAAAGAAAAGTTGGATATCATCTCACGGCAGCGCTCACCATTCACAGTTACGTTAAGATTTGCAGCATCTTTGAAGAAGTACGGTCCAAAGATGCCACCAGCCCATAAACCGCACCAAACTGTGACTTTTTCTGGATGCATTGGTTGCTTTTGCAATGCTTCCGGCTGATCTTCACTCCAAAATCGACAATTCTGCTTATTTACTACGTATCTATTTTGAGCCACAAATGAGTTTCGTCGCTGAACACAATTTTTCGATAAAGAAGTGGATCTTCGGCCAACTTTCCAAGAGCCCATTCACCAAAAATTCTACGTTGCGGTAGATCGTTCGGCTTCAATTCTTGCACCAGCAAGTATTTTGAAAGGCTTCAGACCTAAATCCTCCACGTTGTTGAGCAAAAATGGCCCAATTGCTGCGAACGGCGACGAATCGATAATTGATGGTCAGTCATCATTAACACTGGCCGATACAGCTGCGATATATTCTTCAGTTCACACTCTACGTAAGCGTGTTGGTGGCTTAATGTCCAACAATGTAAATTTGGTGCGAAATTTAGTCACAATACCCCGAATAGCCGCTTCAGTGTGTCGATTAAACTGACCATAAAATGGAAGAACCGCGCGCGATGAACTTTCTTAACAGAGCACGGCATTTTGATAATAAAATTCAATGATTTGCAAGCGTTGTTCGTTGGTTGTAAGACGATTCATGGTTAAATTATAGACCAAACTGAAGATATTTGACAGTGAAACAAAACACGAAACATGCGTGAGCTGTTTAAACCAGTGTTGCCAAAAAGATAATAGCTAAAAAATCATCCGTTATATAGACTACGGGAGGTGACACGCCCACTATAGGCAATCCGCCCATTTTGTTCATATATACGTCAAAGTCGTCCATACAAAATTTGAGGACTCTAGCTGTTGCAGTTTATGAGATATTCTACATTAAATACATACTTATTGGGTATGTGGGCGTGGCACCTTGCCTACTTGAAATTTTAAAACAAAAAGTCTTCCAGACATACAGGAATGTACTGTTAAAATTTCAAGAAAATCTGTCCAATCGTTTAGCCGTCTATAGACACAGAATAGAATAAACACACATTCATTTTTATATATAAGAAGATTGTACAATTTCTTTTGTTGCTCACTGTATGTAATGATCTTGCAATGTCGGTATTTATGTTCTCCGTTTGCAATTCATTTTCAGTTTTTTGTTTGTTTTTTTTTTCCAAAAAAAAAAGACATCTAAACATCTGTCATTTTCGTACGCTGTGTACTCGTATTTGTAATTTTATTTTTTAATTTGAAAAATCCTTTTCAAACGAATTTCTTTAACAACCAGTTGACAACGTTTTGCCTTAAGCAACACTGTCAATATGTGTGCTGCTATGTATGATGACTGGTGCACGATTCTCGTTTTTGAATAGAAATTTTCGTTTCTTTTCAAAAAATTTCCTAATGGATTCAGAGGAAAGGGGAAATGAGGGTGGTGGATAATGTAATAAAATCCAGCCATTATAACTAATTTCATAAAATTAATTAAATTTTCTTTTCATTTTTTTTTTAATAAAAAAAAAAAAAACGAATCCTTCGCACATTATAATGCCACATTAAGTGTAATTTCGTTTTGAAAAACGTATTCAAACGAGCAAGCACGCCAAAATATGTTTCAGTTTTTTAATGACATTTTTAGAATTTCTTTTAATGTCATTCCATTAATTTATTAAAGAAAAAAAAAAAACAGACACACACACATATACATATGTATGTAAATGGTGTTTTTTATAGAGGTATAGAACTTTAAGTTGCAACAAAACAACGATGGATTATTCGATTGACATGAATTTTATTTATCCGAAAGATAATCTTGTGGCATTACATTTTAAATATGATTTCTGGCATATGACCGCCACGGCTGGCACGGATGTAGTCCAATCTGGACGTCCAATTTTCGATGACTTTTTCCAACATTTGTGGCCGTATATCGGCAATAATACGGCGAATGTTGTCTTCCAAATGGTCAAGCGTTTGTGGCTTTACCGCATAGACCAATGACTTTACATAGCCCCACAGAAAGTAGTCTAGCGGTGTTAAATCACAAGATCTTGGAGGCCAATTAACAGGTCCAAAACGTGAAATTAGGCGGTCACCAAACGTGTCTTTCAATAAATCTATTGTGGCATGTTCCATGGTTAATCGAATTAACTGCTCTGATGGACGATTTTGTCGACGATAAAATGGACGTAGTGCGCGATACGTTTTCCGCACAGAACCATTATTTTCGAAATAAAATTGCACTATTTGCAAGCGTTGTTCAGGCGTGAGTCTATTCATGATGAATTGCCAAACCAAACGGAGAATAAATCACTTGACAGCTGTTAAATCGGTCGCCATCTTGAAAAGTAATGCCAACTTAAAGTTCTATACCTCTATAAAAAACACCCTTTACATACACATTGAATCCTTTCATTCATTCTATTCTTCACATGTGAGTATTTTATGGGGAAACATTTTGTTTTTTTTTTTTGAAGGAAAAACTTTCCTTTTAAACAATTTTCTAAATTAAAAACCCGAAATTTTTAATACTTTTCCTTGCTCCTTGCCCCTCAAAAATATTTCGTAATCCTCCTTAAAGGGTTAAACTTGGCAATCGAATGTCTTAACGGTAAGCATTGTAAACTATGATTGATGTCTTTAAGGAAAGTCTCATTACTATCTACCGCTCTCTCTCTCACCATTTTTCTTTTTCCAATGCGCCTCACATACACACCTAAACTGTGTTATTTGTTGTAATTGAGTTGTAAAAATATCCCTCTCTCTCCCCTGCTTTTTGGTCCCTGTCCCTGTCCCTGTCTTACTTCCCTCCACTCCATTTTGCATTCTTCTCTGTATCTAATGGCATTAGAATTTAATGCCTTCTGCTGCTGACACAGTTGGGAGTAATTAATTGTTTGCCATTTAGTTTTACTCATGACTTGTCATTATTTGACACAATGTAACTGCGTATGTGTATGTGTGTGAGTAAGCGTGTGTGTGTGTGGGGGTGTGTAGATGGTATTAATTTTGTTTTAAAATTAATTGGCTGCCGTAGTTAATCCAGGAAGTTGAAGTTTTTCTTTTTTTACATTCTCCAAACAGTGTTGCCGTTTTTGTGTGAAACTACTTAGAAAGTGAGGTTGGATTTCATTTATAAAATACCAGCATTACTCCCTTTAGATACTAGCATATAAACTCATAATGCGTTGCACACTAACTACACGACAATAACAATTGTTTGTTTGTTTGTATATATAAAGGGTCCGCCAAATAACTTTTTTTTTTTAAAATGCTTAAAAAAAAACTACTGAATACAACTAACTAAACTACTGAATACAATCCTTCCGGTTAATAATGGAAAATAATTTCATGGCCATGCAGTAGCCTACACGATAGGTCCAATTTTTAAGCACATTATCGATTGTGTGCAGCTGTATTTCACCAAAGGCTTCACGAATATTGTCCTTTAAAGCGTCAATTGTCTCTGGCTTGTCGGCGTAACACTTATCTTTGACGTTACGCCCACAAATAATAGTCCAACGGCGTCAAATCGCAGCTCCGAGGTGGCCAAACGACATCAGCTCTTCTGCTGATAATGCGGTCTTCAAAAACAGGGCGCAAAACATCGAGTGTAGCTTCGGCTGTGTGCCACGTAGCGCCGTCCAGTTGAAACCAAATGTTGCCAATATCCTCCTCTTCAATTTTTGTGAACAAAAATGCGTTCAACATGGCCCGATAACGATCGCCATTGACTGTAACGGCCATTCATTGCTCATTTTCGAAGAAAAATCGCCCAATTATGCCTCTGGACCAAAATCCGCACCAAACAGTGACTCGTTTTGGGTGCGTCGGCTTTTCAATATATGCGTGCGGGTTTTCTGTGCCCCAAATGAAAAGATGATTTTTTTTGCCAAAATCGGCATCTTCTGTAAGTCGATCGCATTCCCACTTAGCGAAGCGAAAACGCATTGGAAAAACCATATTCGTTCAGCGGAATGATAAAACTAATTATCTGTCAAATCAGACATGAGATAAGTGTTACCATTCACGAAATAAGCACGAGTTGAAAAAAGAAACGTTAGATGGCGGACACGATACTATTCTATATTAAATAATATTACATTGATTTGTGTGTAATAATCATGGGACAAGTGGGTGCAATATGACACGCGCATATTGCCCATATAATAATTCCCACGGTAAAGTGTGAAGAGAGCCACACATGATCACTAGCAATGCAATACAACAACAACACACATTGTGCATATTATATGCATACCAATACAGCCGGCGGCCTGACAACAAAGTGTCAAATGATCGTCGCATGTGCGCATTACTATTGTGGCTTATACGCAGCAGCGACGGTCAGAAACATTGAGTCAAGTGATCGCCGCTCATATGCAATTCGATATTCTTTTGTTTATGCACATGAAATGTAGTGCGGTTATTGACGACCGTAAAATCATGCTACACTCTATTATGTGTGTGAAGGTAAATTCGAATTTAAAAACCAAAGACGCAAACCCACGCTGTTAAAAGCGCCACCTCCTGCCTCTAACAGGGCAAACTTTGCTATTAACAGAGCACTGTTAACTGTTTAACAGTGGCAATAAGTAGATTGGTCTTCCACTTTGCAATTATTGCAGACTATTGATATACAATTTAATTCTCATTATGATCGTCATTATGATTTGTGAACAAAAGTGTTGAAATGTAAATGGTGGTTAGTGGGAATGGAGGACTGAATTATTCCAGCTATCCCACTACTACGGTTCGAAAGAGGACACTCTGGACTACCATTTGCGTATAGTCGGGTAGGTTTACTATTTCTTATATGTTCCAAAATGGCCACACTGGTCTTCTAGAGAATTTTCAATAAAAAAAAATTTATATTTTCAAAGCCAATTTTCTCAATATCACATCAATTTATATGTGACTATATTGCTGATTATATTAAGAGGCCTTGGAGCAACCTTCCCTTGTCATATAGTATGGTTCTCATAGACCTAAAGGATTTCCCAAAATTAGCTCTTAAACAATCGACCTTGTTCGGATGGATACTGTTAAATGGCTAACAGTGCTCTGTTAAGAGCAAATTTTGTTCTGTTAAGTGGAAATTTTGCTCTGTTAACGCCAAATGTGGCGCTGCTGAAATTTATGGATTGCGTCTTGGATTTTCGAATTTGAATTTATCTTCACACACATCAATTTCAAGAAATTTGTAGAGAATAAAATTTTTTTTCTTCCAACAACCGAACCGATTAGCTCAGCAAGCACGTGAGAAGTCATTGTGCCACAGTAATAGGATATGGTAGGTAGGAATACATAAATCAAATATAAAGCATTCAGTCGTCCTGGAACAATCCACAGTCACTCCTGCTCCACACCTTGTCTTTACAGCTCCCACAGAAATCATTTACCACGTGCACAAGATGTCACATGAATGCCCAGTAAAACTACCTTGGACTTTCTCTACTCCACCTTTCTATTCCTAATTATTGGGAATGAAAATGTCAACATAAATAATTTCAATTCATTTCTGTTTAAATAACAGACAAAAAACCCTTTTTTAAGAAATTTGAAAACTTCTTCGAAAACCCCAACCCTTACAGAAACAAACACTAGGAATACTGTTTCGTATTTCCCACATGTATTCTTATATCATATTTAATACAGGGAAAAGCATTTAATTAGTCATTCTATTCTATTTCAAGTAATAAAATTTCCTTGAATTTGTCTCTCATTTGCAAAATCTATAATAAGCGTATGAATAATTTTGGCCTTGACTGTTTACGTTGGTATGGCATATCGCTTAGAGAAACATTAATTAGTATGATATGGTACTCACAGTATTTGTCCTAAAATTAGCTTTTGAACAAGTGGGCATGTTCAGATGGATACTGTTGAACGGCTAACAGTGCTCTGTTAAGGGCAAATTTTGCTCTGTTTACGATAAATGTGGCGCTGCTAAAATTTATGGATTGCGTCTTGGATTTTCAAATTCGAATTTATCTTTCCACACACATAGCTCTATTTGTAATGTTTTATTGCCTCCCATCTAAATTACTTGCCAGACAATCAACTGCAGTTGTCACACAACCCCTTGATGTCCTATAATGCTGGCAAATTATTTCCTCTAAGCAATCCTCTATTCTCTTGAAGTCGTCGTAGTAGTCTGGAAGTAGGTAGTGTGTTGGCTTTTTAGACGTAAGGCCACGATTCAAACCCCAGGTCAGACATCAAAACTAAATACGAAAAAATATTTCTTCGGAGACTTCCTCTGTCAGCAGATTTCTGGCAAAACCTCTGAAATAAAAAAATAAAATTGCCATGAAAAGTTTCTTACAAATCTGTCGTTCAGAGTCGACTTTAAACTGTAGATTCCGACGCTCATATATAAGAATTAACACACACAACATATGTAGGTAAGTGGTGTGAGAAACTAGGTCGTAGTACTAACTGAGGGCTTGTAATGACCAATTATGTTATGCAATCCTCTATTCTATCTGAGGATCTCCAGTCCTCATATTAAATTAATAGAGGATTTTACACTAGAATTCCAAGTTGATTAAAGATTCAAATCTAATCCAGTATTCATGAAGACCCTCTTTTCAGACACACTTAACCCATTTTCCTAGTTCCAAAACAATGCACTGCATGAGCAGGGGTCGTCCCTCAGTATTTGTTGTATAAAAAAAGAGTAGAAATGATGAATACTTTATAACAAGGTTGTATGGAATTTTAAACACAGCTTTGTTTGAAGCTATTTCTCACTCAGAGGAATTGAACCTAACTAGGACATCTCCTATTAGCAGTGTCTCTATCTTCTCTGACAGCCAAATAGCAATCAAATCTGTTTTCAGAAGCAACGTTCAACTCAAAGTTGGTTGGTATCTGTCGCAATTCCGTTGGCCTATCCTCCCAGCAGTTTAGTGTTAATATCACGTAGATGCCTGAACTCACAGGCATCCCAGGTAATCGTGTAAGTCCCGATGAGCTGGATAGGGCAGGTCAATCCAACAGCCAGAGATATTTTTTAGGCACTAACATGTCCTGAGTTGAGAAGGAAATAAAATTACTCCCCAGAACATCTATTTGTTGAGCTGACTTTGCTAATTTCGCCTTTTCGTTCGGGTACATTATGAAGGCTTTTGTACTACCCCCGACTTCTTCAAATATCATGTCATTTTTTTTACGCCGAGGAGGGGTAAATGTGCCTAACCGCACCATAGAGGAAGTCGTCACATCCTCCGTGTGTGGGGCCCTCACACACTAAATCGCCCCCCTCTCCTGTGGAGAGAACTCCGCCGAAACTACGGTATTACTTCGGAGTGGAGTCCTTTTGGCCCTTTGGCCTCTCCATGTTCATATCCGCGTCCGGATTGCATATCGAAAGTTGAGGAGACATCTGAACGTCTCCACTATTCCTTGCGTCTAAATTATCGTTTCGGTTTCACTTGACACGTGGACAGTATCACCTATGCCGACACGCTCACTTGTTCTGCAGCCTCAAGATCCCTCTTTTTCCGTCTCAGAATGCGTTTTACGTAATTCACCACCGAGGTCCAATTTCCACTACTCGCAATCACGACCCCGACAATGTTAGCGGCTGTGATCATTCCAACTGCCGACGTCAGTACAGAGCGATAGCTCTGCTAGCGTGCACACTCGAAAACAGTGTGCTCTGCGTCATCAATTACCTCTTGCCCATTCTGTGCAGATATTTCCTAAAATATCCGTGACCCGATAGCATCTGTGTAACGTAGTAATTCACCTCTCCAAATTTCCGACCAATCCATGGCCTTATGTCCGGAATAAGTCTCGCCGTCCATCTTCCTCTATCTTCCTCGTTCCATCGTTGTTGCCATTTTGAAGTGGTGTTTTCCCTTGAAGTAACCGGTTATGTGATTTCCAGCCGATTCCGCCTTATAAATCTCCATACGTTCTGCCGCCAGCAGATCCACAGGGATTATACCCGCGATCATATCGATATCAACATCATGTTACGGAATCTACAAAATTTTCGACTAAAAAGTCTTGTGTCTCAAGCTTTTTCTCTTATGCTCACTTTTGTGCGATCCAAACATTACTTGTTTAATTTTTTCGTCCTGTTCTCGGCGAGTTGGACAGCCTTGGTGTCCGAATCTATAAAAGTAGCTCCTGTATCTTACATGTAGTATTAGATACCGTGCTTAACAATCTTCCTTTATTTGAAATTTTCCAAATAAAAAAAAAAAAAATCATCTCACCATGCTGCTTATATTGGGTCCGCCATCTAACGTTTTTTTTTTTCAACTAGTGCTTATTTCGTGAATGGTACCACCTAGCTCATGTCTGATATGACAGATAATTAGTTTTATTCTTCCGTTGAACGAATATTGGCCATCCAATGCGTTTTCGCTTCGCTAAATGGACCTTCGATCGACCTACAGAAGATGCCGATTTTGGCAAAAAAATTCATCTTTTCAGATGAAGCTCATTTTGATCTTGGCGGGTATGTAAACAAGCAAAATTGTAGCATTTGAGGCACAGAAAACACGCACGCATACATTAAAAAGCCGATGCACCCAAAACGAGTCACTGTTTGGTGCGGATTTTGGTCCAGAGGCATAAGTGGGCCATTTTTCTTCGAAAATGAGCAAGGCATGGCCGTTACAGTCAATGGCGATCGTTATCGGGCCATTTTGAACGAATTTTTGTTCACAAAAATTGAAGAGGAGGATATTGGCAACATTTGGTTTCAACAGGACGGCGCTACGTGCCACACAGCCGAAGCTACACTCGATGTTTTGCGCCCTGTTTTTGAAGATCGCATTATCAGCCGCAGAGCTGATGTCGTTTGGCCACCTCGGAGCTGCGATTTGACACCGTTGGACTATTATTTGTGGAGTGCCGTCAAAGATAAGTGTTACGCCGACAAGCCAGAGACAATTGACGCTTTAAAGGACAATATTCGTGAAGCCATTGGTGAAATACAGCTGCACACAAGCGATAATGTGCTTAAAAATTGGACCGATCGTGTAGGCTACTGCATGGCCAGCCGAGGCAGCCATTTGAATGAAATTATTTTCCATTATTAACCGGAAGGGGTTGTACTTTCAAATAAAAAAAGAAATTTGAGAAAATATTCAGTAGTTTTTTGTTTAAAGCATTTTCAAAAAAAAAGAGTTATTTGGCGGACCCTTCATTATACACATGCATAGTCGTCTTTCTTTGGTTCGACTGTATTTCTATTGTGATACTTTATTTTTCTTATTCTCGTGATATACAATCAAAATTAATCAGATTGTTATATCCATGCCTCGATAAAAAACTCGGTGACAGCTACTTTAGAACACAGCTTCCAATTTGGCAACACTACCATGACTCTTCCCCTTTAGGAAAAATGGGGGAAAAACCATTTTAAAACCAAATTTATAAAAGAAAAACGAAATTTTTAAAGCAATCGGGTTTTATAAAGAAATTTAATCAATTTATCTTAGTTGTTTGGATTGATAATGAAAATTTCTATGCATTTTTTTAAGACTTTTTCCATTTAATTCTTCAAAAAAAAATATATTTTTTCTGCTTCTTCTTCTCTTTTCAGAATTTTTTAGTTGAAATAAAGTGCGTGTGATGGATGGAATCTTTGTGCTGTGAATTAAATTAAATTTTAATAGATTTTCTTCCCATTCTACCACTCTTTCTCTCTGTGTGTGTAAGTGTGTGTGTGCAAGTGTGTGTGTGTGTAAATCTGTGTTATAGTTGTAAATAAAAACATTACCGTTAACTATTGCGCTCGCATTTTATATGGCTTTGCAAAGGCCGCTGGCATTCAATTAAGAACTTCAGTTGAAGAGAATAGCAAATCAGCCTGGAAATAGGTAAGTTTTTTATGGTCATTCATTTCATAATTATTAACAGCACAATAATAAATTAAAAACATTAAGAATTAATTAATTTTTTAATAAAATTTTACGAAAAGTTTGAAAAAATAAATTCAACTAAATATTGGGTATAAGCATTAGCAACCATTGCGTATTAAACAAACTTCCTAAACTTTTCAAGTTGAGAAATAAATCATGCTGGGAATGGACTCTTTATTAAGTTATTATGCGTACTTGGCTTTAAATAATACGTTAAAAAGCCGGAAGAACCCAAAAATCCCTTTTTTGGTACTTTATTGGGTACTTTTTTTTATATAAAATATTGAAATTCTCCATAATTTTTATTCAGAACTTTAAAAACTTTATACAATTCATTCAAATTTCAATATAAGGGAGATAATAATGTCTTTAACTTTAACTTTTGTTACTAAAGTGCCTCTGTTGGTACTTTTTTTTTGTAAAATATTATTATATTCTGCATAATTTCTCATTAGGACTTTAAAAAATCTTACACAATTCGTTGTAAGAAAAATCTTACACAATTCGGTGATAATAAGGTCTTTAATTTATCATTTGTTTCTGTGGTACCTCTGTTGGTACTTTTTTGGTATTTTATTGTATAAAATTCTTCATAATTTTTTTCCGAGCTTTTAAAATCTTACACAATCCGTTTATATTTCATTCGAAGGACGGTAATGTTGTCTTTAACTTTAACTTTTGTTAATAAGGTACCTCTCTTGGTACTTTTTTGGTACTTTAGTGGGTACTTCTTTTTTGTAAAAAATTATTACACTTTTATAACTCTCCATCAGGGCATACACTATTCGTTGAAATTTCATTTGAAGATTTAATAATTTCTTTAACTTTAAAGATGCCTCTGTTGGTACTTTTTTGATATTTTATTGGGTCCTTTTTATGTAAACAGTTATCATATCCTTCATAATATTTTCCAGGGATTTCAAAGTCTTACACAATTCATTGAAATTTCATTGTGTTTTTGGGATACCTCTGTTGGTACTTTTTTGGTACTTTAGTGTGTACTTGTTTTTTGTAAAAAATTATAAAAATTTTCATAATTTTTATCCGGGCTTTTAAAATCTTACACAATTCATCGAAATTTTATTTGAAGTGTGGTATTGATGTCTTTAACTTTAACTTTTGTTAATAAGGTACCTCTCTTGGTACTCTTTTGGTACTTTAGTGGATACTTTTTTGTAAAAACTTATTATATTTTTTAGGGCTTTCAAATTCTTACACAATTCGTTGAAATTTCATTTGAAAAGTAATAATAGTGTCTTTAATCTTGGCATTTGTTACTCTATTGGTAATTTTTAGTACTTTTTTGGTACTTTATTGTGTACTTTTTTGTAAAAGATTATTATACTCTTTATAATTTCAAATCAGGGCTTAACACTTTACGTTTGAATTTCATTTGGAGGTTGGTTATGATTTCTTTTACTTCAAAATTTTATTACTAAAGTACTTTTGTTGGTACTTTTGGTCTCTACAAACATAATACTTTAAGTATTATGCTACTAAAAATACTTTTTTTCGTATATTAAAGGCACAAATTTAATTTGCAAATTAAAGTTTAATAATGTGGCATCGAAAAAAAAAATAAAAAAAAGTGCAACAAAAAATTTCCTGCCACTCTATGGTACACAACAGGTAACATGCAGTCACCATTGCTAGACAAACAACAACAAAAACAACACAATAGAGAAACTAACGTTACAAATTTCTCATCCTTCCTAAAGCCAGACAATATTACTGTGTTGTGCCTGCACCCACATAAAGAGAAAATAACGGATTTTTTCCATTTTATCTACACAAGCATCTACCCCCGCCCCTCTTCTTCTAAGAGCAGTTTATACTCTATTGATGATAATAGAAAAACTACCGTTAGAATGTAGAAAATAAATTATTTTGTGTTACACAGTAAACAGCTGCTGCTCTCGCGTATGCCATACAGATTGCCAACGAGAGTTAGGCAGCCAGTCAGTCATTCAGTACAATGTACTCGAACTGCCTGCTAAACAATGTTGGTCTGTTGGATGTTAGGGAAAGAGAGAGGGACTGAAAGCTGTGTGGAGGCGTGTTGCATCAATTTTCGCATATTTTAATTAGATTTGACTCGACTTGACTTGACTTTGTGATTCTTTCGCTCTCTCTAGTGTGCACATGCAGTCAGCCGGAGTAATCTATTCTGTAGGAAAAAAATTTCTATTTTTCGTCGTATCAACTTAACAAATTAAACGAAATGCACACGCCCTCGATAATAACTAAAATGCTTAAAACGTATGGGCACAGTGATGCAGAAAATAAAATTTTATGGAAATTTTTTTTATTTGGGAATGTGTGTGAAACCAAAGACGCAAACCCACTCTTTTAGCAACGTCACTTTATGCCTCTAACAGGGTAAATTTTGCTATTAACAGAGCACTGTTAACTGTTTAACAGTGGCAATTAGTAGATTAGTCTTCTACTTTGCAATTACTTGCAGACTATTGATATACAATTTAATTCTCATTATGATTGTTATTATTTGTGAATAATAATCTCAAAATTATTGCAGCTATCCCATTACTACGGCTCGAAAGAGGAGCCTCTGGCCTTTTTTTTTCTTTTTTACGTCGAGGAGGTGCAAATGTACCTAACCGCACCATAGAGGAAGTCGTCACATCCTCCGTATGTGGGGCCCTCACCCACTAAATCCCCCCCTCGTCTTGTGGACTCGTTGTGTCCACCCCGGAACTACGGTGGTATTACTTCGGAGTGGAGTCCCTTTGGCGCTTTGGCCCCTGCATGTTCATATCCGCGTCCGGATTGCGTGGCGAAAGTTGAGGAGACATCTAAGTGTCTCCACTATTCCTTTCGTCCAGGTCCCTGCTTCGAATTTCACTTGACACGTGTGCCAGTTTCATCTATGCCGGCATGGCCGCATGTTCCGCAGCCTCAAGATCCCACTTCTTCAGTCTTAGAATGCTCTCCACGTAATTCGCCACTGAGGTCCAATTTTCTCTACTCGCGATCATAACCCCAACAATGTTACCGGCCGTGATCGTCCCAACTATCGACGTCAGTGCAGAGCGAAAACGGTGTGCTCTGCGTCATCAATTATCTCCCCTTCCTCGTAAAGACAGTAAGGGGAGGCGGCCTTGCCCATTCTCTGCAGATATTTCCTAAAATATCCGTAACCCGATAGCATCTGTGTAACGTAGTAATTTACCTCTCCAAATTTCCGACCAATCCATGGCCTTATGTCCGGAATAAGTCTCGCCGTCCATATTCCTCTGTCTTCCTCGTTCCATCGTTGTTGCCATTTTGAAATGGTGTTTTCCCTGAAGTGAGCGGTTATGTGACTTCCAGTCGATTTCGGGAGCCTCTGGCCTACCATTTGCATATAGTCGGGTAGGTGTTCTATTTCTTATATGTTCTCAAATGGTCACTGATAGTGGATAGTGATAGTTTCAAAGCCAATTTTCATAATACCATATCGCTTTGTAAGTGACTATATTTCTGATTATATTAAGAGACCTTGGGAATTTCCTTTGAGTATGATAGGGTACTCATTAATCCAGAATATGTCCTAAAATTAGCTCCTAAACAATCGACCTTGTTCAGATGGATACTGTTAAGAAGCTAACAGTTCTCTGTTAAGAGAAAATTTTGCACTGTTAACGCCAAATATGGCGCTGCTAACATTAATGGATTGCGTCTTGGATTTTCAAATTCGTATTTACTTCACACACATCAATTTCAAGAAATTTGCAGAGAATAAAATTTTTTTCTTCCAACGACCGAACCGATTAGTTCAGCAACCTCATTCAAAGGGAAAATATTTATGTTGGAGTTCTTTTTTTCTTTTTCTTTCATAAAGCTCCTAAATGTATGCAATATTTTTTTATATACAAATTGAACTCCTGAAAGTATGCAATATTTTTTGTATATGTGTTTAAATTGTGCCACAGTAATAGCCTGGTAAGTAGTTTAGAAGTCGCTATAAACCCATAAGGTTATGGTAGGTAGGAACACATAAATCACATATAAAGCATTCAGTCGTCCTAGAACATTATTTGGGAAATGAAAATGTAACTCGTAAACTAACTTTGTAAATAGGCCTTCAACAGGATTAGGGAGTAGGCACAGAAGAATTGCTAGTGTAATGGAACGATGGTAATATTTTCCAAGGGATTTAATTCTAATACTTCTTCTCATGGCTTGATGTGAGCTTCAAAACTTCACTGTAAGGAAGGTCTGAAAACTTCACTCTTTCTTTAGTTCACCGAAATGAATCGAAATGGCGAGAAACTGTCTAGCTTTAGTTGACGTTATACACAGCCTTTTGAATTCAGAATACCAACTGCCATCAACAAGTAAGCAAAGCAAAGTGGTGTTCAGCAATATGCCTTCAAGCAAAACTCAGTTCCTGTTTACACCTCTAATGAGTTTTCACCAAATCTCCCACACTGTTTGCCCTTAATAGCTGTGAACAATTAGAAAACATTTCCACACAATTTGAGTAGATTACAGAGAGGAATTCTCATGTTTTTGTTTTGTTTTTAAAAATTTCTTCGAATTCAAATTTCATTTTTTCCGACTTAAAAGCGTTAAAAACCGTCGCCTGCTTTTAATCAAATCCTCAAACAACTGTACGTGCTGTGCTTACACTGCCATATAAAAACCCACACAAACACACACATACGGAACCATACATTTCCAGTTTTCTTTTTTTTTTTGGTTTTTGCATAGCAAGGCTGTTTGTTATGTGAGAGTGTGAGCGTGAGATTGTGGCTGTAGTTTCCTGAGTGTAGCTATTTTCGCCTGTATGAACGGAGTAGCTGAGTAGCTGACTAGTTGAGTGTGTGTGTCTGTGTCTGTAAATTAAGTCATTGATAGACCCTCTTCCTGTTGTTGTTTACGTTGTGTTGTATTAAATTTGGCTGATGGTTGCAGTCGTTTGTCGTTTGTTGCACACGATAATGTTAACGTGGTTTTATTATGCCTCATCGAATAAGTTGGCAAACGTTGTGCAATTAAAATATAAACGTTTTACAACAACAAGAACAACAACAAAACCAAATAAATAAATTCATTCATTCATACTATAATCATTATGAACATCATGATGATGATGATGATTTAACATGAAGATCATTAGCGTTTGCAACAAAGTAAACATCATGTTTTGCAAATGCACTCAAACGTGATGCGTTTATGTTAAGCGTTGAAAGAATTTTACGCTGAAGTAGATAGAAGAGCTGGGAGGTAGTACTAGACATGAGGTACAAACATAGCTGCCAGATTTGACGATTTATCGTTATTTTAACGATTTTGAGCTCCAAAAATATCATATTGACGATTTGACGATATTTAAAAATTAAAATTTTACATCATGTTCTTTACTTCAGTACATTAAAAGTAATTTCAAGCTTTGCAATTGTTACTAATCAAATTTTCCATCAACACATTCAGCAGGCATTTGAATCCTTCTTTGTTCACCCTGTAATATACCTGGAATCTAGAATACTAGCCCAGAATTGCATAGAATCGAAAAATCATGTATGCAGCTTAATTCCAAATTTATGGAGTATACTTTCTTTTTAATTGTATTTGCATTATATTACTCATACGCATCATATTACATGTACATACTGAAATAGTTACCCTGAAAAGTATGCAATACAAAAAAATTTCGATTATGTCATGTTGTATGAAACTAATGGAATTAAATATAACTCATACGTCACATATGTTCGCTGCATAATGAATTTTACATACGTATTTAATATGAGCATAATGTGAGTAAATATAATGGGGTCGGCGATCTAAAAGTTTAAATTTTAAAATGTAAAAAAAACAAAAATACTTTGAAATTATGATAAATTTATTGTTATTTATTGTTGATAATTTTATTGTTATTGTTTTTCTGCTCTGGTTGGAAATGGATTTTTATTTCATTTATATGGCTGCCGCGGTTGGCCGCACAATCATTGCTCCCAGATTTATGCGTTTATTTTGACGATTTTTGGAAATTAAAAATTTACATCATATTCTTAACTTTAGTACATTAAAAGCCACTTTTAAGTTTTGTATTTACTTTGCAATTGTTAATATTGGAAATTTATTTTAGTTAGTAAGAAAAAGGAGTAAAGTATTGTATTTTTAAGTTACTTTCGAATATATGTGATGATTCATCTGTATTTTATTCCTTTTTAACCCCTTAAAAGCCAACATATTACAACTCCTAAATAATCACGTAGTTGAGAATAATTTATCACTTCTTGTTGCAGACAATTTTAAATATTCGAGGATAACTTCTAATATTACCATCGGAAGAACAAAGGCAAGCGCTGTTATTTTGTTTCGCACGAGACCAACATTTAGGGGATCAATGACATTGTTTTTGGAACTATGAAAATATGTTATGGGAAGAACGCAAGAGAGAACAGTGTTTATTGGCACTAGGCTTGTATATTTTTATACCATAAGTAACAGGAAAGGCCTCTGCAGGAATTGAGATCCACATACGAATAGTCCGACTAAAAAACATATTTTTACTGTAATGCTGTGTGCGATCCACTGGCCAATCGACCACAAACGGATGTCCTGGCCGAGAGAGACGAGTATTACGTTAAAATATATGATTTTTGGGAACAAGTCCCCTTAGTTTGTTCGAGCAAAATCCTTTTGTCGAAGCGATAGAAAAGTGAAATACAAACCACATTGCAACGATGCTCCAATGATTCAATGGAGTTGAATCCACTACCGTCTTTAAGGAGCTACTACGACCTCTCCTGTACACGGTCGAAAAACCTCAAAATAGACGTTGAGGCACCAACCCATACATGAGAGTTGTATTCCAGTCTCGGTCGGCCTCGAAAAGTGATTTCCACGCTGTGTGACCATGGCCGCTTCAGTCACCTCTCTCTCTCATGCTCGATGAGTTGGAGCCGGCCAATTTCAAATCAGCTTATACGGCCAAATAGTTGTCAGGCTGTCTGTTACTATAATAGTAGAAGCGTGGCTTTTAATACCCACACAGAGCTTAGTGGTCCTAACATATGTATATTGCCTTCTGTGAACACTTTCTGTATGACTTTGCTTAAACTTTTCACGATGGTTGCCGTCCCGTCACTTGATGAATTACGGCGGCTGGCATCGTGCATATACGACACTTACTTATTGGTTCATTAAAGTCGCCGTGGTCGAGTAGGTAATGTGTTGACTTATTAGACGTAAAGCCAGGGTTCAAACCCCAGGTTAGACATCAAAACGAAAATATTAAAAAATATTTTTTCGGCGAATTCCTCTCATCTGATTTCTGGCAAAAGCTCCGAGCGAAAATAAAATTGCCAAGAAAAGTTTCTCTAAAATCTGTCGTTCGAAGTCGACTTGAAACTGTAGGTCCTGCCACTCATGTATAAAAATTAACACACACAACATGAGTGGTGTGACAAGCTAGGTCGTAATCCTGACTAAAGGGTATCACAACCAATTATGTATGTATGTATGTATGTATGTATTATGACTTATTGGTTCATAGGGGCTGTAAAAAAATTTTCTTGAAGGAAGACACAGTTGATCAGTCACGCAGTCGTAAAAAGTTGCAAAGTGTGGCACAGGTGCGCCACGCCGTTGCGGAAATATTATGGTGGACTTGAGGAGAAGTAGACTATTTCATCTATGTGGGTAGATTAGAGTGGTAGCTTTGATACCCAAGCTCACTTGAGCGCGCATAAAGGCCCTTTGTGATGCCACAGGTAAGCGCAGTCCCTGTATTCACCGAATTCCATCGAACTCATTGCTAAAGTTGAACAGCGCAAGGGCTGTATACCTTTCGTCTCGAGATTGCTGAACTTTCCTACAAAAATTCTTGCAAAATTCTATTGTACCAAATTTCTCCCATAATTTTATAAACGACTCTCGTATTTCACAAAAATTTTAAGTTGTTGTTGTTGTTATTGTTGTATATTTGTGTATAAATTTTGGTGGTTGATGGAGTCTGAAATTATATTTCAGTTTCAATTCATATTCGCTAATTAATGTTTCTCTAAGCGATATACCACCATACCAATGTAAACAGTCAAGGCCAAAATTATTCACACGCTTATTATAGATTTTGCAAATGAGAGACAAATTTCAGGAAATTTTATTACTTGAAATAGAATAGAATGACTAATTAAATGCTTTTCCCTGTATTAAATATGATATAAGAATACATGTGGGAAATACGAAACAGTATTCCTAGTGTTTGTTTCTCTAAGAGTTGGGGTTTTCGAAGAAGTTTTTAAATTTCTTAAAAAAGGGTTTTTTGTCTGTCTGCTATTTAAACAGGTTTTTAGTTACGAATTTGAAATTATTTCTGTTGCCATTTTCATTCTCAATAGTTAGGAATAGAAAGGTGGAGGAGAGAAAGTCCAAGAGAGTTTTACTGGGCATTCATGTGACATCTTGTGCACGTGGGAAATGATTTCTGCGGGAGCTGTAAATGCAAAGAGTAGAGCAGGAGTGATTGTGTTCTTGTTCTAGGACGACTGAATGCTTTGTATTTATGTCTTCTTACCTACCATATCCTTATGGGTTTATAGCGACTTCTGTCCTACTTACCAGGCTATTACTGTGGCACAATGAGTTCCTCTTAACAGAACAAAGTTTGTCCAGATCACTGTTAGCTATTTAACAGTATCCATCTGAACAAGCCCACTTGTTTAGAATATTGGAAGAAGAGAAGCACCGTCAGTTCCGTATGTTCGTTATCTTGTGAAAAAAAATGAAAGAAACTGGCATCCTCATCGATAAACCAAAGCGTGAAAAGCCAAAAAACAGTGCGTACACCCGAGAATATTGCTGCTGTGGCAGAAAGTGTGCGTGAAGCGCCATCAACATCAATTCACCGTCGTTCTCAACAATTGAACATTTCGGAGTCATCATTGAGACGAATTTTGCATAAAGACCTTGGTATGACGCCATACAAAGTCCAATTGGTTCAGGAGTTGCAGCCAATTGACCATCCAATGCGTTTTCGTTTCGCTAAGTGGGCCTGCGATCGACTTACAGAAGATGCCGATTTTGGCAAAAAAAAAATCATCTTTTCAGTTGAAGCTCATTTTGATCTTGGCGGGTATGTAAACAAGCAAAATTGTTGAATTTGGGGCACAGAAAAGCCGCACGCACCCTAAACGAGCCACTGTTTGGTGCGGATTTTGTCCCAGAGGCATAATTGGGCCATTTTTCTTCGAAAATGAGCGAGGAGTGGCCGTTGCAGTCAATGGCGATCGTTATCGGGCCATGTTGAACGAATTTTTGTTCACAAAAATTGTAGAGGAGGATATTGACAACATTTGGTTTCAACAGGACGGCGCTACGTGCCACACAGCCGAAGCTACACTCGATGTTTTGCGCTCTGTTTTTGAAGATCGCATTATCAGCCGCAGAGCTGATGTCGTTTGGCCACCTCGGAGCTGCGATTTGACGCCGTTGGACTATTATTTGTGGGGTGCCGTCAAAGATAAGTGTTCCGCCGACAAGCCAGAGACAATAGACGCTTTAAAGGACAATATTCGTGAAGCCATTGGTGAAATACAGCTGCACACAATCGATAATGTGCTTAAAAATTTAACAGATCGTGTAGGCTACTGCATGGCCAGCATTTGAATGAAATTATATTCCATTATTAACCGGAAGGATTGTACTTTCAAATAAAAAAAGAAATTTGTGAAAATATTCAGTAGTTTTTTTTTAAAGCATTTTCAAAAAAAAAAGTTATTTGGCGGACCCTTTATATGACAAGGGAAGGTTGATCCAAGGCCTCTTAATATAATCAGCAACAGAGTCACATATAAAGTGATATGCTATTGAGAAAATTGACTTTGAAAATTTCAATTTTTTGCTTGAAAATTCTGTAGAAGATCAGTGGCCATTTTGGAACATATAAGAAGAAATAGTACACCATACAGACCGCGGTAGTGAAATAGCTGGAATAATTTTGAGAGTTGAGAAAATTTCCCTCCTCTATTCCCACCAATCATCCTTCACATTTAAATACTTTTGTTCACAAATCATAATGATCATAATGAGAATTAGATTTTGTGTCAATAGTCTGTAATAATTGCAAAGTAAACGACTAATCTACTTATTGCCACTGTTAAACAGTTAACAGTGCTCTGTTAATAGCAAAATTTACCCTGTTGGAGGCAAGAAGTGGCGCTGCTAAAAGTGTGGGTTTGTGTCTTTGGTTTTTAAATTCGAAATTATCTTCACACACATTTGAAATTGTGATGTATTTGTAGCAGATGTGATCTAAAATTCTCTTCTCTATTCAAACATTCGTATGGAAGAACAGGTCCTGAGTGAATGATTGTGATTAAAGGAGGCAAATAAATTAAATTTTTTTTTAATTTAAATAACACTTGTGTAGTTCTTTTTCAAAATAAATTTGTAACAGAAAAAAACTATTCGAATACAAAAAAATAATTTTTTTTAATAAAAAATCTTTGGTCCCGTGAAACTACTTGTCCGGTGTTAAATTAAAAAAACTTTTTTGGCAAAACCAACAACAATTTTTATAATTTATAAATTCCATTGTGGTTGTATACTCCTCACTCGAAATAAAATATTCAAATTAGATTAAATGAATGAAAGGATTTCAGGCACTTCTTTATGAAAGACCCTCCATTTAAACTCGTAATAATAATCCCGAGAGCGATGATAGTGATGATGCCGATGATCCAAGTGAATTAATTAAAAAAGAGTTCCAAAATATTTCAAACGAACGTATATTAAATTTGAAAATAAATGCCTGGAAATAACTCTTCTCACTAACAAGATGTCGTCGTGATGATTTAATTTGAAATAAAACAGCTTAGGTTACTTAAGATGGTTTTAATTTTGAAAACAAAAACCTACAAACTTTCATATTCTATTTGAATTTATTACTTTGGAATGAGGGACTCACAACAGATGATCATCTGCCATTAATTCTAGGCAAAGTTTTTCAATTTAAATTTTGTGCCCACCACATCAACCATCATTTAAGTGAAACCAAGCAAAGTCTCTTCAATTTAAAAAAGATGGTTCATCGATATCGTTAAGGAAGGCAAATCCCCTCCAGATTTTGCAATATGATTGAAGAAGGCCAACTGAAGACATTGCTCCATGAAGATTCGTGTAAAGCTTAAGAGCAGATCTTATCAAAATTATAGAAGCTACTCAAACTGATAATTCAAAATGGTTTCCAGTAACATGGAGGCATTCAAGCCAAGCTAACTTTTAAACCTGAAAAGCCTTGAAGTTCAGTTTTTAAAAGGCTGCTTGAACATCAGAAAAAAGAAGTAATTTTTGCATCAAATAATGGCGATTTTGAATGGGACCTGAAGCAAAAAACAAAACAAAAACGTATTTAAAGCGTGATCAGCCAATCAACTCAAAGACAAAAGCGAATCGAATCATTACGTCAAGCTAGTAGTCAGTATTTGGTGGCACCAGAAGGGCGATGAAAAGTATTTGAATTTTAGACCCGAAATTCTTCTAGAGCATGCTAAAGTGATGGAGAGGATAAAGAGAGTCAGTATAGTGCTTTACATCTTCGAGAGGACTGTGGGCTTAGACCCACCAACACATTCTAGCTCCAAGTGGGAAATGGTGCTTTACGGTGCGCACCTTTGCTGGATGGAATGCAAATACCAGTGTCACTGCACACCGTTACATAGAGTGTGCAAACTGTCAGCAGCCATTTAAATGTCCACACGTACACTCTATGGCACTCCACATAAAACTGAGGCCGTCTTGATAAGTGGCCGAAAGATAGTGGAGAAGATGGAAGTGACCGTTGGAGGCACAAGGATCGAATCGAAGAGGGCGATAAAATACCTGGGAGTGATTATCGACGACAGGTTGAACTTCAAGGAGCACGTGAAATACATCGGCGAAAAGGCATCCGTAACACAGGGAGCACTGGCGAGGATGATGCCAAATATTGGAGGACCAGGTCCATTCAAGAGGAGGATAATATCGAGGGTTGAAGTCGCCGTGATCTAATAGGTAGTGTCTTGCCTTATTAGACTAAAAGCCAGGGTTCGAGCCCCAGGCCAGATATCAAAATAAAATACAAAAAGGATTTCTTCGGCGACTTCCTCTCAGCAGATTTCTGGCAAAAACTCTGAGATGCCATGAAAAGTTTCTCAAAAATCTGTCGTTCGGAGTCGACTTTAAACTGACACACACAGCATAAGTGGTGTGAGAAACTAGGTCGTAATCCTGACTGAAGAGTTGTAATGACCAATTATGTATGTATGTAACGTCGATAATGTTATATGCTTGCCCAATATGGTCGGAGGCACTCTCCGTGGGGACGACAAGGAGAATACTGTCCTCGGTGTATCGTCTAAGCGCGATTAGACGGATAAGTGGTTTCAGGACAGTGTCTGATGAAGAGGTATTGGTATTGGCAAAGACATGCTGGCGGATGAGATGAGGCGGATATACTTTCGCCATCTCGAGTTTCCAGGACGAACTGCAGCTATAAAGGCGGAGGAACGAAGGACTTCCATGCACAAATGGCAGTCACGATGGGAGAACGGTTTAAAGGCGAGATGGACATTTCACCTTGTCCCTGATGTAACCCTTTGGATGGAGAACGAACATTGCGAGCTGAACTACTACGTGACCCAGTTCCTAACAGGTCATGGGTGCTTCAGGAAATACCTGCACAGATTTGGACACGATACTTCCCCTTTATGCCCAAACTGTGTAGATGAGGAGGAAGACGCGGAGCATATTCTAACATGCTGCCCCAGATTTATATGGCCCGGGGAAACGAGTTTCGGACCAAATCGGCTTATGGAGGAGGTGTTGAATTTTAGGATTCTATGGAGCCAATACAGTCAGAAAATGGCTGAAGTTATGATAGAACTCCGAAGGCTGAAGGAACGGAGGCGAAATTTAACTTAGTGTGACGAAGCTTTCAAGCTAACCAGTCCTCCGCGAAGTAATAGCTTACGGCAGTCCCGAGGAGGGTGAGTGGTTGAAGTCAGTAGGGGGTGGGTTTAGTACGTACGCACCAGTGATGGTGAATCGTGCACTCTTTTGTTGGAACAAAAGTGTCTTTCGAAGATTCCCACCTCCGGCCTAAGACAAAAAAAGAAAACTCCAACTAAGACTATATTTAATGGAGTCAGAGTTTTTTTTTTTTTTGTAGATGCAGTGCGCATTACTGGGCCAAATTGGGCTATGGAAACGTTTTCATACTGAAAAGCTACAGACATATACGGGTCACTTTTCGAAAGAAGATTTGATTTTAAGGCTTTAACAAGAGATTTTTGGTCTAATGATATGCAGTTGGAGAGATACACCAATGGCTGCAAAATGCTGGACAGAAGCGACTGTCATCTAAACATGCAGTCAATCGAACAGTCAGTGACTACTCAGTCAATCACATCGCATCATACATGTAAGAAGTATGCATGTCTTCTTGTCACATCTCAGCATAGGCCATCCACTTAGCTGAAGTGGCGATTGATAAACGACATGTAAATGCTGGTATTCGATGTCAGTTTGGTTTTCTGTTTTAAAAAACACAAAGGAAGGAGCTACAGATGAAATTTGTGGTTTTGGGAATACAGTCATGTATACACATGCGACCTTACCAAGCAATCTGCTTTAAAGCTTGCTACACTCTTGTGCTTGAATACACTCTTGTATTAAGGCCACTGCAGGAGGAGAATCTCATGGCCATATTGAAAACGATGCAGCACTTGTTGAGCGATAGGATTTTCCCTGAAAGTCTTTTAATTTACTTGGACAACGATTCTGCAATCATACTCTCGAACATTACCTCGACTTCCGTTCTCATGAATAAATGCCTAAGATTTCCAATGAATGATTTCAAATTGATTGTGTTAATTATGTTTGTTTTGTGTATTTCACCACACTTGAGAGAATAATTTTAAATTTAATTTTCCTTTTTCAACACAATTTTCTTAATATCCCTCTAAGACTGTAAGCACATGCATCATATCCTTCAATGTAATCACTTGAAGATGAAGGATTTTCTATTAAAATATTTACATACATACGTTAAACCACAACAATAACAACAACAATAAACAATAAACAATAGACAATATAAACCTTATAATTCCATTTAAATGTCCACATAGAGGATTGTTATTTAAAAACAATTTCAACTTTAATTAACACAAACACACACGCACAGAATACATGTAAGATAGCCATCCATGTTAGGTTGTGTGTGTAGGCAGATGAATTCTGAAATAGAAGGATTGTTTAATTGTATTTCAATACACACGCATACACATGAAATATTAACTAAAATTATACGTCAAATAACAATGAAAGAAATTATATTTAGTGAGAGAGAGAGAGAGAAATCATTAAATATATTCATTAATAACAACATACACAAGAATACAAGGATATGCTTAAAAACACACACATACTTCCATTGTTTGCTTACTTGAATGTGATATTTTTCTTTGGCAGAATTAAATTTGAATTTAGATTTCTAATACTTCTCCTCTCTTGAGTTATTAATAACAAAAATAACACACACTTATACATACATACATAACACATATGCTACTGCTAACATTGCCATCGAAAGGGTGCAGGCATGTGTATTTGTAAGCCACCCAAATATGTTTATTTCAGCATCTCACCACAACAACAATAAAGAAGCTGACGAAATGATTCATATGTTCTCAGTCATCTACAGTGTTGCCACCTTGTGTGTAATTACACATATTGTGTGTAATTTTTAATTGTGCGTGTAGCGTGTGTGTAATTCGCCTCTGTGTAATTTGTGTGTAATTTAACTTTTTGTGCTACCTTTTTCTTTAATCGCTAATTTTTAGCAGTCAATTTGTTAACACTGATTTGTTTTGTAAATTTATTGCAATTTCCAACACTAGTTTGCAAAAATAAAAACCTAAGTCCTTCTCTTTCTAATCTAAATACATGCAAGGCTAATGTTTGATATATGCATTTACATACCTTTTGTTAGAAAAATAAATAAAGAATACAAATAATCTCGCTTTTCGATTGATCGATGAACTTGTTGCCGTTTTGAAAATGTCATTTAAAGATTCTGATGTTTTAAAAAATGTAAACCTTCACAGAACAAAAGCAACAGCTTTAATGAAAAATGTTTTAGGAGCCAGCTTTGCTAAGGAACTGAACGAGGAATTAAAAAATACAGTCTTTTCTATTATAATAGATGAGACAACTGACATAAGTTCAACGAAACAAATTGTAATGACAAGTATATTTTATAATGAGAAAACCAGCAGTATCCAATATTCTTTTTTTGATATCAAAGAATGTGTTTCATCCACTGCTGCTGATATTTTTAATGTTTTGAAAAACTCTATTGAAGAAAAAGGCATTCCGTAGGATTTGCATCCGATACACCCAATGTTATGTTTGGACAATATAATTCCGTAGCGAAGCTGTTAAAAGATGCGAAGCCAGATGTTGTTTTGATTAAATGTTCCTGTCATTTGATGCATTTAGTTGCATCTAAGTCTTGCTTAAAACTACCCACATATTTGGAAGATTTGTTGCGTAACTTAGGGTCTTATTTTAATAGAAGTTATACTCGACAAAAAAAGCTGAAAGAATTTCAAGACTTCTTTAAAACTGAAGTGCACAAAATATTATCACCAACAATTACTAGATGGCTTTCACTACATTCATGTGTCATCCGCGTTTTGGAACAATATGAACCTTTACGAAGCTTTTGAAGATTGGAGGTTTATGAAGATCCTTCAAATATTACCAATTCTATGCTGGAGGCATTAGATAACCCAACAACTAAGGTATATTTTGAATTTTTATCATATACTTTTTTTTGGTTTCGTTCACCGCACTTTTTCAATCTGAAAAGCCAATTTTATATAAGGTAAAGCATGAAGTTGCAAATATATTAGAAATATTTTATTCGAATTACATAAAGATTGAAATATTAAAATCAAAAAATATTTTTAATATTAATGAAAATGATCAAAATATTTTTTTGGATTTACATGAAGTTTATATTGGTGTTGCTGCCTACGAATCATTGTCACAGTGTTATGATACAGAAAAAACAATCATGCAACAAAACTGCAGAGATTTTTATATAGAGGCTATTCATCAAATAAAGACAAAGTTTGATTTTAGTGACGAAATTTATACTATTGTTGACATAATTAATCCAAAAATTGCCCAATCTTTTCAATTAAAAACTTTGTCAGCATTTAAAAAAAGATTTCCTTCTTTTAGTATTGATTTACAAAACCTTGACCATGAATGGAGACAACATGCGCTTTTGGATTACGAAAAACTTGGACTTAGCATAGACTTAGAACCAAATATATACTGGCCGAAAGTGTTTAGGTTAAAAAATTCTTTGGAAAAATTTTTTTTCCCGAATTTACTAAAAGTAATTCAATATATTTTAATATTACCTTTTTCAAATGCCTCAGCAGAAAGAATTTTTAGCAACTTAAAAAACTGCAAAACTGATCACAGAAATAAATTATCTTCTGAAACAATAGCAGCAATTTTCTATACAAAAGAAGGAGTAATGAGACTTGGAAATGAACATTTTGAACCTTCTGCGGAAATGTATAAAATGAATTGGAAATGGTAATTTCATTACATTGGTTAAAATGTGAATATAATTCATATTTATTACATATTAATATAGAATCATTTTTTGTTTTGTTTGTGTTCTCTGTTTGTTTTGCTTTTTGTTTGTTTTATTGAAATGTTATATGAATACTATTTTAAATGAATATATAATTATTAATGTTTACATAATATATGTATGCCATATTTGTAAAAAATAATTTTGTGTGTAATTTTTTTTTCGTATGTGTAATTTCGACGCCAGTTGTGTGTAATTCATAAAACTGTTGGTGGCAACACTGGTCATCTACCTCTCTCTCACACTCTCTTTCTCTTTGTAAACCAACTTACCAACTGTATGAGAGAAACTCGTGTGTGCATGTGGTTGTTAAATAGGCAGGTTTACTGTGTGCGGTTTGTTTCCAAAGCAAAACATATTCTCACTCTCTCTCTTTCTCTCTTTTTCTCTCTCCCTTTCTTCTTAAGCAATTGCTTTATTTCCACATTTCTCAATGGTCGTTTGGTAGATGTTTAACTGTTGTCAGTCATCTAAACATGCAATCAATCGAACAGTCGTCAGCTACTGCTCAGTCAATCACATCACATCATATGTACGAAGTATGTACATATGTCTTCTTGTTACATCTCGGCATAGGCCATCCTCTGAAGCTAAAGTGACGACTGACAAACGGCATGTAAATGCTTGTTTCGGTTTCGCCTTTTAAGAAACACAAAGGAACTGAAGACGAAATTTGTGTATACATATGCGACCTAACCAAGCAATCTGCTTTAAGGCTTGCTACACTTTGCCCAACGATATCCAATAACTTCACTAACTTGTTTATAGTATGGCCCACAGCCGGTACACCTGCATTGTTGATGAGAATTTAACCATGGAACCGTCTGTCTACAAAAATGAACATTGACAATGGCAACCACAATTGCTACAGAGTACATGAAGAAAGCTGTGGAAAGCTAAATAGTGGAGTAGTTTGCGGCGAATGTATTTCGCTTGGGTTGACTAGTTTTTAGGCATGTGAATAATGTCCTGACTACCATAGAAGCTCTATATGTGGATGCCACATGAATTAACAGTAGTTGGATCGCTTATTGAGCGCTAAAATAAGGTCGCCGTAGTCTACCTAGTTAGACGCAAAGCCGTTGTTGAAACCCCAGCTTAGATATCACAAACCAAATGTAAAAACAAAATTCTTTTGTAGACTTCGTCTCAGCAGAAGTTACTCAAAAATCTGTCGTTCGGAATCGACGTTAAACTGTAGAATGCGCCACTCATGGATAAAATTAACACAGACTACATGGGTGCTGTGAGAAGCTAGGTTGTTATCCATTTAAGTAGTAATTAGTTCTGCAGCCGTAAGGTCTGCTATACGATAATATGATCGATTTGCTTCGACTTATTATCACAGCTAGAAGTGTAATATTTTAGCCACATAGCTATGATCAGGATATTGAAATGTGTAGTCCGGATTACAACCTAGTTTCTTCGCACACCAATCACCCTGTGTGTGTTGATTTCTAAAGGGTCCACCAAATAACTTTGTTTTTTGAAAATGCTTTAAAGAAAAACTACAGAATATTTTCTCAAATTTCTTTTTTTTATTTGAAATTACAATCCTTCCGGTTAATAATGGAAAATAATTTCATTCAAATGGCTGCCCCGGCTGGCCATGCACTAGCCTACACGATCGATCCAATTTTTAAGCACTTTATCGATTGTGTGCAGCTGTATTTCACCAATGGCTTCACGAATATTGTCCTTTAAAGCGTCAATTGTCTCTGGCTTATCGGCGTAACACTTATCTTTGACGTTATGCCCACAAATAATAGTCCAACGCTGTCAAATTGCAGCTCCGAGGTGGCCAAACGACATCAGCTCTGCGGCTGATAATGCGATCTTCAAAAACAGGACGCAAAACATCGAATGTAGCTTCGGCTGTGTGGCACGTAGCGCCGTCCTGTTGAAACCAAATGTTGCCAATATCATCCTCTTCAATTTTTGTGAACAAAAATTCGCTCAATATGGCCCGATAACGATCGCCATTGACTTTAACGGCCACTCATTGCTCATTTTCGAAGAAAAATGGCCCAATTATGCCTGTGGACCAAAATCCGCACCAAACAGTGACTCGTTTTGGGTGCGTCGGCTTTTCAATGTTTGCGTGCGGGTTTTCTGTGCCCCAAATGCGACAATTTTGCTTGTTTACATACCCGCCAAGATCGAAATGAGCTTCATCTGAAAGAATGATTTTTTTTTTGCCAAAATCGGCATCTTCTGGTGTAGGCTACTGTATGGCCAGCCGAGGCAGCCATTTGAATAAAATTATTTTCCATTATTAACCGGAAGGATTGTAATAAAATTTGAGAAAATATTCAGTAGTTTTTTTTTTAAAGCATTTTCAAAAAGAAGGTATTTGGCGGACCCTTTATGATGAGTGCTGGGACCCAACAATTTAATATCGACTCCGAAAGACAGGTTTCATGGCCATTTTTATTTTTACAGTCAGAGTTTTTGAGAGAAGACTGAGTAGTCAGAAAGAGTAGCTTTTTTTCATATTTTGTTTCGTTAGAGATGTCTAAGTTAAGGATTGAACCACAGGTCTCTGGTTTAATAAGATTTCATATGTTTTCTATTTTGAGCCTTAGGAAGTGCGACAGTGGTTTGTAAAAGTAAATTGAAATACAACTGAAAAACATTTTTTAGGAATTTATTGTTAAAGTGGCGGAAATTGATATGTTTTTTGATTTTCAACCAAACTGCTACTCTCTACTGTATTCAGGTAGCAAATAATATTAGTGTGTTGTATTTTTTTGAATAAAATATTTCACATTAACACGTGCCTTATCTTATATGTATGTGATCTTAATAACATAATCGTAATGTGTTTGGTAAACATGGCAACAACAAATATAAGATTATTAACGAAAATTTTTAATTAAACAATCCGACACTCAATTACAAAAACCACCATCCAACCAACCAACCATCAAGCTAAACACAATTGCTAGCTACTTACCCATCATGCCATCACTATTACCGCACCGCTATCCGAACGACAAATCCTGTTATCCTTTTGCTGACTAGCACAAGCATTTTTCTTTCATTTTATTGACACTTTCATCGCACTCTTGAAGCCAATTTCTGTCAGTTTGTTATCCTTTCATTATTTCTTCATATGCTATATTGCCTTACAGATAAAAATACAAAAGAAAAAAGGAGAAAAACGAGAGAAAACAGAGAAAGAAAACATGATTAAAACAAAGGCCAACTGCTGCAAGAATAAAATGATTTCGTTCGTATACATTCGGGCAATAACAGACAAGACCATATGCTGGCGTGTGTGTCCCCAAGTGAGTTCATTTAAATGGGAAATGGTATTGCGTGTGTATAGGTGTGTGTGCGTATGGCGTATGTGTATATTTTTATAAGCGTGTGTGTATGTATGTGTGGTAATTAAATTTATCTGTGATAATTTGAGAACATGTAACTGTAAACAATATTTACTCTTTCTCTCTCTCTCTCTCTCACTCTTACTCTCTGTTTGGCTTTTTGTTGTTGATAAACATCTATTCTCTAAGGATCAATGAACCGTTATTTCGGACTAATTAGTATTGTGTGGGCTGTATGAGGAATAAATTGGCAATTTTTTGTTGGTATACGGGCTAATGATGACATGTAATGACATTACACACAAGCCCATGATATTAGTAACTTAGGAGGTAAACATTAAACGGTAGATACACGCAGTTACTAAATTATACATACGATATTCCTCGATTGTAAGACGGTCTTGGATAAAAAATTACTGAAATTTGTTAACTTTTGTTTGAGTTAACAAATGGTTAACAAACAAATTGGTTAAGAAATTTCAGAAATTTTTTAACCAATCCATTTTCGTTAAAAATCTTAATAATTGTCTGACTTTCTTCCTCGATTTTAAGACGGTCTTTTTGCACTGGTTCAGAAATTTGTGAAATTTGGTAATCGTACGTATACTTTTGTGGCCCTGCACAGGCCTGTACAGCCCACAAAAGTTAACAAATTTCAGAAATTTTTTAATCAATGCAAAAGGCCGTCTTAAAATCGAGTAAAGTTGTCAGACAATTATAAAGATTGTCAACGAAAATTTTTAACCGTCTGTATACTTTAGTAACTGTGTGTACTTTGAAAAAGTAGCCAAAAATAACTGTAGTTTAAGGCATTAAATGAAAAAAAATATAAATAACTATGCTCACACCACCCATATGTTGTGTGTGTTAATTTTATCCATAAAAGTCGGTGTCTACCGTTTAACATCGACTCTGAATAACAGTTTTTTGAGAACGTTTTCATGGCAATTTTTATTTACTCTCAGAAGCTTTATCAAAACACTGTTGAGAGAGGAAGGCTCCAAAAAAATATTTTCTCTTATTTTTTTCGGTCTGTTCGAGATGTCTGAGTTGGGATCATAGCTGCCAGATATATAAAGCATCAAATCGTCAAATATTAGAAAAAAAAAAATCGTCAAAATCGTCAAAGACGTTCGTGGGAATCGTAAAAAAATCGCCAGAAAAAATAAACAAAATCTTTAACTTTTAATGTAATAATGCTTCTAATGAACTTAGTTTAATTTAAATTAACTTGGCTTAAGACTCTCTCTACATTAGCTGAAGAATGTAATAATACTAATACTTTTTAATAAACTAAGTCAAGGCTAGAAATTGAAAGCTATCATCACTTATTTTCATTTCTGATTTTCTGATTTTCAGGAAAAAAATTTTAAGGTTTAAACAGTCTATCTCAGTGTAGTTTGTTAACACCTATCTAAACCTATGGGTGGTGTGATATTAGAGATTCATTAGCTCTTGATGTTTTGCGCTGGAAAATTCATTGTGATGTTTGCTGGAACCGAAACATTTTTCACTGCCTTAGCTTCTTAAGACGATGCAAGAAATACTGTACTTCAGCTGATCTTCTTACTATTTACACCACTTATATCCAAAAGAAAATGGAATACAACCCTTATGTATAGGCCGGTGATTCACCGCCTATTTTGAGACCTCTCGACCGCATACAGGAGAGTGCGAAATTGCTAATTAATGACGGTAGGATATCGAACTCCATTTATTCATTGGAGCATCGTTGCAATGTATCTTGTGTTTCACTATTCTATCGCCACTAATACGGAAATTGCTCAAGCGAAATAAGGGGACTTGTTCACGAGAATCATGTATTCCTACGTAACACTTGTCTATCTCGATTGGCCACTGGATCGCACACTGTATTACAGACAAAATTCGTTCTTTAGTCGAACTATTCGTATTTGGAAGTCCCTTCGTGCAGAGGTTGTAATTTTTTGGCTGCTAAAGGATGAATAAGGCATGAAATACAGAAAAATCATCGCAAATAATTGAAAAATATAATACTTTACACCTTGTGATTCCTAACCTAAATTTGCAATAATAACAATTGTAAAGCAAATACAAGGGTTAAAGTGGCTTTTAATTTACTAAAGTAAAGAATATGATGTAAATTTTTAATTTCCAAAAATCGTCAAAATAAGGACATAAATCGTCATATCGTCAATATGATGTTTTTTAACCAAACCACTGGCTCTGGTCTAATAACCCAACTCACTACCTAATAGGCTATGATGACTTTACATTACACGAAGTTATTCCTTCCAAAACAAAGGACGCTGCTTTTAATAGACAACGATATGGACACGTTATGCGAAAATAAGCTGTTATTGGCATTGAAAAGTTTACTGCTTCCCTTGTTCTCATTTTGTTCTGTCAGAGTTGTCATGCCGAGAGAAAGTTGCAGTCAAAAGCCGCTCTCAATAGTTTAATTACAATTAAACGGCTCAACAGTGTCAGTGTCAGACTTCTCTTCCAGCATTTACATCACTTTAATGCTAGATCAGCACTTTTTGTGTCATTCACGAGCTTTCGTAAGCTCAAGATCCCATAATATTTTAGGGATGACGCTATTTATATATATATGTTCCTCTTACTCCTCTAGGGAGCAACAAGTTGGTTCCAATGAGCTCGATCGTCAGCTTGGTATTTCACTTCGTTCCACTGTAGACGTAGTTTGGATAATTCGATTGTGATTTGACGTTTCCAGGTGTGTGGTGGTCGTCCGATGCGCCTGCTTCCTTGGGGGTTACAATCTATGGCTTTCCCTGTGATGTCATCTAATGGCTTGCGAAGAGTGTGCTCAAGCCAACCCCACTTGCATCTTTTTATTTCCATCTTTACTGGTTGCTGGTTTGTCTCTGACCAGAGTTGGGCATTGGATATTATGGAGGGCCAGTAAACACGCATGATTCTACGCAGGCATTTGTTAACAAATACCTGAAGAGACTGGGAATCTCGCGGTGCCATATTCCACGTTTCGCAACCGTAAGGTAATGTGGATTTGACGTTGAAGTTGAAAATTTTAATTTTGGTGCGTCTCGATATGTAAGATGATTTCCGAAACGGGGTTAAGTTGGGCAAAAGCTTTGCGTGCCTTATTAATGCGGCTGGCAATATCTGCTGATTTACCGCCGGATTTATCGATTATACTGCCTAGATAGCAGAAGGACTCCACTTCATCAATTTCCTTGCCGTATATTAAGAATTCCCCGTTGCGTTAGCATTCATTCTGAGCGATTTGGTTTTGTGGATACTCATCTTTAATCCAGCTAACTTTGCGGTTTCGCTAACTAGATTCAGTTTAGATTGCATGTCGGAGGAAGAATGGCTTAATAAGCATATGTCATCCGCATAGTCCAGGTCTTCTAATCTGTCTTGTAGATCCCATGTAATCCCTCTTCTATGATTTGTTGACCTTTGCATCACTACATCGAGGACGCAGTTAAAGAGGAGTGGTGACAGCACACAAACTTGATGGACTCCGGTTTTTAATATGATGCTCTTTCATAGTTGTTTCTCATGTAGTACGCGGCATGTTGCGTTGTTGTACAGTGTCTTTATCAAGTTTATTATTTTAGTAGGGGCACCCTTGCAAGCCAGTGCGTTCCATATGGCCATGTGGTTAAGCGTGTGAAAAGCCTTTTCAAAGTCAACAAATACGACATAAAGAGGCGATCTCCATTCATCTGACTGTTCCACAATAATCTTGAGACTATTGACCTGGTCGACACAAGATTTGTTGGAACGGAAGCCAGCTTGTTCCCCTCTGGGAAAAATTGCTTTTGAAAGTCTTTTGTTTATTATGGGATGATGCTATACTGGGCATAATAACTCATCTCAATGGTGAGGACTGGAAGAAGTTAAAGAAGTTTGTACAAAATATAGACTTGCTATGGAACGTAAGGTTGGTATTACTTAATAGTTAGAGTACAACAAGCCTACATGATAGCTTAGGTATATGTATGTTAATAGACATGAGAACCTTGTTTGGTTTCCTCTCCTTTAACCTACCTAACTACCTACTTAATTTTAAATCAAATATGTTAGTTTCGTGACAAAATTTATTGCCTTCTTAGTGGATATTGCCTTTTTGTTGTTGTTTCTATATATCTGGACTTATATCCAAGGGACATATACCTTCCAGATAAATAAGGCACCAAATCGTCAAATATTTGAGTAAAAATCGTCAAATCGTCAAAGACGTTTCTTAAATCGTCAAAAAATCGTCAGAAAAAATACATAAATAAATAAATTAAGAGTTTTTAAAAACCAAAATTATTTCTATTGTAGTAAAACATATAAAGTCAATATAATATGTACATATGTATATGAGTTCAAATATTAAACATTTTAGAAATTAAAAGCTGGCGTCCCTCATCCTTATTTATTAATTTTTTTCCAAAACGATGAAATTTAATATCATACTCAGGACAAAATTGTTTAAGGATAAACAATCTATCCCAGTGTTGACACATAAGGGCAGCAATAATATTGCATCATAGATCTTAATCTATGGGTGGTGTAAATATTAAGGAGTCAGAATCTCTTGACATTCTCAGCATGAAAACTCAGTGTAATGTTGGCTACAACCGACACATTTTTCAGTTCCTTCAGTTCCTTCTTATTTATTTATTTATTAATTACAATACAATTACAAATTATATTCTAATTATATACGAGCGGAGTATCTTGACCATAAGCTCGGTGTAGTGGCTCTGGTGGGAATCGAACCCACGACCCTAACGCTAATAGTCAAGCACTACCCACTAAACTACCCGGGCACCCTTCTTCTTAAGGTCTTATGATCTTACTATTTACATTATTTGTAACCGACCGAGATTGGAATACAACTCTCATGTATGGGTCGGTGCCTAAACGTCTATTTTGAGGTCGTAGTACCTCGTTAATGACGGTAGTGTATCCAACTCCATTGAATCATTGGAGCATCGTTGCAATGTGGTTTGTGTTTCACTGTTCTATCGGTTCGACAAAAGGATTTTGCTCGAACGAAGTAGAGGGACTTGTTCCCGAAAATCATATATTCCTACGTAACGCTCGTCTTTGTCGACCACCACTTACGTATGCGGTCGATTGGCCAGTGGATCGCACACTGCTTTATGGTAAAAATACATTTTTTAGTCGGCCTTTCCTGTTGCTTATGGTATAAACATATACAAGCCTAATGTCCATAAACACTGTTCCCCCTTTCCTTTTTCCCATAACATATTTTCATAGTTCCAAAAACAATGTCATTGATCCTCTGAGTGTTGGTCGTACGAAACAAAATAACGGCGCTTGCCTTTGTTCTTCCGATGGTAATATTAGAAGTTATACTCGAATTTTTAAAATTGTCTGCAACGACTAGTGATAAATTATTCTCAACTACGATGTTATTTAGGGAGTTGTAATTTGTTGGCTTTTAAGGGATTAAAAAGGACTAAAATACAGAAAAATCATCACAGGTATTCGAAAGTAACTTAAAAATATAATATTTTACTCCTTGTTTTTACTAACATAAATTTCCAATAGTAACAATTGCAAAGTAAATACAAAACTTAAATGTGGCTTTTAATGTACTAAAGTCAAGAATGTGATGTAAATTTTTAATTTCCAAGTATTTTCAAAGTATTTTTGTTTTTTATTACATTTTAAAATTTAAAACTTTTAGATCGCCAACCCCATTATTATTATGCTCACATTATGCTCATATTAAATACATATGTATGGATGTAAAATTCATTATGCAGAGAACATATGTGACGTATGAGTTATATTTAATTCCATTAGTTTCATACAACATGACAAATTATTTTTTATTGCATACTTTTCAGGCTAACTATTCCCGTACATACATGTCATATGATGCGTATGAGTAATATATTTCAAATACAATTAAAAAGAAAGTATACTCCATAAATTTGGAATTAAGCTGCATGATTTTTCGGTTCAATTCAATTCTAGGCTAGTATTCTAGATTCCAGGAATATTACAGGGTGAACAAAGAAGGATTCAAATGCCTGCTGAATGTGTTGATCGAAAATTTACAATAGTAACAATTGCAAAGTAAATGCAAAACTTAAAGTGGCTTTTAATGTACTAAAGTAAAGAATATGATGTACATTTTTAATTTCTAAAAACCGTCAAAATAAGAACATAAATCGTCAAATCTGGCAGCTATGATCTGGACACATATCCAATGGGACATATACCCCGTAGGCCTTAATACTTACATATCCATGGGCTACTTCTTATCCATGGACTTGCTTCAGTTGGCTGTAATTAAGTTTGCAATATTGATCCCAAATTATTTCATTTATATCTACATACGGTAGCGGCCTTATAATTAGAAACAACTTACCAACATGTATGTTTGTTACTTTGTTTTACAGTTTTCACTGATCAAAGGCTTAGTTTGGAGGACGTCTTACAAATTAACTTAGATTCGTCTCTCCAGAGAACTCTGTTCCAGAAACATCGTTTCTAATTATAAGGCCACCACTGTACATAACCGATACTCTGCCTTTGTTTTCGATTCGAATTATCCGGCTCGTTGCCTTTAAAATACTCGTAGTTCCCAATAATTTGAGGAAATTATTCACGGCTGCAGTAATTTCTCTGTAAAGCTTTCAAATTCTCTGGACATTTAAGAATTTTTAAAGCATTCTTCATGTCTAACATAACAAGAAATACTGAAATAAACTAGAAAACTGGAAAGTCGGCATAGTCTAGTAGGTAGTGTGGTTGGATTATTAGAAGAGATCTCATGGTTCAAACCATGGCTCTAACATATCGAACGAAACGAAACAAATATTTCTACGGCACCTTCCTCTCAGAGGTCTTCTGGCAAAAACTCTGACAATCAAATAATATTGCCTTACTGCGCAATTGGAAAAGTTATAAAGAACATAAGTCGCCGTAGTCTAGTAGATAGTGTGTTGGCTTACTAGACGTAAAGCCAGGGTTCGAGCCCCAGGCCAGACATTAAACCAAAATACAAAAAGTATTTCTTCGGCGACTTCCTCTCAGCAGATTTCTGGCAAAAACTCTCTGAGAGTAAATAAAATTGCCATGAAAAGTTTCTCAAAAATCTGTCGTTCGGAGTCGACTTTAAAACTGTAGGTCCCACCACTCATGTATTATGTTGTGTGTGTTAATTTTACCCATGAATGTCAATGCACGCACTTTAAAGTCGACTCCGAACGATAGATTTTTGAAAAGACAATTTCATGGCAATTTTATTATTTTTAACTCTCAGAGTTTTTACCACAAGACTGTAGAGAGAAAGTCGCCAAAGAAATATTTTCTTCATATTTCCTTCGAAATATCAGATACGGGGATTGAATCACAGCCCTTTAATAAAAGAAATAAAAACCCTTTAAAACTACATATTATAATAGACGACAGCGGAAAGCAAACAAAGCCTGTCAAGTTCGAGACTAAAACACTTTACAACACATAGTTTTGTTTGAAACGATGCACAGGCGTGATGTTCTTTATACACATACATAATTGTTCATTACAACCCTTCAGTCAGGATTACGACCTAGTTTCTCACACCACATATGTTGTGTGTGTAAATTTTATACATTAGTGGTGGGACCTATAGTTTAAACTCGACTCCGAACGACAGATTTTTGAGAAACTTTTTCATGGCAATTTTTATTTTCGCTCAGAGTTTTTGCCAGAAATCTGTTGAGAGGAAGTCGCCGAAGAAATACTTTTTGTATTTTGTCTTGATGTCTGGGCTGGTGCTCGAACCCTGGCTTTAGGTTTAATAAGCCAACACACTACCTACTAGACTACGGCGACAATTTTATTTACTCTCAGAGTTTTTCTTAGAAAGCTGTTGAGAGAAAGTCGCCAAGGAAATATTTTCTTCACATTTCCTTCGAAATATCCGATATGGGGATTGAATCACGGCCCTTTGATAAGTAAAATAAAAACCCTTTAGACAACAGCAGAAAGCAAACAAAGTCTGTCAAGTTCGAGACAACAGACACTTTACAACACATAGTTTTGTTTGAAATAATGCACAGGCGTGACGTTCTTTATAATTTTACCAAGTGTTTAAGCAGTAAGTACATACATACACACATAATTGGTCATTACAACCCTTCAGTGAGGAATACGACCTAGTTTCTCACACCACTCATGTTGTGTGTGTTAATTTTGTGCATGAGTGGCGGGATCTACAGTTTAAAGTCAACGAAAGGAAGTCGCCGAAGAAATACCTAGTTTACAGTAAGTAAGTCGTTTATAATGTCCCTAATTACCCCGTAATGGGCCAAAGCTGCTTGCGTTTGAATTACTGCCTTTGAAATCAGATTTTACTATGTTTACGTGTTCTCCGCATGTTCCGCAACTCATGTTCGTAAAACGGTGAACCTATTACTCAATAAATGGACCGTGATTTTATACGTCGACCACGTAGAATAGGCTTAGGTTTCATTGCAAAGTCATACAACCAAGACCTTTTTTTACTGGCAGCAATAAAGACCAGTTAGACCTAGTAATTCCGAATAAATCCAAGCGCTTTACATAATTGAATCCATATTTCTGGTATCAAATTCTTAAATCTTAATACCATGTTGAAGCGTCACTTATTTTGTATGATTTTAAACTCGTTTTTTCTTTTTAAACAAAATGTTGTCTTTTTCAATTGCCATTGCCATTGCCACTGTCAAACTCTCTACATTTGCCAATTATTATTGACGTCTTTTTGACAATTAATTTTAATTTTTCATTTACAGTTCATTTAATTTATAATCACTCGTCACTCGTTCATTGAATTCGCCCCTTGTTGCACAGTCCATAAATTTTTGAATTTCAATTGTTTTTCTGTTCACGGTTATTAAACGATTCTCTTACAGGTTATTTGCAAATTTTCATTTGGCGAAAGAGAGAAAATTTATTGGAAAATTGAAAAATTTTGGACAACGAAATTATTAACACTTTTCAGTCACTTTTTAATTGTGAGAGGGTGGGGTGAGGGTAAACTGTAAACAATTAATTTTATAATTGAAAAATTAAAACAATTTAATGGTGTGTGCGGTACAGTCGCGGATATAATAATAGGGAAAGCAGTAGTAGTTATTACTAGTTGCACGAAGGGCTGAAATTGGGTTCAATAACTTACGAAACTTATCAGCAGATTTCTAGCAAAAACTCTGAGAGAAAATTAAAAATTGCCATGAAAAAGTTTCTTAAAAATCTGTCATTCAGAGACGACTTTAAACTATAGGTCCCACCACTCATGGATAAAAATTAAAACCTATCATCAATGCCAGGTTGTGATCCTGACTAAAGAGTTGTAATAACTAACTTAAGCAAATAAGTACTGGAGGAATTTGCGGTTGACTCACAGTTATCCGAACGGATACTTAACATATCAATTGCAACCAGTTGCATCATTCTAATACCGGACCCGTGGAAACTTGTTGCCAAACCTGGAGATAGGTCGGGAATGAGCTTTAATATAGAGAAACTAGAAATCACAGTATGCCACTAGCTACCGCATCACAATACGATTTTTCGAGCGAAAGATGGCGCTATTTGGAAATGAATGATCTTTTCCAATGACAATTTAATAAACTAGACATATAGGAATTTAAAAATCTTCACTGATAATGAGGTCATAAGGGGTATCAAGGAGCATCTTGAAAAGGCGTTTAATGATTACTTCAAGCATGGAACAGTACACATTACATGGATATCTATAGGACGAATCATAGGAGATAATTGATTTAAATTCTTAAGTAACAATAAAGGCCCAATTAGCTTAACGTTTAAGTAACATAACAGAACGCACTGTCGTTTCTAGCATACGAAAGCAATGGTATAAATAGCTGAAGATCGCCGTAGTCTAGTAGGTAGTGTGTTGGCTTATTAGACGTAAAGCCAGGCTTCGAGCCCCAGGCCAGACATCAAAACAAAATACAAAAAGTATTTCTTCGACGACTTCCTTTCGTCGACTTTAAACTGTAGATCCCGCCACTCATGCACAAAATTAACACACACAACATAAGTGGTGTGAGAAACTAGGTCGTAATCCTGACTGAAGGGTTGTAATGACCAATTATGTATGTATGTGAATAAAATTGTCATGAAAACCTTTTCAAAAATCTGTATTCTGATGTCGCGTTTAAACTGTAGGCGGCAACAATCATGGTTAAAATAACCTCAAACAAGGTGTGAGAATGTATGTTAGGGGATGTGTACTTGCCAATTGAGACAAGTATAGTAGCCGGAGATCCAGTTGACCCATAATAGATAGGAAATAAGGAGAGCAAGTAGGAAAGGAAGGATGAGGAATCAGAGGAATTACACAGACAATCATGACTAAAGAGTTGACAAATTACCAATTAAGTAAGTAAGATAGGGCACCGTGCGGTTTTAATCTGTAAGCTTAGACGGCTTCTAGTTGACCAGCTCCCGCACTTTCACAGTAAGTGCTATGGACAGTGAATGTATTTTCAATTGCTTGGGTATCACTGGCCATGTAAACCATTTTCAAATTAATTTTTTTCTTCTGGAATTCAATTGATTTTCTATCAAAGTTATCTTTGTTTATCTCCAACATTTATCCGGGTTTAATGTTTAACTTGGGAAATTAAATTTTGAAATTTTTTTTCTCTCATCAATTCCCATTAAATCCATTTATTTCCATTGGCCATAAAACAAATGTTTCATTATTTAAGTCCTTTTTAAACAGAAAAAAAAAACCGGAAAAAATTCTCCTTGTTTTAACCGCCGCCGCTCTGTACAACCCTTCGAAAATAAATGATTTTTTAAATAATTTAAAACCGTTTTTTACGAGCTGCGAATACAAACAAACCACAAAGTTTTTTTTTTTTTTTTCTTTTTTTTGTTAATTTGAAAGTGTTTACTTAAACGCCTTTCTCTCGTAAAAAAAGGAGGGAAAATAAAGGATGTGCTTGTTTACACCTGCTTTTATTAATAATGATGGGCAAAAAAAAAAATGTTTCAAAAAAAAAATAAGTTAAGCAAACAAAACGAATTTAATACCAACACCGAACGGTACTCTGAACACAGTTACTTGAAAAATATGGCAACTCAACAATGAATGGCCATTGATTTTAATGCCACGCTTTAAAGGCCTCATAAATATTATGTTTTAAAGTTTCCCGTTTTTTTTCTAAATATTTGGAAAACTGTATTGAATTTCATTGCATGACCTTGGTAAACGTAGCTCTTTAAGGCAGATTTACATATTTGGTGGAAAATTTAAGAAAAATTCTTTTCTGTTGCTAAAGGTAGCGGTAAACACGAAGTGGGATAGTTTGATGAATAAATAAAATCTCCAGGAAGAGGAGATTGTAATGAAGCAGGAAAATATAAAAATTATCACAGACCACACCCTTACACATGAGAAGAGCTACTACTTACTTACAGTAATCCCTCGATTTACGTTGCAGTTGGTTCCAAAAAAAAGCGACGTATATCAAAACGACGTAAATCGGATTTGATGTTGCTCATACTACAAAGTAGTATGTTTTTAACAAGGAACATAAAAAAGTTACAGTAATCCCTCGATTTACATCGCAGTTGGTTAAAAAAAAGGCGACGTAAATAGAATGACGACGTAAATTGAAGTTAGAGGGAATAAAAAATTTGACGACGTAAATCGAAATAACGTTAATCGAGGCGACGTAAATCGATGGATTACTGTACTTAATTGATCATTACAACCCTTTAGTCAGGATTACAACCTCAGCTTCTCCCATCGCCCATGTTGTGTGTGTGTGTTAATTTTATCCATGAATGGTGTCGACTTTGAAGACAAATTTGAGAAACTTTTCATGGCCCTATATGGAATAAGAATTATTTAGCGGGCATAGCTATACCCTTGGATGTCATATAGACATAGGTAGGTAGGTAGAAGTGGCTGTCCCCTCGATGGCGTCATGAGCGGACACACTTAGGCCGCACACAGGGCCCATTGTGATACCACAGTTTCACATTCTCCCCTACTATTCGCAGCTTCCGATGAAGCGACTCAGGCTGCCAATATCCATGCATGACAGTTCATCTAGGTCCTCCATGTAGTAGGCACCCAGGTGTCTCTTTCGCCTCTGACCAAGTGCCGGGCATGTCCAGAGTAGGTGAAGAATAGTTTCATCCTCTTCCTCATCTCCACAGCTTCTGCAGAAATCATTCGCGCGAGGTGTCCAAGACCAATACGCCTCGCATGCGTTCCTATAATACAATGCCCCGGAATAACGCCGATTACAGCGCTGAGTCTGCTTCTTTGGAGTTTAAGCAGATTCGCCGTGCGCCTCCTATCCAGTCTTGGCCAGATTTTTTGCGCCGTTCTGCCCTTATCCGAAGCCGCCCACCTACTGTTGACAAGGTCCACGATTGCATTGTCAATTATAAGCCTGCAGGTATCCAAAGGGATCCCCAATGTAGAGAATTCATCAGAGAGTTCGATGGTCGTGCCCCTTCTGGCCAAATCATCCGCTCTGCAGTTGCCGGGAATATCTTTATGTCCCGGTACCCATGTGATACAAACATCATATCGGTTCGCCATCTCATTGAGACATCTGCGACAGTCGTACACCCTCTTGGAGTTTATTACACTAGAATCCAATGCTTTGATGGCCGCTTGGTTATCGGAAATTATGGTGATTTTTCACGTGTGAACATTTTTGTCCACAATAATTTTCACCGCAGCCTGAATTGCCGAAACTTCCGCCTGAAAGACGCTGCGGTGATCTGGTAGCTTTATAGACTTGGATATTCCAATTGATTTCGAATAGATACCAATTTCAACGGCTCCTTCCAATTTGTGCGGTATTCCCCGCGAGGTGCGCCGCACCTTTTCTCCAGTTCCCCCTTTTCGGAATGGATGTCCTATAATTCATTGAGAAGTCATATCGCGGTGTCATATAGTCAATGCTTCCGACAATATCAGTTCCTTCAAGTATCCTTGTATGACCAATGCTCGATGCATGCCATTGTCTAGTCGCCCAAAGACGCCTACTAACCCTAGCCGCCACACCTCTGCAGTATAGGTCAAGCGGTAGAAGGTATAAGATCATCTCCAGAGCGATTGTAGGAGTAGTGCATATAGACATAGGTTTGTGGCAAAAACATTCCCTCTCCTTCCTAACTATTATTAAAATGCCATTTATTGCCGGAGGGTTTGAAGTCACCATAGTCTAGTATGTAGTGTGTTGGCTTATTAGACGTGAGGATACGGTTCAAACCCCAGGTTAGACATCTCCAATAAAACGAAATGTGACAAAATATTTCTACGACTTCCTCTCAGCAGATTTCTGGCAAAACCTCTGAGAGTAAAAAAAAAAATTTCCATGAAAAAGTTTCTCTCACTCACGTATAAAAATTAACACACACAACATAAGTGGTATGAGAAACTAGATCGTAGTCCTGACTGAAGGGTTGTAATTGTCATTTATGTGTGTACATATCGACGCCTCCATTCTATAACGTTCTAGGTGTACTTAGAACGTTTTCAATGTTCTTGCATTTTTAAATTCTACGTTCTATAACTTAAATACTGTCAAAATTTGGTTAAGATGCACCCGATCCGTTCCGAAGTTGTAGGGAAAAATCTACTTCGAATACCCATATAGTCGTATGTCGCGCGAAAACTTTGTGAGCTCATAACTCAAAACACACTTTTTCGACTTAGAATGTTATAGAACGGAGGCGTCGATAAGTAATGTTTGAACGGACGCTGCTTTTAGGAGCTCGATTTCCTAATGCTTAAGCCACTGAGAGAAGCAAGGCATTTGACATATAACTCCTACGGACTCAAGTAGGGCAGAGAACATGAATAGTCTGAGCATAGCTGCCACAAACGCCTTCTCAATTCTTTCCTTATGAAAAACTGCAAAATGGTGTAGAAGGCTCTCTTCAAATCGTTGAACGGTAGTTACAGGAATGCTATTCTATGGACTGCTCATTATAATACGCAGAGTATTGGCCTGCTCTAGAGAGCCTCCATTTGGCCGGAAGTGTGTCTGTTTTATAACGCAGATGCTGTATTATTGTCTGTAACAAATACTTTAGAAAAAGGGATTTCTTGCCCTCTTCATTTTTTTGGAATTCCTCGTGAGTGTTTGTCAGTTTAAATACCAGAATAAAAATTTTAAATTTTAAAGTCAGTTGTTGTGTTGCCTTAGTTACTCAGCATATAATTCACTCACTTATACACTTACTACACAGTCATTTAGACTCTGTGATTCACTCATTCACTGACTAATTCTGAACATTCATTCATTCGTTCATTCATTCATTCCTTCAATCAATTTATTTGCAAGTCAGTTCACATGACTGTATCTCGGGTTAATTGATTTTCGACAGCAGGAAGGGCAAGAGGAAAAAAACGGGTTTCACTTTCACATCTGCTTGGTTTTTATTTGCTTGTGTGAGTGAGTGTGTGAGTGTTTAATTTCTCTCCACAATTGATTACAAATGATTGAACAAATGAGTTGACTTGAGCAGAGTTAAGGTTCACTATGGTGATACTGTTTTAATGTCTTATTCATCATCGTTCAGCGTTTTATTTAATGAAATTGTTTTCTTGTGGCTCGGCACCTTACCTCACCGCATCGCACCGCACCGCCATGGCAGCAACTTCTTCTGACGGCTATACCGCTAATGAGACAGAAATTTCCATGATTTTCAGTTTTTGATGGCTTTTTTCGATTTCTTCCTTTCTTATGTACGCTTTTGTTTGAAGCCTGTGGTTAAGGCTGGTTAAGTCAGGCATCCCATCTTAGCAGAGTTAGGGTTTCATTAACTTTTTTTTTTAAATTAAAAAAAATCATCTAAAAAAAATATCGATTAAATAATGAAAAGAAGCCGTTGGGAGGAAGTGAAATTAATGACATTGAAAACAGAAACAGAAGAAAAAAGATACGAAGAGTGGCTAGGGTTCATGGCAAAAAAAAAAAGTGGTAGAAAAAGTTAATGATACTTTAAGTATCATTAGGGCAAATGATGTTGCAACAACAAATTAAAGAAGAAAAAGGGGGAAAATTGAAAATAAAAAATTGGAAATGAATAATGAATAATGGATACAAGGTTTGATTGAATACACACACACACATAACCAGGCCTAAAGTTTCTTTTTTCCCTTTTCAATTTTTCTTTTTTTATCTCTAACCTTTGATAAGAAAAAGGAAAGACCTTTTTAAACTAAATGGTCCGTCAAATAACTTTTTTTTATTTGAAAGTACAATCCTTCCGGCTAATAATGGAAAATAATTTCATTCAAATGGCTGCCTCGGCTGGCCATGTAGTAGCCTACACGTTCGGTCCAATTTTTAAGCACATTATCGATTGTGTGCAGCTGTATTTCACCAATAGCTTCACGAATATTGTCCTTTAAAGCGTCAATTGTCTCTGGCTTGTCGTCGTAACACTTATCTTTGACGTTACGCCCACAAATAATAGTCCAACGGTGTCAAATCGCAGCTCGGAGGTGGCCAAACGACATCAGCTCTGCGGCTGATAATGCGATCTTCAAAAACAGGGCGCAAAACATCGAGTGTAGCTTCGGCTGTGTGGCACGCAGCGCCGTCCTGTTGAAACCAAATGTTGCCAATATCCTCCTCTTCAATTTTTGTGAACAAAAATTCGTTCAACATGGCCCGATAACGATCGCCATTGACTGTAACGGCCACTCCTTGCTCATTTTCGAAGAAAAATGGCCCAATTATACCTGTGGACCAAAATCCGCACCAAACAGTGACTCGTTTTGGGTGCGTCGGCTTTTCAATGTATGCGTGCGGGTTTTCTGTGCCCCAAATGCGACAATTTTGCTTCTTTACATAACCGCCAAGATCGAAATGAGCTTCATCTGAAAAGATGATTTTTTTTTTGCCAAAATCGGCATCTTCTGGTGTAGGCTACTGCATGGCTAGCCGAGGCAGCCATTTGAATGAAATTATTTTCCATTATTAACCGGAAGGATTGTACTTTCAAATAAAAAAAGAAATTTGAGGAAATATTCAGTAGTTTTTGTTTTTAAAGCATTTTCAAAAAAAAAGTTATTTGGCGGACCCTTTAATAGACAACAGCGAAAAGCAGCGAAAAGTTTGTCAAGTTCGAGACTAAAACACTTTAAACACAAAGTTTTGTTTAAAATGATGCACAGGCGTGATGTTCTTTATAATTTTTTCAATCCCTTGCACGGTAAGTAAGTCGTTTATAATGACTGTAATTGCCCCGTAATGCTCGAAAACTGCTTGAGTTTGAATCAAACAAACAAAGTCAGTCAAGTTCGAGACATGGAAACTTTACAACAAAAAGTTTTATTTGAAATGATGCACAGGCCTGTACTCTTTAGAAATTTTTCAATTCCTTGCGCAGAAAGTATGTCGTTTATAATGACTGTAGTTACCTCGAAATGCGCGAAAACTGCTTGCGTTTGAATCACTGTCTTTGAAACCAGACTTCATTATTTTTATTCGTTCGTTGGTTGTTAAACAATCCACATTCGTAAATGGCAAACCTATTAAGTAATTAATGACATACCGGCATAGCTGCCAGATTTGACGATTTATCGTTATTTTGACAATTTTGAGCACCAAATATATCATATTGACGATTTGACGATTTATGTCCTTATTTTGACAATTTTTGGAAATTAAAATTTTACATCATATTCTTTACTTTAGTATATTAAAAGCCACTTTAAGCCTATTTGCATTTACTTTGCAATTGTTACTATTGGAAATTTATGTTAGTAAAAACAGGGAGTAAATTATTATATTTTTAAGTTACTTTCGAATACCTGTGATGATTTTTCTGTATTTTATTCCTTTTTAACCCCTTAAAAGCCAACAAATTACAACTCCTAAATAATCTCGTAGTTGAGAATAATTTATCGCTTGTTGTGGCAGGCAATTTTAAAAATTCGAGTATAACTTCTAATATTATCATCGGAAGAACAAAGGCAAGCTCCGTTATTTTGTTTCGTACGACCAACACTCAGTTGATCGATGGCATTGTGTTTGGAACTATGAAAATATGTTATGGGAAGAAGGAAAGAGAGAACAGTGTTTATGGACACCAGGCTTGTATATATTTATACCATAAGTAACAGGAAAAGCCTCTGCAGGAATTGAGTTCCACATACGAATAGTCCGACTAAAAAACGTATTTTTTTTATGCAGTGTGCTATCCACTGGCCAATCGACTCCATAAGGAAGTGGTGGCCGAGAAAGACGAGCGTTACGTAGGAATATATGATTTTCGGGAAAAGTCCCCTTATTTCGTTTGAGCAAAATCCTTTTGTCGAAGCGATAGAACAGTGAAACACAAACCACATTGCAACGACGCTCCAATGATTCAATGGAGTTGGATACACTACCATCTTTAACGAGCTACTACGGCCTCTCCTGCACCCGATCGAGAAACCTCAAATTAGATGTTGGGGCACCGACCCATACATGAGAGCTGTATTCCAGTCGCAGTCGGTTACAAATGGTGTAAATAGTAAGATCATAAGATCTTAAGAAAGAGCTGAAGGAACTGAAAAATGTTTCGGTTGAAACCAAATTTACACTGAATTTACATATTCAGAATGTCAAGAGCTGCTGGCTCCTTAATATTTACACCACCCTTACATTAAGATGATGCAATATGAGGGATGAAGATGAGGGATGCTAGCTTTTAATTTCTAAAAAATTTTTCTTTAAATGATTTATATTTGAAATCAGATATGTACATACATACATACATTGACTTTATATGTTTTACTACAATAGAAATAATTTTGTTTTTTAAAAACTTTTATTTTATTTGTTATTTATTTATTTATTCTGAAGATTTTTTGACGATTTTAATAAACGTCTTTGACGGTTTTGACGTTTTTTTCTCAAATATTTGACGATTTGGTGCCTAATTTATCTAGCAGCTATGCATACCGGCCTTGCCAGGCCGTTGATATTGAAACCTCAAAATGAATAATCTGATGTAAGAAATGGGTAGGATTACATTAGGTAAAGTGGCGGAAGAGGTCTATTTAGGTCAACATTTAGGCCCACTGTGATGCCACAATCAATATTCAAACTGGGAATCAAACCTTCTCTATAAGGAGCCAACATTTAAGCTCATTGTGATACCAGAATTAATATTTAATCGGGGAATCAAACATTCTATAGAACGAAGCCAATCAGAGTCCGAAGTCTTGTCATTGCAAGAATCTTTTTCTCTTGAGAGCTGAAAAAGCTCTGCCTTTTCATGACAAGAGCAGAGCAGCGACACATGAGGTCAAAGGTAGTCTCATATACCTCTTCATACTCACACCTTCTGTAAAAGTCATTGGCCGGAAAGCTAAATCTTTAGGAACACTTTCCAAAAGGAAATCACTATTGTGCGATGGAAAACCAAGAGATTTAAGGATAGAAGTGAGTCGTTCGTCTTCTTATTCATACGTGTCCAGTAGGGTGGTTTTAAAAAATCGATGTCAGAATTTTTTTGGGGGCACCCCCCTAAAATGTTTCTTTCTGTCAGATTTTAGGATTGCCAAAGTTTGAGCACGATTAGAAGATGTTAACCCGTGCCACTGGAGCCATAAGTTTTGAAAATCTCCATTTTTTGCAGTTTTGCGACTTAGGCGATCCATATCTCTGGAACGGCTAAAGCTGTTTGTCCGTGTCATACATCAAATTAAAGGCCATACTAGGGTGTCCAGCAGAGTCTGGCAATGTTGCACGTGCGCTCTTTCTCTCAACGGGATTGTGCTTCCCTGTAAAACGAGTGCACAATTTCCAATTTAACTCAGGCGATTGGAGTACATGAAGTCGCCGTAGTCTAGTAGGTAGCGTATTCGACGTAAAGCCCGGGTTCACACCTCAGGTCAGACATCAAAACGAAATATGAAAAAAATATGTCTTCGGCGATTTCCGCTCAGCAGATTTCTGGCAAAAAAAAAACTCTGAGAGTAAATAAAAACTTGCCATGAAAATGTTTCTCAAAAATCTGTCATTCGGAGTCGACTTTAAACTGTAGATCCCGTCAGTCATGTATAAAATTAAAGCACACAACATGAGTGATGTGAGAAGCTAGGCCGTAATCCTGACTGAAGGTTTGTAATGGCCAATTATGTATGTATGTATGTATGTATGTATGTATGTATGTATGTATGTATGTATTTGAGTACATATGCTCTGTAACATATCGGAAATTGTATACTTGTGTTCTTTCCGAGCATTAATAATTTTAAGTAGACACCCTGGGGAGTCCAAATTCGTAATTTGTCATCGTTACTCATGCCAGAGACTCATCCGCATCTCATATTTGCAGCGAAAATTCAATTGAAAACTTCAATAAAAACTACATACATATAGAGGAGCGTCATCATAACAATGATTATGATGCTCACGGCAATTGTTGTTGTTTGTTGTTGTTGTTAAAAATTGTTTTTAATTTGAATACAAAAAATTCTGTTGAAAAAAAGGAAGCAAAAAATGGACAACAAAACAAATGAACAATTTTGCTGTCGTTGTTGCAGAAGCAGGCAAACAATACAGTTCGGAAAAAAACCTCCTCCTCGTCTCTAATTTTAATAAAAAAAAATTATTTTCCTCTTGTCGTTGTCGTGTGTTGTCTTGTTTTTGTTGCACCCGATGATGATGATGACGAAGATGATGGTATTTGCCGCATTGCAAAAATATTCTTTCTCAATGGCAAGCAAAAATAAATTGTAGTTTTGGTTTCTGTGTGTGTGTGCATGTGTATGAAAGAATATTTCATTTTCTAAACACAAAAATATTCTTGTATTCTCTTCTGTGCAATCATGTATTATTGGTGGGCGTATGGGGGTGTGTGTGTTTGTGTTTTAGTATCTGCATTTGAATGGCGCTCTCTATTTCCTGGAATTTGTTATAGTGACAGTTATTTTTGTGAAATAGACTCCACCATACATAACTTATGCAATAATGTACTCTCACGTTCATTCACTCTCCCTTTCTCTCTCTCTCTCTTTTGCTCTTTTTTGTGTTATGAAATGTTTCATATTTTTTTTCTGTTTCTGTTGTGGAAATACAGAGGAGCTTCAGTGTTTGGTTTTTTGGTTATATTTGTGTGCTTAATTTATGTCAGGCACGGACGGACGGATTTATGAAATGCTGTTGTTGTTATTGTCGTACTCTTGTTTTTTTATTTTATTATTCATTATTCAGTGCTTTGTTGGTTTATATGTTTTTTTTGTGGATCCATTGGAAAACAGGCCAAATTCTATGTGGAGAGAGATTTGTTGTGGGCAATAAATTTTTGGTTTTTATTTTTCTCTATTAACCTACTCTACTTCAATTTCATAGAAAATAACGGGTGATTTTTTAGCAATTATCTTTTTGGCAACACTGGATTAAACAGCTCACGCACGTTTCGTGTTTTTTGTTTCGCTGTCAAACATCTTCAGTTTGGTTTATAATTTAACCATGAATCGTCTTACAAACAACGAACAACGCTTGCCAATCATTGAATTTTATTATCAAAATGCCGTGCTCTGTTAAGAAAGTTCATTACGTGCTTCTTCCATTTTATGTTCAGTTTAATCGACCCACTGAAGCGACTATTCGGGCTATTGTGACTAAATTTCGCACCAAATTTACATTGTTGGACATTAAACCACCAACACGCTTACGTAGAGTGCGAACTGAAGAAAATATCGCAGCTGTATCGGCCAGTGTTAATGATGACTGACCATCAATTATCAAATCGTCGCCGTTCGTCGTAGCAATTTGGCCTCTGTTACTCAACAACGTGGAAAATTTTGAGGAAGATTTAGGTGTGAAGCCTTTCAAAATACAGCTGGTGCAAGAATTGAAGCCGAACGACCTACCGCAATGCAGAATTTTTGTTGAATGGACTCTTGAAAAGTTGGCCGAAGATCCACTTCTTTATCGAAAAATTGTGTTCAGCAACGAAGCTCATTTTTGGCTCAATGGATACGTAAATAAGCAGAATTGTCGATTTTTGAAGTGAAGATCAGCCCGAAGCATTGCAAAAGCTACCAATGCATCCAGAAAAAGTCACAGTTTGGTGCGGTTTATGGGCTGGTGGCTGGCTCATTAGACCGTACTTCTTCAAAGATGCTGCAAATCTTAACGTAACTGTGAATGGTGAGCGATACCGTGAAATGATATCCAACTTTTTTTTTGCCCAAAATACAAGAGATTGATTTGCATGACATGTGGTTTCAACAAGACGGTGCCACATGCCACGCAGCACGTGTAACAATGGACTTATTGAGAGGCGAGTTCGGTGAACATTTTATTTCACGTTCGGGACCTGTCAATTGGCCGCCTAGATCGTGCGATTTAAAGCCTTCAGACTATTTTTTGTGGGGCTATGTTAAAGCTCGTGTCTATACAGACAAGCCAGCTTCAATTGACGCATTGGAAGACAACATTGAAGCATTTATTCGTGAGATGCCTGCCGAAATGTTTGAAAGAGTATGCCAAAATTGGACTAAGCGGATGGGCCATTTGACGCGCAGTCGCGGTCAACATTTGCATGAAATAATTTTCAAACATTAAATTATATCGACCGTACTATCGATTCAAATAAAGATTTCATGAATTTTTCTGAATTTTATGTGTTTTTTTTTTTTAAAAATTGTCCTAAAGCTCTTAAAAAAATCACCCATTATTATTTTTATGGACTTAATATGTGCACTTTAGTTTATTTTCTTGTGAAATTTAAGAAAAAGAAACTGAAACTCTATTCATACCAAGGGGTGACACCAAAGTGTTTTCAAAAATTGTCACTACAGCCCGAATATTTCCGTTTGAAAAAAATTTCTAAAAATTCTGTCGTTCGAATTTGAGTCCCGCCACTCATGAATAAGGTTAAAAAACACAACAAGGGCGTCTAGAGAAGTAGGTTGTAATTCCTACTAAATGACTGTAATTCTCAATGAGGTTAGGAACTAAGAGATGTCCAGAATCAATGTGCACTTAGTCTTCGTGTGACTAACACTGTCAATATATAGGGATAATTAAATATCAATCCGTTGTGAGGATGATTGTAATCTTCACCCAAAGAGTTTCGCGAGTTTCCGATTTCGTTACAATTTTCAAGTGACCAATATTTAAACACAATCATTGTCCAGTTGCCAGAAGCTTACTTACTTACTCAATTGGCCATAATAATCCGTTTAACGGATTTCGGCCTGCCGCAACACATCCTTCCAGACGCCTCTGCTTCATGCGCACCTCTGCCAGTTGGTCACACCAATCGATGACAGGGCTTCCTCTATTTGGTCCTTCCAACGGATACAAGGTCGTCCTCTTCGCCGACTTCCGCAGATTCCCGCATCAAATACCCATCTCGACGGAGCATCCTCCTCCATTCGAACGACATGGGTGAGCCAGCGCAGGCGCTGGATATTAATACGCTGCACAACGTCTATGTCGTTGAGGAGCTCATACAGCTCACTGTTGGATCGTATACGGAAATCATCGCCAACTCGCACTGGACCGAAGATCTTACGTAGGACTTTTCTCTCGAATACTCTCAAGGCTGCTGCATCAGTATTTAATAGGGTCCATGCCTCTGCGCCATAAAGAAGCACGGGTAGGATGATCGTCTTGTAGAGTATTAGTTTTGTCGCACGAGAGAGCTCTCTGCTACTCAATTGCCTATTGAGACCATAGTAGCACCTGTTGGCAAGAGTGATCCTACGCTTGATCTCCAGACTGGCATCATTTCTGGTGGTAACGGCGGAGCCAAGATAGATGAATTTCTTGACCGTGTCAAAAGTATAGTTATCGGCCGTAATCTGAGAATCAATACGCCGCGCGTCTCTACTCGTCGATAACATATACTTTGTTTTGCCCTCATTTACTGCCAGACCCGTCTTACTAGACTCCCGTTCAATAGCACTAAAGGCAGCAGTAACCAGAAGCACTCATTCGTATTTGAAGAGAAAGCGTAAAGAGATACAGAATATGTTCGTGTTGTAGGTCCAGCACCAGTAATATTAATGCAGCTTGATTTTTGCAACCGCTGTGTCTGTTTAAGGTTCGTTATTCTATCGAGAAAGTGCAAACATATCAAGTATCTGCAGGGATCAAGACAAAACTGTTCGAATGTATTCGAGATCGTGAAACATTTAAAGTTCATTTGCGACAGATGCGCGTTCAAGAATAATGTTTAATGGAGGAGGATTTTGACGGCAGACTAACCTAACCGTTGAGCATTGAATAACTGAAATGTTTTTATAATTGTATGCATAGCTGCCAGATAAATGAGGCACCAAATCGTCAAATATTTGAGAAAAAATCGTCAAAACCGTCAAAGACGTTTATTAAAATCGTCAAAAAATCGTCAGAAAAAATAAATAAAATAAATTAAAAGTTTTTAAAAACCAAAATTATTTCTATTGTGGCAAAACATATAAAGTCAATATATGTACGTATCGGAATAAAACATTTAAAGGAAATTTTTTTAGAAATTAAAAGCTAGCGCCCCTCATCTTTATTTATTAATTTTTTTCCAAAAAAGGGTAAAATTTTATATCATTTTCAGGAAAAAATTGTTTAAAGATTAAACAATATATTTCAGTGTTGTTTATTGACACATAAGCGTAGCAATAGTATTGCATCATCTAAATCTATGTGGTGTAAATATTAAGGAGCTCTTGACATTCTGAGGATGAAAATTCAGTGTAATGTTGTTTTCAACCGACACATTTTTCAGTTCCTTCTTAAGATCTTATAATCTTATTATTTACACCATTTGTAACCGACCGAGACTGGAATACAACTCTCATGTATAGGTCGGTGCCCCAACGTCTATTTGAGGTTTCTCGATCGTGTACAGGAGAGGCCGTAGTAGCTCGTTAATGATGGTAGTGTATCCAACTCCATTGAATCATTGGAGCATCGTTGCAATGTGGTTTGTGTTTCACTGTTCTATCGCTTCGACAAAAGGATTTTGCTCAAACGAAATAAGGGGACTTGTTCCCGAAAATCATATATTCCTACGCAACGCTCGTCTTTCTCGGCCACCACTTCCTTATGGAGTCGATTGGCCAGTGGATAGCACACTGCATACAAAAAATACGTTTTTTAGTCGGACTATTCGTATGTGGAACTCAATTCCTGCAGAGGCCTTTCCTGTTACTTATGGTATAAATATATACAAGCCTAGTGACAATAAACACTGTTCTCTCTTTCCTTCTTCCCATAACATATTTTTATAGTTTTAAACACAATGCCATCGATCAACTGAGTGTTGGTCGTACGAAACAAAATAACGGCGGTTGGAAGCTATGTATACTCGAATTTTTAAAATTGTCTGCAACGACAAGTGGTAAATTATTCTTAACTACGAGATTATTTAGGAGTTGTAATTTTTTGGCTTTTAAGGGGTTAAAAAGGAATAAAATACAGAAAAATCATCACAGGTATTCGAAAGTAACTTAAAAATATAATAATTTACTCCTTGTTTTTACTAACATAAATTTCCATCAGTAACAATTGCAAAGTAAATACAAAACTTAAAATTGGCTTTTAATGTACGAAAGTCAAGAATGTGATGTCAATTTTTTATTTCCAAAAATCGTCAAAATAAACGCATAAATCTGGGAGCTATGATTGTGCGGCCAACCGCGGCAGCCATATAAATGAAATAAAAATCCATTTCCAACCAGAGCAGTAAAACAATAACAATAAAATTATCAACAATAAATAACAATAAATTTATCAAAATTTCAAAGTATTTTTGTTTTTTATTACATTTTAAAATTTAAACTTTTAGATCGCCAACCCCATTATATTAACTCACATTATGCTCGTATTAAATACGTATGTAAAATTCATTATGCAGCGAACATATGTGACGTATGAGTTATATTTAATTCCATTAGTTTCATACAACATGACATAATTGAAATTTTTTAGTGCATATTTTTCAGGGTAACTATTCCCGTATGTACATGTAATATGACGCGTATGAGTAATATATTTCAAATACAATTAAAAACAAAGTATACTCCATAAATTTGGTATTAAGCTGCATGATTTTTCGATTCTATGCAATTCTAGGCTAGTATTCTAGATTCCAGGAATATTACAGGATGAACAAAGAAGGATTCAAATGCCTGCTGAATGTGTTGATGGAACATTTGCAATAGTAACAATTGCAAAGTAAATGCAAACCTTAAAGTGGCTTTTAATTTACTAAAGTAAAGAATGTGATGTCAATTTTTAATTTCCAAAAATTGTCAAAATAAGGACATAAATCGTCACATCGTCAAAATGATATTTTTGGCGCTCAAAATCGTCAAAATGGCGATAAATCGTCAAATCTGGCAGCTATGTTTGTATGCCACCCAACTGTTTGGATGTGATGATATTGCAGGCAGATGATTATCGTGTAGAGATTATTTGATTTGCAAGAAACAAGACTCTTGAGCTTATTGCTACAAAACCTATGCATCTGCCCATAGTTATGAAAACAACGACATTCCCCTTAGAAGCTATTGCCCCCATAGATGGTGTAATTTAACGTCCCTTGCAATTCGTTCATAAAATTTCATTCCCTGAAGAGATTTTGATATTTAGTTTACGTTTAAGGGAATAAATTGCATTCAATTGTATTGAATGAATGATCAATTGGCCTGATATTCGAGAAGAATCTTGTAAAAATCAAAACATTTGTCTATCAACGACTACAAAAACAATTTCTTACAAAACAATCTGATTTTGGAATTCAAAATAAATTAAGTTTTCTTTTAACGTCTTTATTAACCCATTTCCGCCCGCTGTACTATATATAGTACACAACTTAAAGTCAGAGTAAAAATTACAAAATGTGGTTTTTAATTCTGGTAGCAAAGGTCAATAAGAGTACATGCAACATCCACGTAGCAGCTGTTGTAAATCATAGTTCAAAAGTATCAATGAGGGGAATCCCCATTTTGGTTTATTTTACATCAGTTAGTTAGTTCAGTTAACTTTGAAGAACGTTGAAAAGCAGTTTATTTACTGGATAACATCACATTCTAATAAAAGCAATATAAAACGGTTTAGTTCGTATAGAATTTTTTGAGCTATTGAATATTAAGTATTGCTGTACTAAGTTTAGTACACTGGGCGTTCAAGTTAAGATAATATAAAGGGTGTTTTTTATAGAGGTATAGAACTTTAAGTTGCAATAAAACAACGATGGATTATTCGATTGACATGAATTTTATTTATCCGAAAGATAATCTTGTGGCATTACATTTTAAATATGATTTCTGGCATATGACCGCCACGGCTGGCGCGGATGTAGTCCAATCTGGACGTCTAATTTTCGATGACTTTTTCCAACATTTGTGGCCGTATATCGGCAATAATACGGCGAATGTTGTCTTCCAAATGGTCAAGCGTTTGTGGCTTTACCGCATAGACCAATGACTTTACATAGCCCCACAGAAAGTAGTCTAGCGGTGTTAAATCACAAGATCTTGGAGGCCAATTCACAGGTCCAAAACGTGAAATTAGGCGGTCACCAAACGTGTATTTCAATAAATCTATTGTGGCACGAGCTGTGTGACATGTTGCGCCGTCTTGTTGAAACCACATCTCCTGGACATCATGGTTAGTCAATTCAGGAATGAAAAAGTTTGTAATCATGGCTCTATACCGATCACCATTGACTGTAACGTGCTGGCCACCATCGTTTTTGAAAAAGTACGGACCAATGATTCCACCAGCCCATAAAGCGCACCAAACAGTCAGTTTTTCTGGATGTAACGGTGTTTCCACATACACTTGAGGATTACCTTCACTCCAAATGCGGCAGTTTTGTTTGTTGACGTAGCCATTCAACCAGAAGTGCGCTTCATCGCTAAACAAAATTCGCTTATGAAAATCGGGAACAACGGTAATCTCGTTTTGGGCCCATTCGACGAATCTACGCCTTGATGATCGTTTGGCTTCAAATCTTGCGCGAGTTGGATTTTGTAAGCACGCAAACCAAGATCCTTCCGCAAAATCTTCCATAAAGTGGACGGACACAGATCCAATTCCTGTGCTCGATGGCGGATGGACTCATTCGGGTCTTCCTCAATGCTACGCTCTACAGCAGCAATAGCTTCTTCTGTACGCACCGTACAGCGTCTCTGGGGATGCCGTTCCATGGTTAATCGAATTAACTGCTCTGATGGACGATTTGGTCGACGATAAAATGGACGTAGTGCGCGATACGTTTTCCGCACACAACCATTATTTTCGAAATAAAATTGCACTATTTGCAAGCGTTGTTCAGGCGTGAGTCTATTCATGATGAATTGCCAAACCAAACTGAGAATAAATCACTTGACAGCTGTTAAATCGGTCGCCATCTTGAAAAGTAATGCCAACTTAAAGTTCTATACCTCTATAAAAAAACACCCTTTAGTACAGTGAAGACGTTTTCATTCCGGCATTGTGCTTTAAAATAAAAGTTTTTCCTGGTTTTTTGATTGCTTTTTTTTTGAATAGCGTCTTGTTATTAATTAAAAAATACTTTGAAAGATATAAAATGGCGAACTGACGCAGCAAAAATTATTTTGGGTTGGAAGAGGCAATATGTGACATTATTAGCCAAGATAATGAAAATGACGATACTTACGATGTAGCTATGCTGCCACCCGATTTAGATGTTCTCACTGACGAAGAGGAAGGTAGAGATGATGAATTATATGAAAATAAACTACCTCGAGATGTGCCCGGTAATATAGAGGTGGTTACTTACAGACATACGGTTGAAGATGCATGGAGTAGCGATGGCGATGAGCCCCTACAAATGATCGCGTCATCTACTTCATTGGAGTCCCCAAGTTGGAGAAAATGTGCTCCCGTTCATTCGTTTTTTCCATCTCCTCCAGATCAAAAACATACTGAAGCTATGGGAGGGGTAGATCAGATGGACCAGTCTATAGGAATGTACCGAATTGCTGTAAAAGGTAAAAAGTGTTGGTGGGTCTTGTCTACTTATTTAGTGGACTTGACTGTTTCAAATGCATGGAGACTATATTGCATTGCAAACCCTAATAATCGTGTGGATCAATTATGGTTTCGCAGACATGTAGCACGATGTTCCGAACCCGATCGATGATGACGGCGTGGAGTTCCCGCCGCCTAGCCATGAAGAGGTCAAAGTCGCGACTACGCGCCTTAAAAACAATAAAGCGGCAGGTCCTGATGGCCTCCCCGCTGAATTGTTTAAGACCGGATGTAATGAGTTGGTAGGGCGCATGCACCAGCTTATTTACAAAATATGGCTAGAGGAAAGTATGCCCAACGATTAGAACCTCAGTGTCCTCTGTCCTGTACTGAAAAAGGGAGACCCTACTATATGCGCCAACTACAGGGGTATAAGCCTTCTCCCTATCGCATATAAGGTTCTTACAGGCGTATTGTGTGAACGACTGAAGCCACTCGTCAAAACACTGATTGGACCTTATCAGTGCGGCTTCAGACCTGGCAAGTCCACCATCGACCAGATCTTCACACTACGCCAAATCCTGGAAAAGACCCACGAGAAACAAGTCGACACACACCATCTTTTTGTCGACTATAAGGCTGCCTTTGATAGCCCCATAAGGGATCGTGTTTTTGCCGCAATGTCTGAGCTCGGTATACCTGCGAAGCTGATAAGGCTTTGCAGAATGACGTTGAGCAATTCCTGTAGCTCCGTCAAGGTAGGAATGGACCTCTCCGAGCCTTTTGATACCGTGCGAGGTTTCAGACAAGGCGACCCCTTATCATGCGACCTCTTCAACTTCGTCATGGAGAGTGTTCTGCGAAAGGCGGGAGTGCATCGCAGTGGCACTATTTTTCAAAAAAGTGTCCAATTGCTTGCGTACGCTGACGACATTGACATCATAGGGCGTACGAAGCGAGATGTTAATGCTGCCTTTAGTGCTATTGAACGCGAGTCTACCAAGATGGGTTTGGCAGTAAATGAGGGCAAAACAAAGTATATGTTATCGACAAGTAGAGACGTGCGGCGTATTGATTCTCAGATTACGGCCGATAACTATACTTTTGATACGGTCAAGGAATTCATTTATCTTGGCTCCGCCGTTACCACCAGAAATGATGTCAGTCTGGAGATCAAGCGCAGGATCACTCTTGCCAACAGGTGCTGCTATGGTCTCAATAGGCAATTGAGTAGCAGAGACCTCTCTCGTACGACAAAACTAACACTTTACAAGACACTCATCCTACCCGTGCTTCTTTATAGCGCAGAGGCATGGACCCTATTGAGTACCGATGCAGCAGCCTTGAGAGTATTCGAGAGAAAAGTACTGCGTAAGATCTTCGGTCCAGGGCGAGTTGGCGATGATTTCCGTATCCGATACAACAGTGAGCTGTATCAGCTCCTCAACGACATAGACGTTGTACAGTGTATTAATATCCAGCGGCTGCGCTGGCTCGGCCATGTCGTTCGAATGGAGGAGGATGCTCCGGCAAGACGGGTATTTGATGCGGGAATCTTCGGAAGTCGGCGAAGAGGACGACCTTGCATTCGTTGGAAGGACCAAATCGAGGAAGCCCTGTCATCGATTGGTGTGACCAACTGGCGTAGGCGCGCACGAAGCAGAGGCGCCTGGAAGGATGTGTTGCGGCAGGCCGAAATCCGATAAACGGGTTGTTATGGCCAACTAAGTAAGTAAGTAAGTAAGTACATGTAGCACGAATATATCTCAGTGACAAAAAGGACAATAAATCTAGGCAAACATCTTCCAGAATTGAAGGAGAAGAAAAAAAATAATGGCCACAACACCCAAAAAAATTCCAAATCAACTTCGATGTGTCATATGCTCAGATTGAGTTAAAAGATCATATTGTTAGTGCCTGAAAACACTTTGTTTGGAAAGAAGATTTTTTTTCAAAATACCACACGTAACCGCCCATTGTACTAAACTTAGTACACCTCAAAAAACACAACTTAGAATAATTTTTTTTGTTTTTTTTCTTTTGTTGTACTATAAAAAATGTTATTTAAATCTAGAAATAAATATTGAAATTTAAGAATTGTTTGTGGTTCTCATTTGGGCGTTAATGGGTTAAAGCATTTCATTTCAAGATTATTTGTTTTCCTCTTTATAAATACGAAGAAAAGAAAAAAAACTTGATAAAACAACAAACGAATGTCTATTGCGTATCGAATAACCTTTTGCGTTTCATTGCCTGCCAATGAGTCAGCCATGGCGTATGTGGAATATTGAATTCAATTTCAAAAGCACAAAAATAACACTCATACGCCTACGTGCGTACACAGACAGCAGTTGTCTGTGGTAATCTGATATTTTGATTACAATTTATTTTATTTTTGTTATTGTTGTTGTTGTTGTTATTAAATAATTAATTAAAAATATTTATAAATAAATACGCAATTAAATAATACAAAAAATGCTTAAAATAATATCGTAAAAATAATTGTTAAAAATACTCGGGGAAATAATAACATTTAAATTGATGAGTAAAAATTTATTATTTTTGCAATTATTTATTAAAAGAATTTTATTGTTATTATTGTTTAGAAATATGTTATTATTGAAATTAATACAACATATTAAAAGCAATAAATGGTTCAGAAATTATACAATTTTTAGAACTTTTTTATGGTATTTCGTCGATTGTTGTTCTTTACGTTAATTTTTTTGGTTTTTTTTTTGTAAGAGATTTTTCTTAGATTAACAGCCATTTGTCCAGTTTCAAGAGATATTACACTATTCTAGCTTTAAAATCTCTACAGAGACTAGAATCGTAAATGGCAGAGGTACTTGGAAATTCAATCAAATCAATTTGAAATTTATTTATTTATTTATTATTAATCATAGCATAACAAGATAATTATCCTAAAAATGAAAGTGCAAAGAGGACCATTTAATATAAAACCCAGATTAGATGCCGATTCAACAAAATCAATTTTATTCCCCCTGATAATAATATCCGGCACATCAAATGTTCTCTTAATCCTGGAGAGCAATAAACATTTAGATTTAGAGGGACTTATACAAAGTCCATTACCACTAGCCTCGTTGTCAATTTTCCGTAAATCATCGTTGATCGTGTCTACACATAGTCGGATATTATCAATACAAGTGCTCCTATAAAGCTGAACGTAATCAGCGTTCATGTGTACGCTACAATTATCCAAAACATCAGGCAGGTCGTTAATGTATATACAGAACAAGAGAGGCCCTAATATTGATCCCTGAGGAATACCTCTTCCAACGCTTAACGAATTCGAGATCTTGCCGTTTACATAAACTCGTTGTGATTTGTTCACAAGATAAGAACGTATGAGATTACAAGCTGAGTTAGAAAAATGAAAGAGGGTCTGTAGCTTCTTCAATAATATTTTGTGATCAACCGTATCAAAAGCCTTAGTGTGATCTAAAGGAACTAAAAACGCTACGTAATTTTCATCCAGTTTCAACCTAAGGTCATCAACTACATTGACTAAAGTAGTAGTGTAGCTCCTAGCTTTCATAAATGCATCTAAAAGGGGAAAAGCAAAATGCCAAATAAATTAGAATTTTCTAAGCAATTAACGTAAATAACGCCTAAAGCCTGACTAGAGAAACTTTTAAACTCATTTTACATTTTCATACCGTATTTAGCGTGACCAATTAAGTGAAGTTACCGTAGTTTAGTAGGTAGTGTATAAGCTTATCGGACGAGAGCCTGTAATTCAAACCTTAGTTCACACATCTCCAACTGAACAAAATACGAAAAAAAATTGACTCTGGTGACTTAGTTTCAGCAGATCTGGAACAGATCCCAGCCGGACTATTGCAGGGCATGTTGCGATGAGGAGGAGTTGGAGACTATCGAACACCTCCTCTGTAACTGTGCAGCGCTTGGTAGGTTGATGTTGAAGACACTTGGCAAGGCCTTCTTTGAGAGTTTGAATTCTGTGTCGAGAGCCGACATCAAGGCACTCCACAGATTCATTAGTGACTTAGGCTGGTTGAGAGGCGCTAGGACTTCATTAGTGTAATCGCGCCCTTCCCTTTTTGTTGTGTCTTATCTGTGTAATTCCTCCACTTCCCATTCTCCCCTTTCCTACATCCTCTCCATTTCATCACTCTATTATCCTTCCCTCTGTAAGGACGTTGTACAATGGGTCAATTCGACCTCCGGGTACTGTACTTGTCTTGACAACTACACGTCCTCTAACCTAACCTAACCTAACCTACTTTCAACAGATTTCCAGCAAAAAATCTGAGACTAAAAAAAATTGCTTTGAAATGTCTTTCAACAATCTGTCATTTAGAGTCGACTTTAAACTGTAGACCCCAGCCACTCATAATACATACAACATTGGAGGTGGTGTTCAGCTAGGTTGTAATCCTTGCTAAAGGGTTGAATTGATAAATTAAATAAGATTTAACACCAACGCAACGCTGCCCTAAGACAACAAAATCGGAATATTTTTGTAGCCGATCATTGTATTACATTGTATTGCCTCAATCTATATAGCGATTAAATGTAGCCGATTCCTATCCTATAAAAACGTTCAGCTTAAAAAGAGTATCTGCTTTCTAAATTTGATATTTTGGCGATAGTATCCTTTCAGTCTCATTTTCGCATTCCTTACTACAGTATGGGTCCCATAGAGGAATTTGCTTTTCTGAAAAGTTAACATCACTATTCATTGCCATGAATTCCTATCCAATCATTGAGTGTGCATAGCCCTCTACACTAGGAACAAAGCTGGATTGGCGTCAAATGGGGTTCAGTGTTTAATGGAAGAAAAAAAATGGAACGACCCATTATGAGCCGCTAAGGCAACCATGAATTCTGATTTCTACAGTTTAGAACTTGACCCCGTCACACATACATATGTATCTTTAATAATTCGTCAAAAATATACAGCATTTGGATGGGAGGGTGTGGCCGAAGCATTATGTAGTGCAACATTGGTATTTGCAACATTTTTTTTTAACGAGAAATAGTTTCCAAACGAAAGTCATATTTCTGACATGTCATGTCATCGTGTGCAATGTTTTGTGCAAAAATTCATAGCCGTATACAGCTGCGAAAGGCCAATAAATTTTTGATTAATATTTTTTGATGAACATTTTATTTAAAAAATTTATTAACAGTAGACTGTCTTTCTGTTTATATAAACCAACATTGTAATTTGTTTTTTGATTTAAGATTTAAGATTTAAAAGTCATTTCATTTGCAAAAAATTTAATTTTTTTTTTATTTCTGAATTTTTAAAAATGTTTTGTCATCGAAATTTATGCTTGGCTTACTTTACTTTACCACTACCGTTGCAAAATGTTTCACTGAAAGTTTTAAATTCGATTAAATTTACTCCCGTTTCTCTTTTGCTGTCTTCATTTTTATGGCACAGAAAAAAGCCAAACGAAAAATTCTGCATAAAAATTATAAATTTTTGAGTCAAAACTTTTATCACACACACACTCACACACAGGCACACTTGGCAGTCTGTATTCCATTCCAATAGGTTTTTTAAACTGAAATTTTATTTAAATAAGTGAGGGATTTACATACGTTTTCGGGTCTCGTAATAAAAGAAACAAGAAACAAGACAGAAACAAAAAAATGTTTCTTTATTTCTTCTGCCTTCTGCTTAAACAAATAAACAATGAAAGAAAGAAAGAAAGATAGATAGAGCGAGTCTCTCCTTACACATGATGTTCAATTTTAAATATTTCCGTGGTTGTTTTACTTTTTTATTTACAAATATTCTAACAATGCTCTCCCATTCTCTCTCTCATTCTCTTTGGTGTAAAATAACGATACAAAAAAGAAACAAAAGGAGAAAAAAAAGAGCATAAGAAATCCTCTTGTCTTTAAACGTTGTAAACAAATTTCATTTCATTTTATTTATGCGTTTAAAAGAACAACAACAACACACACACACACACACACATAGACTTTAAGTCCAAAATATCGTATAACAACAGCAAATAAAATAAACAAAACCAAAGGAAGAATAACATCAATGCTCTCATACTCTCTTCCTCTTTTGTATGGTATGATGGTACGTATGTATGCATGCAAACATATTTACAATGAAGGAAAATGATTTTAATCAAAACAAGTGTGCCAATATAAAAAAAAACTCTGTACACAGTAACATAGCCAAATTGATAGAGAAAACACGAGAGAGAAAGTGAAAGAGAGTGGAGTGTATTGTATGCGTAGCAAAATTTTATGACCAGCAAAGCATACGATAAAGTTTTTTGTTTCCCAAACAAACAAACTTTTTAAACACAGCTGGTGGTGATCTCGTTTTACATACAAATTATAATACAACAGCCACTCACACTTTTACTTTCACTCCCTCCTCTCTCTCTCCTCCACTCGGTGCTTTTTCTTCTTCTTCTTACGGCAAACAGTCTCAGTTTACAAAATGTAAACAAAGTGTTAAAGAGTAACCATATGATGCCATTAAATAAAATATTTTCGTTTTTATTCATTTGGCCATTCGTTAATTTACGACCACCACTACCACCCACCTACCTTCACATCGTAATGGTGAGTTTTGTTGCTGGTCTCGTGTGCATACATTTTTATTTTTTGCTTCTCTGCTGTTTGTGGTGATGTTTAAATGGCCGCCTTGGTTGCGTTAAATGAAAAATATGGGAATTTATTCTTCTTCGCTCGGTGAGAGAGAGAGAGAGAGGGGGGTTGTAGAGAGAGTATATTTTTACCATACTCTCGTTACCAAAAATAAAGGCTTGTTGTTTTTATGAAATATGAGCTGCTGCGTTAAATAAATATTTACAGACACACACAGACATGCATTTGCATATACATTTTATTCCACACAACAAGCAAATATTAAATACAGTTAAATGTAAACAAAATAAATAACAGCACACATACATACAGACACATAGACAGACAGACAAAAATTATTCATTTATATGGTACAGTCAGTGACAAGTGAAATTTTAAACTTTTTATACAAGAAACATGAGTCATAAAATTGGTTATGCTAGCGAGAAAGAGAAGAGAGTAAGAGTGAGAGGATCTGAGAATTTAACTGTACTGCTTGGGTGGTAACAATTATAATAAAAAGAATTTAAATTGTATCGGAAAAACACAATAAAAAAAGTGATCAATTTTCTTTAACAAAAATAACTACAGTGGGCTACAGAGTAATTGTGTATTCAGAAAGCTAAACGGGGCTGGATTGCTTTACAACACTGGCCACAGAGCACTTTTATACAGTAATCCTTCGATTTACGTCACCTCGATTAACGTTGTTTCGATTTACGTCGTCAAATTTTTGTTCCCTCTTCAATTTGCGTCGTCATTCGTTTTACGTCGCCTTTTTTGGAACCAACTGTGACGTAAATCGAGGGATTACTGTATTCAGAATGTTAAGCAAGCGACAGGATTGCTTTACAGGAACACTATCCTCAATGTCTTGTGGTTACAAAAGAGTACAAGTGAGAAATACTTCCTGCTTTTGCGTGCCAGGTAGACACTTATGTATGTTGACTTTGTAAGTTTTCTCCGTCACTGTATTATCGTCACTCACTATCAATGGTAAACCAAAAACGACAACCGCATACACACAAAAAAAAAGAATTATTTTCTATGGTTTTATGGTTGATATTCATTAAATAATTGCTTTCTCATCTCAATTTCATCGGCTGTCAGTCAATGTCCGTGTGTGTGTTTAAACATGTCAAATGAAATGCTCAACACAATTCAAATAAGTCATACGACTCCCCACAAACAACACAAAAATGAATGAAAATTTAAATTTTCTGGTTTCGGATTTAATTTTGTTGCTGAAAAATCTGAAATTGTATACAACATATATACGAGGTTAGTTCTACAAGTGGGAGTTCACTTAATTAAAATGTTAACTGATGGTAGGAGGAGATAGCTAAGTGTGTATGAAAATATTGGGCAAGGCGTTAATCCTACAGACGCAGGACTACATTCTGATTCTTGTTATGAAAACTTTCTCAAATCTATCACTCTCCCTACGCTCATGAATAAAATTACCATACACAACATGGGTGGTGTGCGAAGCTAGGTTGTAATCTTGACTAAAACGTTGTACGAACCAATTAAGTAAGTAAAGGGTTCGCCAAATAACTTTTTTTTCTGAAAATGCTTAAAAAAAAACTCGTGAATATTTTCTCAAATTTCTTTTTTTATTTGAAAGTACAATCCTTCCGGTTAATAATGGAAAATAATTTCATTCAAATGGCTGCCTTGGCTGGCCATGTAGTAGCCTACATGATCGGTCCAATTTTTAAGCACATTATCGATTGTGTGCAGCTGTAAAGCGTCAATTGTCTCTGGCTTGTCGTCGTAACACTTATCTTTGACGTTACGCCCACAAATAATAGTCCAACGGTGTCAAATCGCAGCTCGGAGGTGGCCAAACGACATCAGCTCTGCGGCTGATAATGCGATCTTCAAAAACAGGGCGCAAAACATCGAGTGTAGCTTCGGCTGTGTGGCACGTAGCGCCGTCCTGTTGAAATCAAATGTTGCCAATATCCTCCTCTTCAATTTTTGTGAACAAAAATTCGTTCAACATGGCCCGATAACGATCGCCATTGACTGTAAAGGCCACTCCTTGCTCATTTTCGAAGAAAAATGACCCAATTATACCTGTGGACCAAAATCCGCACCAAACAGTGACTCGTTTTAGGTGCGTCGGCTTTTCAATGTATATGTGCGAGTGTTCTGTGCCCCAAATGCGACAATTTTGCTTGTTTACATACCCGCCAAGATCAAAATAAGTTTCATCTGAAAGGATGATTTTTTCGTCTCAATGCTGCCTCAGAAATTTTTAATTGTTGAGAACGACAGTGAATTGATGTTGATGGCGCTTCACGCACCACTTTCTGCCACAGCAGCAATATTCTCGGGTGTACGCACTGTTTTTGGCTTTTCACGCGTTGGTTTATCGATGAGGATGCCAGTTTCTTTCACTTTTTTTTCACAAGATAACGAACATACGGTGTTCTGACGGTGCTTATCTTCTTCCAAAATCCGTACGCAATTTTCGCACACATTCTGCAGCATTACCATGATTTTCAAAGTAATGTCGCAATATTTCCCAGCGTTGTTCAAGCGTTTACACAACCATATTCGTTCAGCGGAAGGATACAACAAATTATCTGTTAAATCAAACATGAGCTAAGTGTTACCATTCACGAAATAAGCACTAGTTGACAAAAAAAAAACGTTAGATGACGGACCCATTATAAAGAAAGAAATAATTGCATTTCACCTGAATAGTAAACGATTTCTGAATGGTGTATACCATGATACTCTGTACCATTTTACCAATGAAAGCCTTGAAATCATATTGTGACCAGCATACGATTTATATGGCTTTAGATATGGCAACAAAAAATTTTATTTTCTTTTCTTTCTGTCAGGTCCGTAAATGTAGTAGACACACATTATTTATGTATCCTTGAAAGAAAATTATTCTTAAAAAAAAATTTCAATAAAAAAACAAAAATCTGCTTAAAAAATCTGTTTTTCTTGTATTTCTTTATCATTTTTATCGTGTGTGCATATATGTGTGTGTGCGTGTGAAATTGAATTTATTAACATTTAAAATTAATTTCATTGCTTTCTTTCCAGTGGCTGTTTTTATTGTAAGAATTTTGTGAAAATTTTCGTGTTTTCCAATGAAAAATAAAACATTCATTAAAAAATGGAATGGAATGGGAAACACACGGACAAGTGTTAAAAATGCGAAAAAAAAAATATTTTTGAATAAATTTTTGTGAAAGAAATTCAAGCAACAGAATTTAATTTCCACTGTAATGCCCTATGGCCTGACTTAATTAATGAAATTCCTTTTAATATATAAAAACGTGTATGCATTCATGTGTATGTGTATTTGTGTACCTTAACCTAGTCTAGATCATGTGTGAAAAAAAGTTCGGAAGGGTTTACATAGGCAAAGACAGAGAGAGAGAGAGAGAGGACGAGAGCGAGAAAGGAATCCTTAATTAGCCTTTAACCTCTGCACAGAGCGTATTTGCACTTATTTTTACACTCTTTTCTTTAGTCGCTATTCTTGGAACATGTGGGGCTTCAATGCATTCCAGGTAGAAACTGCTGGTTCCATATAAAATGATAGGCACGGAATTGTTTTTTGGCTCTGAGCAATATCCTGAAATTTGTCATGGCAATAGGCTTGGAGGAGCCATTAGACGGATACCCTATGAAGTTTGAGGGTGGTATCCCTCAAGTACAATAAATCGTATGGTCGCAGTTTTATGTCAATTCTATAATATTGTAATGCCAGGAGATGATAAACAGCATTTGTAGTCTTCAGAAAAAGAATCTATTTTTTACATGTGTTTTTACTTTCTTTTCTGCCATCCTTGAAAATGATACGGGATTTTTAAATTTTAAAATTCAATTTTTTTTTCATTTTAATATTAACGTTGGTAACAGGGGTTTCCAATTTCTGATTCCGAGTAGGGACGACTAGAATCGTAACACGGTTGTCCCCCCGGAAGTCCTGCATATATGTATATAGCGACGGCTCTAAACTCGATAATGGGGTTGAAAGCGGTGTCTACTCTGGGAAACTGGACTTGAACATTTCTCTCTCGGTCTGCCGGACTACTGCAGCGTGTTTCAGGCGGATGTGATGGCAATTTATCGGGCCGCTCAATGGATCCTCGTCAACGGTGCTCCTTTTACTCGCGTCTTGGTCATTTCTGATAGTCAAGCTGCGATAAGATCTCTATCGCGTTTCATGAATAACTTTAGGATCGTTAGGTAATGTCGCCTTGATGTCTTGACCTTCTTTCTGGGCGCTTCACCAGTGTCTCACTGCTGTGGTTCCCCGGGCACAGTAACATTCCGGAAAACTGTAGGGCCGACGAGGTCACCAGAGCTGGTGTGCTCCTTCCGGAATCCTCTTCAATTGAATTGGGTATGCCACTTGCCTCGGTGAAGTTGGATATTGCGCGGAAATTATTTCGGAACGCCAACCTATCCTGGGTCAATGAGTAGTCCTGCTCCATCGCTAGACTCACCTGGCCCTTGATGGATAGAAGGCGTACCAAGCAATTACTTGGTCTTGGTCGTGACGTCATTTCAACCACAGTGGCCGTGCTTACAGGTCATTACGTTATGGGTAGACACGCGGTAAGAATGAGGCTCCCATTTAACGACTTTTGCCGTGGATGCAGATCCGTTGAGAAAGAGGAGACTGTTATCCACTTTCTTTGTCAGTGCCCGTCTCTTGCTAGGTGTAGATATAGGTTATTTGGCTCCCCATTCCTTGTCAGCTTGACGGAGCTACACATCTATTGATATCAAGGATATATCTTCGTTCATGAAACTTTCTGTCTGGTTTTCCAGTGTAGGGTAGTCGTGCTTTTGATGTGCAGCTCTTGCACTGACCAAATTCTTCCTGTTCCCTGATTTTGGTGGAACTTGGTCAGTACAGGGACTGCGTTCACCCGTGGCATCCGCATGCTAAAGGAACGTAGAATTAAAAAGAAAATATGTTCTAAAGATCGATCAAATATTGTTATCATTAAAGTAGAGGCGCCTTTTAAAGAAAATGAATCTACCTGCCGTAATACTTTAATCTGATTTTCAACAACTATTCGTATTCATTATTAAACAAAGAATTTTC